>JAJSOF020000040.1:43956910-44609017 GCA_025594305.2 Periplaneta americana
AATTTTGGAGGAAATACATATGACTGTGAGTAAATAGACTAGGTTATAATCTATCTTCTATAAAACAACGAGGCATTAAACTCAACATTTGGAAATATAATTGAGCAATCGGTATAATCAACCGAGTCCAGCCCAAATCTAGTCTTACATGGCCCAAATAGAAAGCAGAATAGGAGTCTACACAACACCGGCTGGATCTGTGCATACATGCGGCAGCGAAGGACGGACCATTCTCACTAACGATGCGGGAAGAAGATGGAGAGGCTAATGAAATAAAATTCCTGAAACGAACACAGGATATACTTACTTACTTACTTACTTACTTACTTATGGCTTTTAAGGAACCCGGGGGTTCATTGCCGCCCTCACATAAGTCCGCCATCGGTCCCTATCCTGAGCAAGATTAATCCAGTCCATACCATCGTATCCCACCTCCCTCAAATCCATTCAAACCCATTTTAATATTATCCTCGCATCTACGTCTCGGCCTCCCCAAAGGTCTTATTCCCTCCGGCCTCCCAATTAACACTCTATACGCATTTCTGGATTCGCCCATATGTGCTACATGCCCTTTCCATCTCAAACGTCTGGATTTAATGTTCCTAATTATGTCAGTTGAAGAATAAAATGCGTGCAGTTCTGCGTTGTGTAACTTTCTCCATTCTCCTGTAACTTCATCCCTCTTAGCCACAAATATTTTCCTAAGAACCTTGTTCGCAAAGACCCTGAATCTCTGTTCCTCTCTCAAAGTGAGAGTCCAAGTTTCACAACCATACAGAACGACCGGTAATATAACTGATTTATAAATTCTATCTTTCAGATTTTTTGACAGCAGACTAGATGACAAAAGATTCTCAATCGAATAATAACAGGCATTTCCCATATTTATTCTGCGTTTAATTTCCTCCAGAGTGTCATTTATATTTGTTACTGTTGCTCCAAAATATTTGAATTTTTCCGCCTCTTCGAAGGACAGATCTCCAATTTTTATATTTTAATTTCGTACAATATTCTGGTCACGAGACATAGTCATATACTTTGTCCTTTGGGGATTCACTTCAAAACCTATCGTTTTACTTGCTTCAAGTAGAATTTCCGTGTTTTCGTTTGTGGCTTTCTCCTAACATATTCACGTCATCCGCATAGACAAGCAGCTGATATAACCCTTTCAATTCCAAAGCCTCTCTGTTATCCTGAACTTCCTTAATGGCATATTCTAGACCGAAGTTAAAAAGTAAAGGTGATAGTGCATCTCCTTGCTTTAGCCCGCAGTGAATTGGAAAAGCATCAGATAGAAACTGGCCTATACTGACTCTGTTGTAAGTTTCATTGAGACACATTTTAATTAATAGAACTAGTTTCTTGGGAATACCAAATTAAATAAGAATACTATATATAACTTCTCTCTTAACCGAGCCACATACCTTTTTGAAGGTGATGCACTGTACCCTTATACTCCCAACCTTTCTCCAATATCTGTCGAATACAAAAAATCAGATCAATAGTCGATCTATTACGCCTAGAACCACACTGATGAACACCAATAATTTCATCTACATATACAGGATATACTAGAATGGATAAAAATAAATATGTCGTAAGAACCACAAATTTAACCCCATCTGGACCACATAGACGATTATAGAAAGAGATGGAAATATTACGTGCTGCGAATTCCACGCCAAATTTTGAATTACCATTCCAAAGTAATTGTTAAGAAAACCTAACAAACGGTTGCTTGAGACTGAAACACGAAACTGAAGTCCTAATGCATATCAGGAGGATGATGAAGATGAAGATTTAATTTTTTTGGTAAAATATGTCATATTATTATGTACATAGTTAAACAGGAATAAAATCTTCACAATAATTCAACATGGATAGCTGTACTTAGGGAGACTAGACGATGCAGAAAGCCCATTTCTTAGTTAAACACAAAACAGCGAAAATATTACATTTGTAACATTAAATTGCTTTCATATTTATTCAATGAGAAAGTAAAAACAGAATTATAGAACTATTCATGGCCTGAGAGCACACAGTGAATTTGGACATCTAAAACTGACGGAAAACGTTTCAATTCACAATGGCCACGAGAGTGTGGTTATTATTATGGCTGGTTTACTGTGGTTAATGTTTAGGTTGAATTATTGTTATGCTAGCATACCCAGACCACAAATGTAGACCGTCTTCAGTAAAATCGGAATTTCATTTCTCTGAAAATGAATATAGCAACTGCTTTTGTAAACGAAACTTCGGGTGTACTCTACTAAGAGAACTTAAACTGCTGTGGGGTTTTAAGTAAGACAATTCCAGGCTGAGTACCATAATAGGAAACAATCTATTCATCTTAATTGTGTACAGTTACAATTCATTATGATAAACAATGACAGACGTCATACAAAAACAAAGCCAATGTGCTGACATACATAAAGACGCAGCTAGTGTATGCAATATTGTGCTATGGAACATAAATTCTTGTGCTCACGTATTCTGGTTATAAAAATTTAATTTTGTTATAATTTTTTACAAAGGCAGATGTATGACAAATGGCTCGAACATATAGGTATGTACTGCTATTTTATTGGTCATTTATGAGCAGGGAATGAATTAAATGCAAACTTCTGGTATAGCCTAATTTCCTTTCAGATTACATCAAATTTGTTTCAGTTCCTTATAAGCATACGAAAGTACGTAGGCCTACTATGTTTTATTTACTTCCAATACTTAAAAAAGCTACTAGCTACTCAATCTGACTCAAAATATAAATATTCAGAAAACAGTAAGTTATTAGTTATTACAGTTACTTCACTTCTGTGCAAAGTCATTGCCATTGCCTCCAGCCTTATCTATTCTATTGAGTCAGTTTGCTCATACAGTATACAACAGTGTTGTTTGTACATTTCTATTTTCCAAATAAAACGCTAATTATCTTACGAAAATATATAATTTAATTTCTTTTCATATGAGAGAACTATTACACATGGACTCTGAAATACATTAATGTCAAAAAATAAAATATAAACTTCTGAATGCATTAAACAATATAAAAAAATAGAAACATGTCCATTTGTTTATAACAGTCTTGTCTGTACACTATGATTATTTACTTACTTACTTACTTACTGGCTTTTAAGGAACCCGGAGGTTCATTGCCGCCCTCACATAAGCCCGCCATTGGTCCCTATCCTGAGTAAGATTAATCCAGTCTCTATCATCATATCCCACCTCCCTCAAATCCATTTTAATATTATCTTCCCATCTACGTCTCGGCTTCCCTAGAGGTCTTTTTCCCTCCGGCCTCCCAACTAACACTCTATAAGGTTATGCTACAAGAAATTAATTGTTTTTTAAAAGTGTAAATAAGCTATGATTATTTACACTTTTAAAAAACAATTAATTTCTTGTAGCATAACCTTTCCACTTTAATGCCGCTTGGCAACTCCTTCTCATTCATTTACCAAGTTTTTACACTGTTCTGGTTTGATTTTACCCCATTTTTGTCTCACTACACATTTGAAATCCTCTATGGTTGTACACTTCTGCTTTCTCACATTCCTTTCCAAAATTTCCAACAAATGTAACATGGGGTTTAAATCTGGTGATTGAGGAGGTGTTCGCAGTTGTTGAGGTAGAATGTTCCATATGAGCCAATACTTACTCATTTGATCACTATGTTTACTGTGACTGTCTTGTTGGAACACATACACAAGTGGCATCCCCATTTCTTGTGCACTCTGCTTAACATTTGGCCGTATAATGTTGTACACATACTTATCCATAATCCAATCTTTGAACTCAATATTCCCTATAACATTTGCAGACATACATCCCCACAATAATATGCATCTACCCCAGTGTTTCGCTGTAGGTAATATGTTGTTTCTGTCGTTATCTGTGTTGGGGTTTTTCATATGAATGCCATCGGATCCATAAAGATTTATCTTCGTCTCATATGACCAAATCACCCTGTTCCAAGATTCCTCATCCTTACCAACATGTTGTTTACCGAAGTCCAATCTTCGAGCTTGATTTATCTCACTAATGTACGGCCTCTTTCGTGGTTTTCTGCCATGGTAACCATTTTTTCACAACACACGCCGGATAGTCTGATTACTGATATTCGTGTTTTAAGACTCTTCAATCGTGACTCGAATTTGTGGAACATTTCATCGTTGTTCTTGCTATAACCCTATGTGACACTATCGATTGTCAGATTTTTTCTCTATTAAATAACTTAAATGGTGATGCAACAAATAATAAAATCTCCTATATGTAATTATATTTTTTTCTTTCGAAAATGTAGGAATTCACAATCTCCTATGTACCACTGCCATAGAATGAATAAATGTGTTTTTTCTTCATACTGAAAATTTATATATTTTACACATAGGAGTTATTGCAGGAACAGCGACGACTTATTATTGGATGTTTGACAAGTTAATTAACTGTGAATCTCTCGTCACGTGCATTTAGCAATTTTTGCTTGGTTTTTCTTGCCAAGTTATTTCAAGTTCAATGATTTCAAAAATTTTCTACAATGTGTTGTACTACAGACTGCGTTTTATGCACTACTTTATCTGTTTTTTCTATAAGAATAGCCTTTCACTGTGGTCACACAAATTTGATTAAGGTTAAATCCAGAGAAATCGCAAGCAATCGTAATGGGACATAATCGTCTACGAAGCACTCTTGATAGTGGTACTATACCACATATAACATTGAATGGGATTATTGTTAAATACAGTGAAACAGTTAAAAATCTTGGCATTTTTATGGATAGCGATCTAAAGAACACCAAGTAACACACACTTGCAAAAAAATATTTTCTCAACTTCACTCTTTGTTTCATATGAAAGAATTTCTACCACTTAGTCTAAAAAAGAATCTTATTCAGACGCTTGTAATGCCCCATTTTGATTATTGCGATTCCTTACTAACTAATGTAAGTTCACTCTTAGCTAAGAGACTACAACGTGTTCATAATGTGTGCATACGATTCATCTGCAATACTCGTAAATTTGACCATATAACACCTTCCTTCCAGTTACTTTATGGGTGCGTCTGAAGGAACGAAGAACAATACATTCACTGTCTCTTCTATTTAGAATCATGCATACTTCTACTCCGAATTATCTCTTATCGCGCTTTCAATTTCTTACAACTCTTCGAAACCGACATCAAGCACTTCTTTCTATCCCTCATCATAGAACGTCTCTATACTCATCCTCGTACACTGTAGAAATACTCGTCTCTGGAATTCGCTACCTAATGATGTCAGGGACTGCCGGACTTTATCACAATTCAAAATTAAATTGGAAAATTTTGTCTTGTTTAATGCTTTTAGATATTGCTAGAAGTGTCGATTTGTGTTTTTTTTTTTTACTCCAGATTAAAATCGCAAGTTTCTTGTTTATGTTAGTTAATTAGGATACAATTAATTTTACTTAATCACTCATTTAAAGTTTGTGTGACTGCAACCTGTGTATATTTTTGTGTGACTTTACTTCGTTTATAGTGTTTTTTTTTTCCTTTTTATTTCTGTTATTGTATTTGTATTCCTGGTATTGTGGAAGAGAAGGCCTGATGGCCTTAACTACACCAGAATAAATAAATAAATAAATAAAATAAATTTCAGAGCCAGGTGAACAATAACTTTGTTTAAATCGGAACTGGGCTCCTTACGACGCTATTGTAGGTACACAATAATTCTGAATGACAGACTAACAGCAAGTGACCTCCACTGAAAGACAACCCTGTGCACACTACATGCTTGTTTACTATGCATCTGAACGTAACTACCCTCTGTCCGTGGGGTAAGTGTACGAACAACAGTGTTACATGACGCTATTGTAGGTACAATAATTCTGAATGACAGACTAGCAGCAAGTGACCTCCACTGAAAGACAACCCTGTGCACACTACATGCTTGTTTACTATGCATCTAAACGTAACTACCCTCTGTCCGTGGGGTAAGTGTACGAACAACAGTGTTACATGACGCTATTGTAGGTACACAATAATTCTGAATGACAGACTAACAGCAAGTGACCTCCACTGAAAGACAACCCTGTGCACACTACATGCTTGTTTACTATGCATCTAAACGTAACTACCCTCTGTCCGTGGGGTAAGTGTACGAACAACAGTGTTACATGACGCTATTGTAGGTACACAATAATTCTGAATGACAGACTAACAGCAAGTGACCTCCACTGAAAGACAACCCTGTGCACACTACATGCTTGTTTACTATGCATCTAAACGTAACTACCCTCTGTCCGTGGGGTAAGTGTACGAACAACAGTGTTACATGACTCTATTGTAGGTACACAATAATTCTGAATGACAGACTAACAGCAAGTGACCTCCACTGAAAGACAACCCTGTGCACACTACATGCTTGTTTACTATGCATCTAAACGTAACTACCCTCTGTCCGTGGGGTAAGTGTACGAACAACAGTGTTACATGACGCTATTGTAGGTACAACAATAATTCTGAATGACAGACTAACAGCAAGTGACCTCCACTGAAAGACAACCCTGTGCACACTACATGCCTGTTTACTATGCATCTAAACGTAACTACCCTCTGTCCGTGGGGTAAGTGTACGAACAACAGTGTTACATGACGCTATTGTAGGTACACAATAATTCTGAATGACAGACTAACAGCAAGTGACCTCCACTGAAAGACAACCCTGTGCACACTACATGCTTGTTTACTATGCATCTAAACGTAACTACCCTCTGTCCGTGGGGTAAGTGTACGAACAACAGTGTTACATGACGCTATTGTAGGTACATAATAATTCTGAATGACAGACTAACAGCAAGTGACCTCCACTGAAAGACAACCCTGTGCACACTACATGCTTGTTTACTATGCATCTGAACGTAACTACCCTCTGTCCGTGGGGTAAGTGTACGAACAACAGTGTTACATGACGCTATTGTAGGTACACAATAATTCTGAATGACAGACTAGCAGCAAGTGACCTCCACTGAAAGACAACCCTGTGCACACTACATGCTTGTTTACTATGCATCTAAACGTAACTACCCTCTGTCCGTGGGGTAAGTGTACGAACAACAGTGTTACATGACGCTATTGTAGGTACACAATAATTCTGAATGACAGACTAACAGCAAGTGACCTCCACTGAAAGACAACCCTGTGCACACTACATGCTTGTTTACTATGCATCTAAACGTAACTACCCTCTGTCCGTGGGGTAAGTGTACGAACAACAGTGTTACATGAATTTCACGGAATACATATGTAGTTTAAAATTTTTATGTAAGTAACATGTGTATGTAAATTAATTTTATTCATGTCACTGTGTTGGTGTTTATCTCATCAAACATAATAAATTTATGTTTTATTTATAGGGAAGGAGGGCCTATTTCCGGACAGTTCAAAGAACTGCACTTATTATGAGCCCTGTATAATTGTTTCAGGTAAATGAAACGTATTACTTTAATTTGAAAGCCTTGTTACTGGTATCAAAAGTACTTTAACTCGAATATTATTTAAAATACTTTATTTTATTTTCTGTTAAAATTTGTCTTCCAAATGCCCGAGAATAGGAACATGTGTAGGCCTACCTATTCCCGTACGGCGCGGAACTTTATCAGAAGATTACCGCCAGTATTATGACCAATTACCTCATGATTGAACTAAATGGAGACTGAAAAGAATTTAGAGTATCAAATTAGATAACTTATCTATTACTCAGTAGAAAATGTTCTTAGTTTGACTTTCTTACTTTTATGTAATTAATATTTTTCAATGTGAATATTTTGAGAATTAGAATAGGAAATAAGGTAATTTTCAGTTAATTTTTAAGAAAATGTGTTTCATAACAATAAAAGGGAATGTTTATTTACCCTTGTATTTTCCTTTCAATTTTGTTAAGTTGATCTGGAATAGAAGCTTTTTTCAAAGAAAGACTGGAAGAATGTCAAAGATGAGTTACTGTAGATGTACCGTATGTAAATTATTTATTTTCACTGCTGATTGTATGTTAAATCATTCGTTTGAAATTATAGAAATACTGTAGTAAATTAAACAACAGTTTTCATTAATTTGCTTAATTTTCTTAAAAAACCGCTAACTCCATACTTAAAAAATTCTTATCTGCAAAAACCTGCTAAATTACAAAAATGGATATAAATTAAAATGCATTATATTGCAACATTTCTTTTTTATCTATTAATGAACAGAATCAAAATATGTACCACCTGTACTTTGGATTTGGTACTAAAGTTTCAGGGTTAATTTTAATCAGTTTTTCGTTTCCCCTGTAAAATTACCTTTTTGTTAGTTAGCAGGTTTACACTCTAAGCCGACGACTTGTCAATAAGTTTATTACGCACAATATATTTAACTTTATTTCAATCTGTAATTATGTATGGAATTATACTTATAGGATGGGGTAGCTTATTTAAATGCAATTTTAATCCACTTTATTTATTACAGAAGAAAATAATAATTAAAATATGTCTTCATAAACCTATTGATTTCCTGTCTCAAAATTTTTGATTGCTCCAAAGAGCGTCACTCCTCAAGTAATGGAAAACATCTCAGAGAAATTCTCAGGAAACAATCAATATTGTTGAAATTATAGAAATACTGTAGTAAATTAAACAACAGTTTTCATTAATTTGCTTAATTTTCTTAAAAAACCGCTAACTCCATACTTAAAAAAATTCTTATCTGCAAAAACCTGCTAAATTACAAAAATGGATATAAATTAAAATGCATTATATTGCAACATTTCTTTTTTATCTATTAATAAACAGAATCAAAATATGTGCCACCTGTACTTTGGATTTGGTACTAAAGTTTCAGGGTTAATTTTAATCAGTTTTTTGTTTCCCCTGTAAAATTACCTTTTTGTTAGTTAGCAGGTTTACACTCTAAGCCGACGACTTGTCAATAAGTTTATTACGCACAATATATTTAACTTTATTTCAATCTGTAATTATGTATGGAATTATACTTATAGGATGGGGTAGCTTATTTAAATGCAATTTTAATCCACTTTATTTATTACAGAAGAAAATAATAATTAAAATATTTCTTCATAAACCTATTGATTTTCCGTCTCAAAAATTGTTGAATGCTCCAAAGAGCGTCACTCCTCAAAGTAATGGAAAACATCTCAGAGAAATTCTCAGGAAACAATCATTCCAGTCATGGTGCCAGCTCCCACATAAAGGGAAAGATGTTTGTACATTTGAAGAATGCCCCAAAGCCAACTCCTGGGTCTCCTCTGAAAAGTGTCTTTCGTCCTCGGAATACATCAATGCCATCAGGATGTCTTGCAACGTCACCGCAGTGAGATCTGTCCCTGGCAGAACCTTCAGTACTACCCGTTGTCGCCATCCCAGCTGCAGCGAGACTGAAACACTTGGCCACGTACTGGGGTCCTGTAAGAAGGGAGAGCTACTGCGTAACAACAGACACCATCGTGCCCGTACAGCAATTGCCAACCTGTTAAGGAACAGAGGATGGGAAGTACATGAGGAGATTCACTGTGTGTCTGAAGATGATTGTCATAGAAGAGTCGATATAATTGCCATCAATAGAAGAACCTAGAAAGCGATGGTCTTAAACCCTACGATTTGCTTTGAACGAGACACGGATCAAGCACTGCAGATTAATGATGACAAGCGAGCTAAATATGTACCTTGTCTTCCATACCTCACTGAAAAATGTGGCATTTCGCTTTACAACTGGGATGTTAGAGGCTTACTATTTGGAGACAGGGGTTGTTTACCAAAATTTACAAGTAATATCCTTAAATCCTTTAAAATTCCATTTTATGAGGTTGAGAAGATTGTAATGGAAATTCTGAAGGCCTCTCTTCAAATTCTACACTATCATCTATATGTTAACACGTAAATTTTTGTTTTAATGTACAAATCGAATCAGTATTTTGCTCGTTTCATTTCCCTTTATCTTTTATGTTTGTTAATTCCGGATCCCAGTGGTCAACCTCACTTGAGGATGGATGATTTGAAATAAATCTTAGTAGTAAGACAGATTTATTATATTGTATTAATAAAATTCATACATAAAAATAAAATAATTTTGAATTGTATTCTCATAGTTATGAAACAAAAGGTATGAATTTTTAAGACAGTTTGAACCAAAATGCAACACTGCTACAGTATTTAATCGTATTAGTAGTTTAGGCCCAAGAATATATAACAAATTTATATTTAAATATCCTAATCTTGTCAATTCTAATAGTTCTAATATTAAATTCAAAAATTTATGTATGAATTTTATAAAACTTGAATATTTCTAAATTTAAATTTATATATTCTTATTGTGTAGTAGACAAATTGTATTATATACTTCTTAATTTAAATTCAGGATTGCGCTCCTGAGCACGAGTTCTACTCTTTCAGGGGCGAGCTAAAGTTTTTTTCTGTTTATGTTATATTTTATGTTACAATTATTAGCAAAATAAATAAATAAATACAATGGTAGCTTCAATTATACAGAATTGAGAAAGATCGAGTATTATCGCCTTTTCGAGAAAGATGTTTAGATTAAGATACAGAATAGCAAGATGACGTCACGTGCCTCGTCTGTGGCTGAAGCACTAGTTCGCTGGTCCTCCATCTAGGCGGTTTTGATCCCTGGCTAGGTCGTGACAGAAATTGTGAACAAAGCAGATGTAGCAAGGGTACTCTCTATTCCTTCTAACATTCACAAATTCACTCCACATTCTCCTCATGTCATCTATAATCTGCAGTAGTTAAAGGCAAGGGTGTAGTCTTGGGAGCAGTACGGGTTTTCGATGTTGATATAGGAAGGGTTTGGATCTTCAGGCCCTGGGGCTTATCAGGTTCTCGTCTGAGGATGAAACCTGGTTTTGTCAGGCCTGAGATAGAATGATCTACCTGTCAGCATCGTATTCTCGAATGCCACCCAGGACACCTGTAGGACTTCAATAATCATTACATAATATATATAGGACACACATTGGGTCAAAGTAATCCCAAGACCCTCGAAAAGCCAGGCCAAGTGAAGCCAAAATCAAGATTAAGTGGAATTAAATTTATGATCAGGATGGAGTTATTTTGAAAACCCAAACAAAAGCAGGAGCGAAAACTGGCTATTTATCACTGAACTGTGACAGACTCCACTTTAATAGCAGATACCTGTGACTCATGATTAAACCATTTAATGCTAAATAAACAAACAAGAAAAGACAAGGCAAGAAAGACACATCCAAGGTGTGTGGAAGGAAAATTAATTTCGACTTCGTTGTCTACAAATTGAATCTTAAGTCCTTTGGGTTTCTAAATTCATGCAATTCTTTTATAATAAGAACATGCTCTATTTTTGCATGGAGATTAAGTACTTGAGCTCTCGGTGTAGCTGGCCTTGTCCTTCGAGACTGTGCACAGGCTTGGGTTCGAACTCCACTTGGGTTGTTTGCCCCGATTGGGTGTTTTCCTAGATTTTCTTAACGATAGGGTGAGTGTCAAATGATCCTATAATGAATTCTGGGATTCACCTCGCCAGACAGGTTTACCATATCTATATCGCAAATTTAACTATGATAGATAGCCTTACACCTTACAGTATGTACAGCTTCGTTGAATAATCGATTCAAAGGATGATATACAGGTTTGAGTGTCAAGAAATGTGATTTTTCAATTTATATTTTATTTACAGATTGGACATTTATCATTATGTCAGTGAGGGGATTTTTACGATATAAAGGTTACAATATTTTGGTAGATATGACCATAAACGTGCGAGTGTGCGATATATTTAACACACATTTTTCTCGTAACTTGTATTTTTCAAAACCGTTTTTGTGACCATTCGGCAAGTTTTTAAGATACCACAGTAACATTTTGCATGTGACTGTGTTTCATACTTGTGAACAAGGTGAACTACATTTATTACTGTAACATTTATACAGAATGTTTCCGACGTGGTGTTACAAACTTTCAGGGATATTTGAGATTAGGAACCCTGGTCCGGAAATGACCGAGTCGAAAGTTACAAACAAAAATAGTTGTTTGGAAATGACATAATTTTATTCCTCTGTACACCTTATTTATATATATTTATCTGTACATCTTACACATACTGTATTCATCTGACGTTGTTTAGTTGTCTACTTACAGTATTCCATTCAGTGCGCTGTCTGAGGGATGGGGACAGGAAACTACACTAAAGCAATGCAGATAGCGTAATGTGTAACGGATATGGTCGGTCCTAATATGCACGTCTGTAGACAGCAGTGTATGTGTACAAGTTGCAGTGTCCAGTCGATCAGTCCTAGTGAAATGGAGGAGTACACGAGAGCGGAATAAGCAGACCTGATTTTAGAATACGGATGAGCCAATGGGAACAGTAGACAAGCTCACAGATTGTATCGGACAAGTACCCACGTAGGAGACATCCGGCCCATACCATCCTTCCATGACTGTTCCAAAGGTTAAGGGAAGGAGGGTACGTGGTGCCAAATTACAATTCCATTTCCACACGACTATTTTTGCTTATAAATTTCGACTCAGTCATTTCCGGACCATGGTTCCTTATCTCAAATTGATACATGTGCCCTTCCCCATCATCTCTGAAAGTTTGTAACACCACCTCGGAAACACCATGTACTTTATCCTTTTTAATTTGTTTACCTAAAAACATTAAAAATTTAACTTCCCATAAGAAATTTAAAAAAATGCTTCCACTATAGAAATTTCAAAGATTGTAGTTCATATTGTTCATTTGACATTCAGGAATGAATAGAAAAAAGAATGGCTGATAAATATTCATAGTTGTGGACATTAACATAAAAACGACACATCAGTGCACAAAAACGGCCACTTTTTTGTTATGATAATTACTCATAATTATGAAACTTTTTAGTAAATCTAAAAATAGTCTATAATTACAGAAGCAGTGAATACCGAGTATGTCAAATTGCAAGGTGAAAGAGTCATTAGACTGAAAAAAAATATTGAATTTACCTAATTTTTTAGTGCTCAAACCTGTATATTCCCATTTAAGGAAATTAAAAATCTGGTAATGCAATTCAACTCTCGTATGCCTAATATCCTGCGATTATACAGATGAAATGAAGAGCTATCCAAAACGTCGTAATATTAAATTTGAAGAATTGTAACTATTTGTTTTCTTAAGGGGAGTAATGGGTGAAATTCCTATTTTCTAAGTTTTTCTCTGACTGTGCCTCCGTGGTCTGTTGGTCAGCATGCTGGCTTCCAGACCGGGAGGTCCCGGGTTCGATTCCCGGGCTCGGCTCTCGGTGAATTTTTCTTGAAGAAGAGGAATTCCCTGGGTGTGTACTGGGTGTTCATTTCAAAGTGTGTCATGACGTCACTGTTGTGAGTCAGCGATTTGAAGCGAGTTTCAACTTTTATGTCAGAGAAGTTGCCTATTAATCAAGGCGTTCAATCTGAACTTGACCGTAGTAGCAACAGATGGCGGTCTGTGTGCTACCATAACCTCTTTCGAACTGTGTTTTGCGCGGGAAGTCGTACGCAGGGTATTTGTTATCATCGGTTGCGTACGGCAACATTCCACAACACAAATAAAATGTTCCGTGTCCATGTTGACTGTCGAAGTTAATGTCAACAAATACTGTACGTAAGTAATCGTCTTAACCCTCTCCCCATATCTCGACAGTAAGAAAAAAAACTCACCTCAGTACGTGTTTCCAAACGGTTCACATTCCTGCCGCTACCGGCGTTACCGTACGTATCGGTAAGTACTCTTCAGAATGAACGCCGTACTTGGCAGGCAACTTCTCTGGCACATAGGTAGTACACCTCTGCGGAAGTAAGGAAGATTGAATTCTCTAGGCTCATCGGCTAGCCACATGACGACATACAGGGAGCCACAACACACTTTGAACTGAACACGCAGTAGAGTCTGGAAATTTGTATGAATGTGAATGTGATTGTGAGTGTGCCGGGTTAATATACATATATAAAAATACATCAGGACTGTCGCTGGGCAGTAACCTGAACACACGTTTCAGCGTCACATTGTTGACAAGAAACTCCATCTGTTAGCACAACCATAAAGCATGTAATATTTGCTATAGAGTTACCAAAAAAAAATATAAAAAAAATTCTAGCTACGTCCTTGGTTTTATACACATAATCACGGTGTGATAGATAATGACGTGGTGAAGTGAGTCAATTAGTTACTGAGTTATTAACAAAAATATTCTGACAAATTTGCATGTTTAAAAATGAAATGTGTTGCTCAATTTTTGAGTAAAATGTTTGAATTTTTTTTTGCAACACTAGTGGCACATTTAGAAAAACATAATAAAGGAAGACTGATAATACTGACTATGATTATAATGATGATGACAATGATTTTATTGAGGTGGTTTCGCTATGAACGATCAAATCCTGCAATATTTCTGATTTAAGAAGGAAGCTCAACATTGATGACAGAAATTCAATACAATTTACTGTATAAAATCAATTAACGGTTGTAAATATTCGCTCTTCTGGCGCTATTCATATTCACTGCAGACTCAACCGAGCGTCGGGCTGGGTGATGTATGCGGCGGCTTGGGAAGTGGCGCGAAGTATAAGAAAGTGACGCTGCTCGACTTCCGCCTGGGAGCAGGCAAGCCCGCCAGGTCCCTAACGAATGGCTAAAATATTGCAGAGAGGGCGGAGGTCTACCAAGTTTGCAGGCGCCATTTCACGGTGATACATTGACCCATCGAATGGGCGAGGCACCATCTCACAGACTGAATTAACAGCTACTTCCTCTCGGCGACCCGACGACCCGGAAGCAGTGAGCGTACGTTCCTCCATGTGTAATTAATTGTCCCACACTTTTACTATACAGAAAATGGACAAAGACAATGACTTGATAATGTGATGCTCATGAAGTAATGCTATAGACCTAGTGATAATTGCAGGAAATATAAATACCTTGAAGAAACCCACCCTTCAGTCTCTCTGTACACCCAGTATTTCTCACAGACGATGTTTGAAATCTATGGTATTGTGACCAAGATTTAAACTAGAGTTAATCAGCTGTGTGTTAATATGACCTTTTAATGATAGACCTTAAAGAATATGAAGGTGATTTATATTCGTATGCTGATGATACCGTTTTACTTTTTAGTGGAAAAACTTGGACTGATGCTTATTATAATTCAAATTGCGGCTTAAAATTAATAAAAAAATGGTTCGATTTAAATTCACTTGTAATTAATAAAGATAAAGCAATAGCTATCCCATTTTCTTTAAATAATAAAGGTAATAAACCAATTTCATCTATACTACAAATTAAAATGCATAATTCTGATTTTTCCGATATAAATTGCAATTGTTCAGTTATTAATGAGGTTAAATACTTAGGTATAATTATTGATAATCATTTAAAATTGAATAATCATTGTCATTATATTTGTAATAAATTACGTAAAACATTATGTTGCTTTGTTTTTCTAAGAAATACACTATCTACCAAAAAGTAATTGGGCACTGGTTTTGCCCCTTTAGACCCTGGTGGTATTACCACCTCTTGTTGCTATAACAGCAGCCACCCTGTCAGGCATGCTCTCCACTAGTTTGTGTAGGATATCCACTGGAATGCGTCGCCATTCCTCTTGCAACATGGCACTCAGTTGGACAATGGAAGTTGGCCCCATGTTTCGGCGGCTACTATGCAGTGGTATGCAGACAATAATGTTCACCGGTTAGACTGGCCTGCACAGAGTCCTGATCTCAATCCCATTGAGCACCTTTGGAAGAATTGGACCGGCGATTGAGGTCTCGGGAGATGCGGCCAACTTCCATTGTCCAACTGAGTGCCATGTTGCAAGAGGAATGGCGACGCATTCCAGTGGATATCCTACACAAACTAGTGGAGAACATGCCTGACAGGGTGGCTGCTGTTATAGCAACAAGAAGTGGTACCATGAGGTTCTAAAGGGGCAAAAACAGTGCCCAATTACTTTTTGTCAATTAACTGTTTACGTATAATTTATTTAACATTATTTCAATCTATATTTATGTATGGTATCATAGGTTGGGGTGGAACTTATAAATCCAACCTTCATCCGTTAATTTTACTACAGAAAAAAAGTATTAAAAATTTGTTTAAGAAAGCAGAAAGATTACCCAACTGAATTGTTGTTTAAACGTTTCAAAGTTTTCAATATTAAACAAATGTATTATTTTATTTTATTAAAATATTTTCATAGAAATTTTAATACCTTTGAAAGGTATCCTACATAAATATAGAACTAAAAATATGAATTCTCTGCGTTTGTGTGAACCAAAATGTAAAACCAATGCAGCTTCTTGTCATAGCATGAATCAAGGTCTCAGATTATTAAACAAATTTTATTCCAATGTTATTTTAACCACGAATCCTCTCCAAATTAATTAAAAAAATAAAAAAAAATTGTATTGGATTTATAGTTTGGGTTTAAACATATTAAGCACTATTTAATCTGCATTCACTCTCAATTTTAATTTTATTTTTGTCTGTATTGGAATCCCCTCCTGAGCACGAGTCTTACTCATTCAGAAGTGGGTTAGTTTATCTTTCATTGTTTTTATTAACTTGTATTCATTTCAAACTTACTAGCAATAAAATAAATTAGAGAAACAAACAAACAAACAATCAAATAAATAAATAAATAAATAAATAAATAAATAAGTAAATTTCAACTGAAGTACGGATTCCAATAATATCATCGATTCACTGAGGAAATAGATATGAAGAGTATAGGGAAAAAACATTCAAAGTCACAATGCTCTTAAGGATGATGTCATTGTCTACTTCAGTATATTACTGCAGAATTTATTGCCGTTCCTAATGAAAAAGTAGCAAAGTATGACTGAACACGTCGTGATAATTCTCGTTCACCAATTTTGATAAGAAAAACAGAAAGGTTTGCAGTAATATACTAAATTTGATGATGATATCACTCTTATGATAATTGTGACTTTGATTGTTTTTCCCTTCTACTCTTCATATTCCTTTTTTAGTTCCGGAGGAGAACGCGTAGGCAAGGACCGCACGCAAGCTTAGGCTAATTTTGCAACCTCCTTGTATTTGGATGATTATCGAAATCCTTAGGACCTCTATTCAAGTACGTGATTCATTACTTGGTGCCACCTTAGGCCTATTGATTCGACTACAACGTCCAGTTCTGAAGAAATCCGCAAACGCCCCTCCGTCTCCTGATAATATGCCGTCTCCTCAGATCGATGGCAACTGTTCGCAATTCACGTGCCTGCGTTCTGCTGCATCCTTTGACCCGAAGATCGCGGCACCGTAGATTACGCAAGTGACCAAGGCGTCATCTACCCGAAGGAACTACACTCCTCGGTCTGCCATAGTCCACTGTAGAAGCATCTATGGCTCCCTGGAATTTGTGCAGCTATTCCAGAATCCCGATTTGCCACGATCTCCTGGTCGACCTGAAACTACTAAGATGATATACGTAAAATTGAAACTAATGAAGTCGAAACGAGTCCCAGGTCTAACGCCAAAAGTTACCCAGCAATTCTCCTTCGGGTGGTTGAGGGAAAACTTCGAAAAGAAAAAACTGAACTAGGTAACTTGTCCCAACCGGAATTTGAACCAGGGCCCACTCGTACCACGGTCAGGCAGGCTAACTGTTACTCCACAGCGGTGGACAAGTAGATATTAAACAGAGGAGATGAACCCTTCATGTCATGAGTGATAAGAAGAATAATATACCTAGAAGTATACAATGTTCACCTGAAACAGGTTTTGCTCTCGAGTTATGATTTTAATGAACGCGATTACGGGAAAAATGCTACATTTTATCGAAATTACAGCAATACAGATTCACAGATTAAACCAACAGTCGTTTAGAGCATTAATATACAGTGATGCAAGCAATTTGAGAAAGTGAGAACACATTAGAAAGAAAAATTTAAAATTTTAGCCTATTTTTATAATTTTTGCAAATTTTTCCAAAATAAGGAAAATAATAGTAATCGATGGTTTTAACACTTATAATAAGGAGAAATAACGTTAAGTCACGATAATTTTTTGTCGAAAGCTTCAATGTGGAATAAGCTAACGTAACCGGACGTACGCCAATCGACACAGTTCGAACTTCAGAAGCTTATTAAGTGAAGCTATTTGAATGCCTTTACTTAACGTTATTTCTAGGTATTATTTTCTTATTTTGGAAAAATATGAAAAATTACAAAACGAAAATAATTTTTTAAATTTTTCTTTCTAGTACCAATGTGTTCTCACACTCAAATTGCTTGAAAAATCATGACTACAATAAACATGTTGATTTAGCATCAATAAATTATTCCGTAATTAAAATGTAACATTTTTACAGTAACGAGAAAAATATTTCATTAAAATCATAACTCGAAAACTAAATGTCATAATTTTACTTTCTTTGCGTCGATAGATATCTCACAGTCCAAATAATTGACAAAATATTCATGAGGGAAATAGAAACAAAAATATAGGACCAGAAAATAATTATATGAAATTTGCTCATGGTCTTAAACTTTTGTTAAGTACTGTAACTTGTCCCAACCGGAATTTGAACCAGGGCCCACTCGTACCACGGTCAGGCAGGCTAACTGTTACTCCACAGCGGTGGACAAGTAGATGTTAAACAGAGGAGATGAACCCTTCATGTCATGAGTGATAAGATCTTGAGAATAATATACCTAGAAGTATACAATGTTCACCTGGAAACAGGTTTTCCTCTTCTACTGTTATAAATCGAACGCGATTCCCGGGAAAATAAGGAGTACACATTTCCTGGATCGAATTTATGTTGCACAGCATAGACAGATATCACAGATTAAACAGTCGTCGTCAAGGATAGAGCATTAATATACAGCTGATTTCCATTTATTGTAGTTAATAGTTCGTGGGAAAGAAGTACACATTAAAACAGCGGATATTATGACACCCCTAGCCTATTAAGCAGAAATCGTACAAACGTTTTCGTGGTATATTTTCAGCAATCGATGGTTTTAACACTTATAATAAGGAGAATCAATAAATTACATCTGTAATGTCATGAAGGTCACGATAATTTTTTGTCGAAAGTTAAAATGTCGAATTGCCGCTAAGAGGGTTCTTACCTGCCAATGTCACTTTTCCAACAGCGCCAATAATAAGTAAAACCTATTCCAAGGCGTACTGTACACGTCGGAGGTATCAAATCTGAACACTCTGTGAAACAAAAGAAATATTTCACAACCTAGTCACTGCGAAAACCTGAAATATCTTATCTGATGTCTATCTAGTGGGAAATCCCGAAACTAACAGTTGAATTATGTCTGCGTCTATATATGTGGGCAGGTCATGGTCCGAAAATGGTCACCATAGAATGATGATGACCATGTATGTACAGATGTCAAAAAAAGTGGCCGTACTCGAGAACAGCGAATATTTTCTAAGTCCACTTCGGATCACGGTGATGTTACACGATCCTCGCGCCTGTAGAAGCATCTGCGTCTCGTAAAGTAGCGGTAGAGTGCTCGCTTAATGATTTGGAGGTTGTCAGTTCGAGCCTTATTCAAGTTATCATTCAAGTTATAATTTGTATTCTACTATCTTTCTTTAGCTATATAAATAATATTCAAGTTATGATTTATATTCTATTATAGTTCTTTAGCGTTATTAAATAATATTCAAGTTATTTATATTCTGTTATCGTTCTTTAGGGATATAATAATATTCAAGTTATCATTTATATTCTGTTATCGATCTTTAGCGATATACATAATATTCAAGTTATCATTTATATTCTGTTATGTTCTTGAGCGATATAAATAATATAAATTTAATATTAGCTTTGGAAAAATACAGTTGCATAATACTAGTATTTGTTTTTTCTTCTTATATTATTACATTATACTATTCTGTAACATAATAAAATGAAAAGGAACGACGAGAATTTGAGACTGAGACGTTGACATCTGAATTCAAACATTTTTCCAACTGAGCCACGGAGGCACAAGTAAAGAAGCATAATAATATGCGGAAAAATTGGTCCAATCCCCCTCCATGACGTCCTGACGATTTGTGAAAGCTCGTCCTTCGTATTACATTGCACCACAGTTCGAACTTCAGGAAGCTGGAATATGTTTTTGTACTGTGTATCAATTTTTGGAGCCCAAAACTCGGCAGTTGTGTCGATTTACACACCCACTAATGTGAAATGTTGACTCGTCCAAAAGAAGAAGTTTAAAAAAATATTTGGAGTATATCAGAAACAGATTCAACCGTTTCCTTCTTGTCACTAGTTGGATTGCATAAAGTATTGAATTCTGTAAACTTTGACATGTTGCGAAAGTGATTATTTTAAACGAAGTCAATTTGGCTCCCAGCTGTACGCTACGGCGTTTAACGAACTTTTGCGAACTTTGACCACAGGGCCGTAGGATTCTTTCAGCGTTCCCGTTCGATATGCTACGGCTTTCTGTTGTTTTCCCTTTCTCCACACACTCTGTCTTCTGAAACAATTTAAACCATCTGCGGTGAATCTTTGCGGTGTTTTCGTCTAAATCGCTGTTGAACCAGAATAATAGACTTACGTTCCGCCAGTCGTAAGACACACGCAGCTTTCCCCTGTATGGGAGTCACTGCAGTACACAACAAAAATACACTGTTATTCTCCCTCCGTAGTCGACTGCCTGCTTGTACAGAAGGGTGTAGTTCTAGAATTTGTTGCTCAGTATGTATTGTGACGCCATGCAGTTAACCGTTAACGGATAAAAAATTAATAAATCCTTTTCAGTTAGGTAATTCATCCCAAATCAGCGTTACCATCCGTACATATGAATGCTCGCATATATATGAGATTTCTTACGATGTAAGAGAGAAACATTTCCTCGTGTTCAAAATGTACGAGAATTCTAATATCCCATCCTTTTTTGACGTGTGATATCTATGTTCGACTAACACTAATGGGAGAAAATTAAAAATATATATACAATATACACTGTGTCCGGGACAAAATTTACCAATAAGAAAGCTTAATAACTCGCGTAATAATGGAGATAGGAAAATGAAATTTGCGGCAAATGAAAGAGGGACATTTTAAGTTTTATGTGTGATGTTGGCAACATTTGGTCATTGTTGTTGACATAGCTGTAATTAAAATGGCGTTCACAGTGCAACAAAAGTTCAATGCTGCTATTGGCTTGCCGAATTCAAGTATCCGAAGATAGTGGAGAGAATATTTAGACAACAGTGGCCTGAGAAGCAACCACCAGATAGGCACACAATAACAACTGGGCATAGAAAGCTTCTTGAGACCGGTTCTCTTGTAGAGAAAACATCACGCTGGAAGAAAGTGACAGAAGCGCAAGTCGACAGAATTCCAAGCTTTCCAACGGAGCCCGTGTAAGTCTGTTCGCAGTGCCAGCAGGGAACTTGCAATTCCAAAGTCAACTATCCACGATGTTCTGCACAAGAGGTTACGTCTGCATGCATACAAGATTCACTTGGTTCAAAAGTTGAAACCAAACGACTTGCCTGCATGATATGATTTCGCTAGTGACATGCTGTTGAAAATTGATATTGAAAATGGATATCTGCAGAAGGTAGTGTTTAGTGATGAGTCCACCTTCCACGTCTGTGGGATCGTCAACAGGCATAATTGTCGCATCTGGGGATCAGAAAATCCGCATGTAGTGAGGGAATTGGAAAGAGACAGCCCTAAGATTAATGTTTGGTGCGGACTTACACATGAAACTGTGATTGGACCGTTCTTTTTTGTGGAAAACACTATCAATGGAAATGTGTATCTTGATATGCTGCAAAATTACGCCATTCCTCAAATTCCACAGGGATATGTTTTCCAACAAGACGGAGCTCCGCCTCATTATGCATTACATGTTACAGATCACTTGAATGAATGTTTTCCTCAACGATGGGTTGGTCGAGGTGGACGTACAGCATGGCCTCCCAGATCCCCAGACCTAACCCCACTAGACTTATTTTTTTGGGGATACGTAAAAGACATTGTGTACAAGACTTTAGTGGCAGATTTGGAGGATCTGCGTCGGAGAATTGTCGCTGCTTGTGCAACTGTCACTCCAGAGATGTTACGAAACACATGGCAAGAACTTGAATATCGCCTGGACATCTGTCGTGCTACAAGAGGTGCACAAATTGGAAGTCCCTTTGTCAATTCCCGCAAACAGCATTTACATCCATCAATTATTTGGTGAGTTATTAAACTTTCTTATTGGTAAATTTTGTCCCGGACACCCTGTACTTATTGCTGGTAAAATTCATGTTCTGGGAATAAGAAGTTAATTGAGTAGTAAAATATCGCTGCAATCGAAAAGTATTGGGAATAAATTTGAATAAGGAACAAAAGAAAGTGTTTAGTTACCAGTCTATCGTACTCTGGAATGAACAAGGCTCTGAAATGAGCTAAAAGGGTCGATCCGTTTTTTTTGCCACTGCTGTACATAGTAAATGAATTATAAAATGAATTGTAAAATGAAATACACATCGCACCTCCTCATACTCATCCTCTTTCACAATAGCCCTTCCAAGACTCTGGAATTCATTACCTGCTAGCATCAGGGACTGTCGAAATAAAATTCAATTCAAACGCAAACTCACTAGGCACTTGGTCAGTAATTGAGACTCGTTCAGACATGGTTTCTTGCAAATAGTTCTCTTAATCTATCACAAAATATTTCAATATCCGGTAATTTCATCACTACAGAATTTTGTTATTGTAGGTTTAATTTATAATTCAGTAAATACAAAAATATTCTTTGTTCTTAACTTCTATGATAAAATGTCTAGCTTTCATTAATCAGGTATTCTTGTCGTACTTTAATTTTTATTGTAATTGTAATTGTAAATTTAATATTAATTGTAATTTTATTGTTCATATTATAGTTGTAATCCTGGTAGAGGGGCAGAGAAGGCCTGACGGCCTTATCTCTACCAGGTTAAATAAATAAATAAATAAGTAAATAAATAAGTAAATAAGTAACTAGATAGATAGATAGATAGATAGATAGATAGATAGATAGATAGATAGATAGATAGATAGATAGATAGATAGATAGATAGATAGATAGATAGATAGATAGATAGATAGATAGATAGATAGATAGATAGATAGATAGATAGATAGATAGATAGATAATAGATAGAAATTTATTAGATAGATAGATTAGATAATAGATAGTAGATAGATAGATAGTCAGATAGATAGCAAACAGCATTTACATCCATCAATTATTTGATGAGATATTAGATAGATAGATTGGATAGATAGATTTAGATAGATAGATGATAGATATAGATAGATAGTAAAATAGATAGATAGATAGATAGATAGATAGATAGATAGATAGTTAGATAGATAGATAGATAGAAATATCGATAGATAGATAGATAGAAGATAGATAGAATAAATTTGAATATAGGAAGAAAAGAAAGTGATAGATAGATTACCAGTCTATCGTAGATAGATAGATAGAAGAAGATAGATAGATAATAGAGATAGATAGATAGATAGATAGATAGATTAGATAGATAGATAGATAGATAGATAGATAGATAAATGAATTATAAAATTAATTGATAAAATGAAATACACATAGATAGATAGATAGATAGATAGATAGATAGATAGATAGATAGATAGATAGATAGATAGATAGATAGATAGATAGAAGATAGATAGATAGATAGATAGATAGATAGATAGATAGATAGATAGATGTCGAAATAAAATAGATAGATAGATAAAGAAATAGATAGATAGATAGATAGATAGATAGATAGATAGATAGATAGATAGATAGATAGATAGATAGCAAATAGATAGATCTTAATCTAGATAGATAGAAGATAGATTAGATAGATAGATAGATAATTTAGATAGATAGATAGATAGATAGATATTGATAGATAGATTTAAGATATAATAGATAATAGAAAAATATAGATAGATAGATAGATAGATAGATAGATAGATATGATAGATAGATAGTAGATAGATAGATAGATAGATAATAGATAGATAGATAGATTGATAGATAGATAGATAGATAGATAGATAGATAGATTAGATAGTAATTGATAGATAAATAGATATAGATAGATAGATGATAGATAGATAGATAGATAGATAGTAGATAGATAGATAGATAGATAGATAGATAGTAATAGATAGATAGATAGATAGATAGATAGATAGATAGATAGATAGATAGATAGATAGATAGATAGATAGATAGATAGAAATAAATAGAAGATAGATAGATAGATAGATAGATACCAGATAACTAACTAACTACATAAATAAAAACAACTTACTAAAAATACTATTTTGAGGATTCAATGTTGTTAAGAGCTTTCAAAACACCTTTTCTCTGATGTAAACTTTCGGATCAACTTGTCGCTATAACTTAAGTTTAAATTATTGAAATATCGTATTATTTTTTATTTTTAGTAGGTTATTTTATGACGCTTTATCAACATCTTAGGTTATTTAGCGTCTGAATGATATGAAGGTGATAATGCCGGTGAAATGAGTCCGGGGTCCAGCACCGTTAGTTACCCAGCATTTACCTATATTGGAAAACCCCGGAAAAAACCTCAACCAGGTAACTTGTCCCGACCGGGAATCGAACTTGGGCCACCTGGTTTCGCGGCCAGACGCGCTAACCGTTACTCCACAGGTGTGGACATTATTTTTTATAATCAATCCATTTTTCATTAACGAATAAGGACGACAGTCAGAGCACCATCAGGTATGAAAATTCACTAAATTTGTAATTTGTTTATGTCATCGTCCTAGACACCTTAGTCACCATGGGCTTAAGTATATAGTAAAAATACATATATACGTCGCACTGTTTATCTTCCACTTCATTTTTAATTCACAGTTTGAATACATGAGCACATTTACATTCTAGCAGAGGCGTGAAGTCACAGCTGTGTCGCTGGTGTTTCCCGGAGCTGAACTCTGACCCAATTACAGGTGCTTGTTCGACGCTGTGACCTCCAACTTGATGAGATAATACAATGCCGCCACATAATTGGTGGACACGGATCCCGGGTTATCACCCAAATCCCTCCCGCTGTGCGTGACGTAACACAATGGGGCGTTTAGGAGACAATCCCGCGTGGTCAAATGCAGACATGTAGTGACACTGGTGAAAAAACCATTAACTATACGATAATAATCTGCTATCCTATCTATTAACGGTTTTCATAGTCCTGTAGAGAATTACTCTGGTGTACTGTATTTGGGTTTTGTAGACCCGACCCTGCACGAAAACAGTGCAGCTCTTGTGAGCTGTGGGACAAGATATTGCTATTAATATTTTATCAACTTAGACACAAAAACATACATTTCTAAAGCATATAATAAGCTACAGTATGTCAGTGATTTTTATATTATATACACTAGCCGTACCCGTGCGCTCCGCTGCACCCGTTAGAAATAAATATAAAGTAATTACATAATTAAAATAGGACATTTGATCCAGGGAACATTCGTGTTTGATAGAAGGATAAATCGTTTAATATGTTACTTAATTTAAATTGTATTTAAAATATTAAAATGCGATCATTTTGGTCCAGAGACACTCATTTGGTGCACTGACAATTCCTTTAACATGTTTCTTAATTTTTATTACATGCAACCATAGTTTAATGAAGACTGACATCATTTAGATTTAATGTGTATATTTTATTTTACTTGTTATAGGTTTCCATTGAATTATGCTAATAACTTAATTTTAACCCTTGTTTTCTACGTATTCAGTAAATGGCGCTTGGCCCACTATGGTTGTGAACCCTTCAAATTACTTAAATTGTATTATATTATATTATATCAGAAGTTAGCATTATCTCCATCTAGACAAACTACACTTTCCAATCGTGAAATAATAATTAATTATACAAATCGGTTAATTTAGCTTCCGATATTACTTCATACAAACACAGAAACATTCTCTGTAGGCTATATTTCATAGCCTTCGATTGTTGGTGTCCAAGGCCCCTTATAGACGAAGTCATTTATTTTTTAATTCATTACATGGCCTTAGATGGCAGTTATTTTAATTTTAAAACTCATCTATCTCATTAAATATCAGTCCTATCAAACTTTTTCAAGGAATAAAACTTATCGCAAATTATTTTAAAAGAAACTATCGCTATGTAACATTTTTCACAAAAATCAATAATAAGCGAGATATTTCGATTTATTTAATTCAGGCCCCCTTATAACCCCCCTTTTAAATAAAGTATTTTGAATGCCATATAGCCTAAAATCTAAGTTACAATGAACTTAATTTATATTCCAATTTTCATCGAAATCCGTTCAGCCATTATCGCGTGAAAAGGTAACAAACATACAGACAGACATATAAACAAAAATGTCAAAAAAGCGATTTTCGGTTTCAGGGTGGTTAATTATATATGTTAGGACCAATTATTTTTGGAAAATCGAAAATTACCAGAAAAATTTCGGCTACAGATTTATTATTAGTATAGATGAACTTTTTTCGGTGAAAAAAGAAAATTAAACGGCCATGGAGAGCAGATAATAAGCTCTACGTCAATTCTAATTGAAATGTTTTGCAGATTCAATGGTTATTATTATTATTATTATTATTATTATTATTATTATTATTATTATTATTATTATTATTATTATTATTATTAATTCACTGCGGGCTAAAGCAGGGAGATGCACTATCACCTTTACTTTTTAACTTCGCTCTAGAATGTGCCATTAAGAAATTTCAGGATAATAGGCAGGGTTTGGAGTTGAATGGGTTACATCAGTTTCTTGTCTATGCGGATGACGTGAATATGCTAGGAGAAAATCCACAAACGATTAGGGAAAACGCGGAAATTCTAGTTGAAGCAAGTAAAGCGATATAGGGTTGGAAGTAAATCCGAAAAGACTAAGTATATGATTATGTCTCGTGACCAGAATATTGTACGAAATGGAACTATAAAAATTGGAGATTTATCTTTCGAAGAGGTGGATAAATTCAAATATCTTGGAGCAACAGTAACAAATATAAATGACACTAGGGAGGAAATTAAACGCAGAATAAATATGGGAAATGCGTGTTATTATTCGGTTGAGAAGCTTTTGTCATCTAGTCTTCTGTCAAAAAGTCTGAAAGTTAGAATTTATGAAACAGTTATATTACCGGTTCTTCTGTATGGTTGTGAAACTTGGACTCTCACTTTGAGAGAGGAACAGAGATTAAGGATGTTTGAGAATAAGGTTCTTAGGAAAATATTTGAGGCTAAGAGGGATGAAGTTACAGGAGAATGGAGAAAGTTACACAACGCAGAAGCTGCACTCATTGTATTCTTCACCTGACATAATTAGGAACATAAAATCCAGACGTTTGAGATGGGCAGGACATGTAGCACATATGGGCGAATCCAGAAATGCATATAGAGTGTTAGTTGGGAGGCCGGAGGGAAAAGGACCTTTGGGGAGGCCGAGACGTAGGTGGGAAGATAATATTAAAATGGATTTGAGGGAGGTGGGATATGATGGTAGAGACTGGATTAATCTTGCTCAGGACAGGGACCAATGGCGGGCTTATGTGAGGGCGGCAATGAACCTCCGGGTTCCTTAAAAGCCAGTAAGTATTGTTATTATTATATTATTATTATTATTATTATTATTATTATTATTATTATTATTATTAACGTAATGATTATTACTGAACAACAATTTTTTTCTTTCTGTCTTGCTTCGAAATAAAAATAGGTGAATATTACTAATATGTGTGTTCTAAATCTGAATTTAAAATGAAAATAGTCCTATCACGTACCATTTTTTGTGGATAATGAATTGAATTTTTTATGACTAAACTTATTTGTTTTTAATTTTTCACTGCTACTGATAAAATTACAACACACTAGGGATTCAACATTCCTCATAATATTTGAAAAATGTGTACTTGATACAAAAATAATGTAACATATAGTTGCGACGCTGTTATTCCCGGCGTGACTCCTCCTCTTTGCTTAGGTCTTAGAAAGTGAAGGCTTTATAAAGTCTAGGTAGGTAATATCGTTCGCCATTTTCTCTTTTCGTTGCCGAGCTACCATACGAGGAATCTATTTGCCACACCGTTAAATATTATCATGTCGTAGCTCCTATGATAATAAATCAAACGGACTGTAATTCAGCAAATAATTGAGCGGCAAATAACGTCTTCGTGTGCTTTCTGTGAACGCCAACGAAAGAGCCAAAATGGCGGGCGATTATATTAAGTATTTATCGAGCCTTAAGAAAGGAATAATGTCTTCATAAGCGAATCACAAGGCGCACAGGTTTAAATGTAGCCGACCTGCAATGCGATTGGCTGCCGGAAATTAGAGCGACGGGACTATAGTTTAAAAAACAAGAATAAAGATATTTCATGCGTATCAAGGAAAAAATCTCAGAATTTGAACTTACATTTAAAATAATTTTCTGGATGACTTCTGTTTATAACTAGACCCGGAACTGTACCTTACAAAGAACCAACAATAGTCTTTAAGCATGCTGGATGATGATCTTCCTTTATATCGCCTTTCCATTTCAGATATTTCTTGATGATGTCGTTCCCCATGCTCGTCGCTTACCGCTCCAAAATTAGGAGGAAAGATATCCAAATGAGAATGTAAAAAGTGTATTTTGAGAGACATATTACACTCCATTTTGTCATATGCACTTAACATGGTTTCTACAACAAATTCTATGTAGGTCGCTGCCCTAGAATTTCCAAGGAAATTTCAGCAAACGTCTTTGAAAGCTCGCCATGCCATTCTTTCTGTAACGGAAAGTTTTTCCTCAAACAAAGGGCCAGCCATAACTTTGTGAATTTGTGGACCGATGAAAATTCCCTCTTTTAATTTGCCTTGACTGAAATTGGTAAACTTTTCCTTCAAATACTGAAAACCACACCCTTGTTTGTTCATTGCATAGACGTCACTTTGAACTGATATGAGATTTACTTAATAGAAGGAACCAAGATCTGTTTATTTATTAGAAGTACAAAAGAACTTGCCAACAACCATAAGAAACCGGAAATAAGTCATAAATTCATAAAATGTATTAGCTTTTGTTTTGGTTTATACTCCAAACCGCGCCAGATGTTTCCTGTGGGAGCGCTTATCGAAAAGTGAAATCATAGTATATCTTAAAAACCTTACGTGATACGAAGAAAAGAGATGCATTTTCGGATTCAGCGCACATCAAACCATAAGGGACACATTGTTTTAAGTCGGAGCAAAATTCTTGTTGTTCAGTGTTATCTATACTAATAATAAATCTGTAGCCGAAATTTTTCTGGTAATTTTCGATTTTCCAAAAATAATTGGTCCTAACATTTATAATTAACCACCCTGAAACCGAAAATCGCATTTTTGAAATTTTTGTTTGTATGTCTGTCTGTATGTTTGTTACCTTTTCACGCGATAATGGCTGAACCGATTTATATGAAAATTGGAATATAAATTAAGTTCGTTGTAACTTAGATTTTAGGCTATATGGCATTCAAAATACTTTATTTAAAAGGGGGTTATAAGGGGGCCTGAATTAAATAAATCGAAATATCTCGCTTATTGATTTTTGTGAAAAATGTTACATAACCAAAGTGTCTTTAAAAATGATTTCCGATAAGTTTTATTCTTCACAAAAGTTTGATAGGACTGATATTTAATGAGATAAATGAATTTTAAAATTAAAATAACGCTATCTAAGACGGTGCAATGAATTAAGAACAAATGACTTCGTCTGTAAGGGGCCTTGGACAACAACAATCGAAACAGGGGCGTTGGACATCAACAATCGAAAGCTATTAAACATAGCCTAGAGAGAATGTTTCTGTGTTTGTATGAAGTAATATCAGAAGCTAAATTAACCGATTTGTATAATTAATTATTTCACCATTGGTAAGTGTAGTTTCTCTAGATGGACATAATGCTACTGTATAATGTTATTACAGTAACGTCTGAGTAAATCGAGTACAGGTAAGATTAAAATAGCTTCTTATGCACAGAAAATTTGATAGGCTATTTAGTACATTCGTTTTCTGTATTTCTTAAAATAACATTTATGTGCACTCATTTTAATCTCAGAGAATTAACTAACAAGGAGAGTGTATTGATTTAGTATGCAGTAATAGTACGTTAGCTTAGCAATCCATTATTTTATAATTCAAATTTTAACTATGCTCAATTGAATCGTGTTAAAATACATAAAATATATATGCAATAAATGCAATGCAAAAAAAATTGGGTAATGAGTGAAGCAGATTATCTTGCGCTGTTGTAAAATTTGTTCCCTGGATCAAACGTCCTATTTTAATTATGTAATTACTTTATATGTATTTCTAACAGGTGCAGCGGAGCGCACGGGTACGGCTAGTTATCAATAAAACCATGCTTATCCGCCCCATGGAAAAGCTATAATTTGCTATGATAGATAGCCATCGGTGTAGCTCAGGCGCTAGACGCGTTTATCTGCTGATCTGGAGCTACGCTTGGGCGTGGATTCCATTTTCACTTGCACTTATTACCTGTCTGAGTTTTTTCGTGGTTTTACCCAATAATTTTTAATTTGAATGTCAGATAATCATGACGAATATTCTGCCTCATGCGACGTGAGTACTGTGATTACGATAACGTCGTGACGACGACTGTGTTTATAATAACGATGTGACGATGATTGTGACAGCGACGTGATTACTGTGATTACCAGGAACGGATTTATATGGACTAAAAATATATGAAATATGTAAATATATATGTAGTTATTTTTACCAAAATATGGAATTAAATATGGATTTTTACCAAAATATGGAATTAAATATGGACTTAAAATTATAAAAAAATGACTATGTACGTTAAATATTGGTACATTTTAATCAAACTAAACAAAAATATAATGGACGTACCTTATCTTCCAATGTAGTTTCAACAAAACACAATTTTTATTGTCTGTTACCATAACAATAGGTTACAAACATTTCTTTCAAGTGCTGAAAAGTGAATCTTCTTCTATTGTCTCTGAGGATAGATTTATACTGACTAAAAGAGCGTTCGACGTCACAAGAAGTAACTGGTACATAATTCAATTTCACAATGTCTGCTGGGGATAAGTCCAAGTTAATCTTCACTGTTGATTCACCACTCATCACAGCAACAACCTTTGTAGTTCTTCATATCCAGGGTTTTTGAAAGTACAGTGTCCACCTTAGCTCTTACTGCATCTGCAACTTTACCTCTACCACGATTCAGTTGTTCCACAGTACTATTTATAATTTCAAAACTTTCAGATAGTGAAAGGTGCCTATTTTGGAGACTTTTGAGCGTTTTTATGATGCATGAAAATGTATGCTGAATGTGAGCTAAGTCATTCTTCACACTTATGTCACAGGTAACTGTTTTCGCAGTATCAATTGAGACTGCATCTTCAGAGTCCAATGCAAGGAGAACATTGTTAATAGAGTCTATATGTTCGGCATAATATTCAACTGCTTCTAGCCATGTACCCCATCTAGTTAAAATTGGCTTTGGTGGCAATGGAATTTCAGGGTACATTTCTTTCAACACGTTAACTCTACTGGGAGCTTTGAGGAATACTTTTTCACTGATGAAATCAACAAATCTACTTTAGGAAATTGTCTCTGACCACTTCTGCCACACGATGAAATGCATGCGCCACACAAGTAAAATGAGTCAATTTAGGATATACAACAGATAATGCTTGTCCAGCTTTGACCATATAAGGGCAGCATCGCTAATAAAGAATAACACATTATCGTACATAATACCCTTTGGCCACAGGATACCCATAGCTTCGTTGAACAGTTTAACTATAGTTTTGTTATTGCACTTTTCTAGAACATCACAATGTAAAAGAATTCGTTCAGAATATTGTTCACTTAACAAACCGATAACTACATTACCAACAAGTCTACCTTCTTTGTCGGGAGTCTCATCAATGGAAACCCAAATTGAACTATCTTTAATTTCATCTCTTATCTTCTGTATTGTCTCATCGTAGATGGATGGAGCATACGTCTTCCTAAGTGTTGACTCATCCGGGATTGTATGTTGAGTATATTTTTCAAGGAATTCCCTGAAGACCTTATTCTTTAGTTTGTAGAGAGGAATATCAGCAGAGATGAGAGAACGGCACAGGTCGATGTTAAACTCAGATCTTACATTCGATGTTGTTGGTTGTGTTAAAAACAATTGTCTCTGCTTGGAATTTAGTTGTTTGTTGGCCTGATGTTTACTAGTTGTAATGTGTTGTTGCACCAGGAACTTTTGTGTAGATGATACTGCACACTGACACAAATTACAAAATAATATTTTATTGTCAGTTGATAAACCATCTTCTTTAAATTCTGAAATGTAACTTGTTAGTTTTGATTTTAAATTGACTGAATGACGTACTTTTGGCATATTTACCGTCTTTATAGTATGATTTACAAAACTGAACCTATGTGTACTCTGACTGGCATTTAACTGTTGAGCTGCACAACTGAAGTCTGTTAAAAATTTTAAATTAAATTAATACAGTTTTGTAACTTACTTTCCCATTGTTGATAGGACTGCTAATTTTCAAATAACTCTGATGTTAAAGGGATTACTGAACATGTGTTTAAATCTCTATTGTTGAAATGTATTTTTAAAAGTTAATGGAATTTTGTTTTGTTTTATTGTTAAACCTAATATAATATGGACTGCTTTATATGAAATATGGAAAATATATGGAAATTAACGAAAATATGTACTAAACTCTAAAATATGGAAAAATATGGAAAATAAAAGTAGGATTTTTCAACCCTACACATTGTGAAACATAAAGATAATGCAAAATATAAATTATATTAGCTTTATAAGTAAATATGTATTTACATATAAATCCTTTCCTGGTGATTACGATAACGTTGTGACGACTGTGATTACGATAACGACGTGATGACGACTGTGTTTATAATAACGACGTGACGACGACTGTGATTACGATAACGTCGTGACGACGACTGTGTTTATAATAACGATGTGACGATGATTGTGATAGGAACGTAACGACTGTGATTACCATAACGTCGTGACGACTGTGATTACGATAACGTTGTGACGACTGTGATTACGATAACGACGTGACTACGACTGTGTTTATAATAACGACGTGACGATGATTGTGATAGCGACGTAACTACTCTGATTAATATAACGTCGTGACGACTGTGATTACAATAACGTTGTGACGACTGTGATTACGATAACGACGTGACGACGACTGTGTTTATAATAACGACGTGACGATGATTGTGATAGCGACGTGACTACTGTGATTAACATAATGTCGTGACGACTGTGATTACAATAACGTCGTGACGACTGTGATTACGATAACGACGTGATGACGACTGTGTTTATAATAATGATGTTACGATGATTGTGACAGCGACGTGATTACTGTGATTACGATAACGTTGTGACGACTGTGATTACGATAACGACGTGACGACGACTGTGTTTATAATAACGACGTGACGATGATTGTGATAGCGACGTGACTACTGTGATTAACATAATGTCGTGACGACTGTGATTACGATAACGACGTGACGACTGTGATTACGATAACGACGTGACGACTGTGTTTATAATAACGGCGTGACGATGATTGTGATAGCGACGTGACTACTGTGATTACGATAACGTCGTGACGACTGTGATTACGATAACGACGTGACGACGACTGTGTTTATAATAACGACGTGACGATGATTGTGATAGCGACGTGACTACTGTGATTAACATAACGTCGTGACGACTGTGATTACGATAACGACGTAACGACACTGTGTTTATAATAACGACGTGACGATGATTGTGATAGCGACGTGACTACTGTGATTACGATAACGTCGTGACGACTGTGATTACGATAACGACGTAACGACGACTGTGTTTATAATAACGACGTGACGATGATTGTGATAGCGACGTGACTACTGTGATTACGATAACGTCGTGACGACTGTGATTACGATAACGACGTAACGACGACTGTGTTTATAATAACGACGTGACGATGATTGTGATAGCGACGTGACTACTGTGATTACGATAACGTCGTGACGACTGTGATTACGATAACGTCGTGACGACTGTGATTACGATAACGACGTGACGACGACTGTGTTTATAATAACGACGTGACGATGATTGTGATAGCGACGTGACTACTGTGATTAACATAATGTCGTGACGACTGTGATTACGATAACGTCGTGACGACTGTGATTACGATAACGACGTGATGACGACTGTGTTTATAATAATGATGTTACGATGATTGTGACAGCGACGTGATTACTGTGATTACGATAACGTTATGACGACTGTGATTACGATAACGACGTGATGACGACTGTGTTTATAATAACGACGTGACAATGATTGTGATAGCGACGTGACTACTGTGATTAACATAATGTCGTGACGACTGTGATTACGATAACGTCTTGACGACTGTGATTACGATAACGACGTGATGACGACTGTGTTTATAATAACGATGTGACGATGATTGTGATAGCAACGTAACGACTGTGATTACGATAACGACGTGATGACGACTGTGTTTATAATAACGATGTGACGATGATTGTGATAGCAACGTAACGACTGTGATTACCATAACGTCGTGACGACTGTGATTACGATAACGACGTGATGACGACTGTGTTTATAATAATGATGTGACGATGATTGTGACAGCGACGTGATTACTGTGATTACGATAACGTCGTGACGACGACTGTGTTTATAATAACGATGTGACGATGATTGTGATAGCAACGTAACGACTGTGATTACGATAACGACGTGACGACGACTGTGTTTATAATAACGACGTGACGACTGTGTTTATAATAACGGCGTGACGATGATTGTGATAGCGACGTGACTACTGTGATTAACATAACGTCGTGACGACTGTGATTACAATAACGTTGTGACGACTGTGATTACGATAACGACGTGAGGACTGTGTTTATAATAACGGCGTGACGATGATTGTGATAGCGACGTGACTACTGTGATTAACATAATGTCGTGACGACTGTGATTACAATAACGTCGTGACGACTGTGATTACGATAACGACGTGACGACGACTGTGTTTATAATAACGACGTGACGATGATTGTGATAGCGACGTGACTACTGTGATTACGATAACGTCGTGACGACTGTGATTACGATAACGACGTGACGACTGTGTTTATAATAACGGTGTGACGATGATTGTGATAGCGACGTAACTACTGTGATTAACATAACGTCGTGACGACTGTGATTACGATAACGACGTAACGACGACTGTGTTTATAATAACGACGTGACGATGATTTTGATAGTGATGTGACGACTGTGATTACAATTACATGATAAAGACTGTTATTGAAATTGTGTTGACATGATGGATGACGGCGATACAATTACAACAAAGACTATTTAATTACTGAACATTAAGTTTGATACAATTTCTTGGACCCTAAAATGTCTATCTGAAGTATAAGTTTTCCGCAATGTACATCGAATGCTTTCTTGCACATCACCTCTTGACAGAAGAATACTTTGTTACCGCCTCGTAATTTCCCAGCGAGAGCAGAGAGCAGCTACGAGACGAATGTGTCTGGCAGAAGCAGACAAATTGGGCAACAGGAAAATAAATGACCAAGATTCTTCAAGTGCTTCTCAAGTACTGTTAGCAATGCCAATAACAGCACCTGCCCTAGCAAGAGCGCATGCTATATTCAAATGTAGCTTATTTTTATTTTCATCAGGTGTCTAGTGTGTCAGCTTCCCATACCCACGACCTTAGTTAGAATCCCAACTAGATCAAGTAGAATTTGTTGTTCGTGAATGCAATGTCAACGTACTTTTTCCGATTACTTCAGTTTCACAGACAAACGGCAATTCCACATCATGAACAGTATTTTTTCTGTTCAATTACATAGGTTAGGCTACAACCTCTTCCGACCTGTCCTAAATTTACCAGGATACTCCTTGGTTTCTTCGCCCTTTATTTTTTTCTATTATATTCCCTATAATTATCTCTTGGCGCTGTTAACTAGTATGTTTCATTCATTTTTCCTCAGTTCTATAAATGTAGTTGGTTAGATCGTGTTTTGTATAGACCAGCCATCGTCAACTGGCTATACACAGTCACGAAGCTTGAGTTTTGAGGGTGCTAGAAACAATAGACTGTGACGGTACTATTTTGCATTGCCTGTAATGATCCTAGTGGTGAGCAACTACCTAATGTTTGCATATTTACTACGTATTGAGTTTCGCGACTGTATATACTAGACAGACTGTGGTAGTAGTGTGCAGTGTGTCGAGCCAAGCCATCACAGAAGCCAACTTTCTGACCATAATTTACAATGTCTTCTTCGATTGTGTTCTACACGAGCATTGACACCTAACATTCACCACTTAGTGAGGGGAAAACGAATTAAAAAATCCAGGAAAACCAATGCTAATGATCGGCGAAAATAATTTTTATCATTTGTTATTTACATTGTAATAAAATAATTTAGGTCTACTTCAGTCTTGTAACAGAAACGATAATATGTTTCATATGTTATACATAATAACAAATAATTGGTTTTGTGATATATATAGTGTCAGATAAAAAATGGATAATTAATTTTATTTTATTGACGACACTTGAACAAAGGAATAGGATGACATGATTTAAATATTACTAATGGATTCGATTTGTTTAATATTTTGTAACAGTGAAAATGTATTATAGATCTGTAAGTTCTCAATTACTTTAATATGAAGAAAGAACTATTTACTTTCAAAATCGTTACAATACATAACTGAAAAATACAACTTGTTTCTTGTCTTAAATTGAAAAGTGATTTACTGATTACACAGGTCCTCTTAAAATAAATTAAGTACATGCTTCTTCCGTGTTTATTATAATTATTAGAGACTGATTAAAAGGGTTGAACAAGTGAACGGACGCCACTGCCATCACCCGATTCCTTCCCCCCACCTCCAGCTGCGCAGTTGATGTCTAAGGGATAAAACTGAGCTAGCGAGCAAACTGTGCCTGCACCATAGTGCACTGAGATAACGACTCCTGGTATAGACTAATACCAATTTTGTACATAGCTGTAAGATGATTGACTTTGAAGTTACATATGGAACAGAGAATATTCCACTGATGATGTTTACCGTGGCTAAGACAGAGAATTCTTAGCACTTGTTCCCGTAAGGTGCTTCAGTGTTTACCACTCTCCAGGATAGGTTAGAGGTTACGAAAACAGCTTAGTCAAGTATTCTTCAATATAGCAATACTTTGAAGTAGTCTCTTAACTTGAAAATACCAGGAAAGAAAATTAAACCTATCGAACAAACTGGGGAAAAAATGTTTTTCACTACCGCACTGTCAAAAGCATCTTTTTCATTAATGACATTAGCTATACAGTGTTAGTAGATAAGACATACTGTAAAACAACATGCCGCTCTGTTGGAAATTGAAAGGAGAAGAGCAGTTTCAGCGGAAGCACTTTTCTCTACGAAATAAATAAGTTTATGGATAAAATCAAGAATTCACGCTCAAGACTCAATAAAAAAACATGAACATTATATAGAATATTAGAAAGAATATGTCTTTAACATTTAAAATTATAGTGGCAGAGGGATATATCTTTTAAACACACCACACACTAAAAGTTAAATAAAAATTTTTCACGGAATTTAAGAAAGCTTAAGTACTTTCAATCACATTTTCTCAAAAATAATTTAAGTGCACTTATACCCTTATGCTTCTGTCACCCTCGAATGGCTTTTAGAGAACACGAAGGTTCATTGTTGCCCTCACATAAGTCCCCATCGATAGTTAATCTGAGCAAAATTAATCCAGTCCCTACCATCATACCCCACCTCCTCAAATCCATTTTAATATTACTTCCCATCTATGTTTCGACCTCCTCAAAGATCTTTTTTCCTCCGGCCTCCACTAGACATACGAAAATTAATTTTATATATATCTCCATCCTCTATTGACATTATTTTCTCTCTTTTCAGTTGCTGCTGACACAAATACCAGTGCTGATCATGATCGATGGCAGAAGTGGATAAACACTGGTATGTAGTGCTTACTAAAAATTTAGTGTAAATATGTCATTTTTTATTGATCTTTCAACATATTGGGTTGATGAAAAAGTTCGTAGCGTTTCTTCTCTGTGACAAAAGGTTTTATTTGAGATGAATACTGTAGAATACAGGAATTAAACAGTAATATAATTATACCTTGTCTATGACTCTTGTCTATGGCTTTATGACTTTCGCTGATGTAGTTTTTCGATTCCGCGTCTGAAGATATCAGCTGATTTGGAGTTAGAGAATTCGTCATGCGAAGTTTGTAAATCATTTTCGTTATCAAAGGAGTTGCCTTGAAGATTGTTGAATAGACGTCGTCATGCCAAGTTTGTAAATCATTTTCGTTATCAAAGGAGTTGCCTTGAAGATTGTTGAATAGAAGTCGTCATGCCAAGTTTGTCAATCATTTTCGTTATCAAAGGAGTTGCCTTGAAGATTGTTGAATAGAAGTCGTCATGCCAAGTTTGTCAATCATTTTCGTTATCAAAGGAGTTGCCTTGAAGATTGTTGAATAGAAGTCGTCATGCCAAGTTTGTCAATCATTTTGTTGTCAAAGGAGTTGCCTTGAAGATTGTTGAATAGAAGTCGTCATGCCAAGTTTGTCAATCATTTTCGTTATCAAAGGAGTTTCCTTGAAGATTGTTGAATAGAAGTCGTCATGCCAAGTTTGTCAATCATTTTCGTTATCAAAGGAGTTGCCTTCAAGATTGTTGAATAGAAGTCGTCATGCCAAGTTTGTCAATCATTTTCGTTATCAAAGGAGTTGCCTTGAAGATTGTTGAATAGAAGTCGTCATGCCAAGTTTGTCAATCATTTTCGTTATCAAAGGAGTTGCCTTGAAGACTGTTGAATAGAAGTCGTCATGCCAAGTTTGTCAATCATTTTCGTTATCAAAGGAGTTGCCTTGAAGATTGTTGAATAGAAGTCGTCATGCCAAGTTTGTAAATCATTTTCGTTATCAAAGGAGTTGCCTTGAAGATTGTTGAATAGAAGTCGTCATGCCAAGTTTGTCAATCATTTTCGTTATCAAAGGAGTTGCCTTGAAGATTGTTGAATAGAAGTCGTCATGCCAAGTTTGTCAATAATTTTCGTTATCAAAGGAATTGCCTTGGAGATTGTTGAATAGAAGTCGTCATGCCAAGTTTGTAAATCATTTTCGTTATCAAAGGAGTTGCCTTGAAGATTGTTGAATAGAGGTCGTCATGCCAAGTTTGTAAATCATTTTCGTTATCAAAGGAGTTGCCTTGAAGATTGTTGAATAGATGTCGTCATGCCAAGTTTGTCAATCATTTTCGTTATCAAAGGAGTTGCCTTGAAGATTGTTGAATAGAAGTCGTCATGCCAAGTTTGTAAATCATTTTCGTTATCAAAGGAGTTGCCTTGAAGATTGTTGAATAGAAGTCGTCATGCCAAGTTTGTAAATCATTTTCGTTATCAAAAGAGTTGCCTTGAAGATTGTTGAATAGAAGTCGTCATGCCAAGTTTGTAAATCATTTTCGTTATCAAAGGAGTTGCCTTGAAGATTGTTGAATAGAAGTCGTCATGCCAAGTTTGTAAATCATTTTCGTTATCAAAGGAGTTGCCTTGAAGATTGTTGAATAGACAATGGAAAAGGCTGAAATCGGAGGGCGCAAGATTGGGAGAATATAGAGAATGTGGAATCACTTCCCAATCAACCTCCTAGATAGCTGTTTTCCTCATGTTAGCGGATTGCTGATGTGAATTATTGTTTTCCAACAGAACTTGATGCAGTTTTTCTTCAATTGCTGCCGCAAGGCGTCTGAGTTGTTGGCAATATACAGGGCGATTCAAAAGTCGCGTGACATAGGACATATCCGTTATTAGTGTCAACACAAAAAAACCCAGTTTATTAATTACGGCGCGCGACCCAAACTATATTTCTAATTTAAGTTTCGTACACTGCAGAGATGTGGCACCTAAGTTTTGGATGCGTTTTCCCTAACCAAACTGGTACTTTACTTAAGACGCGAATATGTTTGTTTCAAATTTCTCAAAATATGGCTCTTACGATTTTCTTTAAGTTTTGCACATGAACTACACGTACCAATATCTAAAACATTTATTTGAAATTATTTCTTGTACTTACACTAATTACGGAGATGTTCTATGTCCCGCGACTTTTGAATCATCCTGTATATCAGCAGTTCTGGTTACATTCATGGGAACCAATTCGTAGTACACGACGCCTTCTTTTTCTCATCACACGCGTATTATCTTCTGTGAACGAACACTTTTGTACGGAGTGTTGTGTGTTGAAACGACAGAACCATTTTCTTGCAATGTTATCTCGCCATACACGACACAATTGTTTCGAGCCGTCTCCGCTGCCTTTGCTCCCCTATTAAACTTGAACAGAATAATATGTCAAATCCACACATATGGGGTAATGGTTAGCGCGTCTGGCCGCGAAACCAGGTAGTCCGGGTTCGATTACCGGTCGGAGAAAGTTACCTGGTTGAGGTTTTCCGGAGTTTTTCCTCAACCCAATATGAGCAAATGTTGGGTAAATAGCGGTGCTGGACCCCGGACTCATTTCACCGACATTATCACCTTCACCTCATTCAGACTCTAAATAACGTAAGATGTTGATAAAGCGTCGTAAAATAACCTACTAAAATAATAATATGTCAAGACTGCAACGTAATTTAGACGGTCACGCGTTTGCCTGTTGATCTGGAGTTTCTCTCGAACGTGAATTAGATTCCCGCTTGCGCTGATTGCTTGTTTTGGCTTTTTCCGAGGTTTTCCCTAACCGTACGGCGGATCTCAGGTAATCTATGGTGAATCTTCGGCCTCTCTCGTCATCGCCAATTCCATCGACGCTAAATAACACGGTAGCTGAAACAACGTCGTTAAGGAACCAAATAAAAAAGAAAATATGTCTTAAAGTGCTCTTTTTTCACCTGAGAAGTCTATATTCTTTAGCCCACAAATAGCACAAACTTTCTTCAAGTTCATAAAATTCAAGGCGTATTATACGAACACAATACTCCTAATAACAAATGACAAATTACAAACAAGAAACAATCTCCTCACAACGCAGTAGTTGTGGTGACGGACAAAAACGCTACGGACTTATGCATCAACCTAATAATTTTATGCACACATGTTGAGGATATGTGCTCAAATCATAGGCACTATAGTACGAGCCCACACATGATGTTCGCAGGTTAGGTTGATCGGAAACATTCGGAACTAATCGAATTGTGTTCCCAGCGTATTCACGTTGCAAAAGCGAGTCATTATCGACTTCTTATGCAACATTAGAGCATAATTTATTTCTCTAAAATGGATTTATAACAGGGTGTTAAAAAATAACGTTTACAACGTTTCAGGGATAATAGAGGAGGTAAAAACGAATATCTTTTGTAAGTGACAAAACTTTGGCAGATGCGCCGTTTATTGTGTACGTAAGTGTTAGTATAATCCATAAAGAACAAAACCAGTTGTCGTTTTAGAGGTGGTGTTCAAACTTCGTCCATTGAAGGTATTGCACAACTGGTACCTTCGTACTATGGAGTGTGTGTGGAACGTTCAAAAGGCCAACATTGTCTCGAATAACATGTGCAGCTTCAACAACGAGAACAACTAAGTCTTCTGCCGCATCGATCGGTGTCTCATACACAATACGTTTCACGTCTCCCCACAAAAAGAAATCCAGTCGGGTTAGGTCCGGTGATCGAGGTGGCCACACTACCGGCCACCCCTGCCAATCCAACGATCGGGGAATGTAGCATTTAGGTGGTTCCTGACACGACGATCAAAGTGTGGAGGGCACCGTCATGCTGAAACCATACTCGCTCTCTGATGTTCAATGGGATATTTTCTAAAAGTTCTGGTAGGACGTTGCGTAGAAAAACAAAATAATTACCACCACGGAGACTGTTAGGCAACAGATATTCTAAGGTCTTACAAGATGGTCGTGCACAAACAGAACTAACCAGTATGTGTTCTGACGGAAGTCAAGTCAGCTATCCTTCAGGTCATTTAGCGGCAAAACGGCGCATCTGCTAAAGTTTTGTCACTTAAAACAGATGTTTTTTTTACCTCCTCTATCATTCCTGAAACGTTGTAAACGTTATTTTAACACCCTGTATATGCAGCATGAAAAGCATTATTGGCGATAACTCTTCAACAGGTCAACCAATTTCATTGAACCCAAGATTTATTAGTTCATCTTCTAGCATTCTACCATTGCATCAGCAAAAAAAAAAAATCAAAATGGAGTATAGTAATAATTTTTTCAAATTAGTGAAATGAGCATCACTCTGCTCCATGAAAATTCAGGCATGCCGTATCACCGCTTACTTAGCCTGGGCCCACCCCATCCAAATCCGTGAGATAGTGCACCGCAGCGGACCTTACTGAAATCTCCAGACAACAAGTCCCCGGCCGTGGGACGGAGGTTGCCATGGTACAGAGATCAGCTCGGACCTAACTTTAGTCTCGTTCTTCTTGCATATAATACTTACTACTATCGTGCAAAAATTACTTGCAAAATTAATATTACCCAACATATTAGATAATATCTTTAAGGGGTTAGGTACAGCTTAAAGGAGTAAAATTTTGGAAATATTCAATTTTTTTTTCCTCCATTACTCTATCTTGTACAATAATGAAAATTAATATGTGTAAAACACTGTCCTTCTGGTATATGATAAACATATTTACGATTTAAAAAATTTTTTTATTTATTTATATTTTTCAAATTCAAAGTTCACTGTGCAGTGATCAAGAGTTTCCCTCAAAACTATCCAACATTCTGTTATGAAATTTTTGTGTGTATTTATGCATGTCATGTCTACAATATGATGTAAAGTCACTTCTTTACCTTAGATAGATTGTCTGATAAAAATAAATTCATTTTAAGAAATGGTCAAATATCTAACACGAAAAAAATTGCTTATTAAGGAATGTAGTTAAAAAGAACATTATATTGTAAACATGAGTTTCAGCAATAAAATAAAAGAGAGAGAACATGAAAAAGTTAATAAGTTTATGAGTTATGGAAACGGCTTCATCACTGCACGCAGTGAACTTTGAATTTTGAAAAAATATATAAATATATTTTTTTAAATCGTAAAAATATTTTGTTCATATAGCAGAAGGATAGTATTTTACACAATACCAGATTTTCATTATTGTACAAGATACAGTAATGGAGGAAAAATCTTGAATATTTCCAAAGCATTTACTGCTGTAAGTTGTGCTTAACCCCTTAACGCATATTCAGAAAATATGATAATTGCACCAATGGGTTAAGCTTCTTGCTCTGTGCGTAATTCATTGTATAATGTTGTGTAATATTGTGAAATGACATATAATTTTGATCAAATTAATTTAATATAGTAGTACGACATTTGTGTGGGGGAAACATTCTTACAATTCTTGCAGGAGAAGATTTCGATAATTATTCCGAGATACTCGTTCCATAATTACAAACAATTTTAAGTTAGTGAAACAAGTGCGAACACATGCTATTTTTATAGACAAGAAGTTTGGGGCATAGGCTCAATACTGTTGTAACAGAAGAGTAACTTAACCTTTGAACACAAATTAATTTTTATGTTTTTTATCATGGATCGTACCAAAGCTTCGATCAATTTTTTCAACATTTTAACTCTGCACACAATTTCAAAACACAAATGGCACCTCTATGTATTCCTTTGGAATATCATGCCATAAAATTTAGGAAGAAAGAAAACAGAGTTCTTCTGAATAACCACAATGCTTCGAAAATATAAGGTATCGATTACAAAGTAAACTTAAAGCAGCTTCCCGAAATTTTTTCCATAACTTATGATTAATGAATGTTCAAGAGGAGATGATTAACACTTTTTGTCGTGTAATGTGTAATGGTGAGTACAATTTGGTTATTGGTAGCCTAATAGATAAAATTAATGTAAGTACGCCAGTAAAATAAGATATTAAAACAATAACTAATGTCCGAGTGGCTCATCTCTTTGCCGACAGTCATACACCGCCCTGATGAACCTGACTGGTGGACACCCAATATTTGTTCAAGTCCTAGAGCTCATAGAAGAGATAGTCGTTTATATATAAATATTTGTAAATATATTTTCAGATGAATTTACTTGTATTTTCACCTTTCATCATGGTGTATCATGTCATATGTGTATTTGAAGCAGTTTTATATCAAAGATAATGGAAACGCTGTGAAAAAGTGAACATAAAACTTCCAGGAGGAGGATTGATTAAATTAATACTTTTTTATCAAATGAATCAGCAATTAGAGAGGCGGTCTTAAAAACATTATTTTGAAATTGTAGATGGCAATGAATTTGAGTCCTCCTGATTTTGAAATAATGACAATCAATTTGAGTCCTCCTATAGCTGCGATGCGGATTAAATTTCCTTAGTCTGGGAGCAAATTTAATGAGGAACAAGAATGGCAAAAATATAACTTCTCACAGGAATTAATTATATACAGTAGAGTCTTAAAATCGACCTACTGTGGAAAGGGTGTCGAGTTACGAAAATGTAGAGTTTTACGGATTCGTAGAATGGTTATATAAAGGTAAAAAGAAAGGTAAAGGTATCCCCGTAACATGCCATGAAGGCACTTGGGGGCATGGAGGTAGAGCCCCATGCTTTCTATGACCTCGGCACTAGAATGAGGTGGTTCGGCACCACGCTCTGAACTTTTACCCCCGGGAAAGACCCGGTACTCAATTTTATAGAAGGTTGAGTGAACCTTGGGGCCGTTCTGAAAGTTTGGCAACGAGAAAAATCCTGTCACCACCTGGGATCGAACCCCGGACCTTCCAGTCCGTAGCCAGCTGCTTTTTTGCAACAAGTGGATAATCTTGATGATTATGGCATGAGTGAATGTTTGTCGCAGAAACTGTCGTTCGTGTCATAATAAGATTATCCAAGTTGGATACAAACTTTATGGAAAGCATTATAAATAAATAAATTATGAAAGAAATTAAATTCGGGATCCATAGCTGACAAATTGTCTCCATATCTTCGTAACGATTTGCGCCTTGGCTTTGAGTAAAGATGATTTTGCAGGTTATGTTACAAATGTCCCTTTTATTTTGTTAATATAGTTCCTCTGAACCACAGAACTGTCGCCCTGGTTCAAAGTTAATAAGCGTTGGCCTAAATGCCCAAGGTTGAGGTTCGAGCCAGGTCGATGGCATTTAAGTGTGCTTAAATGCGACAGGCTCATGTCAGTAGATTTACTGGCATGTAAAAGGACTCCTGCGGGACAAAATTCCGGCACATCCGGCGACGCTGATATAACCTCTGCAGTTGCGAGAGTCGTTAAATAAACCTTAACATTTAACCACAGAACTGTTTTATGTGATATTACAAAATTGTTAAATATTGGAAATAAATGATACGTTACCTTCAGTCCTGCATTTCATTTTTGTTACGTCGCGCGTAGAAGCGATACGAAGATTGCAAGCATTCTGGTATTATCATAACAAATATGTCATTGCTTTCATCGGCACAATGCTATAATGGCCAATTACGCACGATTTTGATGTAGCAACAACCTGCTTATAATGATGGGATGCTAAAAACATATTATTTCAGGATACAGTAGGCTATATTTAAAAAAATCTTAGGTGCTATTCATAGACATTTCGCTAGCCCGCGCTACAGTGCTAAACAATTCATATTGTAATTTTTATACTGAACAACAATGTAATTTTATTATCAACAAAATTACCACTCTCTACAATTTAAACTCCCGTCAACAATCGGATTTGCTCTCCGCACAGCAACACAGCGTTCGTTATTGCACTCCACAAACGACAATGACAATTTACTTGGACTATTACGAACAACAATGAACTGTTAATCTTAATTAATATTTATAAAGCACTATTTACAACACAGAACTGTCAGTTCTCAGTTCACAGCTCGTTTGTCTTGGCTAGTTCTTCTAGCTCAGTCACTCGCGTTCACAGAATCTCGAACCCCAGACCTTCGAGACGATCCGCTGAACTTCGAACTCAGGACCCCCAACTGCGGTCCACTGCATTCGAACTCCGGGCTTCAGGCTCCACAGTTACGGACACAACTCAAGTCGCGCTCTGGTCTCGAAGCTGACTTCACTGCTACACAAGACTAACTCGCTTACTGTCCAAATCTGCCTGTAACAACACTGGCTTACTGACTGACTGACAGACTGAATGACTGTATGACTGTCTTGCGTTCACTTGCGCGTTGTATTTATAACTAAGCCAAAGTTTCTGGAGAGTTCGCGGTCGGTCGACAGATATCTAGCAGATAACGGTTATCCAGATTTCTGTGGATCTTTCTCCTCACTCCACTCTACTCCCTAAGCCACAGCACATGCCACGGGAAGCAGATGCGCACGCAACCTCCGCGTCGGCCGACCTTGCACTTCCTCCGTAGGTCGTGAGATCGAACCTCACGTGGCCGTCACAATATCATATCATATCGCTAACACTGGCTTATGAATACGAAAACGTTAGTTCGCTGATCATCCATCGCAAGCCCGCGCTAAGAATGTCTATGAATATGACCCTTAAAGTTTTAACATACAGGCCTAGATTGAAAGAAAACATAAAATCTAATCTAAAAAGAATTTAAAACTTATATAATATACAGGGTGTTTAAAAAATACGGGGCATAATTTCAGGTATGTATTTCCCACATGTAGACAATCAAAATAGTTCATTACAACATGTGTCCGGAAATTCTTTATTTCCAATGCCTTCACAACATTGAAATTCACCGGAACGTTTTTCTTTCGGCAGGTCGTTGCCGTCAAAGGAGAATTAAGAGGGCACTCTGACAGTTCATTCCGAGGCGAAGGTTACATTCAGTGTTGTGTAGGCGTTAGACTGTGCGACATGTATTCAAATCAAGAGCTGGCAGAGATACACTTCATGACGGCAAGGCGGACACAATGAACTAGCTCGTCGTTTGTACCAGGAGCGCCATCATGCAAGAAGTAATGTGTTGACGATTGATCAGTGGAGTGTCTTCTAAAACGAAGAGGTATAAGTAAAACGAACGTACTGTGGCGGTACTTGGATCGAAGGTTTCCTGATCGATGGATATGTATTGCTTGGCCCAGCTCACCTGATCTGAACCTCTCATGGGGCCATTTAAAATCATTGGTTTATTCGTCTCCGGTGCCTGATTTGGAATCCCTTCGAATCGAATTGTGGCATGTTCTGAGGACATACGCAATACTCCTGGAGTTTGGGATCGTGTTACAGTCAATGAGACATCGATGTATTCAAGCAGGAGGTGGACATTTTGAACATCTTCTGTAATGACAACGATCTACGGAAAGAAAAACGTTCCGGTGAATTTCAATGTTGTGAAGGAAATCGGAAATGAAGCATTTCCGGACACATGTTTAATGAACTATTTTGATTGTCTACATGTGGGAAATAATACCTGAAATAATGTCGTATTTTTACCCTGGGTCACAATATCATATCATATTCTAACACTGGGAATACGAAAACGTTAGTTCGCTGATCATCCATCGCAAGCCCGCGCTAAAATTTCATGAATAGTCCTAAAGTTTTAAATATAGGCCTAGATGCCGAAAGAAAACATAAAATCTAATCTAAAAAAGAATTTAAAAACTTATATAATATATATGAAATTATAGTCTCTACTAGAGAAAATTCTGGTGATGGAGCTTGTCTTTCGCAATCGTTTCTTTTTCTGGCGGCTTCATGACGCAGACGTCGGAGGAGGATAGACTGCCCAATGGCAGATGCGCCTTGCTCCTCGAAATATCAGTTCCTGCAGTGAGTGATGACTCATGACATGAGTAATTGAAGGGTTGATAGGAAAAACAACCCATGACAGTTTTAGCCGAAAATGAGATATTGGTACTAATGGAAAGCTAAAATCTGGCGTCTGTGTATGCTTAAAATACAAGCAATATATTTATAAAGCATTGGGGTATTTATACCTATACTTTAAGTTTCTTATCCTTTTACATAACGAGATATGTTTTTCGTCCTGAAAAAGTGTTTTTTGACATGGGTTGTTTTTCCTATCAACTCTTCAATTGACGCGAGCTGTCCCACCTTCGAAAACTGCTACCTGGGGTGCAGGTGGGAATTTCCCTGTACAAGTCACTTATCGCCAGGAATTTTATTATTAGGGACCGGATTTCTATGTAATTACATATTATATTCCTTTCAACCTAACCGTACATAAATAATAGGCCTAAATCTTTGTATAACTTTTAATGTATTTCATAGCAAGTTCCCATTTCCTCCTGATAATGTTATAATTACCATTAATATATTACAATTTGATACTACATATTTTTACATATTTACCCCACATTACATATTATGGCTTGCTACTACATAAATCTACATATTTAGGGGTTTTATTCATTTTTACTTCTCTAAAAGGAAAAAAAAAAAACTTCTGCTGGGGAAGTTTACAATTTGAAATACACAGATTTAAAAAGCCTTTTACCTACCCAAGAAAGGATATATTTCGGGACGAAACATAACGTCCTTTGTTGCAGAAAGTAATAGAGGCACTCATCGCATACCACCCACTGCAAATATGAGTGAACAAAAGGCAACCTTTCTCATACAATACCTTGTATTGTAAAAATCACTCAGAAAGTAGTGTTGCTTTCATGCGGTGGAGTGGGACGAGGACGACATGATTTGTCTCGAACTATAATTGTTCTGCACACGTCTTAACAAGCCGTTCCCATGCTATTTGCAACCTTACCCCACCCTCTTCCTAATCCTTCCAGGGAAAACCCGTGTCAAGTCTGACATGAGCCGCAATAAAGTAGCCGACTTTTGAAAAGAAGCTGGAGTAAAGGAACAAACTGGAAAGATGTTGAAAGATTAAAATAAATATATTTTCAGATTATTGCTTGATCTCTTTACTTTAAATTTAGTAGACCTATAGGAAATGGGATTTTCCGAGCAATTGGAAAGTAAAGTTCTCGGCTGGAATAATCCTACTCTTCCGAAGACTGGAATGTCACTTTTTAAACAAAAGTTTGTAAATGCCTATAGTTTGAGGTTTCAGTAGGTACTTTGTTTTTTACAGGGTGCAGCTAAAATGCATGTGTCCCATATCTCCTCTTATTTTCTCCTAATCCAGTAAAGCGAAACAGTGCTTGCAGTACTGTTGTGTCATTAATTTCACTCAGTTCTCTAGTTTTTGTACTTTCAGTATACAGTGCAAGTGAGTTTATCTACTGATTTTAACAAACTAAAATGGCCCCTGTATCTTCAACCCTAACGACAAAAATAAAATTATGGATTGCGATGGACGAAGCTTTCAGTACACATGGAAAAAAGTAATGTGTCAAGTGTGCGGTAAAAAAGTCGGATGGTCTATGAAATCACAACTGGAGTGTGTTACCTATCCTATACCTGCCAGATATTGATATTAAATATTTTCATGATTTTTACATATTTTGGTACATATTCAATTATTTGTCTTACATAAATATGTACATATTTCACACCTTGATATTACAAAAAGATCCGGTCCCTAGTTATTATCAGTCTTCGCATTTTTGTCACGCTGAAGTTATCGAGGAATACGGTACAGCTTTGTACGGAGAGAGTTCAAATGTCTGGCGCACACTGCATATGTAGCGGGACAGTAGGCTACGGTAAATGTAAAATATAATGGAGCATATCATTACAACACTGCAACTTAATTCTATGGTTTGCACAATCGAAACATTTTGAACAAATATGTTTGCCATTGATTACAATTGAATTTCAAAATTAATAATCTGGTAAAATTTTCAAATTTATTTACAATTTACATTTATAAATTAATACATATGAACAGAAGAAATGAGCATACTTATGTGCTATTAGGTACAAAATATATCTACATAAATTTTACAGGGTTCAAATAATGTACGCTGAAATATAAATAATAGTAACAACAAAACAATGCAGTAATAATAATAATACCATAATAATAATGCACCTAATAGAATAATCGTGACAATGAAATTATCTATTGTAATACAAAGAATTAATTAATAATAATAACAAATAATAATAATAATATTAATAATAATAATAATAATAATAATAATGTGATAAAATAAAAATATTTACAATAATAAAATAAATACTGAGACAGATAAAATAAAATATAAAACCACTAGCGAGAGTTAACACAATTAAATAAGCATATAATAACCGGAAAAAATGCCAAACTGGAAAATCAAAAGAAAAGATCGTTGTATCGCAGAACAGCAACCGCCGTATTGACATTATTGTGCATTAATGGTAGTAGTGGGGAGCTGAAAGTTACGTAACTGCCGTTCTCTTCGAATCTTCTCGTGAAATCATGGGAAGTTAATGCTAAAAAAATGTCTACGAGTCAAACTGTTCATTATTACCAGGATAAATACAAATAATACTGAAATATATTAATCGAGTTTCAGTTAGTAGATCATTCTCCTTTTATGCAAGAGGTATCATATCAAAATATTTTATGAATGGCGGGGAAAATATAAATTTCAATAACTTTCTAGTGACAAGATATAGTGACAAGTGCAATCAAGTGTATCTGTGGCAATGCTAAGGAATCATTTATTGTTGATAATAAATATACAACAGAAGTTGTATACATATATACAAACAATAATTTACACCTACTTATTGAAATAACTACTATTACAATGACAAAAATATACATTCTAAGAATATGTTGCCATTCCTTACACAAAAATAATCATTTCCAAATTCCGAAATAAATAACTGCAGTATAGATATTAGTGGCGGCATTTGTCTCCTGGTGCACCTCCTGTATGACTGAACGGGATCACAATGAACTTATCTACATACAAACATATTATGTAATAACGTGCGCTTCTGCATAACACAAATCAGAACTCAGAGAGGTCTTGTAACCTGCTTGTGCCTTTGACTGACGTCATATGTACCAGGAGAATCTACTCCATCTAATATAGCTCTTGTGACGAACATGCGAGGCCTGGTTATTATGTACAGAGTGCGTCAGAAAGAACGGATGGATTTCAAACTATCGATACGCAGCGAGGGGAGGGATAATGGGTCAGCGAGAGAATGCAGTTTCATTGAAAACATGGTGATGGTCTGGTGTATAATTCATCGCAGAGACATTTTGAAAAATGAAGAGTCTGTGATCGCCTTTACTCATTTCGACATCGGACGTCACGCTAGGATTAAACTCGGAATACAATTTTGCGGTGGGTGGCTTCATTTCGTATCACAGGTTCAACATTAAAGAAGAAATCACCTGGACGAACACGGAGAGCGTGTATACCTGCAAATGTGGAGACAGACATGTTTTCAACCATAAGCCCGCAAACATGTTATTGCACTGAAAATTGTCCGAGGTTAAAATCTCGAAACGAACTGAAAGACGGCGATTCGTAAGAAATCGCGGCAATTCCACCAGCTATGACTGTGAAAGTGACGGCGAACAAAAACGTCGATGAATCGAAAGCCAAGGACATCATATGGATGGTGTTGTATACCATAAATAAACTGCATGTATTTGAATCTGTTGATAACAATAAATTTTTGATTTGATGAATCCTTACAATTTTCTTGCCCTGTGAAATCCATCCGTTCTTTCTGACGCACCCTATGTTACAGTACATGACGTTCCAAAAATCACTGTCTCTAGTCATACCATACCACTCGGCCAGTGTAAGTACAGAAATAAAATAAAAAGACTTATTTCATTATTTATCCGGTCTAAAAAATGAAGAGCCTTCTGCAGTTGTTGCGTTTCCGGGATTCTACTGTACATTTATCATCCTGCTTCAGTTTTTCCTAAGGCGCTACGAAAAATTTCAGGATTAGTCCTAAACGAAATGGGCTCGGACTTACAAACTCCACCCCCCCCCAAAACAAAATTTTGAATTTTTTTTTTCAAGCAGAAGCCATCGAAACAGGAGTTTTGGTTTTAGCTTTCGCGCATTATCCTTGCTATATGAGCGAGTTGACTCGACTTTCACTCGGACTGCGAAAGGACACGGTTCCTTTCAATCTGCAGGTTTCTCCCGATGCTGCATTCATGCTCCTCCCCTCTTTATGTGCTATCTATTGGATTACGTCCATTTTCGGCTTTCCTCTTCAAAATGTTCTACAGCGAAACTCGGAGTGAGGCAAGTGGCCAACAGGCTTGGTCACCACATATTCAGTTATTCTCAGCACCGAATTCCCTTGCAAAGACACATTTTCGTATAACTTTTAATGTATTTCCTCCCATTTCCCCTCTCATTCATTACTTTAATAGTTAATTATATTATTTATATATTTTTCTTACCTCCTGCTGTGTCTCAATCAAAAGTCTTTCTAGTTTAAAATCCAGACCACATTCCTAAGAGTAAATTTCGCCTCACACAGACTGGGTGCGTGTCACTTAGCTTGTGTTTCATTACTCTCTTCATGAGCAGCGGCTTAGCGCTATAACCAAGCAAGCGCGCGCGCTTTAGAGCCCAGGAAAGCCTGAGCGCTTTACAGCGGAAAGGAAAGAGACAGACGAAGGAGGTAGTATATGCCGCTTGGTCGAGCTATATACAGGGATGGCCAGCACTGATTCAATGGATAAAGGGAAGAGAACTTATTAAAACTGTATCCATGTTAATTTCAATATTTGTCTAAGAAGTATAAGTGCATTATAAGCATGTAAGTTTTAATTTTAATGTTCATTTTTCACCAGTTTGCTTTTTTATTCAAAAGGAATGTTTTCTCAACTTTTTTTTTACAGAAAACTGAAATTTTTAGATATTTTGTTTAGTAGCCTTACAGGTATTAAAACAATGTTTTCGTAAATCTAATATATCGTAAATACGTATTACTGAAAATAGTGTATTAAAATGTTTGAAAATATTCACATGGAAAATGTTTGTAAGGAAATTAATTAACAAAGCAAATACTGTTACATCACAAACAAAAAGTATGTGCCTATGTGTTGGTAAAACGTCAGCTCTATAGCGTCAGTAGATTTCGAGATAATTTAATATTCTGATAACAGAAAGTTGGGCACCAATATCACCTAAAAGTATAATGCGATAAGAGTCTTATTATGTAATATTAGTTACAGTTAAAACATATACCTAGACAACTTTGCTTTTACTATAATATTGTTTTGATTACTTTTATAAGGCTAAAATTCCATCAATATCAATTTCAACTTATCATGTCATATTCAGTGTCTTTCTTTGGGATAACACTTTCTTTATGAATGATGTGTTTAATTCACTTAGTACAGTATAGTTGTAGTTATTATGGAATTTGTGTGAATATTCCTTCTTTACTCTTTATTATGTTATTAACGTTTAAAACACAACTGCAATATTAGGCTAAGGAATAGGTGTTAGTACTTCTGTTTTACAGACAATATAGAAAATAACAAACAGAAAGAAGCCATATAAAATAAACATTAAAATTTGTTCCGTTTGAAGTTTGTACCACTGTTTTCTTAATTCAACAGGCTTTTTATTCCTCCTAGCATATCTGAACATCAATGCCCGCGCACGACGTCAAGGTCAGAAATTAAATGCTTTGACATCACTGGTTTATATACAGTCACGATGCTTGAGTTCTTGAGGTACTAGGAACAATGTATTTATTGGTTTGCAGGTACTATTTCGCATTGTCTGTAATGAGGCGATAGTAGCGATCCTAGTGGTAAGAAACTATATATAGATGCATATTTACTACGTATTGAGCTTCGTGACTGTATATACTAGACTGTGCTGTAACTTCACGGTCAGAGATTCCTGCTATTTGTCCATTCTTAGTGTTGGTTCAAATTAAAACAAAAATTTAGTACGATAAGAAATGCATGTTCACCATTATGACAATTCTTATTGTATAGAATTAATACTTCATTTCATAATACCATTTTACGGTTTTTGCCACTGGTGTGAACTAGAAGTGTAGAGGTAGTGTAGGCTACTTCGAATGCGATTTTGGTTATTGCCTCGTTAAGTTTTTCCAGGTAATTCTATGCTGAATACTCTTACATCACCAGAATCCCAAGATCTAGCTACCTTATTCGCTGATAATTTTGAATTGCTTCGTACAATCAAAGATATTGATGTTGTTCCAGCCAGGAACCACTTTTATAGCAGACCTTACAGTACCTCTGTGCTGGAAGCGGAGTTTGTTGACATTGAATATTTCGCTTAGCCACGTTCAAAAACACAAGTCCCCAAGTTCCGAGCTTTCGTTATGAGTATGACCTTACAGTATAAATGTCACTCAAACTTCATAATTAGAACAACGACAACTTTATATACACTGGAAGGAATTGAAAGATTTCCGTTCGTTACAGACAATAATAATAGTCTAATAGTAATAGCAGTAGTAATAATAATAATAATAATAATAATAATAATAATAATAATAATAATAATAATAATAATAATAATAATAATAATAATGTGAAACTTAGACTCTCACTTTGAGAGAGGAACAGAGATTAAGGGTGTTTGAAAATAAGGTTCTTAGGAAAATATTTGGGGCTAAAAAAATTTGAAGTTACAAGAGAATGGAGAAAGTTACACAACACAGAACTGCACTCATTGTATTCTTCACCTGACATAATTAGGAATATTAAATCCAGACGCTTGAGATGGGCAGGACATGTAGCACGTATGGGCGAATCCAGAAATGCATATAGAGTGCTAGTTGGGAGACCGGAATGAAAAAGACCTTTGGGGAGACCGAGATGTAGATGTTATGTTTTTTGTTTAACGACGCTCGCAACTGCAGAGGTTATATCAGCGTCGCCGGATGTGCCGGAATTTTGTCCCGCAGGAGTTCTTTTACATGCCAGTAAATCTACTGACATGAGCCTATCGCATTTAAGCACACTTAAATGCCATCGACCTGGCCCGAGATCGAACCCGCAACCTTGGACATAGAAGGCCAGCGCTATACTAATTCGCCAACCAGGTCGACCCGAGACGCAGATGGTAGGATAATATTAAAATGGATTTGAGGGAGGTGGGATATGATGATAGAAACTGGATTAATCTTGCTCAGGATAGGGACCGATGCGATGGCGGGCTTATGTGAGGGCGGCAATGAACCTGCGGGATCATTAAAAGCCATTTGTAAGTAGGTAAGTAATAATAATACATTTATTGACCTTCTAAAAAATAACCAAATTAAGAGAACAGAATTCGGCTAAATTAGACCTAGAAAGTATCCAATGCAAATCACATATCATTTGTTTGTGTAGATTTCTGCCTCTTGAGCCCTAGAACAGTTATGAGAAAAGTTGTGATTATTTCAAATGTCACAGTTTATATTCCACGTGGCAAATTCTCCACTTTCTATATTTATCCAAGGTTCTTAAAGGTGATATATCATTTGAATCTTACATAAAAGAAACGTTACCGATAGCTTTCGTGTTCCTGCAAAAGGTATTAGTAATCACAAACTTTTGTGTAACAGCATTTCTAAATCTCTTTCCCTTCTTTCCAGATGCATAAAACTTGTACAGCAATACAATTAATTGACCCATTTAATTTATAAATGTATAATTTTGATAATTGTATTATGTAATATATATCTAACAATTATGAGGCCTATTATTATTATTATTATTATTATTATTATTATTATTATTATTATTATTATTATTATTATTATTATTATTATTATTATTATAGTTTTTACTCGTAGTAGTATTAGTGGTAGCGGTAACAGTAGCAGTAGCAATAGCAGCAGTACTGCACTTAATATTGTATTATTATTGTAAATCTTCTTTTGACCTATTATGTGATAATCGCTGTTGACTAACACATTGATGATATTATTATTATTATTATTATTATTATTATTATTATTATTACTATTACTATTATTATTACTATTACTATTACTATTATTATTAATATTATTATTATTATTATTATTACTGTAACGAACGGAAATCTTTCCATTCCTGTCACTATACTTTAAGAAGGCGTACACTGCAGTCGATGTATGAAGCAATCACGTGCTTCTATTCCTTTAACCCAATATCGGAATATTGACCGCAAACCACTCAACCAAAAATAAGATAGTACTCCCTCCCTTCTCTTTTTTATCGTTCTATATTATAAAGTGCTGTAATTTGTTACTGTTTTAATGTCTTATTTCATATCATACCATTTTTTTTTCCATCAGCATTAATCAAAAGCTCTTACTATACCTAAGACGAAATGTTAAAATTTTCTTTCTAACGAAGACGTTAGCAAGCTCTTTTGTAACTTATTTAATTACATCAGCTATTATTAAAATGTTTCGAGAACTAAAATTAATTTTATCTCAAAGCATAAATTAACAATGAAAGAGTAGTGGACCGGAGAAAAATTCTCACCGGCACCGGGTTTCAACCTGGGTTTTCAGCTCTAAGTGCTGATGCTTTATCCACTAAGCCACACCGGAGGAGAGGGATTCGATCCGATGCTGTGGATTGAACTTCGGCGTAGACCCAAGGACCCGGGTTTAATCCCCGGCGCCGGAGAGAGTTTTTCTCCTCTAATATTAATTATAACCAAAAACAAGTTAATGGAATAAAAAGAGAGGAAGATGGGTTGTGAACGAGACAAAGGAGAGAGAGAAAATATGTAATAAGGAAAACAAATAAAAGGAGAAAAATAAAAAATATATTAGAAGATAAAAAGGAAGAGAAGGGTCACATAAACAAGATCATGATGAAACTCGGAGTTCTGTGACGTTTTTCCGGATTAGATTTGAACTATGGCGTTCACTGACGGTAATTAGTTTTCAGGAACTCGGAACTACGATAGAAAGACTACTACAACAATTATAAAATGAACTTAGCGAGACCGCATCGAAGAGCTTTTCCGCTTGCAATAAAGACTAACTTTTTCTTCTCGGGGTTAAGGAAAACGCATTGAAGGTCGCATTCCTTATTTCCTGTGCTCTCTGCAATCTATGTAATTAGATTTGTTACTCTACATCGCGTATGCCTTCTTTTGTTGCTTTTGTTGCTGGGTAACAAAAAAAAATCCCAGTGTGTTTGAAACAGTTGCTAAGGTCGAGGCTTTTCATTCCCATTTATTTCGTGAATTGACTGCCTGAAGAAGTAAAATTACAGCACAGTGTATAGTAAAACTGTTTCCACATCACCAGCACTCCTTTGTGTCAATTAAAATGATACGAGTACACTTCATATAAACGGGAGAGGCAAATTTCATCACGATCTCTCTTTATATTAAAGTTGACGCACCGGCTCTTGCGTCAGAAGGCAAAAAGAAGTAAACGCCAAAACATGGATTTTGAGGTTTAGGTTGATTCATTAGTAATATACGTTACAAGAGCGGTATGTTGACGTTTTCATGTTCGAGGAAAAGATTGAAAAAGCGAAACGTAGTTGAGCTTTTTTAATTTCCGAGAACATGAAAACAAACATACCGCTCGTGTATCGTACATTATTTTGTGCGAAGATCGCTTATTACATACCTGAAAGACGAATTTCTAATTAGTTGCAATGAAATCTCCATCTTGGTTTCTGTTTAATGACGGCAACTTTAAAAAACAAAAATATCTATACTCCAGCAAGCCGTGATATACGTCTGTCTTTCCCCCAGTCTATAAATGCGAACTTAAAACAAACGGTAAGGTTATGTACTGATTTATTTTTTTCATTTTAATATTTTAACAATATTATTTATATAACATATTGCAGTAATAACATCGGCATCTGGAGTCTTGTTGATTTTTTCACGGCTTCCTTAATGTTACTTGTATCAGGAATACAATAGCTTTCGTGGAGTAGTAGACTTTACTTAATTTTTGCAAATATTTAAATACAATAATTAACATTGCAATTTAGGTGAAATTGCAGTGGTAAGTTTCCAATTTATAATTATTACTATGTTAAACGTCTCTAAAAATAATATGTTAAAAGCCTAAAGCAGTAAAATGAATGTCGCGCTTAAACGGTAAGAAGAGGGAAATTGTTATGTGTGTTACGTTGGGAATACTGAATGTGGTATTTCACACTTAACCGCGTATTGGTTCTGTGCGGAAAACAAGCAAATACGCACGATCTCGCAGAAAAGTATTTTATGCTTGTTTAGATGTTGGTACTACCGAATTGCAGGGATGGATATTTGTGTATATATTTGGATATTGAAAGTAGTCAAAGTTGCATTCATCTCACCATATCTCAAAATGGAGATTATGGACTTACTTCCTTATGGCTTCTGACGTAAGAGCTAGAACATTAGATTTCCATAATGGGGAACCGGTTTCAAATACCGACAAGTTCATACGCGACTAAAAAAAGACCGCGTTTGGAGACAGACACTTGCGGAGTATTTCGTTTCCCTTCCCGATATTTGTTATTTATTATTAATGGAGAATATCTATGTACTGATTGCTCTACTACTGAGCTACTCAGGAGCTCCATCCCTTATTTTTTCCGTCCTTTTTTTTTCCTACGTCATGTTTGGACATTACAGTATGTCAACTCATTACACAGGATCGCACTCATGGGCAGCCGGGAACCAGCAGTTAAAATGTGGTGAAAGTTGTGAGAGAGAACAGTACCGACTAGAGGATGAATGGTTATTTTCACATTTCAGTTTTTATTGTCAGTGATAATAGTACATTATGCAACGAGCCTATAATGAAAGTAATTAAGAAAGCGAGTATGGATGTTTATGAAACGAGCGCAAGCTCGTTTCATAATTTTCATACGAGCTTCATAATTACCATAATAGGCGAATTTCATACGACTTTTTATGCTCAACTATATTTCTAACTTGAAATTACCGGTATTCAGATGTATACATTTTATTTGTATCTGACAAGATCGGAAGTGACCTTGTTCTAGGTCGTGAATTGTGAGACGTGCGCAGACGCGAAAGTATTGATTTTTTCCGAGGAACAATAATGTCATTGACCTTGTGTAATCCCGTTAAACTTGATATATATAATTTATTTCAAGAAATAGTCTGCCCAGGCATCCTGGGTTGCCAAAAACACAGAATAACACACATATAAGAATAGTAATGATTACAGTAAGATAGATGAGCCAAATTTAAATGTGAACTAGGAGCTTAAGTTTAAGAAATAATAAATTTGTACATATATTTGTAACAATCACACACACTAACGAATAGAAAAGGGGGGTATTATGATATTCCGTATAAATGATTTTTCAGAATTGCCACAGACCCTTTAATGGTTGAAGTAATTATTTTTGGAATGATGTCATGGATTCCAAATGTTCTGATAGTGTTTACAGTTGATCGTGGGATGGTGCCCTCGCTCCGATCATTAAACCATGTACTTCCCAGGTACCTTCCATCTGATATTTTTCTCGAAAATACGGAATAGTAGGCTCATAAATTTGTTGTTTTTCTTTGTTGACCTCGGATGGTTGGGTCTGGCTCATCTCAAATCTAACAGTTGGGTCCAGTATAAAGCCTTTACTATTAGTCTTGTCTAGAGCCACGATGTCCGCTCTTCTAATTCCGCCGCCTTCAGACGCAACACAGTGCACCTCTTCATGGACCTTGAAGGATTTGTTTCTAAGGGCTTGTGCTATTAGTTTTCGGATGTTATGATGGCGTGAATTTCTCAGGAGTTCTCCATGCTGACAGGATCCTAGGACGTGTGCTAAGGTTTCAATCTCGTTGCAGTATCTGCAACGGAAACCGTCCAAGGATCTCCCATGAAGACTTCTCACTGGTGCTACGTTAGCATTCATCATAATATTATAACCATGATTATTGGATTCGACATTGAAAAACGAGATGAGAAATTGAATTTATTTGAATATTATTTATAATTAACGCTAATTATTATAGTAACAGAACATAACCTTCTGCGACAGTATTGGATTTCCAGCCTCCGTGACTTTTCGCAAATTCTCTTTCGATTGCATATCCGAGAATAATCGATACTTGCGGTTTTATGACGGTACAAAGCTGACTTGTCATTGGCTGAACACATGTAAGCTGAGTTATCATTGGCTGAAGACCTGTACTTTAATGAGTAGGTGTACTTTAATGACATGCATTAAAGGACTGCTACCTGGTGTATAATTACTACATTTCGGCATGGTCGAGCATAAAATTGAATAATTAATAAACTACTGCAGTATGAATACTGACTAATACAGGAAGTCAAAAGGAGGATAGCAATGCCGAAGAAAGCTTTTAATAAAAAAGGAGCATCTTCTGCGGACCTCTGGAAAAAACTAAGGAAGAGACTAGTGAAGTGCTTTGTATGGAATGTGGCATTGTGGAAAATGACCCAACTTATACACTAATGAGAAGTATCCATTGTCACTAATTTGCAACCTATGAAAATTAAGAAAATTTATAAAATATAATGATCATTAATACTATTCATTACAAATTCTTCTCAAAATATCACGTACATTATTAAGAAACAGAAAAAAAAATACAACAATAATTTTTTCTAAACTTTTAATATATTGTTTTGTAATTTTCCTAAAATTTACGTCAATTGACTAATACTCTTTAAAAATATATATTCAAATGGACATGAAGATGGTGAGATACGTGCAACACTGGGATGTATTAGAGTTCACAAACGACTGCAGCACAACCACGCATGTGTGAAGAAATATTTGAAAATCGCACCGCTAGTCACAATCCTTGGTCATTTGCATCACATGTTTTCTATCAGATTGTATAATGTTGCACAATAACATTCTACATTGATAATGTTCATCAGACAGTGCGATATTAGTCAATAGGTTTGGATACAGACTTCGTAAATACCGGTACAGGTAATAATAAACTTCTGACTTAGTATTGCAAAAAGTACACTATACTTTTAGACGATGTGGGAAGTGGTTCATATTTACTGACTTCATCTAAACAATTTTAACTTCCTGTTATTGAACATTTGCGAGAGATAATTAGGCCTATTGCTTTAATTTTCAAAAATACTAGTCTACGCTAGTGGCATAAATGTCACTCAGTTATGTACAGTTCCAAAAAAAAGTTTTACCGACTGCAGATAAGCTAGTCGCCGGGAAAACAAAATACGGTAGAAAAGCATCCTCCGAAAGTCATGTCCCTTCACTACATAACCCCTGTTATAGTTACAGCGCAGAAAGTGCTATCTCCAAACTTGAAAATATAAGGTCTGTCTAAAAGGTTTTGTCGCCCTGAGTGGCGCAGTCGGTATAGAGTTGGCCTTCTGTGCTCGAGGTTGCGGGTTCGATCCCGGCACAAGTCGATGGCATTTAAGTGTGCTTTAATGCGACAGGCTCATGCCACTAGATTTAGTGGCATTTAAAAGAACTCCTGACGGGACAAAATTTCGGCACATCGGCGACGCTGATATAACCTCGGTAGTTGCGAGCGTCGTTAAATAAAGCATAAAACTAATTAATTAATTTCTAAAAGGTTTTACTAAAATTTTGTAAAACATCAATTATTTCATATACCAACAAAATGTATTATTTTTTAAAAGTGAATTCCCAAATCATATTGACCGAAAGATAAAAATACTCTCAAAAAAGGTTCTTAACTACGTTGGAAAATATGATTTTATTATTGGAAAGAAGTGTGGGAAGACCAGGAAACTGTTGGTCAGACCAGATCGGAGGTTCGTAACTTGCCTAGGATGACTAAAATTTCATATAATGAAGAAGTGAAATTCCCCCATACTTATCCAAGTGTTCGCATTCTTGTTAGTTTTAACATGTTACAAATACACGTATAATATTAACTCCTTCGTAGTCACACTCTGAATATAATTTACTACTGTATTTGGAAATGTTGAACTTTTACCACTATTTTATTTCCAGGGCAGAAAAAAAATAGTAAACTGTATGTCAGATAATTACGTGTCATTCATTTAGTGTTCTATTAAATAAGTATATAATAAATTTTCAATCTTAAGACATATCAACTTGCAAATGTTTATTTGCTATTTAATAAGATATATGAACGTTTTCGCCGTTTGTGGCATCTTCAGATATAACAAAAACATATAATCTGAACCTATAATAATAATGAATTATGCAAATAACAAGAATAAAGAACAATATATGTATGCAATGCATGAGATTCATGAGCTTTATGTAAAATGTGAAATAATACAGGATAATTGTTGATATAATCTTCGGATTTGAAATTGAATTGGACGGATATTTTATACATATAGCTCATGTTACAAATAAAATATACAATTATGATTAAAATTTGTCAATAATGTTAAAATTTATAATGATGATTGATAAAATAGATTTTAAGAATAATCATTAGTTGAGGATTGTCGTAGGGTATACGATAATTTGCGTAGCTGATGTTCGTGTGTTATGTATGTATTTCGTTGAAAAAACGTTCGCTAATGAACTAAATGTTATTTTATGTCGGAGATTATTATTTCAATTTATTATCTGACTTGATGACATCTTATTGATTATGAATGACTGTTACGTGCAATCTGATTTGTTGAGATATTATTTGAAATGAATGCTCGTTGGTTATGGATGTCGTAGAAAATACGATGATTTTCGTAGTAGATAAATCGTAAGTTAAGTATGAATTTCAATCATTCAAGAAATCGTTCGCTTATGAAATGTTGTTCTATTAAAACCACCAACACAGATAATAAATTGAAACAGTAGTCTCCGACATAAAATAACATTTAGTTCATTAGCGAACGTTTTTCAATGAAATACACACATAACACACGAACATCATCTACGCAAATTATCGTATACCCTTCGACAATCCTCAACTAATGACTATTCTTAAAATATCTATTTTATCAATCATCATTATAAATTTTAACGTTATTGACAAATTTTAATCATAATTGTATATTTTATTTGTAACATGAGCTATATGTATAAAATATCCGTCCAATTCAATTTCAAATCTAAAGATTATATCAACAATTATCCTGTATTATTTCACATTTTACATAAAGCTCATGAATCTCATGCATTGCATACATACATTGTTCTTTATTATTTGTTATTTGCATAATTTATTATTATTATAGGTTCAGATTATATGTTTTTGTTATATCTGAAAATGCCCCAAACGGCGAAAACGTTCATATATCTTATTAAATAGCAAATAAACATTTGCAAGTTGATATGTCTTAAGATTGAAAATTTATTATATACTTATTTAATAATTCACTAGCCATATTGAAATATAAAAATGAATTGTAAATTTAGTGTTCTGCCCAAGGACAGGTCTTACACTGCAAACTCAGCTTTCCCCAATATTTCCTATTTTCTGCATTCCTCTTCGTTTCCTCATATGATCCATATATCTTAACGTTTTTATTTTAGTAGTTATTTTACGACGCGTTATCAATATCTTACGTTATTTAGCGTCTGAATAAGATGAAGGTGATAATGCCGGTGAAATGAGTCCGGGGTCCAGCACCGATGGTAACTCAGCATTTGCCCATATTGGGTTGAAGGAAAACCCCGGAAAAATCCACAACCAGATAACTTCCTCCAACCGGGAATCGAACTCGGGCCACCTGGTTTCGCGGCCAGACGCGCTAACCGTTACTCCACAGGTGTGGACCATATGAAGGGTTCAGAGCCATAGTGGGCTAAGCGCCATTTATTAAAAACTGAGAAAGCAAGGGTTAAAGTTAAGTGAATACCATAGTTTAATGAAGATTGACATACGGTATCATTTAGTTTTGTATTGTATTGTATTTATTAACATTCCATGGTATTCATACATTGCTTTACAGCTAGAATATGGAACAAGTCAAAAAACTTAATACTATTTAAAGTCTTAATTTATAGTCACAGTCTAGATGAAATATATATACAGACGAGATTTACAATATAGTCTACTAGTACAACACATAGTTTTAGTATCAATTTCATTTAGTGTTTTTGAATGTCATGAATTCACCTACAGAATAGAAGGCGTGAGAAATTAGGTACTTCTTTAATTTGGCCCTAAATAATCTTATGTTTTGAGTTTCATTTTTTATATCGATAGGGAGGCTATTAAAAATGTTTACTGCCATATAACGCACTCCTTTTTGATAGCATGATAGACTTGCCGATGGAGTATGAAAGTCATTTTTTGACGTGTATTTATGCTATGAACTGTTGAATTAGTTACAAAGTTTTCATGATTACATACGAGGAAGACTATTAATGAAAAGATGTATACTTTATATTACTTGCTATAGGTTTCCATTGAATTATGGTAAAAATTTCTTTTTCATCCTTGTTTTCTACAGTTTTAGTAAATGGCGCTTGGCCCACTATAGTTCTGAACCCTTCATATATCTTAATGTCGTCTATGATCTGATATCTTCTGCTACCCCGAGCTCTTCTCCCGTTCACCATTCCTTCCAGTGCATCCTTCAGTAGGCAGTTTCTCAGCCAGCCACCCAACGAATTCCTTTTCCTCTTCCTGGTCAGTTTCAGCGTCACTCTTTCTTCACACACTCTTTCCAACACAGCTTCTTTTCTTATTCTGTCTGTCCGCTTCACACGCTCCATTCTTCTCCATATCCACATTTCAAATGCTTCTAATCGCGTCTCTTCACTTCGTCGTAATGCCCACGTTTCTGCCCCATACAATGCCACACTCCATACAAAGCACTTCACTAGCCTCAATTCTTTTTCCAGAGGTCCGCAGAAGATGCTCCTTTTTCTATTACAGGCATTCGTCGCCATTGCTATCCTTCTTTTGACTTCCTATATTAATCAGTATTCATACTGCAGTAGTTTATTGACTATTAAATTATATCACCGATAATAAAAACTGAAATGTGAAAATAACCATTCCTCCTCCAGTCTGTGCTGTTCTCACTCCTAACTTTCACCACATTTTTAAAGAAAGGATCCAGTACAGACTCGCGACATAACATGTGCCTTCACCTTCATTTTCGCCAAAAACTGCTTCCGAGCACACTACCGAACAGTAAGAACCAAAATTTGGTTTCATACAGAGCTTACCTATTATGATTCATGACCTACAGCGGTCATTTCACAATAAGAGAACATGATTTTGACCCTTTAGTAAGTAAGTCAGTTTCGGATGAAAGTTCGAGATATAATAGTACTCGTACATTATGCAACGAGCCTATAATGATAGTAATTAAGACGCGAGTAATTTTGTTTATGAAACGAGCGCAAGCGAGTTTCATAATTTTCATACGAGCATCTTAATTACCATTATAGGCAAGTTTCATACGACTTTTTATGCTCGACCATATTTCTAATTTGAAATTATTCAGAAGTATTCATTTTATTCGCATCTCACTGAAGAGCAGAAGTGATCTTGTGCAAGCTCGTAAATTGTGAGATGTCCGCAGACGCGAAAGTATTGATTTTTTTCCGAGGAACAATAATGTCATTGACCTTGATATAATTTAAAGAATAACATGAACTAATTTTGATATAACTTGGAAATGGATTTAGAATTGAAAAACAAGATGACAAATTGAATTTATTTGAATGTTATTTACAATTAACGCTAATTATTATAGTAACAGAACATAACCTTCTGCGACAGTATTGGATTTCCAGCCTCCGTGACGTTTCCCTCGTTGTCTTTCGATTGCATATCCGAGAATAATCGAAAACTTGAACTTTAATGAATAGGTGTACTTTAATGACATGCATTAAAGGACTGCTACAAGGTGTATAATTACTACATTTCGGCATGGTCAAGCATAAAATAACATACAACAAAATCAAATTATACAAAGATGAAAATTTTCAGAATTATTAACCGCGAAAGTAACGATCTACTTATCGCGCTTATCTTTCTCCCATCCTAGTTCTAGTATTGGCTGTGTTAGCTCTAAACCATGTAGAAGATCTATATTTCGAAATCGATACATATCATTCATCCATTCATTCAGTCAGGTGGTCTACAAGTGTGAGATACGAACATCGCTAAGCATTTAATATTAGAGGAGAAAAATTAGCTCCGGCGCCGGGGATCGAACCCAGATCCTTGGTTTTACGTATCAAACGCTCTCACCATTGAGCCACGCCGAAGTTCAATCCACAGCACCGGATCGAAGCCCTCTCCTCCAGTGTTCTCTTTGTGGCCTCGGCTCCAATTTGGGCATATATGTTGACATTTTTTATATGCTGTGAGACATGGAAAACAAGTAAAATTATACAAAATAAACTGCAAACACTTGTTAATAGATGTTTACGAAGAATCTTAAAAATTAGATTGCCAGATATAATCACAAACTCAGAACTATGGAAGATAACAAATCAGAAAGAAATCACAATAGAAATCAAAAGACGAAAATGTAATTGGATAGGGCACACAATCAGGAAAGAAGATGGAGCAGTAGAAAGAATGGCTTTGGATTGGAACCCTCAGGGTAGTAGAACAAGAGGAAGGAAGAGAACAGTTTTGGAGGAAATTGCTAGGGAGGGGAAAACATGGAGCGAAGTGAAGAAGTTGGCTACAAATAGGGTCCGATGGAGGCACTTTGTGAATGCCCTATGCTCCTCATGAGGAGATACAGGAGTTTGATTGATTTGATTGATTGAACTGCCATTATGCAAGGAGCGCACTCAGTTGAATGACTTGTTGGCCGGGATTCCACAGTAATGTGCACAATTGCTAGAAGAATCAAGGACCTGGGTTCGATCCCTGGTGCCGGAACGAATTTTAATAGTTACGATAACAGATGTATTCTGTAGGACCAAAAAATGATAATATTTACGTAGATCGCTAAGCATGCCAATCCAATGAAGGATTTTAGTGAATCCGTTGTAGAATGAATTGTGCTTCGATTGTGTTGTCCAGCTAGACCGGTACCAGCATGCTCTTGAGCACACATTCCAGTCAGAAAGGAAAGTAAAAACCGTAAGGGGCTGCCTTCCTCTTCTACAGAATTCTGAGTCGTCATGAATTCACACCACTTCTATCTATCAATCTTTCGTTAAACCGCTAGGAACACACTACGGCGAGTGATCGATTCGGGTCTGTACAAACAAAAGTGGTGCCCAATGTTTAGAAACTGAGATAATGAAACGGTAATTGTGGAGAATGTTGGTACAATGACGAGGGAAAATGGGGAATAGCAAGAAAAACTCTCACAACCTTGGCTTACATTGCTACAAATACAGGGACATCACTTTATTTTTACTAACATTTTTAACATTAACCTGGCTATACTCGGAAACACTGTTACCCCCCTTCCATTACAGAAGTTGGGAGTTGCTAGTGCAATATGTAAACAAATCATTTTACTAGCTATAGGAGGAGAGAAAAGTAGTGTATCCATTTATGTTACAGGGAAATATAGTATTACGATTTTCAGTTTGGTCATTACTTTACAGTATTTTATCAAAAACAGTAGAATAGTAACAATTTTTTTTTCACAAACTCAAGTCTTCAGACGGTTATATATATTATGTAATGTCTACTTTATTCAGCATATTACTTACTAACCTAATTTATTCCTGAGAATTTTGTGAGCACTTCCGTAAGAAACCCCAATTTCTACAGCTAACTTCTTGACTGACTTATTAGGACCTCGCTGCATCCTTTCTCTAGCATCTTCTACAGCATCTTCTGTCACCTTTGTTGGTCATCTTACACTTTTCTTCCTTTCTGTTGCTCTAAATTTATCTACCAGATTAATGACATTTCTACGAAAATATTCCGTAATGATATAATCAGGAAATCGTGAAAAAAAAAACTGTTGTTCACATTCGGTTACATTGTAATTGCAGTTTCCATCATCGTCCTTCATACCTACAAACAGTAAAACAAAACTCTTGTTTAAATAATGCTGTTAAGTGCCGTACCATATTATAGGGTGCCGTACATTCGGTAACTCTAATCTTCACTTGTGCTCAGTCCACAAAGATAAATTCAGTTATGCTACACACCATACTTGTGTGAAAATAAACTTCAATAATATAAGCTCTTTCTTCTATAGAAAACGCAACATATTTCTGAAACACACTGTACTCTGTACTGTTGCTAGCATCAGCGGCGTAAGTTTGTGTGACTGACGTTAGCAAGGACATTAGTGAAAGGGGAGGGAGTCAAGTACAGTTAGAAACGCAGGTACAATAAAAATTGAAGTAAAAATAAAATGATGTCCCTGTACAACTCCGCCTTCGCCGGTATTGTAACTCGGATCCGCTGTCGTCGTAAGCTAGCACTCATCTGTGCTATCAACGAGGCTTCCTCTTTGTCAAGTTACGATCTCATTGTATTTATGGATGTATTTTCCACGTGTTTGAAATAGCACAGAAACATGGATATTGCTGTATTACTCACAAACAAATAATTTAACTCTTGGAGAGAAGAAACATTGCAATGCAATGTAGCCGTCAGCTGAGGAGTCCCATTTTTCTCTGTTCAGAGAATTAGCTGCGATAATAGCACTACTTTCGAGTTGGTTGTACCGTAAGAAAGAAAATGGATGCGTTATCTTCGCAAAGTATGAGCATTCGATGGAAGTTAGTATAAAAATTATATCGGTATCGCTTACAGCAAGACATTATGTTACGAAAAGAAGCAATAATTCCGTTTTTTTTCAATTTTTTTAACATACAATAAACTTGTCCTTATATAAATTTCAGAAATAATTCTGTCATTGGAACAAGAAATGCATAAATCCTAAACTCGGTACCTTTTCGCGTTTTACCTATACGCTAACCAAGCTATTTAGTGGGAGAAGTAGGTAAACATTTAATTAAAAAACAGAGTGCTAACTGCAATTTCCCTGTCAAGTGCTGCATAATTCTACTTTCTATTCTTTCACATATTGAATTCTAGCAGAAAGTGAAAAATCTAAACCTCTAGCATTAAAGTATATTCTCTCCATGTTAATATCTACGGTAGAATTATGTACTCATGTCTTATTGTTCTTAGAAAAGGCCTATCACAGAAAATATCCATTCTCCTCACAATATATAATATCATAGCGTCGTTGCTGAATCGCACAGAAAATGTGGCGAAAATGTGACTCACGAGCACATTGTGGCTCGCAATGAGCGTATTCCGAATCTCACCGGTGAGCAATCCGATGGCATCACGGTGTTCCGAATTCCACCGATGACGTCATTGATGCTCCACCGGTGTCGCACCGGTGCCATCAACTTGCAGAGGTGGTGGCAGTCTCCATCAGCCGCCATCAGTGAATCTGATTGGTTCTTGTATAGGGCGGGAATTAGCAGACAAATGACATCGTGCACTGTTGTGTCATGGCGGTGTGTTCTGCTATATTGTTTGTAATGAGCACAACGTAAAAACAATATGTTAATGGCTTATGAGCGAACACGTCAACGGACCAGTTATTACTACCGGTTCAAGAAATAAATTGTTTATGATCTCTTTTATTTGAACGAGATGGCAGTACGGAAATTTCGCAAAATTTTGCTAGCGTAGCACAGATAACCACTTACACAGTCGCCATGACAGCATCGATTCTTCGAGCAGTTTTGTTCCTATTTTTCGTTGCAACGTGACGTCATTGATGCCACCGGACCGGTGAGATTCGGAATACGCTGAATGATAGCTGTGCATTTCTCTTGCTTCCTACCGCCCACAATCCCCACCCTCTCACTCACTGAAGTCAAACTCCGTTCCATTTCTATTTGTCTCTGACCTGCGAGTGGCGTATCGTCGCAATGTCTCTCTCGAAACCATGTACCTCTGCAAAAATGAAAGTTTCAAGTAGGATGGGAGGACGCATTTTTTCCTCTTAATATGATGAGAATATTAAATGTATGATTTGTTCACAAGTATTACGAGGAAAACGGTTGTATAACATACTACATGTTACTAATGAAACATTAAAAGATTAAATGTTATTGTTATTATTATTATTATTATTATCTCTGTACTTCTATCCTTTTCAGCAGATGTACGAATAATGCGGTTAGATCTTCAATTTAAACTCACAGATTTACAATGCGATGTTAAATGAAAGCTAGATGTAAGGACTTGACAAATGTTGAACTTTTCAAATCTTTGCCAAAAATAAAAAATAATTATCCGAAGCTTCGTTCTTTCGCTTGCTCTGTTGAAGCCATGTTCGCTACAACTTACGTTTGTGAAAATTATTTTCAACAATGAAAATAGTAAAAACCAAATTTAGATCACGACTGACAGACAAACACCTTCGTGATCAACTACGATTGACAGTAAGTGACATCATTCCTGATGCTGAAACTCTGTCGCAGAGACATTCTGAAGACAGTTATTTTTAGGTTGTGATAATATGTCCTATGTTTTATTGTTCATTTCTATCTTCGTTACACATATCAAACATTAGTTTGTAGCCTTGTGCTTGACGTAAGGAAAATAAATATCCGTTAATAAGTCAGACAGTTGCTTCACTTCTCCTTTGGATGTCCGCCTCCCTCCATAGGTGCTATGCACGTTGCAGGTTACAAAGTGGCTCGGCGCACGATCACATTTTCGCCACGGCTACATCACATATTCATTATATATGAGGTCTCACCTACCTCACTGAATATTACACGACTACTATGAAGTAGCCAATGTGTATTATCACCATTTAATTCGAGAAAAATTCGTTCCGGCACCGGGAATGGAACCCGGACCTTTCAGCTCTACGCGCTGAGTGCTCTTTCCAACTGAGCTATGCCGGGACACGATCCACGGTGCCGGCCGAACTCCTCTCGTAATGTTTTACGGCCTTACTACCTGCACTTTAGACAATGTAAGTCATACATGCAGGAGCGCTATTTAAATGACTTTGTGGCCATATTCAACATCAGTTTGTGACAACTGCTAACAGTTAATACATCACATATTCATTATATATGAGGTCTCGCCTACCTCATTGAATATTATACGACTACTATGAAGTAACCAATGTGTATTATCACCATTTAATTCGAGAAAAATTCGTTCCGGCACCGGGAATCGAACTCGGCTCTACGCGCTGAGTGCTCTTTCCAACTGAGCTATGCCGGGACACGATCCACGGTGCCGGCCGAACTCCTCTCGTAATGTTTTACGGCCTTACTACCTGCACATTACGAGAGGAGTTCGGCCGGCACCGTGGATCGTGTCCCGACATAGCTCAGTTGGAAAGAGCACTCAGCGCGCAGAGCTGAGAGGTCCCGGGTTCGATTCCCGGTGCCGGAACTAATTTTTTTCGAATTAAGTGGTGATAATTCGCCACGGCTGTTATACTGTAAGAACAATAATATACTGTGGATAGTTCTCAGCATTCCTCCAGCACTTCTACCGGTATTTATAAAAAAATTCTTAATCGCCACTACCTGCTCCATCATAATGTCACTGCAAATATACAATATATTAACTCACAAAACAACTCTGAATGGGAGCTAATCCTAAATACATTATTGAATTATGTTAGCTAGCAGAATCGTCATAGTAAATAATCATAGCGTCAGCTAGTGAATATGCCCGCAAAATTCTTGCACATATTTTTTCCTCGAAACTTTCTACATATCTAGACAGATTTTGTATTGTTTCCGCTATAATTGATAAAAGTAATGGAGTCTATGGATAAAGACAGACAAAAAAACTGAAATGTGATCTCATTCATTCTTCTCAACAAGAAAAGTTCTAACTTTTCCCCAATGTTTTACAAAGTTAAAATGACCTTAAACGAAACAAGTATGGTTTAAGAACAATAAACTTTTAGTTGCGCTACCTAAAGTCACGCAGTGTTTAAGAAAAGAGTCAAGAAAATTAATTTTCTAGGCAACAACAACAGTACAAACAAACTGTAACAACGAACTCTGAACGGTGTTCTTGAGTAGTATAGGCTATTGCAGGGCAAACACATCATCAGTCCAATATCGTCTTTTCGAGTTGAAATTCTGTTGAGCCTAATGGATAAACTAATATTGAAGCAGATCTTCTCTCCTGCTATCTTTCCCAGCATTTCTCCTTTCTCATTAATATCCTTATTACCAGCACAGAAATAACAGTTAATAAATGTATACAATCATTCTCAAGAGACCAATTCGATTGGTTCTTGTAGAAACCACTTCATGGAGTAACCAACCACTAGAATCCTTTCACTTGACACTTGGAAATTTAATGGCATGTACAATTATGAAAATGACATTCTGTAAAAGTACTGTATATGTGTTAGGTTTACTTAATGCTGGAGAAGTGTATGCTTTGGTTATTATTTCAAGGTTTATTGATAATTAAGTTAAGATGTTTTTCATTCATTTGTGGAAACGATTATAAAGCATCAACAACAAGAAGAAAGTGGCAATATGAAATCAACAATATTGCAGTGATACGTGGCTCTGTTACTTTGAAAATTAGCTACTCCGTCTTTTACTGGAGTTTGTAACATTTCTTCTTCCTTCAGGTTTCTAATAAATGTATATTTTGGTACTCAGATTTTCCATGCATTTTGTATGCCTTTTGTAATCATTAAGTTACATTCTTTGAATGTTCAGTTTTTATATTTCATTATAAAAATTTTAATCTAGTACCGCATAGTCTAGCAAAACTCTTAAGAACCATACGAGCATTTACGTAGCTTACGATTTTTAAATATTTTTCACATTCTTATTTAATAACCGTTTATGGTTGCTGCCGGGAACTGTCACTGATTTATAAAGTAAGAAAACTGTTTCACTGAAGTATGATTAGTCTTCATGAATAATATAACATTTTAAATTTATTATGGAGAATAATTAGAATTTCCAATCTGTGTTGTAATTTAATATTTACGACGTTTCCTAACTGGTGACAATCATTTAAGAGATTATTACAATTTTACTGAGAGAGAGGAAGATAGGTTTTTTACTTCAAAGTATTAAGGGAAGAACTCTTGACTTAACCCATTGCAGAAGATGCAACGAGCAAGAAATGCTTCCTCACGTCTTGGGTTTCTGTCATCATGGAGAATTGCTCCGAATCAACAGATACAATACGGTTCGTTCTCTCATCGCAGCTTCAATCCGTCGAATAGGGGAGATCGGGGCAAGTTCGGCATTAGGGGCAACTTCGTCATAGCATTTGTTTCGAAGACTTGAGCAAATAAGGGCTTGTTCAGAGGATAGTGTATTGAGAAAACATGGCCTCTTGCTGTGAATAACGCTTGTGTGATAGTTGCAGATCTGACAGGTAAATATATTTTTTTAACTCATGGCTTATTGTAATTATGATATTGAATGTCTTAAAGAACCCGTTACGATAACATTGACGATATTAGTGAGTGGCATCATTATTTTGAACGACTAAATCTGTATCAGACTATGACCTTGGCAAGCTGGTTGCAAGCCCCTAGTAAGGATACTGATTAATAATTTTTTTCTTGCCAATTGTGGCAACTTCGGCAGTAAGCTGCCGATCTTGCCCTATGGAAAAGAGGAAGAGGATAGTGTTTCTGTATTGTTTGTTAACTATATAAAATCAGTAATTATAACATTTAAAGTAATTTAAAGCAATTATTCGAAGGTCACTCCAAAAGTAATGCACAATATTGGAAAATTACATTTTATTCTATAGCTAAACTATTTTCACAGAAAGTAGATACATCCTTTAGGAACAAAATGTCACTTTTCCACATAACCCCTGTTCCTTTCAACTGCCTTACTCCACATTGGAACAAGGGCCTGTAAATCTAAACGATAAAAGTCTGAACCACCACGTTTGAGCCACTCTTTAGCAGCGTGCACGAGGGAGTCGTCATCTTCAAAACTCGTTCCGCGAAGAGATTCCTTCAGTTTACCAAAGAGATGATAATCGCATGGTGCCAGATCAGGACTGTAAGGCGGATGTTTCAGTATTGCCCATCCAAGTTTTCTGATCTGGTCTGTGATCTTGTGATTGACATGTGACCGTGCGTTGTCGTGCAATAGCAGAACATCCTGCTTCTCCTAATGTGGTCGAACACGGCTCAGTCGAGCTTGAAGTTTCTTGACAGTTGCCACATACACGTCGGAATTAATGGTGGTTCCCTGTGGCATGATGTCCACAAGCAAGAACCCTTCTGAATTGCAAAACACAGTAGCCATAACTTTTTCTGCTGAAGGCGCAGTTTTGAATTTATTTTTCTTTGGTGAATTAGCATGATGCCACTCCATTGTCTGCCTCTTTGTCTCCGGTTGAAAATGATGGAGCCATGTTTCACCTCCTTTCACAATTCTTGCAAGAAAGTCATCTCCACCATTCTCATACTTGTCCAAAAGTTTCCTGAACACTATTTTTCGGGTTCCTTTGTGGGCTTCTGTCAACATCTTCGGAACCCACCTGGCACAAACCTTGGAGTGATAATTCTTTCACTGTTGCTCGTTTGTCAGCCACAACTATGTTGTCAAAACGCTGCACATTATCAGGACTTCGTGCAGTGCAGGGTCTGCCGCTGCGAGGAGTATCCCGAATATTGGCTTATCCTCTTTCACCAGATAATCTGCTTGCCCAGCGACTAACCGTACTGCAATCGACAGCTGCATCTCCATACATCTTTTTCAACCTCTTGTGAATTTTTCCCACAGTCTCGTTTTCACAGCACAGGAACTCGATAACAGCACATTGCTTCTGACGAATGTCAAGTACAGCAACCATCTTGAAGGAGAGCTATCATGGAGCCACTAACGAGAACGTCTTAAATTAAAAATGAATACAAACGGGAAGGTCATATCTATGGTCTCCATAAATTGCAAAGGTGTAGAATAAAAAATAAAATTAAAAAATGTTGTGCATTATTTTTGGAGTCACCCTCGTACACTTTAGTTGCCTATTTATTACCAGTTAAATGGTTCTAAATTGCAAGTGGAAAACTGAAAATAAATGACCAGGACGCACTCAAGAAAGCTCTATGTGAGCATAATAAGAGAAGATAAGCGTGACATCTGCCGAAAAAATCATGGAGTGCCATGAACTACACTTCAGTATTCGCTGAAAGCAGATCTTTCAGCACCAGTGTATAAAATAAAGTCAGGTTTAAAAGAGTGTTTGCTTCAGATATGGCTGAAAATTTGAAGCAGCATGAAATCAATCTGCAGAAAATGTTTTTCGGAACGTCTAGAGTGGAATTTCGAAGATTAGCCTTCGGATTCGTAGAATCCAATCATATATAGCATCCTTTCAACACAAACCAGAAGATGGCTGGATCTGCCTGACTTCAGGCTTTCATGAAGTCAAAAAACTGTCTAAACAAAGATTAGCCCCACATACGATGGACATATGAACATGTACAGACATGAAAAATTTATTTGGACACTTCATTTGTGATATGTTCAGATATTAAATGTAATCCTATGAGAGTTTGTTATGTTGTAAATGAAATCTGAACTCGGATATAAGCTATTTTGTTGAGGATACAAATACTGAAGAAGTTGCCCCAGAGTGCGGGGCAACTTCGGCAAATGTAGCGTCTTTAATTTATTTTTGTTTTTAATTCAATGCTTCACTTTTTTTAAATTCTGATCCATATACATAATATAAATATATCAAGTGGATTTATCATTAAGAGTTCAAAACATAAATTGTCTTTTTATTGTACTTATGTGAGTGTTTAGCTTAACGTGCCGAACTTGCCCCGACCTCCCCTACTTCCTATGAGGTTTATGAGAAGGTTGGTTGCATCTCTTCTGATGGCTCTACTAGATTGCTGATATCTTCATAATTGATCGGCAGAAGGATAAGGGTGCCATCCTTGATCCCACAATCCGTTTCGAGATGCATGAGCAACAGCCACAAGAGGTGTGTCGTGAAAAACAAGTCATATATGGACCTTGTTGTCAGCATCTTGGAGCACAATACCACATCACACATTGGACAGTTTTTGGGCTCATGTTCGGTGCCCGTGGCACGATCCCACGAGAAACTTTAAATCAATTTAAACAATTTAAAATTTCTGATGTAACGATTGATGCCATAGGATCTCATGTGTTAAAATCATCCTTAGCTATAATTAGTAATCATTTGTACACAAGAAACTTTTATTGTAAATGATTTCCTATGTTTTCGTATCATTTATCTTAATATTTGTAGAGAAAAATTCGCTCCGGCGCCGGGGATCGAACCCGCGTCCTTGGTTCTACGTACCAAGCGCTCTGACCACTCAGCTACGCCGAATTCAATCCACAGTACCGGACCGAATCCTCCTCCTTCAATGTTTCTCTTTGTGGCCTGACTCCAAGTTAGGCATATATGTTGACGTATATGTCCAATGGCAACTGTCATACAGATTACTCTGCACGTAACTGCGGAATCCCGGCCATGCAAGTCACTCAGCTGAGTGCGCTCCTAGTATAATGTTGAATATTTCCAAAAATTGTATTGCTGTAAAATGTACCCAACCCCTTAAGTCCGACGGATTACAGATATTATTCTGTAGGACAAATTAATAAATCTATAATATTTATCTTAATGTTTTTTTTTCTTTCAAATTGTCACACAATTGTTTTTAATGATTATTCTTTATGAATTGATTAGTAGTCTGATCTATCGAACCCTTATTTAGGGAGGCTTTTGTTAATACAAATTTATTATTATTAATTCGTGGACAAGTTTCTGCACAAAACCGGTCCTTCTCTCGCTCAGTAAAATTGAAATAAATTCTCAAAAAGAACTATCCCAATATTACTCGTACCACAATATTACCAACCTTTACCCTATATACTGGGTGTTCAGTTCAAAGTGTGTCATGGCTCGCTGTATGCCGTCATGAGACTAGTCGATGAGCCTAGAGAATTCAATCTTCCTACACTTCCGCAGAAGTGTATTACTTATGTGCCAGAGATGTTGCCTAGAAAGTACGGCGTTCATTCTAAAGAGTACTTACCGATACGTACGGTAACGTCGATAGTGGCAGGAATGTGAACTGTTTCGAAACATTAACTGAGGTGGATTTTTTTTTCTTACTGTCGAGTTATGGGGAGAGGCTTAAGACGATTACTTACGTACAGTGTTTGTTGACATTAACTTGGACGGTCAACATGGACACGGAGCATTTGATTTGTGTTGTGGAATGCTGCCGTACGCAACCGATGATAACAAATACCCTGCGTATGACTTGCCCGCGCAAAACACAGTTCGAAAGAGGTTATGGTAGCACACAGACCGTACAGACCGCCATCTGTTGCTACGACGTTCAAGTTATACCGTACACGTTCTCAAGTTCAGATTGAACGCCTTGAATAATAGACAACTTCTCTTACATAAAAGCTGAAACTCGCTTCAAATCGCTGACTCATCAAGAGTGACGTCATGACACACTTTGAAATGAACATCCAGTAGACTCCAACAGGACGAAGTGCTATATTAAAGCATTTATTCTACGGTAGTATGCGCTGCTGCTGTCAATTGGGAATCTCGGGATTAGCAAATTATTTAATCTATGGAATGTCCTGACGCTTAATCAAAACTTGCGGAGGGATTGCAACTGCGGGTTGAAGCTCTGAGTCCTGGCGTGAGACTCCCCAGAGGGCTGTTCGGCAGATAAGTCCGAGTGGGCACTGTTCTAGTTGAGCAGAGCTTCGAATACTAATCCCTTTGAGAACGAGGCTTTAGAGTAATGGCTGGGGAGCTGGGTCATTTGGGTCGGCCACTTGACTTCTCGTCTAAGTCTTCTCATGGGAACAATGCCGCTATACTGCACGCGTCATAACTTTACATTTCAGCACCGGTAAGCGTCTTCCAGGGTTATCAAGCGTATAAGGTGAACCTATTTGCTAGTGCTTCTCATGTCGAGGTGAAGAAAGTCAGATCAGGGGAAACTGTGCTCATCATTCGAGTAGTTCATTTATATCTCCTTTCTTGCAATACAAAACCGCAAACATGTGTTGGAAATTTGAATACTGTCTGAGAGGACACACGACAGCAACAGAGAGGCAGATAAAAAAAATAACAGCACCATGAAAGTCTGCATAACCATTCAGACGCTTCTGCCACCGGAAGGGGAAACTTAAAAAAATCTATATATATATATATATATACATATATATATATATATATATATATATATATATATACAGTGAAACCTCTCCTTACGGACACCCCCAAGATATGGACACTCGTCATATACGGACAGATTTTTATGTCCCAACTGAAATAATATAGAAATAATGATGAATTTAACTCTCGTTTACGGACACTCTCAGACACGGACACGGACAGCTGTTTCACTGTCCTAAAGATTGCTTTACCTCCTGACTGCGGACAGAACTTGGATTTCAAGACATAATGTGTTACAAAATGGAAAATTTAGTTTTGAGAACTGTACAGAAATTCTTTAACATGAAAGAAGACAATAAGGTTCTCGTAGGCTACCACCAGCCGGCTAGCCCTTGTTAGCTGGAAACGGGTAGATAAACAAAATCATAAAATTTAACCTGTCTGATGAGTCCAAGTTTTCCACGATCGTGAAATTGTATTCGACACATGATAGGGTTAGTAGGATTATTCTCTTCCCTTCAATCAGTTCTGTTTCGACAGACATGGCACCTGAACGTAAAGGTTAATTTGAAAACTGTAAATTACAGTACCTACTGCATAACTGTAGACCCAGAATAAAATTGCCTTGCACAGTACTGTATTTTCCTTTTTCGGTCTTATGTACTGTAGTAAAAGTTGCAAAGAATTTACTGTAGTACAGTAGACTGTATTTAGAATTAAACTACAGTAATACATTTAATTTAAAGCGTGAAGGAAAACATAATGCATATTATAAATTTACTGTTAGATTGGGGAGCCTCCCTCCCAATTAAGGACACCTCCCAGATGCGGACAGATTGTTACGTCCCTTCGATGTCCGTAAATGAGAGGTTTCACTGTATATATACGTACATATGTATGTTTATATGTATGTATGTATGTATGTATGCACAGTGTTCTGCCCAAGAACAGGTCTTTAACTGCAGACCCAGCATTTGACATTCTTCCCAATTTCTTGCTCTCCTCTTAATCTCCCCATATAATACCTTAATGTTGTATACAACTGATATCTTTTACCTCGAACTCTTCTCCCGTTCACCATTCCTTAAATATCGCAAATTAACAAATTAGGCCTACACTAAAATAAAAGGAATCAATCACTGCACTCACACACCTACTGGCACTTATGCCAGAAATAGTGTCATATACAGTATGTAAATATATATTTATTGTTATTTATGTACAATGGCTGGAGAGGGCGTCCTGAGCGTATAAGACCCTAAAACGGCCTCTGGCTCAAAGCAAGAAATGTCAATAAACAACAACAACAATTCAAGGTTGACAGAAATTGATATTATCACCACCACAGATAATAATAATAATAATAATAATAATAATAATAATAATAATAATAATAACAATAATAATAAGAAGAAGAAGAAGAACAGCAATAATCATAACTTAGGGTCCTTGGTCTGTTGCGTTATCAAATTCAGAAAACTGACTTTTAGATCATTTGGTGGACAACCTTGTTGTCTCTCTTGTTTTGGGTTGTATTTTAGTACCTGTTTCGAAACCCGGTGGTCTGTCATTTTTTTAATATATTGAAAGTAAGCTTCCTCGTAATCTTTTACTTCTTTATTTAAATTAAATATATTTCGTTTCTGTCCAATGTCTTCATTTTTCTTATTATCTAGTGTCTTATAATCCACCATTGCTCTTAACATTCTTATCTCTGTAGATTCTATCTGATTTATTTTCCTGTTAACGTGTAGCATTCACATTCGTATAATAGAGATGTTATGACTAATACTTACTTACTGGCTTTTAAGGAACCCGGAGGTTCATTGCCGCCCTCACATAAGCCCGCCATTGGTCCCTATCCTGAGCAAGATTAATCCAGTCTCTATCATCATATTCCACCTCCCTCAAATCCATTTTAATATTATCTTCCCATCTACGTCTCGGCCTCCCCAAAGGTATTTTTCCCGCCGGCCTCCCAACTAACACTCTACATGCATTTCTGGATTCGCCCATACGTGCTACATGCCCTACATAGAGTCAAAGAGTGTGTGTCTTTTGAAGTTGAGTTGTGTGTTGACTCTACACTATACCACACGAACGCACCCTCACAGGAAATAGAACAAGTGGCGCCAAGACCAAGAACGACCAGTTCTGAAGATGACCCATTAATAGGTAGAAACATGTAAATGAGGTACGTTGAAGTTTAACACAGGAAAGTCTTATCATACATATTCCGAAGTGATACAGTGTTGAAAGTTGTGTAATCAAGATGTACAAGTATTTTTGTTTATACAGGCCAGTGATGGGCAATAATAATTTTAGAAGGCAGGCATAACGAAGTTTGTTAACAAATGCTATTTCACATTTAAACTAATAAATTAAGTAAAAGTTAAAATAAAAAAATAATAATTTTACCGTACCGGGAGACGAACTCACAACCTCTGGTACGGATGTCAGACTTCTTACCACTGGGCCACACACTGCTCGTAAGGTTTATTACATTATAGACGGACGACTTTCAATGAAGAGACACCACAGCAATGCCTTGCACTGGGTTACGTTTACACGAGTGAACCGCGCGATAGAACTTAGCTTTTCTATCGACCAAGAGTCGGCCCATTCTTTTTGCCGCTAAGTGTACAATAAACGAGTTTACCAACCGTTATATGAAGTTGAAAGAACCAAAACACGTCAGCAGAAATGTTCTATCCATTTCCTTTTTACGATCACATAGGGTGCAAGCGAGAAAAGAAATATGTCAGGTAAAGGAATCATAATCAGTGGGCAGCCTAAAATGGAACAACCGCAATGAAAACTGTTTCCGGATATTTTTGAAGTGATTTCCACATCTTGTTCTTAGATCCCCTTTGCAATGCTACCGATCATGACCTTGCGCCTTGCTTCAGTATATTGTATCTTTTGAGATAACTTTTTTTCTGTTTCACGAATACAAGTTCCCTTCTCTGCAAATTAGTTTCAATTCTAGTTACGCCAGTGGCGGATTTTCAGGGGAGGTAAGGGAGGCCGAGCCTCCCCTAATATTTTACCAGAACACAATATGACAGTAATAATTCCAGCTGAATTAAGATCACAGACAAGTTATAGCAAATGACGAACATTTTTCCTTTTATATTATTTTTATTATTCACTACGACTAAGATGTAAGTTACGTAAAGTCGACCACATTCAGTTGGTGATGTCCGCTCGCTATACTGTAAATAGTACAAATAATTCGTACTGAAAAATATCAGATAGCGCTGTGACCAGTATAGTAGACATCTAAATAGCAGCCTGCAGTATCCATGCGAGAGCGATAGAGAGACAGCTATGTCATTTTACTCCTCGGTAACCATGACAACAGCAGTTCAACCAATAAGATAGCTGGTTAGTGGAGTGTTTAAACATGACTAGAACGCGAGGGGAGCCGAACAGACGTCCTACCCACCGCTGACAACTGTACTGCTTATAGTCACGGCTGTATTGGGAAGCTTTCTCTTTTTCTCTCTTCTTGGTTTTAGAAAATTGAGTCACTTGTTATTAGTTTTTTTTTCTCCCTGCGTAAAAGTTTTCTTTTATGTTGCTGATTTTTTCTTGGTTTTAGAAAATTGAGTCACTTGTTATTAGTTTTTTTTTCTCCCTGCGTAAAAGTTTTCTTTTATGTTGCTAGATTTTTCTCTTGTTTGCGGATGTTCCTGTTATTTTTTTCTTTTGTGTTACTAGATGTATTTATTTATACAGTACTTTAATTATATCGAGAGTTTAGAAACAAATGCAGATTTATCTATAGCTTCTTCTAGTAGCAGTTGTTCAGTATGTTGTGTTCTAATTGATTGGTTTGCAGAAGAAAAAGGATCGTAGAGTTAATTTACTGTAAAATTAGACTATATAATAGTAATGAGCAGGCTTCGAGACTTCGGACCCGATAGAGTAGTTCAGAGGAAAGCATAACGGCGTACTGAGTATAGTGGTAAAGCGTACAGTGGGTGGGGGTACTGTAGAATTAATGCCAACAAATAGCGAAGGAAAACGCTCTGGATTTGAAGGTTCTGACGAATAATTTGATCTTCATACAAATCTATTTTCAAATTGTCTGAAACTATTAATGGTTAGAAAAGTCAGAGCAAGAGATGCCGGAATCCTGAAATTAGTTGAGGAAATGACACAGAGAATTAGAGACACGAATACAACTGGTTACTGGACTTAAAACAGAAGTGGAAATCAATTTTATGTAAAAATAACGGATATGGAACATTTTAATATAAACAGCAAATTAGTGGACATAGAGTCACCTGAGAACAAAGGACTGCCTCTTAGAGACTGCAGTGATGTTAGGTTGTTTTCGTTTTGCTACTATACGTCATGCGATAGAGCGCAGCTTTTACAATACAAACTGTGTTTGGCAGATAACCGAAAAAGATTTATGTTTGAGAACTGAAAATGAATCTTGTACCGTAGTACATTGCATTCGGTACTGTAACTGCACTTCCTAAAGACGACCAATGAGTATAAATGAAGAAATTAAAATTGCTACATGCTTATTTCCACCATTAACACTGTCTATAATTAAATACAAATGCTTATAAAAGACAGGAGAATAAATGCTTTTCACATTCTTTTGACATTGTCATTGTGTAATGTATATTTACTTTCAGAATGTACATGTGTGTGTGTTTCCCCATACTAAACCGTACTCTACTCTAAATAGCAACCTATAACCTCAACACATCTCTACCTTTCACTAGAGCAGCGAGTCAACAATTAGTGCATGCACAGTAAACTTATTGTATGGCATCCAAAGTCTCGAAGCCTGTAATTAAGCAGGTTCTTAGGTTCCAATCAATTTTGTTGCTATCTCGTTACTCTCGAAATATTGCTTTTCTTATTAGTTTTATGTAGCAAAGAGTAACATTCTTGACCTAAAACAGACCTAATTCGTAGGTTAGGACTTTAAAATGTCCTAAAGAGAGGCAATCTTTACCAAGCCGTTGTAATATATTAACAGTATGTTGTTTATTTTTTATTTTTTCCCCGTAAAATCATATAAATTCCTAAACATAAGATTTAAAATTCTAAAACATAAATTGGAAAACCTAATTTTAGTTTCTTGAAACCTATAAATTCTACGCTTGGTAATGAGGTACGTCACAGGCCTTATATGTTTTATATTCTCATCAGTCACGTCTTGGCCTCCTCAACTTTCAAACCCACCGTCCGCTACTGAGTTACGGTATAACTGAACGTAATTCACTGCTTTCTAATTTATTTTCCAGACTTTAAAGCAGGAGGACACCTTTAAATACCATGTGATTGCATGAATAGTTATTTTATAGACGCAAAGGATAATATCTATAATAAACATGAATATTCGAGCCAGAAAAGGCAAAGCTATCCCATTATAGGCCCCAAAAGGCACTGAGTAGCAGTAGGGATGTCAGTATTTTGCGCTGGTCGCCTTTACCCCATGGAAATGCTCTCTGTACTCATTGCTATTAGAGGATGAATGAACCTCAATGCCATAGTGGAGCCAGAACAATCATGAATGGAGAAATTCACGACTCCAACGGGCATCAAACCTTTCCGGTTTGTAGCGCCAAAATGGTAAACTGCAACGCGTTTCAGGTATAGGCTATGACCTAAAAGAAGGTAATTTACACACATTTAAAACTCTGATTTTGGATGTGTAATCTGCACACTCAAACAACCCAGGTAATAAAAACAGGATGTAAATTGTACACAGAGCTATAATGGCATGTGTTTCCTTCGAACATATCCTACTACAATATTAACGTATTAACCAATAATTTATATTGGTAGGTGGTATTTTGTTCGCCTAATGAATTCCAATCGGGATACATGCTTCTCAGTAAGTAAAATCTTTTATGTTTCTCTCCATAGATTCTTTCTTCTTTGAGGAGCCCTATTTTTAATTTTTGCTGCAGTAGATATCCCCTGAATTTTCACGTATATTTGAAATTCAATTAACCTGTTTGTAAAAGTATAAATATCTGGATGAGCAGAGTAAAATGTCTTGTTGAATCTAATATGAAAATACTCACAGACATTAATTAGTTGTACCTGCAAGCTTCTGTTTTAGCTGCCCAGATTGAAGGAGGAAAGGTAGCGTCATCGTCTACATAGGTGTCTACTAAAATAAATAGTCACAAAAGTTATCTAGCTTTTCATCTTGTTGCTTAATGGCCACTAAATCAGAGACAAAACAGCCGCCATCCTCATGTAGGTCTAAAAATGGTAGAGCGAATACAAATTTTAACCACTTGCCGATTTCAGAATCACTTTTATATTTGTTTATTAAACCATATTTTTTTTTAATCTGACGAAGCCAAGATTGACTTAGGTGGAATGTACATCCAATGACATTAGCTTCACTCCATACAATACTTATTGCAGCATAGATAGCACTTATAAACAACTGTGTTCAAGGACCAATACTTTATGTTGAACTGCTGTGTAACTATCCATCTGAGTCAGTCTAGTGCAGGGCTGGGCACATTACGTGATTCTGAGAAATGAGCGCTGTGTGATTTAAAGAGCGGTTCCTGCGAGCGCTCTGACGTATGCATACTGTACGTCATTCAGTGTCGGTGCAGTGGTGACTCTGCAGTATGATGGCGAACTTTGAAGACGGAGTTTCCGCTCATACACTAAACCGTCCCGCTATTCCCAATGCCCTTAATGTATCGTGGGAGGAGGAGTTCTTTTTCGTAGAGAGCAGTGGATTAGCAAAGTGGTTAATTTGGCATAAAACACTCCAACTGATTAAGAGGTTCAATATCCAACGACATTATTCTTTACAACATGCTACTGAATATGACAAATATATTGGTAATGAACGCCATAAATTAATACAACTTAAAGAAGATGTTTCTCAGGTACATTATATTAGGTATCTCTTTGATATTTATATTGCATTATGGGTTATTATACATTTATTAATATATAGGCTAATTTTAAATTATACAGGTATTGCAATATATATCATAGTATAGTATATTCCAGTTCATGATATATCATATATCATGAACTGTAACATCTATCTATGATATATCACAATATTTGTACAATTTAAAATTATATGTTACTAAATGTACTATAATAACTTATAATGCAATATAAAAATAAAAAATAATATAATGATGAGAAACATAAGTTGTATTAAAGCATATCAAAATCATATCATATCATATCATATCATATCATATCATATCATATCATATCATATCATATCATATCATATCATATCATATCATATCATATCATATCATATCATATCATATCATATCAATCAAAAATATCATATCATATCATATCATATCATATCATATCATATCATATCATATCATATCATATCATATCATATATCATATCATATCATATCATATCATATCATATATCACATCTTATATTATTATATTATATTATATTATATTATATTATATTATATTATATTATATTATATTATATTATATATTATAACAGAATGACAATAATGCACTTAGTGAATCGGCTATGAGAATTAACTACAAAATTTGCGACGAAATTGCAAAGGAATTGAAAACATTCAACGAACGTAATTTCATCAAGCGATGTTTAATTATATTGGCAGATGAACTCTGTCCACAGCAAGTAGGGAAGTGGAAGCCATACGCCTGTCTCGTAGAACCGTGGTGAGCGAGATTGCAGTATGTGCATATGGGTTATGTAAATAAGAATAATGATTTGTTGTGTGTGTGCATAGAGCGAAGTTTATTTCATTAAATTAATAAGAGTGTTATCAATTCTGTACTGTACAATGGATTGATGTAATATCCTTATAAACTATTATGTACTGACAAACTGAATGACTAGAACAACCGTGGCTCTTGTTACATTAATGCAGGGAAGGTAGCTGTAATGCGAGTCCGCCACTGCGTGAGCGTTCTGCTCTGGCTTGGAATTGAAGTGCCTTGCGGAGCGAGAGCAGCCCTGGCCGAATAAATGGAGCCGCTCTCATGCCCGGCCCTGGTCTAATTCATACAGTACCTCTCTCCTTTCATTACAATTGTCAATTGTGTTTATCGCTTGTAACATTGGTTGACATTGCGTTCGATTTATATGTCATTTATTAAAAAAATAATCCGAGTCATGCTGTGTGTGCAGTTTACATACGACCCTTACCACCTAAGTTTTGTTGTGTGTGCAGATTACATGCCACAAATATACAGCAAAGGTATGGGGGAAAATATACCTGAAAAGTGTGTGTAGTTTACCTCCGCCCTGTAATGCGCGCCCCTTTAACCGCCAGTGATTACCGATTAAAATTCGTTGACTACGATCAGGCATAACAGTAAAACGGTAAGAGATAACGTTTCATCTCATCCTGTTTTATAATCTATTACAAATCCATCAGTGCAAGAATGAAGCCATTTCTCGGATATGCAGCTTTTTTTTTATAAGTTCTTGCATCATTTTAAGAATGGTCATCAACACCACCACCACATGGGTAGGCCATTCGGCTCGTTCCGTCACACAGTATAGCACTGATCCCTCCTTCGTGCTCTCGTCTTCCGAAACTTCTTCCTCTGGGAGTATTTCAATATTATGTGTGCAATCCGATTTTACATCACAGCGTACGGTTAATGTGTTCTTCCCAGTTTCTTACACGATCTTTTATTTTTGTATTTAAGTGTTCTTCCCTTGACCCTCTGTATTAGCGTCGAAGCTTCGAAAACACACTTTCAAAACATTGCAGACGAAAATATGTGTCAGTAAAGTATATTATGACTTCAATATTATTTCCTTAACGACATATGATGACGTATTAAACCCTGTGATGTGACCTAAACAATAACTTCACGTATACCCGTATTTTCTACGTATGATCTACCTGTACTCTACTTGGTCATTCTTATGTAGACTACGTAATCTATCAATGAATATATTTGAACAGCGGTTTTATTGTGTTATAAGAAACGAAATTAATAATTGAGGGGTGCTCTACAGTAACAAGGCATGTGTAAGAAGTGGGTGTTTGGCAGTAAGTAAAAGTGTCATTGTTTTCATTAACAAAGAAAGACTTTTGCAAATCTGCGTTTTTAAATTAGTAATATTGATAGATTATATGTATAAGTTTCATATATTATTCATTAAAATCTCGTTATTAAATTTATTTTGATACAATAACTGTGGCGACTATACCGAGGTATGTGTACATACCTTGTTATTGCAGAGCACCCCTCAAATGAGTACAAAATTGGGCTCTTCTTTTCCACTTTATTTTCACGAAAATGCCTTGTACATAGTCTATATGACAACTTTATATTTACTTCTTTATGAAGTAACTGTATTCCAAGCACCTAAAGCATTAGCATTAAATGGTTAAAAGACTATTATTTCATTCAAATAACTCTGTACAGGCGTAAGTTCTCAATATGGTACATTTTGTACTTTGGAGTTCTAGTTTACTTAGTATGACATCTCATCGATTTGAATTTACTTAACGTAATAGCTTATAATTTGATTTGTGTTCAGATTATATTAATAATATGGATTTAGGAGGAATTTTATTCCTAAAATAGTAGTATTGTAGAAGAAGGATCCAATTCTCTTATTTTCAAATTATAATTAAACCTTTTTCAAGCAGTCACAGAAAGAATAAAATGATATCATACCTTCTTGGAAGTGCTTTAAATACATGGTGTTAAAGAATTTACTCTGTGTGGTGTTTGATACTATGCAGTATTATATTCCTCCTGCGAAATTTAAAAATAACGGGCTGGGCTCTTCTTTGAATAATGCTTCATTTTCACGTGTTCTTTATGATTTAATTGCATTATTCAGAATCAAGTCCACGAATTTAAATGGATTACATTTGTCTACATAGATTAGAATCAGGAGCATACGCATGGGGGGGGGATATTTATCGGGTTTGAACACCCTCCCCCCCCCCGAACTTATATATACACACAGGGTGTTTAAAAAATACGGGGCATAATTTCAGTTATGTATTTCCCACATGTAGACAATCAAAATAGTTCATTACAACATGTGTCCGGAAATGCTTCATTTCCGAGTTATGGCTTTCACAACATTGAAATTCACCGGAACGTTTTTCTTTCCGCAGGTCGTTGCCGTCAAAGGAGACATTAAGAGGGCACTCTGACAGTTCATTCCGAGGCGAAGGTTACATTCAGTGTTGTGTAGGCGTTAGACTGTGCGACATGTATTCAAATTAAGAGCTGGCAGAGATACACTTCATGTACGGTAAGGCGGACAGCAATGCTGCGCTGGCTCGTCGTTTGTACCAGGAGAGGTACCCACAGCGACAATGTCCAGATCGGAAGACATTTGTACGTCTCCATTACCGTCTGTGCGAGTATGGAAAATTTAACTCTCCTGGTTTGGGAAGGGGACGACCAAGATCTACAACTCCAGAAGTACAGGAGGAGATTCTGGAGGCTGTGAACATGACTCCTTCTATCAGCACACGAAGGGTAGCGTTGCAAGTCAATGTTCCTCATACGACTGTCTGGAGACTGTTGAAAGAGTATCAATTGTATCCTTATCATTTGCAACGTGTACAGGCCCTGTCACCAGCAGATTACCCTGCACGAGTTAGGTTCTGTCAGTGGTTCTTGCAGCAGTGTGGTGTAAATCCGAACTTTCCTGCCTTAGTATTATTTACAGATGAAGCACAGTTCACACGAGATGGCATAACAAATTTCCACAATCAGCATGTATGGGCGTATGAAAACCCACGTGCAACTGTTCCATCTCATCACCAGGTGCGGTTCTTCCTCAACATGTGGGCCGGTACCATTGGTGATCGATTAGTTGGACCCCATGTACTTGTAAACAGACTTACGGGGCAGGCGTACACAAACTTCCTGGAAAACACCATACCTCATGTTTTAGAAGACACTCCACTGATCAATCGTCAACACATTCATTTCTTGCATGATGGCGCTCCTGCACACTTCAGTCGTACGGCTCGCCGATACTTGGATCGAAGGTTTCCTGATCGATGGATAGGTAGAGGTGGCCCAATTGCTTGGCCTCCACGCTCACCTGATCTGAACCCTCTCGATTTCTACTTGTGGGGCCATTTAAAATCATTGGTGTATTCGTCTCCGGTGCCTGATTTGGAATCCCTTCGGAATCGAATTGTGGCATGTTCTGAGGACATACGCAATACTCCTGGAGTTTGGGATCGTGTTCGCAGGTCAATGAGACATCGATGTGAGGTCTGTATTCAAGCAGGAGGTGGAAATTTTGAACATCTTCTGTAATGACAACGACCTGCGAAAAGAAAAACGTTCCGGTGAATTTCAATGTTGTGAAGGCCATAACTCGGAAATGAAGCATTTCCGGACACATGTTGTAATGAATATTTTGATTGTCTACATGTGGGAAATACATACCTGAAATTATGCCCCGTATTTTTTAAACATCTCTCTATCTATATATATATATATATATATATATATATATATATATATTCATTCATTGCTTTCATGGATTTTCCTCTTATATGACGTCTCTTACCTATCATATACAAATAACGTTGATTAAATATACAATACATATGATTACTATGTAAACTTAAATTAAACACAAGTTAAAATTTGTTAAAAAAGTTAAATGGCTGTGAAAAAAGTTTTCAAATATATTGTAAGAATATTCATGAATATGTTCTATTAGAACCTAGTATAATAATAATAATAAATAATAATAATAATAATAATAATAATAATAATAATAATAATAATAATAGTTATTATTATTGTTATTGTAATTATAATTATAAATATAGTAATACACAAAATTTAAAATACTGTTATTGTAAATTCTAAACAATTTTAATAATGACCCTTCCATTGACAAAATTCTTCGTACTCCATTGATTACAGTAATATAGTTTTCTCTTCATTACACATTTTAATACAGTCGCTTATAAACACCTACCCATTTTTGTTTTTGTACTTGTGTTCATTTGAACAGTTATATTACCAGTTGTTCTTTATGGTTGTGAAACTTGGACGCTCACTTTGAGAGAGGAACATAGGTTAAGGGTGTTTGAGAATAAGATGCTTCGGAAAATATTTGGGGCTAAGAGGGATGAAGTTATAGGAGAATGGAGAAAGTTACACAACACAGAAATGCACGCATTGTATTCTTCACCTGACATAATTAGGAACATTAAATCCAGACGTTTGAGATGGGCAGGGCATGTAGCACGTATGGGCGAATCCAGAAATGCATATAGAGTGTTAGTTGGGAGGCCGGAGGGAAAAAGACCTTTAGGGAGGCCGAGACGTGGATGGGAAGATGATATTAAAATTGATTTGAGGGAGATGGGATATGATGATAGAGAATGCATTAATCTATCTCAGGATAGGGACCAATGGCGGGCTTATGTGAGGGCGGCAATGAACCTCCGGGTTCCTTAAAAGCCAGTAAGTAAGTACTTGTGTTTAAGTTCCGCTATACAGCTTCCTTTAATTACAATAGAAGGCAACCGAAATAGCGTAATAAGATAGAGCTAATGGCCACACCTTTGGGATTCATAAGCCAATCGACTCTAATTCCAGGGACAGTGTTCCAGAAATGGGTGAGAGTGTATGCCATCAGAGGAGAGTGGGGATTGTCCAGGAATAAATTACTGCAACTCATGCCAACTGTTAAGCAGAGTGCTGTCAAAGTTGGGTACACAATTTCAATCATTTTCAGCAATTAAAAATATGTATAATACACACTATGTATAACCGAGACAATACAAGTCATTTAATACAAACAAAACAAGAGACGCCAAGACCAACAACGACCAGTTCTGAGGATGACCCATAAATAGATCGAAACATGTAAACAAGGTACGATAGAATTTAACACAAGAAAGTCTTATCATATACAGTATATTCCGAAGTGATACAATGTTAAAAGTTGTGTAATCAAGATGTATAGGAAAATGTTTATTACAACAATAATTAATTTTCATTTCTCCCTTGCGTGAGGCATTTTAAATCGGGTTTCATGTCCCAGCTCACAATCGTTTGTGTAAATGCAAGTTTTTTAGTTGTCTGTGGTTCAGTCTATGCTTGCTTCATGGTTTTGCTAATTGGGTTTAATCGCTCACTAATATTTTTACCGAAAATACGTGACTTTTCATGAATAATTAAAAAAACTCGAACCTGATAATACCAGGGTAGTTTTCTTCGCCAAACAGGACCACTGCTTTCGACAGAAATTGGTCGTATCAAGACCACAAGGTAAACACCGGCACAGGTTCTTCTTGAATCATTAATCGTTATGAAACACTTTCAAAAACTCTAGGCGGGAAGTATGCACACATTATGGGCTTCTTTATTATCGATTCATTTTACGCCGCTGTATCAACTGTGATGGCGTCCGAATGATATTACGGTGACAATGCTAGCAAAAGTTATCCAACATTTTCTCTTAATGGGTCGACGGGAAATTCCGAAAAACTTCAACTATGGAAATTGTCCCAACCAGGATTTCAATCCATGCCCGTCGTTTCATGGTCAGACATGTTAACCGTTACTCCATAGCTGTGGTATGTATGTATGTATGTATGTATGTATGTATGTATGTATGTATGTATGTATGTATGTTTTTTAAACCTTGTTTACCAGCATGTTCCATTACAAAAATGCAATACTACATGCTAATAGACTACACATTACAATATTGCTAACTCTTCCGAATACAATGTATACACATTATTGCTAGCCTATTCTACTTTCCCTAAATATACTATTTACTACATGTTAACACCTATGCTACTGTTGAAGCTGTTAAATACTTTGTACAACACTATTTTAGTACCTATTCCTTTTCTATTTACAGATAAAAAAAATCAATACTATTGCTAATCATTTTAAAAACTATGTTTAGAAATATACTATTTAACAAATTAACCTACTTTCCCTAAATTTACTATTTACAACATGTTAACATCTATGCTACTGTTGGACCTTTTAAATACTTTATACAACACTATTTAAGAGCCTTTTCTGTTTACAAATTAAAAAAAATCTATACTATTGCTAATACTTAAAAAAACTATGTTTAGAACAATACTATTTAACAAATTAACCTATATTCCTTAAATTTACTATTTACAACGTTTCAACATCTACTGTATGGTACTATTGAATCTTTTAAATACATTGTACATCACTATTTTAGAGCCTATTCTGTTTTTCTATTTACAAATTAAAAAAACAATGAATACTATTGTTAATGCTTTTACAATCTGTGTTTAGAAGTATACTATTTATAAAATTAATCTATTTTCCTTCAATTTACTATTTACAACGTATCAACATTGTTGAATGTTTTAAATACATTTACAATATTATTTTGGAGCCTATTCTGTTTTTCTGTTTACAAATTAAAAAAAAATCTATACTATTGTTAATACTTTTAAAAACTATGTCTAGAAGAATACTGTTTAACAAATTAACCTATTTTTCGTGAATTTACTATTTACAATATGTCAAAATTAATAGTTTTTGTGAGAATGTATGTATGTATGTATGTATGGATGGTAGAGTAACATAAATCGCACCGCTTCCTAAATGGCACCACTGCTAGTTTAAAACAAGTTATTGTAGTAGTGTGGCATCTAGTGGTAATGTTATGATCTACCATATGAACTTCCACCATGTCACTTGATTTCTGCCACTTCTTTGTGTCAGCAGCGTGGTGATAGAGTATTTAATATAATCGCTCAGGTGGATGTATATTTAGCTAACATTTTGTAACTAAATAACGGATTTGTATGCAAAGGAATCCATAATCTTAAGATGTTATTGGTTAAAAGAAATATTAAAGAACATTTAACTTAGTACGATTTTCGAACATGTGGTGATTATAGGCTAGAATGAAGGAAATAATTAGTTATGACGTAGTTTCTTAATTCGCAACACTTTGTAGGTGTCTAATTCGCACCGGTGCGATAAGAGCAACTGTAGCAATTCTAGCCGTACAAAAGAAGGCCCAAAAATTTTAACTGAACGAGGAATGCATCAGGTGGGTGCAATATCAAGTGGTGAGAAGGGCGTTAATACAACAAGTGTGTGTTTTACAAGCGCACCACATATTTTGTGCCACCTATGAAAATGTTTAAACGTCAAACAATGCATCCTACATTATCAGCTGATGTTCTTCCAGGATCATTATTTGTTTGCTCTGATTCAGGTTACATCAACAGTGAACTATTTGTCGAATAGCTCAAACATTTTATTTCCACTCAAACCTGCCATAGAAAAAAGTGCTGCTTCTGTATGTCCACCTATACGAACCATTCCAAAAATTTAGAAGCTAGATTATCTCGGGAAAATGATGTACTCCTATTTCAGCTTCCTCGTCATAATACTCAGAGGCCCAGCCTTTAGATGTTTCTATCTTCAAACCATTTCAGACAGCTAAATCATGAAGCAGTGCTTAGGTGGCTTCGAGATGATCGCGGAGAAAAGGTGACGCAGTTTACTGTTTGAACTGCCTGGTGAAGCACATGGCAAATGTGTAGACCCGTCTAATAGAAAACGCATTCAGAAAGTTTAAATGTTAGGTAATTTATGCTCTATTTTTTTCAATTTCATTTGAAGATGCGTTATTCTCTTTCATTAATTTGAATAATTTGCATTTATTACATTATTCATATTAAATACTGTTCAATATTAAGAGCTTTCCTTCACCCTGTTCCCTGCAGTTAAAGACGTGCGATTTAAGAAACCGCAGGTGCTATTTAGGAAACTAGTTGCCTAAATGGCACCACTGACAAGTGTCTCGAAAATATCATTCTACTTCAAAAATATTAAATCAAATTCAAGGATTCTTTTTTACATGAAAGGTAAATGTTCTGGGAATGTATTTTTGTAAAGAAATGCAGAAAATAAAAACTGTATTGTTCAATAAAAATTATAAATGCTAAAGTGGTGCGATATACGTAACCTTACCCTATGTATGTATGTATGTATGTATGTATGTATGTATGTATGTATGTATGTATGCATGTATGTATGTATGCATGTATGTATGCATGCATATGCCTTCCCAACCCACACCAGCAGGTACAGTGATGTTCGTTGATTATCCAGGCAATCCCACTCGTCCCTTAAACAGCCTCTTTGGTTTCTACACCGGCCCCTTCATGATCTCCAATCGGCTTTCGAATGGTACTGGAATAGAAATTGGTTGGAATAATGATAAGTGATGACTATGGAGAAACGGGAGAACCTCGAGAAAACCCCAAGTGTCACTATACATTTTTGAAAAATGTAAAATCACATGCCTAACCGGCACTCGAATTCGGACCATCTGCATGACAGACTGAAAATCTGACCACTCAGCTAGCACAAGGGTTATTCTAGGCAGAAGAAAGTTGTGAGGACTATACGTCGAATACGTGCGAGTCAAGGATTGAAGTGACCGTTGCAAACTGAAATACAGAAATATCCTGAACGTACGAGAGAACAACGACGACTGTGTGTTTCTATATACTGGCGAAATATAGCAAGCATGAGTATTCTTCGAGATCATATTTCAACAGGAAACATCGCATTAAATGTCTACAGCGAATGATGAACAAACAACTGGCAGAAATGTAAATACGAAACGCAGGAAGTATTTACTTCAACGGACTCAAAACTTGTAACGTGTACAGTGAGCCGTTTCAATAAATGGTGTTCTAGAATTACGGTATATTTTCAAATTTTCCTCGCATTTTAACTTTATATTGTAATTCATTGCAAATTATGAAATTACACCACATTTTTTCCCATTAACCCAGTTTCAACGGGAAATGAAATTGAAATTGGGAGGCCACGTCTCCAGACTGAGGGACAACAGATGGTCTTACAAGCAGTGGCGTGTGGTGATAAATAATCCTGGTGGTGCACAAATATTTATTATGATTATCATATTATTATTATTACACCCTATTATTATTATCATTATTATTATTATCATTATCATTATTTGTACTAACTACTCCATAACTATTAACATATGTTATATAGGTATAGATTTACATAATTTTGTTAGTCAAGAAATTGCAGTTAATTAGTTTCCTATGTAGGTCCATTAATAGCAAAGTAAAATGTTGAACTTCTATTGCAACACACCGTAAATAATATTGTTTTACCTATATTGCGTTTTATAACAAAGTTCATCATCAGCCTTAACTGCTAAAAAGTCAACAGCATTCTTTATTTCTTTGAAATCTCATCATGGCATACACGCAAAATGGCTTGAAGGACTTCGTTCTGTATAGTGTTTGATGTGTCCTTAAACACTTTTGCTGTTTCCAAATGTTCCTTAAGAGTGCGTCTAATTCAGAACTTTTAAATTGATGAGGTCAAGAAAAATACTAGCGTTTAAAGATGAGTCTCCGTCATCGTGACCTCTTAAAGCCAACTCAAAAGCTCCACAAAACCGCACGCACATATCTGTTCTCGGTAACTTTATCATTGTGAAGTTCAACAATCCAATATTAAATCCAATTGTGTCTGTATGTTTGTTGGTCTGCTACTTTAACATTATTGTTGATGTGTGCAGCTGAAGAATCGTGTTTCTTAATTCTTTCATTCATGTGCTTCAAAATCAATCATACCCACAGAACGATAATCAAAATTATTTAGTTACTACGCACAGTCCTAAATTCAAACAGAAAAATAAATAAAATTCATAAAACGTACTTGTTTTTGTCAATAAATTATCGCCGTCGAACAATTGGCAAGCAAAACAAAATACAGCGTCTTTTATATTGTAGCCGCATATTGCTTTTTCTAAGTCCGAATGTTCAATTTTCTTTTCCTTCTCTATTACTATGCTTCGCCACTTGTAATTTTAATTCACGTGTAGGTGTACCCATCTTCTTTATTTTGATCTTTTCGTGTAAAGGTCTTACAGAAAATTACATATTTAAAAGATTTTGCACACTATTCATTGTAACATTTGTGATGTAACGATCTAACGACTACTGCAGACAGCTTGAGAACACATCTGAAAGTGCTCCTAACCCCTCTTATGCACATTGTATTGCCTCCCTACCATGCTCCAAAGCCTGCCAGTGAAACAGCACTACTGCGCATGCTCCAATGGAACAGTGTGCCGCAAGTGTCGAGCGGTAAACATAATTCCCAGGCGTCAACAAGACCAGTATACCGTGCAGTGTTATTTTTACACAGTATTATAATAAAGAATTATGTTGCTCACATAGTCTACTGCAGCTCATTGATATAACTTTAAAAACACGTGTTATTTGATGAGGTGGTGCACTGCTCCTGTGCTCCTTAAGAGAAATCGCCACTGCTTACAAGACTATCATGTGGGACCTCCATCAGGGAAACGGCTTCAGGGCAGACCTCGGCACAGATGGGCGAACTTCTTCAAGGAAAGAACAGGTTCCGAATAGCAAGAGGTAGAAGTGAATGGAAACACTTCGAGATTCATCTGAGCAGTATGTGAGAAATAAAACTATGTAAAGACAATCAGAGAGTGTCATGAACTAAAACTCACTACAAAAAATAAAGTTCAATACAAAATCAAGTACAACTTCTAACGCGGTTTACCTCACCGCGTTAGAAAAGTTAGAGCTTTCCCTCTAGCAGGAGGCCTCCACCGGACACAATAGGCTATCTTTATATATTTTTTTAACTTACGTGGACATGTAAATGCACACTAACATGCTTTCGAGATGCCTTTAATTTTAGTATTAGAGAGTAAAATATTTAAAATGTAATGAACTGAAATTCAAAGAAATAAAAATAAAAATAAAAATAAATTGATACTTCCCAACACTAATTCATGGCATAAAATTGCCTTATTTAATATATTATTTAACTGTAGTAACTTTCGAGGAATATCACTTTTGTTGACGTCGTACAAAATTTTGTCCAATATTCTTTTGAGAAGATTAACTCCATATGTAGATGAAATTATTGGGAATCATGAGTGTGGTTTTAGGTGTAATAGAACGACTATGGATCACAATTTTTCCATTCAGAAGATATTGCAGAAAAATGGGAGTATAAGGGTATAGTTCATCAGGTAATTCATAGATTTCAAAAAGGCATATGACTCGGTTAAGAGAGAACTTTTATATAATATTCTTGCTGAATTTGGTATTCCCAAGGTCGATTAATTAAAATGTGTTTCCGTGAAATGTACAGCCGAGTCCGTATAGGCAAATTCCTATCAGATGTTCTTATAAATCACTGCGGACTAGAGCAAGGAGATGCACTACTGTATCACCTTTACTTTTTTACTTTGCTGTAGAATATACCATTAGGAAATTCCACAGAGAGCGTTTGGAATTAAACGTGTTACATCAGCTGCTTCTCTATGCGGATAATGTAAATATGTTAGAAGAAAATCCACAAGCTATTAGGAAAAACACGGCAATTTCACATGAAGCAAGTAAGGTGTGGAAGTAAATCCCGAAAAGACTAAGTTTATGATTACGTCTCATGGTCAGAACATAGTACGAAATGGAAATTTAAAAATAGGAAATTTATCCTTAGAAGAGGTGGAAAAATTCAAATGTCTTAGAGCAACAGTAGCAAATATAAATGACACTCGGGAGAAAATTAAACGCAGAATAACTTTGGGAAACGTCTGTTGTTATCCGGTTGAGAAGCTTTAGTCATCCAATCTGATAAAAAAAAAGCTGAAAGTTAGAATTTATAAAACAGTTATATTACTGGTTGTTCTGTATCGTTGTGAAACTTGGACTCTCATGTAAATAAGACGGGATATATTCATTTTCACAATTCTCAAAGGAAAAATCTGAATGACATTAATATTTCTATTCAAGATCAATACTTACGTAAAAGGGAAACTACGAAATTTTTGGGTGTTACATTTGACGATTGTTTGTCTTGGAGACCCCATTGCACAAGTTTAATTTCTAATCTTAACGGTATTTCTTATCAAAACAGAACTTTGAGGACGATAATAAATCACAATGTATTAATGTATTTTTATTTTGCACACGTTGAGTCAAGACTTTCATATGGCATTTATTTTTGGGGGTCTGGAACCATGCTGAATGATATATTTATGGCTCAAAAGCGTATTGTCAGATGCATAGCGGGCGTTGACAGTAGGACCTCTTGTACGGAATAATTTTTACAGTATAATATTCTCACTGTTTATGGTATATATATTTTTAATGTTTTACAACTAATTTATAAAAATGTGTCTGATTTTCACCAAAATAGTGACTTTCAACTTATGATACTCGTAACACAAATATGTTTAACTATTCCAGTACACCATCTTACAAATATTATCAGAACCTATATGGTCTTTGGTATCAAAATCTACAATAGTTTGCCTGAGGACATCAAATTTACAAAAAATACTAAAAAATTCAGGAATTATATAAAAATGAAACTAATAAATTTGTGTACCTACAATCTAGAGGATACACGCATGGGCCCTTGACATGAAATGAATAATGTATTTTATACTTGACATATTTTAAATTTAATGTAATGTATATATTTGACCATGTCTATGCATATATTATGCCTTCGACAATAAAAGTTCTACCTACCTACCCACCCACCCACCCACCCACCCATCCATCCATCCATCCATCCATCCATCCATCTATCTATCTATCCATCTATCCATCTATCCATCCATCCATCCATCCATCCATCCATCCACCTATCTACCTATCTGTCTGTCTGTCTGTCTACCTATCTATATGTCTGTCTGTCTGTCTATCACTTTGAGAGAGGAACAGAGGTTAAGGAGTTTCAAAATAAAGTGCTTTGGAAAATATTTGGGGCTAAGAGGGATGAAGTTACAAGAGAATGGATAAAGTTACACAACGCAGAACTGCACGCATTGTATTCTTCCCTAACATGATGAGGAACCTTAAATCAAGACGTTTGAGATGGACAGGGCATAATCACGTACGGGCGAATCCAGAAATTCATAGCTAGTTGGGAGGCCGGAGGGTAAAATACATTTGGGGCGACCGAGATGTAGATGGGAGGATAATATTGAAATGTGTTTTAATAAGTGGGATATGATGGTAGAGACTGGATTGGGCACGGCATGTAACAGGTATGGGCGAGTCCAGAAATGCATATAGAGAGCCTGAGTTGGGAGGCCAGAAAGAAAAAGACCTTTGAGGAGGCCGAAACGCAGATGGGAGAATAATATTAAATTGATTTGAGGGAGGTGGGATATGATGGTAGGGACTGGATTAATCTTGCTCAGGATAAGGACCGATGGCAAGTTTATGTGAGGACGGCAATTAACCTCCGGGTTCTCTAAAAGCCATAAGTAAGTAATTATATTATTATTATTATTATTATTATTATTATTATTATTATTATTATTATTATTATTATTATTATTATTATTATTATTATTCGGATTTATACAGCTAAAAACCTTCATTCGAGAAAAGAGTTCGGAGCAGAAGAAAATATCAAATGGTAGACGACATTAAGATAGGCCTAAGTAGATCATATGCGGAGACTAAGAGGAAGGCAGAAAATAGGAAAGATTGGAGAATGCTGCGTTTGTAGTGAAAAACCTGCCATAGGGCAGAACACTTATGTATGTACATACGTATGCACGTACGTACGTACGTATGTATGTATGTATGTATGTATGTATGTATGTATGTATGTATGTATGTATGTATGTATGTATGTATGTATGTATGTATGTATGTTTATCTTTAGCCTTTAGCTGGGCCTTCGCCTCAATAATAATAATAATAATAATAATAATAATAATAATAATAATAACAATAATAATAATAATTATGGCTTTTAAGTAGGTTCAGTGCCGCCCTCACATAAGCCCGCCATCGGTCCCTATTCTGTGCAAGATTAATCCACTATCACCATATCCATAGTATTAATAATAATAATAATAATAATAGTATTAATAATAATAATATTATTATTGTTATTTTATTGTTATTACTATTATATTATTATTATTATTATTATTATTATTATTATTATTATTATTTTACAACACTTATAATAATTATTTTCTAAATTTACATATTACAGTTATCAAAATACGAGTATTTTATTTCTCCACAGGGTGATAGTTTTAATGTTGCCTCTGGCTAGGGAAAGATAGAATTTCTGTTGTTATGGTTATACGTCTGGTAACAGGTTTCGCTTAGTTGAGCGCCGTGCGAAAAGTGACATTGTTGAATGACAGCCCACTTATCGATGATTCAGTGTGTAAGCTCTCGGCAGTAAAATCTCACGACTGGTACATTACTCGTACATTACAGATGGAATTTATTGAGTTATCTTGTAATAGTGCTGAACTGTCGACCATCTTTTGGCAAAATTTCTAGATATACGCTAGATTTACTCGCTATCGATAAAATTGAAATCTAGCCACTCGTGGAAATCGTGAGCATTGTTTTTTAAGGTTTTAAATTAACAATTTCTTCGCATTCCAAGCTGATGTCATCGTACATCTGCCTGTTGTGCTAACTTTCTTAACGATTTCGTTGAGTGACTGTCCTAGCCTCTAGCCAGTGTTATCAACTTTTCTTTCCTTCACTTAGAACTGCATAGGATGGAAGCCAGCTGTATACTAATTCTTTAACCTTGACGTCCTTTTAGCCTGTGGTACCTGTCCATACTACACAACACAAAACCCTCCACGTTCGATTCAGGGGAAATGTACACACTATTTACTCGGCTGTCTATATATCTCATCCCCCCATTCCTCCCCCCGCGTCATTGATTTGATAGGGGAGGGGATTTGTATTCAGTGCCTGTGTTACGTGATTTCGTACGGTTGACAGAGAGGTCATTCAACGCCGGTGTGCTGTGGACGGGGAACCAACGCTTTCCCCATGCTTTCACCCCTCTCTCGCCATTTCTGCATCCCTGGTCTAACAATAAAAGACTGAAGACTTTTACCTGGACGAAATCTGTTTCCTGAAAAATACTCAGAAGGAAATATTATTCCTTGTCATGCCTTTCGTAGGAACTAGAAACGTAACGTTGTTTCGTGTTCTTACTAAAGGCATGAGAAGTAATAATAATAATATTAATAATAATAATAATAATAATAATAATAATAATAAGAAGAAGAAGAAGAAGAAGAAGAAAGAAATAAAATGTTACAGTACTGTCACAGGACTACATGTTTGTTCCTCATCTTCTGCCCTGCTTTGTTTCAACGATGACCATACGACCATGAAAGCACGCTGGTTTGAAAATTCTGTAGGCGGTGATGTGGAAGCCCTAAAAGTTAACAGTAGTGATTAACTTTACGGTATACTCTTTATTACATATTTCAGTCTCTAAGGATTTCAAAGTGACGTGTTCATCTTTTATGATCGCTGTAGGTTTTCCTTAGAGCTGCATTTATGGAACTGCTTTATTCAGCATATCTGGACACTTTATCTCTTGACTCTTAATTTTCCCATTTCCCACCTGTTAAATTTGTGTTATAGACAAATGCATTGTAAGTGAGGATAACATTTATATGAATAAAGTAAGTACAACAAACACAAAAGTATCTGTTTACTGCTATATGTTACTTCCTTTAAATACTCTCCGATGCTAATATACAAGCATTCCTGGTTAACATTCTTATTCTTAACTCAAACTTCTCGTCGCACGGTCAAGATACAAAGGAAATACCATGACTATTTATGTTCCTTCTTTAGCAACAATCTAAACTGAGTTCATATAAACTTTACTAAAGTAATATTTAGTTCTTATCAAGTCTAATATTTCAGTCCAAAAATACTCGATTTGAAAAATATTTTCAACAAATAACGTGCAAAAATATTTCATATTACTTTCTTCTCTCACAACCAAAAGACTGAAAAATCATTAGCCGCATTAACAGACTTAAGGCCCATTCACAATGAAAATTAAACATAAACATATCGTAAGCATAAAACCTTGTGTCCGTGTTATTTAATGAAAGCATTCACAATGAATTACATAAGCATAAACTTAATCTTAATCATAAGACGTTAACATGAAAGTTTGCAAACTCCAAACTTTCATGCTCATGTTTATGCGTTTTGAAAGCGTGTTTTCACTTTTTAACATCTCATGGGCTTTGCCTACAGGCAATATTTTGATCTATTGGCCGTGATGATAGCTAGGCGCGCAACATGGAATCATATGACGAAAAGTTGATTATTTTACATCTCCGTTTCTTTGATTTCAAGTACTGAAAGCCATATACTGATGCCATTGTAGTTATTAGAAACATAAATTGAATAGCTACATCGTCAGTCATTGTGCAATTCTCCATTTTTATGTAATAGCCTAGATTCTGTAGTTTTGTTGATTCGGTATGTTTGTTTCCACACACGTGTTATGTTTACGTTATGTTTAATTTTCATTGTGAATGGGCCTTGGCTACTTAAGTTTGTGGCATATGTTTATGTGCTTATGTTAAAGTTTGCGTTATGTTTAATTTTCATTGTGAATGAGCCTTAAATACGTACATCTTTAAGCGCAGGAACTGATGAGACATCCACGATTTCCGCTTTAATAACCACTGCCTTTTTAGTGGTTAATTCACAGAAGAGTTTCTAACTTCTGTACGTATTTCACTTCTAGTTCTTCCTAAACGAATGGTTTACTTTGTGGAGAGTAAATTATATTGAATCAAAAGATTTTATCAAAACTTCGGAAGCAACGTTTGCATAGGCACCACGTCTTAGAAAATCAATCGTGCTCTGTGGGCCCTCCACATTCTGTCACACTAAATCACTTCGAGGACTCGGGTCACCCCGCAGACGAGTATGGATTTTTCGAACGATAAATCTAGAGGCCTGCTACCTCCGAGAACAGTAACTCTGTAGTCCATATATCATAGTAAGTTTAAACGACATTCGACCCAATATTATCATAACAAAAATTTTGAAAACGGCCAATATTTCTAAGCTTAACAGTTTCGATTGAAATTATTAAGAGCTAGCTCACAATCAGATGATGATTCCAATGATAATATCCGTAAATGCCTTTTGATATTTCAGAAGGGAATACGAACTGTATGCATTTTCCTAGCGATGTTTTATTATCATGGACATTGAGTGATTACAAGCTCCACAGACAATCGAATTTTCTGTTGTCGTTTAATATTAATTCAATACACATATTATGTACAAAATAATTATTTTACAAATTATTTTACATATTTTACAGATACTAATTTCTTTATTTAGAATGAATGCCATTTTTTAAACTATGAAAAATTATTGTACGTTACAGTATGCAATACATAATCACTATCTTATATATAAAAGTCAATGTGGCTGTGTATGTATGTATGTATGTATGTATGTATGTATGTATTTTTTAAACCTTGTTTACCAGCATGTTCCATTACAAAAATGCAATAATACATGCTAATAGACTACACATTACAATATTGGTAACTCTTCCGAATACAATGTATATACATTATTGCTAGCCTATTCTACTTTCCCTAAATATACTATTTACAACATGTTAACTCCTATGCTACTATTGAAGCTGTTAAATACTTTGTGCAACACTATTTTAGTACCTATTCCTTTTCTATTTACAGATAAAAAAATCAATACTATTGCTAATCATTTTAAAAACTATGTTTAGAAATATACTATTTAACAAATTAACCTACTTTCCTAAATTTACTATTTACAACGTGTTAACATCTATGCTACTGTTGGATCTTTTAAATACTTTATACAACACTATTTTAGAGCCTTTCCTGTTTACAAATTAAAAAAATCTATACTATTGCTAATACTTAAAAAAACTATGTTTAGAAGAAAACTATTTAACAAATTAACCTATATTCCTTAAATTTATTATTTACAACGTGTCAACATCTACTGTATGGTACTGTTGAATCTTTCAAATACATTATACATCACTATTTTAGAGCCTATTCTGTTTTTCTATTTATAAATTAAAAACAAAAAACAATGAATACTATTGTTAATTCTTTTACAATCTATGTTTAGAAGTATACTATTTATAAAATTAATCTATTTTCCTTCAATTTACTATTTACAACGTATCAACATTGTTGAATCTTTTAAATACATTTACAACACTATTTTCGAGCCTATTCTGTTTTTCTGTTTACAAATTTAAAAAAAAATCTATACTATTGTTAATACTTTTAAAAACTATGTCTAGAAGAATATTGTTTAACAAATTAACCTATTTTCCTTGAATTTACTATTTACAATATGTCAAAATTAATAGTTTTTGTAAACTTTATGAATGGTTTTGTGTATTTATTCACTAAGTCACAATTGCTCATCGGCCAGTATGTATGTATGTATGTATGTATGTATGTATGTATGTATGTATGTATGTATGTATGTATGTATGTATGTATGTATGTATGTATGTATGTATGTATGTATGTATGTATGTATGTATGTATGTATGTATGTATGTATGTATGTACGTATGTATGTATGTATGTATTCTATACAAATCTACACGCTTTGACCAATATTTGCCAAAGTTTGCACATTTAACCTTCATAACCAGGAGAAGAACATAGGCTACATTAAAATCGGACAAATGGACGTTAAATTAATTAAAAAATAATAGTACTTTATGCAACGAGCCTATAATGGTAGTAATTAAGACGCGAGTATGTTTGTTTATGAACATACGACTTTTTATGCTCGACCATATTTCTAACTTGAAATTATTCATAATTATTCACGTTATGGTTATGTAAGTGAGGAACGGAACTGACCTGAATTGTGAGATGTGCACAGACGCGAAAGTATTGAATTTTTCCGAGGCACGAATGTCATTGACCTTGATATAATCTCGAGAATAACATGAATATTAGTCTTGATATAACCTGGAAATTAATTTAGAATTGAAAAACCAGATGACAAATTGAATTTATTTGAATATTATTTACAATTAACGCTAATTATTATAGTAACAGAACATACCCTTCTGCGACAGTATTGGATTTCCAGCCTCTGTGACTTTTTGCTAATTGTCTTTCGATTGCATATCCGAGAACAATCGATAGTTGCGGTTTTATAATGGTACAATGGTGATTTCTCATTGGCTGAACAACTGAATTATAGTGAATAGGTGTACTTTAATGAGATGCATCAAAGGGCTACTACCAGGTGTATAATTACTACATTTCGGCATGGTCGAGCATAAAAAATAAAATTATATACGATCAAACATTGATGTATTAGTACATTATGCAACGAGCCTATAATGAAAGTAATTAAGAAGTGAGTATGGATATTTATGAAACGAGCGCAAGCGAGTTTCATAATTTAATTACCATTATAGGCGAGTTTCATACGACTTTTTATGCTCGACCATATTTCTAACTTGATATTATTAATTTTGTTGTATCTGACCTTCAGCAATGTTCCGTATGTTGTGAGATGTGCGCTGACGCGAAAGTATTGATTTTTTCCGAGGAACAGATGTCTACATTGACCTTGCTAGGCCATAAGAACCTACAGAGATAGCATTAAAATTAAATTAGACATTGAAAAACGAGATGACAAACTGAATTCATTTGAATATTATTTACAATTAACGCTAATTATTATAGTAACAGAACATAACCTTCTGCGACAGTATTGGATTTCCAGCCTCCGTGACTTTTCGCTGATTCTCTTTCGATTGCATATCCGAGAATAATCGATACTTGCGGTTTTATAATGGTAGAAAGCTGACCTGTCATTGGCTGAACAGTTGTAACCTGAGTTGTCATTGGCTGAAAGACCTGACTTTTAATGAGTAGGTGTACTTTAATGACATGCACTAAAGGTCTGCTACCAGGTGTATTTATTTTTATTTTACTAGGTTATTTTACGACGCTGTATCAACATCTAGGTTATTTAGCGTCTGAATGAAATGAAGGTGATATTGCTGGTGAAATGAGTCCGGGGTCCAGCACCGAAAATTACCCAGCATTTGCTCATATTGGGTTGAGGAAAACCCGGAAAAACCTCAACCAGGTAACTTGCCCCGACCGGGATTCGAACCCGGGCCACCTGGTTTCGCAGCCAGACGCGCTGACCGTTACTCCACAGGTGTGGACACCAGGTGTATAATTACTACATTTCGGAATGGTCGAGCATAAAATATTAAATGCAATCTTCTGCAGTGAATTGTTCTTTAATGTTGTCTGTTGTATTCAACATCGACTTTCACGAGGCCGTGGAAGAAAGAGCACGAAAGCATTGTTGATACATCATGAAGGCCAAAATTTAGACAACTCATACAATAAGTATATTTCCGCAGACGAAATTCATAAAATGCATCTGCATAGTGAGAGAGTCACTGTTTAGAGCAGTTTCACGAATACTTTCACTGCTGTCCCGTTTTAATGTGAAGAGATAGGATGCCAAGGGCTAAGAACGTGTAACATGCGAATGTTACTGCAAACTGTTAAGCCAACGTGTGATCCCAGCCCTACAGGAAGTAGATACTTGGGAAATATTTGTTTTTGAACGTTCTGTAATGGAATTTCCTATCTGTAACTTCCCTTCCACACGCCATCCCAAATGTTTACATTAATATTCTCCCAATCAATAACTTCTCCGTACAGAGCTGGTTAAGTAGGTACAGTTTAATTATGACCACCTGTTATATTCATATTTGTATGGCTATGAACGAGTTTGAAATTGTCAGGCTATAATGTTATTTAATACATTTTAAGAGTGCAACTGGTTTCAAGAACGTCGGAGTAGTATGATTAGCTTAGGACACAGATGTTAAAAATCCATCCATCCATCCATCCATCCATCCATTTATTTATTTGAATGAGGAATTTGCAAAAGAGACCAAGTCCGTATTTTTTTTAAATCGAGTTTATACCCGTTTCTGGCTGTCCATATCTCTTCTTGTTTTTCAGCATTAAAAGGAACCAAGTCCTATAGAATGTACACATTTAGATTGTGTATCAACATGTCTGGCATGTTATACATCCAGATCCCTTCTGCAAATTCCTGATTCATTTATTTATTCACTTATTCATTCATTCAATTATTTACTCATTCAATAATTCATTCATTCAATAATTCATTCATTCATTCATTCATTCAATTATTTTACTTATTCATCATTCATTCAATTATTTACTTAATCATTCATTCACATTCATTCATTCAATTATTTGTTTAGTTATTCATTCATTCATTCAATTATTCATTCACTGAATTATTTACTTAATCATTCATTCAATTACTTAATCATTCATTCATTCAATTATTTACTTAATCATTCATTCAATTGTTTACTTATTCATTCATTCAATTATTTGCTTATTCATTCATTCATTCAATTATTCATTCATTCAATTCATTCATTCATTCAATTATTCATTCATTCAATTCATTCATTCGTTCAATTATTCATTCATTCGTCCAATTATTCATTCATTCGTTCAATTATTCATTCATTCAATTATTTACTTATTCATTCATTCAATTATTTACTTATTCATCCATTCATTCAATTATTCATTTAATTATTTACTCATTCATTCAGTTATTCATTCAATTATTTACTTATTTCTTTCTTTCTTTCTTTCTTTTTCTCTCTCTCTTTATTTATTTATTTATTCATTCATTCATTCTGGTAGAGTTAAGACCATGAGATCTTCTCTTTCTCACTACCAGAAGTGAAATATACATTCAAACAATAACAAAGGTAGTAAAATTAATGGTAATACTTAAATATAAAATCGTTATCATGCACATTAAGGAGCGTACATATAATGAAATATTGACTAAATTGATAAATAATTACAAATTACATCCTAATTCTACTTTGTAATAGGCATAAATGACAATTTACACAAACACACAAAATAACCTATAAAAATCAGCTAACACTCACGAATCGGTTCCATGCAAAAGTAATTCTTCATTCTTCATTTAAATTTATTAACTGTTCGACAATCCTTGACATGACGAGGTAAGGAGTTCCATAAGCAACAAACGGATACGGTGAAAGATGAGGAGTAGGAAGAAGTACGATGACGAGGAATGGATAATAAGGCCTGATGTTGATTCCGCAATGTTGTAAGATATTCAAAGCGAGTTCTCAGATATTTTGGAGTAGAAGTGAATAATAGTCTAAATATAACAGATAAATAATGTGCGGACCCATGAAAGAACTTCAGAAGATAGCCTTATATGGTCAAATCTACGAATATTGCAGATGAAGCGGACAGACACATTATGAACATGTTGTCTTTCAGTTAAATTGGCAGTTATATTTGTCAAGAGAGAATCGCAGTAATCAAAATGGGGCGTCACTAGCGATTGAACAACGTTTCTGTTTGTGGAAATAGATAGACAATTTCGCAAATGATTTAGAGAGTGGAGCAATGAAAATACTCTCTTACAGATATGAGTTACTTGCCTGTTCCAATTTAGATCTCTGTCTATTAATAATCCAAGATGAAAATATGTGTAAATTTAAGACTTCCAAGTAAAGTATGAGTATATAAACAACCACAGAAATATACAAAACGTTTTTTAAAGTTCGAAAACGCTGAATTTTCTCAACAAAAATCATGGAAATCATTGGATATATATTGGTAATTACCAATTCTCAGACTCTGATCATGATATGTGCCATATGTAGAGGTATGGATATGTATGTTCTTAATTGCAAGACGTTCTCACTTTTCTTGCCCAATTACCTTCCCAACTATTCAACTTCGGATACAAATACTCGTATGTTGAGTTAAACCGATGTCGATTGAGCCAAGAAATACTCCTTTGAAATATCTAACATCAAACCTGACACATTAAGCCAGGGATGAAAATGAGGAGAAATCGTGCGTGACGTATTGCTTCCTCCTTACCAGCCTACAGCACAGATGTACTTGAGGAATCGCTGAGGGAGGGGTTGCGATTCCCCCTCAATTCCATCGCGCACACCTAAATTTTTTACTTATTTTATTTAAGTAAGTTATTTTACGACGCTGTATCAACATCTTAGGTTATTGTAATAAAAAAGGACAACACACAAAACTATACCAAATTTCTAGGACTTTTTGTAGACTCCAGTTTAATATGGGAAAAACATATCGAATATACATGTATATGCACAAAATTATCTAGAGTTATATATATATTTATTTAGTTATTTATTTATTTATTTGTTTATTTATTTAGTTATTCATTTATTAATTCTGTATAGTTTTTTCGTGTCTAGTTGGTATAATTTGTCTATGTGTTTAGTTTGTAAGTAAAGTGTAAGCTCTCTTGGACTGGCTCCCCAAGTGTAGTAGATCTTCAGCTCACCCTACACTCCTGTAGGAGGCCGTTGCCCTTATGGGATTTCTGGCGTTTCGTATTTCGTAATGGGGAAAATTGATCTAAGCAGCTAAAAGTTGTTTGTCGGGGAAAAAGGAAATCAATGTCTTGTGAACACTGTTGGAACATACATCCAACACGATCCAGACACGCATTTATAGAAAGAAAGGTGCACTGATATCGACATAGATCATAATATAGCTTGGCATTGGCGATGACATTTAGAATACTCTGGGCGAAAGAAGCTGTTGTACGAAGTTTTGGCACTTAATCGCTTTTCCCCGCCACGCTTCAAATAGACCTACTATTTAAGTCCATTATTCTGAATAGCAACACCATCTGTATCAGATGTGCACATTCTGTGTAAGTGTAATATTGAAAAGTGTGTAGAAGCTTACTTTAAAGCCTTATAAATAGTTTGATGGTGCAGTAATGCTTCAATGCATCATCAGTTTATAACTGCACTCAACATCGTAACTTCTCCCTGATACAGAGCAGCCCGCGAATGTATCCATGGAAACACCGTGAGAGGAAGGGTGGGGCGCTGACTGTATATTACACAGATCCCCAGAGCCGAAGAAAGGAAGGTATTAGCGACCTTTCGAGGAAGAAAATTTATTCAGAAGACGTTTATAAGAACGCGACATAAATTTGGATATTGGAGCCAAATAAACCGATTAATTGATTAATGGGCAATGTGTCTCCCGGTTACTTATGGTGAAGTACAGCCGGGGTTCTGAGCAGAATTATAGCCCATATTCTAATTCATTGCTACTATTAGCATTACAAATACATCTGAAACTACGTATATGCAATTAATGTCGATGAGAAAGTAAACTCTCATGCAAGTAAGACATAATAGTACATTATGCAACGAGCCTATAATGATAATAATTAAGACGCGAGGATTTTATGAAACGATTTTTATTTTATTTGGTTATTTTACGACGCTGTATCAACATCTAGGATATTTAGCGTCTCAATGAAATGAAGGTGATAATGCCGGTGAAATGAGTCCGGGGTCCAGCACCGAAAGTTACCCAGCATTTGCTCGTATTGGGTTGAGAGAAAACCCCGGAAAAACATCAACCAGGTAACTTGCCCCGACTCGGATTCGAACCCGGGCCACCTGGTTTCGCGGCCAGACGCGCTGACCGTTACTCCACAGGTGTGGACTTATGAAACGAGCGCAAGCGAGTTTCATAATTTTCATACGAGCGTCTTAATTACCATTATAGGCAAGTTTCATACGACTTTTTATGCTCGACCATATTTCTAACTTGAAATTATTCCTAAGTATTCATGTAATTCTTATGTGAATGGGAAGGAACTGACCTTGTGCAATCTCGTAAATTGTGAGATGTGCGCAGACGCGAAAGTATTGATTTTTTCCCCGAAACGAATATCGACGACCTTGATATATCTAATCTTGTTAAACTTGATATAACCTTGAAATTGAATTCGAAATTGAAAAACGAGATGACAAATTGAATTTATTTGAATATTATTTACAATTAACGCTAATTATTATAGTAACAGAACATAACCTTCTGCAACAGTCTTGGATTTTCAGCCTGCGTGACGTTTTGCTAGTTGTCTTTCGATTGCATATCCGAGAATAATAAAAAATCTGAACTTTAATGAATAGGTGTACTTTAATTACATACATTAAAGGACTGCTACCAGGTGTATAATTACTACATTTCGGCATGGTCGAGCATAAAATGTTTTATGTAACTATCTTAGATCGACTCAGAATGCATAGTCAACTGCCACTCAAAATAATGATAATAAATAACGCGTTATATGTATCACATCACAGACACCTAGCTACGAAACACGATTTTCAATAATCATAAAAATATTGGAACGTTATAGTTTCGTTTAATGTTTAATGAGGAATGGTAAATTTAGATTCATAATCAACAAATATGGAATCAGAATTTTATAAATCGAAATGTAAATAAAAGAAAAAGATAAATAATGTGACAGCGACGTGAGAATCGAACTCACGACCAGCGTCCCGCAAGAAAGCAGATCGCACAGGCTCCACGGAACATTGAGTGACGTCGCGCGGTAAAGAAGAGAGAGGGTGTATTACGTCATGCGACGAGTCCGCGCGCGCAGCTGCTTACGGAGGAAGGGGGAACGGACCTTCCCGGCCCTTCAGAAATGCGCCGATGTAGAGATATCGAAATAATTCTCTACACAACTGTAGAAGGTTCTCGCAACTATGATTTTGCTATAAAAGAGCAGGCGCCAGCGAACTAGACAGAGTTTCAGAGTTTTCAGTTATTCAGTCAGTGAGAAAGCCAGAGCAAGCAAGCCAGCCGGAGTTCGACTGGTTTGTGCGTCCGCATCTGCGTCAGCATCCGAAGGCCTGAGTTCGAGTGCAGTGGACCGCAGTTGGAGGGACCTGAGTTCAGTGCAGTGGCCGCAGTTGGAGGGACCCGAGTTCAGTACAGTGAACTGTCTCTTGAGGTCTGTGGTTCGAGATACTGTGAACTCGAGTGACTGAGATAGAAGAACTGTGAACTGAGAACTGGTAGTTCTGATTTGTAAATAGATTACTGTGTAAATATTATTTAAATTAACAGTTCATTGTTGTGCGTAATAGTCCAAAAATTGTCATTGTCGTCGGTGGAGTGCTATAACGAATACTGTGTTGAGTGAAGATCCAATTGTTGACGAGAGCGTTAAGGTGAATTGTAGAAAGGAATTATTGTTGTGACGAATAAATTACATTGTTGTTACTAATAAAATTCACAATAATTTTATTTTTCCCACATACCTAAAGCTCAATAAGCATATGAAAAACATAACACTGCATTTAAATACATCATCATCATCATCATCATCATCATCATCATCATCATCATCATCATCAACATAAACTTCAAGGTTTGGGCCTAATGACCCGTTATCTGATCTCTCCATCGTTTTCTCGGTCTTCCAGGTGTTCTTCGTCCTACTGGTTTGTATGTCCACATTCTTATTGGTAGTCGTCCGTCGTGCATTCCTTCAACGTGTCTTAGCCAATTCAATCTATAATTCTTGATTTTGTCTGTTATGCATTCAACGTTTAATTTTTTCTATTACTGAGATTCTCCAGTATTTAAATACATGTTACGTAAAAAAGTAAAGTAGTAATACTCTAGTAGTCGACGTGGGTGGCGAAGTCGGTGGAGTGTTGCGCGAGGTTGCGGGTTCGATGCCGGCCTAGATGGAATTTAAATGTGCTTGAATGCGACAGGTTCATGCCAGTAGATTAACTGGTATGTAAAAGAATCCTGCGTGACAAAAGTCCGGCACACCGGCAACGCTGATATAACCTCGCCAGTAGCGAGCGTTGTTAAATAAAACATCATTTACAATTTACAAATAATTATTGAGCAGCAATAGCAATATTAATATTTTAACGGAAATAATTACGCTACATCTAAAATAATCAGTAGCAGATACTACAGGCACTATGCTCAGTTCAAGTACATCGAGCATGGTGAAGTTTGATGTTGGCTGTCGTGTTTGTTCCATCTTGTTATAAAAATATTGCTGTCCTGCACTCCCACGCTTTTATGTTTTAACCACTTAGCGTCTTTCAGGATTTTAGCCCAAATATTATAATTAGCTTTTCACATAAAATAAAACGAAGTCTTTAATGTCTTGTATATTATTTTAATGTACCGAAGTACGTATGATGTTTCCATGCAGATATTCTGCGTCATCGTACGATGAAAGAGTAGTGGAACGGAGAAAAATTCTCTCCGGCACCGGGATTTGAACCCGGGTTTTCAGCTCTACGTGCTAATGCTTTATGCACTAAGCCACACCGGATTCCCATCCCGGTGTCGGATCGAATCCTCTCAGTTTAAGTTCCACCTCTTGGGTTCCCTCTGGTGGCCACCCTCTGCACTACGTCATAGCTGTCTATGAACGTAGGACTAATGTCTAGAGATGGGTAAAAAAAAATTGGAACAGTTTATTTGAAACTGTTTCACAATTGAAACTGTTTCGTATCCAAACAGTTTCGTGATATAACCTGTTCCAACTGTTCCAAAGAGTGTTACACTGCTCCAGTGATCACTTCAACGTTCCACATGGTTCCAACAGATAAACAGTTCAGTTTCTAAACAGTTTTCCTCTTCTTTGTTGTCTGCAAAAGCCCGTGTAGCGCTATCATTGACCTCCAATCGAAAGTAGATATAATATCCATGTTCCACATGTCTTCGTGCATCAGTAGCCTATGTAGGATCGCGCAATTTAATTATACGAATCAAATTCTCTAATAAATCTCCTAATTATTAGCTGTCCATTGATGGAGAATATGTTCATGGTGCCCTGACATAGTGTTAATTATTAATATACCGCGAAAAATATCATCGGCTAATGTCATCGTTATTAAACACTCCTAGGGTTATATGCGTTATTTTTACTAAAATAGATTTATTTTGAATTTAGTTATTTACTGTATTCTTAATACTAACCTACGAAAACTATCTTTCGTTGTCATAATACACTGAACAGCTGATTTAAAGACGATTCAAGGGCCTTGAAACATGTTCCCGAAGCAGATGAGAGGTTGAAACAGTTGGAACACTTGGAACAGTTAGCACTAATGTTGTAAACATATTCTTATGAAACTGTTTCTTTGAAACTGTTATTTTGGAACAGTTTCGTTCATGAAACAGTTACAGTCGAAACTGTTTCTTAAAAAGAACAGTTTATCCCATCTCTACTAATGTCCACATATGTGCGAAGGTGCCGGAGAGAATTTTTCTCCGTTCCATTACTCTTTCATTGTACGATGACGCAGAATATCTGCATGGAAACATCATATTACTTCGGTACATTAAAATAATATACATGATATGCGTACATCACTCGTGATTTAAGACGGCACTTATTCCGTCGGATCCCGGCCAATCAGTCACTCATAACGAGTGCATCTCCGCACATATGTGGACATTGTCCTACGTTCATAGACATCTATGACGTAGTGCAGAGGGCGGCCACCAGAGGGAACCCAAGAGTTGGAACTTAAACTGAGACGATTCTGTCCGACGCCGGGATAGGAATCCGATGTGGCTTAGTGGATAAAGCATCAGCACGTAGAGCTGAAAACCCGGGTTCAAATTCCGGTGCCGGAAAGAATTTTTCTCCGTTGCCCTACTCTTTCATCTTTAATGTCTTGCTTCGTTGTCTCTTTCATGTTCGAACATTGCAGGACATTACAGGTACTAAACAATGATATACAATTCCGCCAAATTACAAAGGAAATGTCCTAGTATCAGTAGTGGTGGTGATGGTAGTGGTGGTGGTGGTGATGCTGGTGGTCGTGGTCGTAATGATAGTGGTGGTAGTAGTAGTAGTAGTAGTAGTAGTAGTAGTAGTAGTAGTAGTAGTAGTAGTAGTAGTAGTAGTAGTAGTAGTAGTAGTAGTAGTAGTAGTAGTAGTAGTTTAGTTTTGTTTATTTTTCCTGGCAGAGTCAAGGCCATGAGGCCTTCTCTTCCACTCAACCAGGTTTCAATAATATACATGAGATACAAAATTTGATTACAAAACAACACAAAAGAAAATACCTTAGAAATTACATAAAATATAGTAGGAAATTACAATAGACAAGATCAGTTACATAATATAAAATTACAAATAGTCAAGATCAGTTACATAATATATAAAATAAAGCAGAAAATTACACATAATCAAAATCAGTTACATAACATAAGGGGAATACACACACACACACACACACACAATTTATAAGACCTAAAATGCCCGAGACAAATTGGGCGATTAATTTACTTGAGATATATTATTCAGTTAATATACTAATTGGAGAATACATATGGGTGACAAGACATAAAATGTTGATTAGCAAAGTCCTACTAAATGGCATACAAACACAAATGATTAAGTAATATATGAAGATAATAAAAAAAGAAAAGAGAAAAAAAAGAAGAGAGAGGAGAAAAAAATAACAACTTGGTCATTTAAGACTACTTAGAAACTTCCGCAAGAGTCTAGTTCTGTTCATTAAAGACATTTCTAAGTAGAGTGTACTTAAAAGATTTTAGACTCCACTGCTCCTGATTTCCTGTGACAAGGAATTCCAGGAACGGGCTGTGTGTATTGTGAAGGAAGCAGAGTAGAGAGATGTTTGATGGAATGGAATTGATAGAACATGGTTATGCTGTGAACGTGTATCACGGTTGTGGTGGGATGCTAAAAGTGTGAAGCGAGGAACTAGATAAATAGGTGTGGAATTATTTAAAATCTGATACAGCAAACAGAGTGAATGAACTGAACGTCTCTCCCGTAAACGAAGCCAAGATAATTGAAAGAAATACTCGGAGACATGATCATAGCGACGGCTGTTAAAAATGAAACGAACACAAGCATTATGAACACGCTGAAGCCTCAATGACAATTCAACACTAAGATCACTGTACAAAACGTCGCAATAGTCAAAGTAAGGCATCACCAGGGTCTGTATCAAGATCTGTTTCAGTTTAGAAGGAAAGAAATATTTCAGTCTTTTCAGAGAATGCAAGATTGAGAAAGTTTTCTTACAGACATATTTTACCTGTGCATTCCAGCTGAGATTCGAGTCGAAATGGAAACCTAAGTTTTTAACCGTAGTACTGAATGGTATTATAGTATTATTTAAAGTCACTGGCAAAAGTGTATTAATGTTGATGGAAGATAGTAATCTTTGATGTCCTAGTAGAATTACTTGCGTTTTCCCGGGATTAAGGTTCAGCCCGCATTTTCTAGCCCAGCTGCTAATTAACGTAAGATCATGATTTAATTTTGAGAGGCTATCATTGAGTTTGGTCGTGAATGTATATATATCTGAAGATCATCTGCATAGAGATGATGTTGACAGTAGAGATGTCGTTAATGTAAATAGCGAAAAATAGAGGCCCTAGTACAGATCCTTGAGGGATTCCTGCCTTCACGTCTCGCCATGAAGAAAACCGATTATTGTGAGACACACACATTGTGAGACTTAAAACATCGAATAAGTAAAACTTACATATACTATGTATGAGTAAGATAAATAAATGAAAGGAGATACTATAAAAAGACAAGTGCTGCACAGGCAGGCGCGGGAAATAGTGTTTAAGGTGTATAATTATTTTAAAAACATTAACGAGCAGAACTCTGCCGGGCATCATGGTGCTGGCTGCAACGTTGCCAACGCGCAGGACACGACTGCAGAAGCATGTGGTGTGGGTTTTGGAACCGTGCAAAGAATTGTTAGTGAAGGAAACAAATCTTTTAATGTGAGCGGAACTGCCACGTTTCGTTCTTCTGGAAAATAACCTCGTCGTGAAAAAACAGTCTCTGAATTAGATGATTTTAATAAAAGTATGCTGCGACGTACCTTCGAGAATCCGACTCTGAAAAATCTGACGGGACTGATGAGAGAATCAGCGACTTACGATTAAAACCAGATACTGAATATTCATTAAATCCTCATTTATATTAAATGCGACCGAAATTTAACAATATAACATGGTACTCGTAGTTATTGTTTTAGGGTATTTAACTAGCTAAAAGAATTTGCGCCTAGAAACAGACCTAAATACAATTTCTACTTAAATAGTGTATCATTTTTTTAGTAATACACCGTATACATTTCGTATTAAAACTGTGCGATAACATAATAATAATAATAATAATAATAATAATAATAATAATAATAATAATACCGCACATAAAAATCTTAAAACTTGGTATAAGCATTATTAATAGAACGTAAGATTTGATAATGTTCTGATAAAAGGTTTGTCATGCTTGCAGTAATGAACGGCTAAGGTCATTATTGTCTTTTTAAAATTGAAATTCTCTCCTCAGCTACTTGTATTGCGCGCGCGTAAAGTACGATGTGGCAATGCTGTACATTGCCTTTCTCTCACTATCTGTCTCTCTCGACGCAAACGCTAGCAGGCGACCGCCTTCCGAACTGGCGTCTAGTCTAGTAGCCTACAATGACGACGGTGACTGCAGTGGGTGATAATAATAATAATAATAATAATAATAATAATAATAATAATAATAATGGTCTCCCGGTTACTTATGGTGAAGTACCGCCGCGCCGGGGTTCTGAGCAGACTTATAGCCCAGTTATATTACCGGTTGTTCTTTATGGTTGTGAAACTTTGACTCTCACTTTGAGAGAGGAACCGAGGTTAAGGGTGTTTGAGAATAAGGTGCTTAGAAAAATATTTGGTGCTAAAAGGGATGAAGTTACAGGAGAATGGAGAAAGTTACACAACACAGAACTGCACACATTGTATTCTTCACCTGACATAATTAGGAACATTAAATCCAGACGTTTGAGATGGGCAGGGCATGTAGCACATATGGGCGAATCCAGAAATGCATATAGAGTGTTAGATGGGAGGCCGGAGGGAATAAGACCTTTGGGGAGGCCGAGACGTAGATGGCAGGATAATAATAAAATGGATTTGAGGGAGGTGGGATATGATGATAGAGATTGGGTTAATATTGCACAGGATAGGGACCAATGGCAGGCTTATGTGAGGCCGGCAATGGACCTGCGGGTTCCTTAAAACCCATTTGTAGGTAAGTAAGCAAATAAGTAATTAATAATAATAATAATAATAATAATAATAGTAATAATAATAATAGTTCGGGGTAGAAGAAGATATCAGATGATAGACGAGATTAAGGTAATTATATGGATCATATGAGGAAACAAAGAGGACGGCAGAAAATAGGAGAGACTGGAGAAAGCTGGGTTTACAGTGAAAGACCTGTCCTTGGGCAGAACACTAAATGCAAAATAATAATCATCCGAGACACGACAGCCCATGAAGGGCCATGACCGACCAGCTGACTGCTTGACTGACGTCCACATGTCAAAGCAGAGGTAGATACCAGAATGTAGGTATCATGTGGTTAGCACGATGGTCCCCCCCCCCAGCCGTTGATAACTATAACATCATAAGGCATGCTTCAACTTCAAACAATCAGAAAATAATGAAGAAAAAAAAAGCTATTGGGCAGCGCAGATACCGAGGAAGTAACTAATGCTTAGGTCTACTGCAGAATATTCGTCAGGAAATAGGTTTCATTCAGGTGAATGCCGTCGGACTTTTACTATTATAGATCGACCGCGAATGCCAAGGAATAGTGTGTAGGCTACATTTACCCTGAATCGAGTAGGAAAATTTTAAGTTGATTTGTATGGACAGATAACATAGGGTGAAGGGACATCAAGGTTAGAGCATTAGTATAGGTTACAGATGACCTCAATTCTGTGCAATGCAGGCAGAACGCCTACATATTAGAACACTAAATCTTCATCTATGATGGCAGTACATCACTAAGAAATCGTATAAAAAGTGCCGTGGTACATTTTAATGGAAATATCCTGGCGTTCAACAACTATCTGATTCAACAATCCAATTTAGTGAAGAAAGTGACAGAAATCGACTCATTGTTTAATAAAAAGCGTACATATTGATTTATAATTTTGAATAAAATCCCGACTACATAGACTATAGCCTAGAACTCTCTCCCAGGAAATCATTAAGAAAGTTAGTTCAACAGGTAAGTGCATCCAAAATATCAGCATGGAAAGCGACGAAATTTCTAAAAGTAGAGCCTCATATGTAGAGTCCTCCGTTTGGTTGTAAAGAGTCACCAAGCAACCCGCAGCAACATACTTGCGTGTGGGGCTAATATACTGGGTGTTCATTTAAAAAAGTGTCATGACGTCACTGTTGTTGGGTCACCAATTTGAAGCGAGTTTCAGCTTATATGTTATAGAAGTTGCCTATTAATCAAGGCGTTCAATCTGAACTTGAGAACGTGTACGGTATAACTTGAACGTCGTAGCAACAGATGGCAGTCTGTACTGTCTGTGTGCTACCATAACCTCTTTCGAACTGTGTTTTGCGCGGCCAAGTCGTACGCAGGGTATTTGTTATCATCGGTTGCGTACGGCAACATTCCACAATACAAATCAAATGCTCCGTGTCCATGTTGACCGTCGAAGTTAATGTCAACAAATACGTAAGAAATCGTCTTAACCCTCTCCCCATATCCCGACAGTAAGAAAAAAAAACCCACGTCAGTACGTGTTTCCAAACAGTTCACATTCCTGCCACTACCGGCGTTACCGTACATATCAGTAAGTAGGCTACTCTTCAGAATGAACGCCGTACTAGCTATGCAACTTCTCTGACACATAGGTAGTACACCTCTGCGGAAGTGTAGGAAGATTGAATCCTCTAGGCTCATCGACTAGCCATATGATGACATACAGCGAGCAATGATACACTTTGAACTGAACACCCGGTATACTGGGGTTTCATTTCAAAGTGTGTCATGACGTCACTGTTGTGAGTCAGCGATTTGAAGCGAGTTTCAGCTTTTATGTCAGAGAAGTTGCCTATTAATCAAGGCGTTCAATCTGAACTTGAGAACGTGTACTGTGTAACTTGAACGTCGCACAGTGGTTCCAAACTCAAATCTGACTGGACAAAAGGTATAAAAGTTTGAACTTCAAAACAATATAAATACTGCAGTTCTATAATCCTAAATAGTCGTGTACCTATGATTCGTATTCAGTTTTCCATAAAAATTATTGCGCTCTGCGCAGGAACAGGTAGAAGTCAAGTGTTCGGCAGACATTCTATTCTCGTTAGCATCGCCCGGCAAGTTACCTTCGGAACATCGATGTGTGAAGATGTAATATATCATCAATCCCCTTAGGCCACCAGCGTGGCTCAGTCGGTTAAGGCGCTTGTCTGCCGATCTGAAGTTGCGTTCGGGCGCGGGTTCGATCCCCGCTTGGGCTGATTACCTGGTTGGGTTTTTTCCGAGGTTTTCCCCAGCCATAATGTGAATACAAGGTAATCTATGGCGAATCCTCGGCCTCATGTCGCCAAATATCATCTCGCTATCACCAATCCCATCGACGCTAAATAACCTAGTAGTTGATACAGCGTCGTTAAATAACCAACTGAAATAAGAAAAAATAAATCAATCCCCTTCGAGTTTCGATGAATAAAACTACAAGTATTTCCCTACATTTTTAGTGCATTTTCGAACTTTAACATTGTGTTATTTAGTTATAATACTCATTAATACACAGAGAAGTGTTCCATGAAAATTTTTAAAATTGTATTTGCTGTAGCAGGCCCGCAAAAGCAAAGGCCACAAAAGGTCATTGTCAAAGCAGTTTCAGCATTTACATTAGTCATTTAGGTATGTAATTATAAAGGTTTTATAACCAACTTCAACCACCTTCTCCTTTTATTTTTATTTTATTGATGGTAGACGGAATTCCAAGAAGAGAACTAGTTGACATTTCGTGAAAAGAAAATAATATTTTAAGAAGATTAGCCTGTGTGCGTGTGAATATGTATTAATGAAAATGGTTTAGAAGATTCTAAGGGACATGATCGTAAATTAGTGCAGAAAAGAGTGCTGAATTCTGAATGAAACAAAGAGCAATGGACTAATTGCCTCTACGTATTAAACAATTTTCTTAAGGAAATACTAGGATTGGTTAAGTGTTAAAATGACTTTTTTTTAAATAGACTGTGTCTAGCAAAGAAAAAACAAAAATCGTCCACAAAAGCCGTTTCATGAATGTGCTGAGAAAACTCAGAAGAGGAAGCAGAAGACTTTGCTCGAAACACACTCGGTTGAAGAGATTGCTCTTGTCGCAGAAATGGATTTGAGATCAACATACAGGCTTGATGCAGCACAAATGGTAAAGCAAGTGTTAAGTTTTTACTCAGAAAGGGTCACGAAAATGAATGAAAGAAAAGAAAACAAGATCGCTTATGTAAAGAAATGGGACTTTATGTCGACATTCCCAAACCAGAATTTGGTACGACTAATGTCGGGATTAGCGCTCGGAGGTTCTTTGAAGATCCAGGTTTGGCATCAGAAACTATTGGCGTAGATGAAGGCTTGATTCGGTAATTTGGAACCATCTTTAAAACCAGTGGTCGTCATTTCGTAACTCGCGAATATACAAGCAGGGGGGAGGGGTAAGGCATGATTTACATCCCCTTAGCCAACACTTGTTCATTGTTAAGCAATCTGGGTATCCTTCTCTCCTACATTCCCCTTCGCTGTGTATTGCGGGCTGCATTTTATATGACGTAATCTTTGCCGACCACTGCTTAAAACAATCGCCAGTGGGTACAGTATTAATATTGGAGACTTTGAAAAAATACTGCTTGGGCACTGTAGAATTATACATCCAGAAATATAAGTAGCATTACATGCGGCAAAGTGTGCATAAAATACTTACCCATGGTGCGCATTTGATAAAGGAAGCCGTACTTCAGTTGGGATGATGTCCGAGGAACCCCATGAAGTCCGAAATAAAGATTACAACAATTTCAGGGAACAAGCTTATCACGCGCGCAAATTTTGTAGAGCCGATACGACGATGGACTTGATGGAATTTCCTCTGACCTGATGGTAAGCAGTCTTCATATCTAACACCAAAAGATTAGAAAAAGTGTATCTTCTGATGTACACCTATTGAGACTGCTCCAGGATCACGATGGTGATGATGACGATGACGATGATGATGATGTTTGAAAATTAATAGTTACAACTCTCTCAAATATCTGTAAATATTTGAAGTGTAGGTTTATTTAACCAGAGTTAGCGGTTTTGTTAAAAATGTATTAATATGTAGGCTATTTTATTCAAAAAATTAAATGATATTTGACTCAGTATGTACAACTGTTGTGTATTTTTAGCATCTTTCACACATTAAAATCTAATAGAAAGTATATAATGCATTTGTGATTTCGTTCCAATCCCTGCGAAAATCAGTTTTTTTTAATTATTATAATTTTTTTAAAATTCAATACCTGTAATAGGGTGGTTTATTTTATCCAATCGTAATCAGCGTTTACACGCATGTGCAAAATGCCATTTGTAACCTGTATACAAAATTTTATGAAAATCTGTTAGAAACGAGGAGAGTTATTAATTTTGTCCTGCTAGATTTGTATTTTGAACCACTGTGCGTCGTAGCAAAAGATGGCTGTCTATAAAGTCTGTGTGCTACCATAACCTCTTTCGAATTGTGTTTTGCGCAGGTAAGTCGTACGCAGGGTGTTTGTTATCATCGGTTGCGTACGGCGATTTCATCAGAAAGTTGTCGGGAATATGTGAATGCAGGTGAATGTTACTTTAATAACTTGTAGAACAAAGATCACAACTAATTATTAAATGAAAATATAGCTTAATACGTAGTGAGAATAATAATATTAATCAGAAATATACAGGACCATTATTTGGGACAATTTGGGTACGTAATAACGCAATCTCTGCCGGCCATGGAAACCACATTGTATCGCTTGTTGGCTGCAGAGAGCCAAATGAACGTCTTGTACTACGAAACAATGCCTGCTCATTCTTTGTCAACCGTCGCTAGGATACGCACGTTAGCTCTGACTAGTACTACTGATGAATTTGGAAAATTAAATCGATGCTGTATATACTGAACGCAGAGGTACGCATAATTTTAAAAATGCAAAACAATAATACAAAGAGAAAGCTGGCGAAAATACGATTAGATAACGAAGGCAGTACAATTACGTGACCTCGGCATTTGAATTGAGTGACCTCGGCAGTTGCATTGTGTGACCTCCGCATTTGAATTGAGTGACCTCGGCAGTTCCATTGGGTCACATCCGCATTTGAATTGAGTGACCTCGGCAGTTGCATTGGGTGACATCCGCATTTGAATTGAGTGACCTCGGCAGTTGCATTGGGTCACATCCGCATTTGAATTGAGTGACCTCGGCAGTTGCATTGGGTCACATCCGCATTTGAATTGAGTGACCTCGGCAGTTGCATTGGGTCACATCCGCATTTGAATTGAGTGACCTCGGCAGTTGCATTGGGTCACATCCGCATTTGAATTGAGTGACCTCGGCAGTTGCATTGGGTCACATCCGCATTTGAATTGAGTGACCTCGGCAGTTCCATTGGGTCACATCCGCATTTGAATTGAGTGACCTCGGCAGTTGCATTGGGTGACATCCGCATTTGAATTGAGTGACCTCGGCAGTTGCATTGGGTCACATCCGCATTTGAATTGAGTGACCTCGGCAGTTGCATTGGGTCACATCCGCATTTGAATTGAGTGACCTCGGCAGTTGCATTGGGTCACATCCGCATTTGAATTGAGTGACCTCGGCAGTTCCATTGGGTGACATCCGTGAGTGACAGTTGCATTGGGTCACATCCGCATTTGAATTAAGTGACCTCGGCAGTTCCATTGGGTTGCAATTGGGTCACATGAATTGAGTGACCTCGGCAGTTGCATTGGGTCACATCCGCATTTGAATTAAGTGACCTCAGCAGTTCCATTGGGTGATATTCGCATTTGAATTGAGTTGGGTCACATCTCTGCATTTGAATTGAGTGACCTCGGCAGTTGCATTGGGTGACATCCGCATTTGAATTGAGTGACCTCGGCAGTTGCATTGGGTGACATCCGCATTTGAATTGAGTGACCTCGGCAGTTGCATTGGGTCACATCCGCATTTGAATTGAGTGACCTCGGCAGTTCCATTGGGTCACATCCGCATTTGAATTGAGTGACCTCGGCAGTTGCATTGGGTCACATCCGCATTTGAATTGAATTGTGACCTCGGCAGTTCCATTGGGTCACATCCGCATTTGAATTGAGTGACCTCGGCAGTTGCATTGGGTCACATCCGCATTTGAATTGAGTGACCTCGGCAGTTGCATTGGGTCACATCCGCATTTGAATTGAGTGACCTCGGCAGTTGCATTGGGTCACATCCGCATTTGAATTGAGTGACCTCGGCAGTTCCATTGGGTCACATCCGCACTCCGCATTTGAATTGAGTGACCTCGGCAGTTGCATTGGGTAACCTCCGCATTTGAATTGAGTGACCTCGGCAGTTGCATTGCGTAACCTCCGCATTTGAATTGAGTGACCTCGGCAGTTGCATTGGGTGACATTCGCATTTGAATTGAGTGACCTCGGCAGTTGCATTGGGTGACATCCGCATTTGAATTGAGTGACCTCGGCAGTTGCATTGCGTGACCTCCGCATTTGAATTGAGTGACCTCGGCAGTTGCATTGGGTGACCTCCGCATTTGAATTGAGTGACCTCGGCAGTTGCATTGCGTAACCTCCGCATTTGAATTGAGTGACCTCGGCAGTTGCATTGGGTGACATCCGCATTTGAATTGAGTGACCTCGGCAGTTGCATTGCGTGACCTCCGCATTTGAATTGAGTGACCTCGGCAGTTCCATTGGGTGACCTCGGCAGTACTATTGAGTGACGACGGCAGTACTATTGAGTGACGTCGGCAGTACTATTGAGTGACGTCGGCAGTACTATTGAGTGACGTCGGCAGTACTATTGAGTGACGTCGGCAGTACTATTGAGTGACGTCGGCAGTACTATTGAGTGACGACGGCAGTACTATTGAGTGACGTCGGCAGTACTATTGAGTGACGTAGGCAGTACTATTGAGTGACGCCGGCAGTACTATTGAGTGACGTCGGCAGTACTATTGAGTGACGTCGGCAGTACTATTGAGTGACGTCGGCAGTACTATTGAGTGACGTCGGCAGTGCTATTCAGTACTATTGAGTGACGTCGGCAGTACTATTGAGTGACGTCGGCAGTAATATTAAGTAATGGGGCAGTACTATTCAGTACTATTGAGTGACGTCGGCAGTACAATTGAGTGACGTCGGCAGTGCTATTGAGTAATGGGACAGTACTATTGAGTGACGTCGGCAGTACTATTGAGTGACGGCGGCAGTACAATTGAGTGACGTCGGCAGTGCTATTGAGTGACGGTGGCAGTACTATTGAGTTATGGGGCAGTACTATTGAGTGACGTCGGCAGTACTATTCAGTACTATTGAGTGACGGTAGCAGTACTATTGAGTTATGGGGCAGTACTATTCAGAACTATTGAGTCACGGCGGCAGTACTACTGAGAGGCGCGCATTACCATTGATTGACGGCGGCAGTACTATTGTGTGGCGGGCAGTACTACAGTATTGAGTGCCGGCGGCAGTACTATTGATTCACAACGGCAGTACTATTGAGTGGCGGGCAGTACTATTGATTGACGGCGGCAGTACTATTGAGTGGCGGACATTAATATTGACAACGGCAGTACTATTGAGTGGCGGGTAGTACTATTGATTGACAGCGGCAGTACTATTGAGTGGCGGTCATTACTATTCATCAACGGCGGCAATACTATTGAGTGGCGGGCAGTACTACTGATTGACGGCGGCAGTACTATTGTGTGGCGGGCAGTACTATTGATTGACGGCGGCAGTACTATTGTGTGGCGGACTTTACTATTGATTGACAACGGCAGTACTATTGAGTGGCGGGCAGTACTATTGATTGACGGCGGCAGTACTATTGAGTGGCGGGCAGTACTATTGATTGACGGCGGCAGTACTATTGAGTGGCGGTCATTACTATTGATCGACGGCGGCAGTACTATTGAGTGGCGGGCAGTACTACTGATTGACGGCGGCAGTACTATTGTGTGGCGGGCAGTACTATTGATTGACGGCGGCAGTACTATTGAGTGGCGGGCAGTACTATTGATTGACGGCGGCAGTACTATTGATTGACGGCGGCAGTACTATTGAGTGACGGCGGCAGTACTATTGAGTGACGGCGGCAGTACTATTGAGTGACGGCGGCAGTACTATTGAGTGGCGGGCAGTACTATTGATTGAGGACGGCAGTACTATTGATTGACGGCGGCAGTACTATTGAGTGACGGCGGCAGTACTATTGATTGACAGCGGCAGTACTATTGAGTGGCGGGCATTACTATTGATTGACAGCGGAAGTACTATTGAGTGGCGGGCAGTACTATTGATTGACGGCGGCAGTACTATTGAGTGGCGTTGGTAGTACTATTGAGTGGCGTCGGCAGTATTATTGAGTCACGGCGGCAGTACTATTGAGTGACGGGCAGTACTATTGACTGACGGCGGCAGTACTATTGATTGACGGCGGCAGTACTATTGATTGACGGCGGCAGTACTATTGAGTGGCGGGTAGTACTATTGATTGACGGCGGCAGCACTATTGAGTCACGGCGGCAGTACTATTGAGTGGCGGGCAGTACTATTGTTTGACTGCGGCAGTACTATTGAGTGGCGGGCAGTACTATTGATTGACGGCGGCAGCACTATTGAGTCACGGCGGCAGTACTATTAATTGACGTCGGCAGTACTATTGAGTGACGTCTGCAGTACTATTGAGAGACGACGTCAGTACGATTAAATAAGAGATAGTGACTGTAAGAAAGTGCTAGATAAAATTATATTGTAATATTATTTCCTGTTGGCTTATTTAATTTATTTATCTGCGTTGATATTATGTAAAATATTGTTTTGTATTGCAAATAGAAAATTTTTGTTTCATATTGCCTGGTTGATTTGTGTTCAATTTATTGTAGACTAGCTGTACCCGTGCTCTACCCTGCACTTATTAAAAATAAATATAAAGTAATTACATAAATAATATAGAAAATTGGGTCCAGGGAATATTCGTGTATGATAGAAGAATAAATCGTTTAATATGCTACTTAATTTAAATTGTATTTAAATAATTAAAATGCGATCATTTTGGTCCAGAAACTACTCATTTGGTACAAAGATAATTCGTTTAACATTTTTCTAAATTAGTCTTGAATGCATCCTTTAATAAATCACTCCAAATTTATGGTGTTGATTGTGTACGGCGATCATTTTTATGTTAACCTTACTGTGCATTTTTTTTTAAGTTTATTTTATTCTCGCCTTAACATCTGTGGTCATGTCGCGAATTTAGAATTTGTTGGTATATCAGCAGGAAGCGTTTACTCTTGTTGAGTTCCTGTTTCTATAGTGTGTTATAGAAGGCTTGTGTCCATGTAACTGATTATAGACTTTGTTTAATGTTTTTGGTATTGGTAATTGAGGCGGTGATGAATAATGGCATTTATCTTTCCAATCCGGCATTTGCCTTTATGACTAAGGGAAATCATGAAAAACCCCAGTCAGATTGGTCGGCCACGGGGTTTGAACCCGGGACTTCCGAATGCGTGTCTCAAATGCTACCGCCTGAGCCAACTTGCTCGGTTGTATTTCATTGTTTATGCAAATAAAAAAATGAGGTACCCTACATAAATATTATTTTAAGAAACACAGGAAACGAATATGGGTATATTATGAGCGCAGGAACGCCATTTCATGACACCTTTTAAAATAACTCAGCTCCAGTGATCTCTATGGTAAAATGAGTGTATAAAATTAGACTATTTTATGTGGACCAAATAAAGTTGCAATAATCAAGTTATACAATATTTCGCAGAATATCGAGTTTTCTGTGCGTACAGATTTCTTTTCATCTTACCTCAGTCCTCATTTGTAGCATTACATCCATCTAGAGAAACTACAAATTTCAAATAGTGAAGGTTAATTAGCTTCTGAGATTACTTCATATAAACACACAAAATATTCTCTGTATATTAATATTGATAAACGTCAAGACCGCCTTAAATAGGAGTCATTTGTTTTGATGTCGTTGTAGCCATCGTCGTCAGTCCTATCAAAATTTTTCCTGGGATAAAACTTATCGGAAATCATTTTTAAAGAAACTTTTCTTATGTATCATTTTTCACAAAAATCAATAATAATAATCGAGATATTTCGGTTTATTTGATTCACGCCCCCTTATAAACCCCCTTTTAAATAAAGTATTTTGAATGCCATATAGCCTAAAATCTAAGTTACAAAGAACTTAATTTATATTCCAATTTTCATCGAAATCCGTTCAGCCATTATCGCGTGAAAAGATAACAGACAGACAGACAGACAGACAGACTTAAATATCAGTCCTATCAAAATTTTTCCTGGGATAAAACTTATCGGAAATCATTTTTAGATAAACCTTTGTTAAGTAAAATTTTTCACAAAAAAAAATTAATAACAAGCGAGATATTTCGATTTATTTAATTCAGTTCCCCTTATAACCTCCCTTTTAAATAAATTATTTTGAATGCCATATAGCCTAAAATCTAAGTTACAACGAACTTAATTTATATTCCAATTTTCATCGAAATCCGTTCAGCCACTATCGCGTGAAAAGGTAACAAACATCCAGACAGACATGCAACAAAAATTTCAAAAAAGCGATTTTCGGTTTCAGGATGATTAATTATACATGTTAACACCATTTATTTTTGGAAAAGCGAAATTACCAGAAAAATTTCGCTTACAGATTTATTATTAGTATAGATGACGAATATCAGACATTCTGAAAGTTATTTGCTTCCATAATAATGACACATACTTCGTTACAATATTTTATTTTTATGCCAAATACTTTTTCTTGAACTTATACACCTTCGGGTTTTTAGTTTGATCGCGAAAACGCAAGTAACAATGTCAGGACGATCAGTCGGTTTTTCATGTGAGAGTAAAGCAATAGTAGCTATTTCAGGTCATTGCGGATTGTTGGTGAAAATTAAAAAAATATGTCAGGTTTTTCTATGTTTTCGAATAATAGACATAGCATCTTGGTATGGACAGCGCGACATAATTAAAATTATTGAAACTACAAAGCTTCCGTCCTCTTTGACACCGCTAGCCTACTAATTGAACGTGGCTACTTTATAGCTGCTGCATGTTTCGTAAACTACCTTGAAATGTAGAAGGTAAAATCATTTTATCCTGCTAAGAGATCTTGCTGAAATGATCTGGAGACTACAAAACCTTGTAGGCCTCTTATTTTATCAGAAAGTAATACCTTTTGGTCTTTGCTTAGGAACTTTAATTTTTGCGCTCTCTCGGGCCAATACTGAAGAGAATCACGCATATAAATATCTACACCACACCGCCATGAAGTATATGGAAAAAACTCAAGCCCACTTAATTAATAACTAAATAAATATTTCATTTTTAATAACAATATTATTATCTTACGTAAGTTTTATAGTTTTCAGTAGCATATACTATATATACTGTATAGCCGCCACTCAGTAAATTTTAGAAATGAAGATCTAATTTAAGATATTCTCTACATCTACTTATATAACACCAAAACATTTCACTTTCTTATCAATATATAGCATTAATATGTATAATTAATGAAAAATAGTCACAGCATGGCATTAACTATAATAATATTTTATTTCTAATGGTAATAATGTCATCAAGCCACCTCAAGTTTTGTAATTCTTAATATCCAATACACAGCTGTACTCAGAAAATTACACACCACAGAATCAGATCTGTGAATTATTTTTAGTACAGTATGTCTTGAAGTTTTCAATAACCAAATTAATTTGAGCTCTACATATGTAAGCATTCTTGCAGATCATGGCCTTCGTGTAATATTGTTTACTGTAGTGTGTGTTTTGTTTTATTCTTAAATACAATTAGTTAGTGACGACAGATGGATTTTAGAAAATAAGAAAATTATATGAAAAATTGACATTTCACTGAAAACTATTATTTTTCTGAAAAACTTTGGGTGCCAAGCTCTAAAATGAGGGGTAATTTATTAAAATCCTTCAGCCGTTTTTCCGCAATTTCCATTCCCAGTTCAAGTTATATATATAGATATGTAACTTTATATGATATAATATGATATATGATATGACATGATATATGATATATCATAAACTGTAATATATTATATACACTTACTTACTTACTGGCTTTTAAGGAACCCGGAGGTTCATTGCCGCCCTCACATAAGCCCGCCATTGGTCCCTATCCTGAGCAAAATTAATCCATTCTCTGTCATCATATTCCACCTCCCTCAAATCCATGTTAATATTATCTTCCCATCTACGTCTCGGCCTCCCTAAAGGTCTTTTTCCCCCGCGTCCCAACTAACACTCTATATGCATTTCTGGATTCGCCCATACGTGCTACATGCCCTTCCCATCTCAAACGTCTGGATTTAATGTTGCTAATTATATATATATATATATATATATATATATAATATTATATTACTAGCCGTACCCGTGCGCTCCGCTGCCCCCGTTAGAAATAAATATAAAGTAATTGCATCATTAAAATAGGACATTTGATCCAGGGAACATTCGTGTTTGATGTAAGGGTAAATCGTTTATTATGTTACATAAAAATTATTTTAGGAAATACAGGAAACGAATGTACAGAATAGCCTATCAAGTTTTCTGTGCATAAAAAGCTATTTTAATCTTACGTGTCCTCGATTGACTCAGAAGTTACTGTAATAACATTATAGCATTATATCCATCTAGAGAAACTACACTTTCCAATGGTGAATTAATAATTAATTATACAAATCGGTTAATTTAGCTTCTGATATCACTTCATACAAACGCGGAAACATTATCTGTAGGCTGTCTTTCACAGCTTTCGATTGTTGCTGTCCAAGGCCCCTTATAGACGAAGTCATTTGTTTTTAATTCCTTACACGGCCTTAGATGGCAGTTATTCTAATTTTAAAACTCATTTATCTCATTAAATATCAGTCCTATCAAAATTTTTCAAGGAATAAAACTTATCGGAAATTATTTTTAAAGAAACGTTTGTTATGTAACATTTTTCACAAAAATTAATAATAAGTCAGATATTTCGATTTATTTAATTCAGGCCCCCTTATAACCCCCTTTTAAAGAATGTATTTTGAATGCCATATAGCCTAAAATCAAAGTTACAACGAACTTAATGTATATTCCAATTTTCATCGAAATCCGTTCAGCCATTATCGCGTGAAAAGGTAACAAACATACAGACAGACAGACAGACAGACAGACATACATACAAACAAAAATTTCAAAAAAGCGATTTTAGGTTTCAGGGTATGTTAGGACCAATTATTTTTGGAAAATCGAAAATTACCAGAAAAATTTCGGCTACAGATTTATTATTAGTATAGATATATACGATATAACATAATACTTGTATAATTTAAAATTATATATTACTAAATTTATAATAACTTATAAGGCAATATAAATATCAAACAGATACTCTAATATAATGTAAGTTACCTGAAAAAAAAACATTTTCTTTAAGTTGTATTAATTTATGGCGTTCATTACCAACATATTTGTTATATTAAGTAGCATGTTGTAAAGAATAATGCCGTTGGATATTGAACTTCTGAATCAGTTGGAGTGTTTTAATGACAAATTAAATACTTTGCTAATCCACTGCTCTCCTCCTCCCATGATACATTAAAAGCATTGGGAGTAGCGGGCCGCTGTAGTGTATGAGCGGAAGCTCCGTCTTCAAAGTTCGCCATCATAATGCAGAGTCACCACTGCACCGACACTGAATGACGTACAGTATGCATACGTCGCAGCGCTCGCAAGAACCGCTCTTTAAAGCACACAGCGCTCATTTCTCAGAATCACGTAATGTTCCCAGCCCTGATATAGGCCATTCGGTATCTCGTGCAACTTGCTTGCGCTCAGGGGTAGAAGAATGTGGTCTGAGGAGCTTCCCTCCCTCGCTACGCTGCTGGTCGTAGCAAGCGAAATCACTTACCCCCACCATAAGACTCTTACTATATGCCACGCAATCATTTGGTTTCAAGAGATAACGAATGACCTATACCAGCCGTGGCGAAAATGCCTTTTTTTTTTATACCGGCCAGAGGCTGTTTACCAAAGTTATCTATTTTGTTTTTTCTCTTTTCGTGTTTCCTTTGTTCTACTTACACTAATACAAACACAATACCCATGCCCGAGGCGGGACTCGAACCCACAACCCTTAGGACCAAGCGATAGGGACATGCCGTGCCGCTACCGCTTGAGCCTTCCGGGCCGACAACCTTCGTGCGCCGAGCCACTGTGTAAGCTGCAACGTGCATAGCACCTATGGAGGGAGGCGGACACCCGAAGGGGAAGTAAAGCAATTGTCTGACTTATTAACGGATTTTCATTTTCCTTACGTCAAGCACTTAAATATAATTTTATACAGGACAAGGCTACAAACTAATGTTTATTAGGTGTAACGAAGAAAGAAATGAACAATAAATGAACAATATCACAACCTAAAATTAACTGTCTTCAGAATGTCTCCGCGAGAGAGTTTAAAAATAAGGAATTATGTCACTTACTGCCAATCGTAGTTAATCACGAAGGTGTTTGTCTGTCAGTCGTGATCTAAATTTGGTTTTTTACTATTTTCATTGTTGAAAATAATTTTTCACAAACGTAAGTTGTAGCGAACATGGCTTCAACAGAGCAAGCGAAAGAACAAAGCTTCGGGTATTTATTTTTTTTTGGCAAAGATTTGAAAAGTTCAACATTTGTCAAGTCCTTACAAGCTTTCATTTAACATCACATTATAAATCTGTGAGTTCAAATTGAAGATCTAGCCGCATTATTCGTACATCTGCTGAAAAGGGATCGACGTACAGAGATGATGATGATGATGATGATGATAATAATAATAATAATAATAATAATAATAATAATAATAATAATAATAATAACACTTAACCTTATAATGTTTCATTAGTAGCATGTAGTAACTTATAATGCCGTTTTATGTTTACACAACCATTTTCCTAGTAATATTTGTGAACAAATCATACATTTAATATTCTCAACATATTGTCAGCAAAAAAATGCGTCCCCCATCCTACTTGAAACTTTCGTTTTTATAGAGATACATGGTTTCGAGAGAGACATTGCGACGACACGCCACTCGCAGGTCAGAGACAAATACAAATGGAACGGAGTTTGACTCCAGTGAGTGAGAGGATGGGGGTTGTAGGTAGGAAGCAAGGGAAATGCACTGCGAGCCACAATGTGCTCGTGAGTCGCATTTTCGCCACGGCTGACCTATACTGTTGTGTTTAAATAGCTTGGCCGGTTTTATGCGCCAACATTTGAGTAGGGGGTGTGGCAGGAGGGAGAAAGAAGGAGAACTGCATGCATGCTGACGTAAGTTATAGCTATGTTGAAAAACATTGGTCACGTATCTGCACTCCAAGGGCGATCACAGTTTTTCCACTCACTGCTTTCCAAACACTCGCACTTAACACAATGCAGTCCTCTCTTTCCACTCTTCCACTCACGATATAATAAACTACACTGCTCTTTATTGGCTCCATTACGATACTAGTGTTTTGCAATAGTTGGTATACTACTCGCACAAGGAAGGGAATAGAACTTCACAGGAACTGTACAGAGACTAACTCATACAGCTCTTTCTTTCCTTCGTCTGGTTTACAGCGCATAAAGTTAAGACCGCTGCAGCTTACACACAACAGTAATTACTCGTACGATGAAGTGGGATGTCCCTCGTAGTAATTCATTTTAAGAGAACTTTACGTAAACGCGTTAAGGAAAAAATATGAAAGGATTATATTTTTCATTCTGAATCTCAATGAAATCATATTGCATTACAAATTAAAATATTAGTTATTCCGTTTTTATAGCTGAATCCATATGGGCCTAGGTATGCAATCGATCAAAATCCGTCCCGCGATCGACAGGTTGGAAATGCCCGCTATAACACTTCGGGCGGAAGCTAACTCTGATTTTTCTTATGTCCACCCGAAACAGATAAATTTATGAATTCCGTACTCTCATATTTCAGATACGAGGCGTGGTCTTAAAGTAAGTTCCATTTTCAATTATAGCTGCCGCATCGCTGCAATCGTTATTTTGCACATGCGTGTTTTCTTCTTCAGTCCTCAGGCAAGCTGTGCATGCAGTTTCAGAGCTTCAGTCCGTGTGTGTGGTTAGTTGTGATCAGTTGAAATGTTTAAAGTGATCGAGCACCCCGCCGACTGTGAGATGCGGTCTGTTATCCGTTTTTTGAATGCGAGAAACATCAAACCAGCTGACATTCATCATCAACTTTGTGAGGTGTATGGTGATGATGCCAATAGTGATGGAATGGTCAGGAGATGGGTTAGAAAGTTCAACGAGGGCCGCATCTCTGTGCATGACGAGCAGCATACCGATCGGCCATCTTTGATCAATGACGATTTGGTGTGTGTTGTCGATGAAAAAATTCATGAGGACAGGAGGTTCATAATTTCTTCGCTTTCTTTGAATTTTCCACAAATGTTGCGGAGTGGTTCGCAGGCGGGTGAATTCTACAATGAGGGGATAGAAAGACTTTTGCCACGACTCGATAAATGCCTCAATAATGGTGGAGATTATGGTGAGAAGTAATTGACGTGTGGGAAATACAATGCTACAAAAATGGTTTGTAAATATTTTCCCGTTTACTTTCTACACCCTTTTGGAACTTACTTTAAGAACACGCCTCGTATGTGGAAAGATTACTTTAATTCCTCACCTTCATAGGAACAATGTGAAAAAAAATAGTCCCAAAAATAAACACTACTAGAAAAAAACTTCTTCAGCTAAAGGGATAAGGCCTTTTGGCCTGTTCCGTCTTCAAGGCTTAAATCATCTGTCCATCTTATTTTCGGTCTTCCGACATTTCTATATCCTGTTGGTGTATAATCCATAATTTGTTTTGGTAATCTAAATATGTTGGTACCAATTTTGTTTCTGATTTTTAATCTTTTCTTCTAAATTAAAAATATTTAATAATTGTTGGATATTTTCGTTTCTTTGATGATCCAATAAAGTATAACCGGCAACACCTCGTAGGAACTTCATTTCACTTTTTTAATTTTTCTTTCTGATGCGCTGTTTAATGACCAGTTTTCTGAGCCGTAAGTTAATAATGGAACTGCCAGGGTTTTGTCAAATTCTGTGTTGAACGCTGTGTTTTATTTCTTAAAGTTCTTCTTATTGTTCCACACATCTGTTGGAATTTGCTCAACTTACTGTTAATATCCTGTTCACCCAAATAAGATATATTGCAGCCTAAGTAGTTAAAAGAAGATATCTGTTGTATAGTTCCTTGATTAATAACTATTTTACATCGCCTATGGTTAATCCCTCTGAAAGCCATTGTTTTAGTTTTGTTATTAGAAATTTTTAGGTTATATCCTTCCGTTATTAGCTGGAGCTGGTAAGTTGCCATTTGTAGATCATCCTCAGATTCTGCGACCAATATTTGATCATCGGCAAAAAGCATTGCATTTAACACGGATTTTTTATTCCACAACAGAGTATGGCCTCTGATTGAGGTTGTGGCTGTTATGTATAGTTGACGCCATCGATTTAGGCAGATGGATTTTATTAATCAGAACTCAAGAGCGAGTTACTCTTAGCTGCAAAGTCGGTTGTTATCTTAGTCGCAACCAACTGCAACTGGGATGGGTGAGACATAAGAGTAAACATACATTCCTGATTATCCTAGTGGACTCGGATGGACAGTCATCTTCAAAAACAATGCACATATAACCACTTTTATACAACTGCAGTAATCTGCGTTACGTAGTTGATAATGGGAGCGTCTTAATAAATAAAGATTTAAATCGGTAAACGGCGGATGCGACAGGTGTACGAATTATTACTGTATAAAAAATTCATCCATCAAGCTCGACAACTATTAGGCTCAAACAGAAAAACACAAGAAACGAATCGACGGTTTTTCTCGTGACCTGTTATAATTCCTTGCAAACACATGTTTCGCGTGATTTAAATAATTAAATTAAGCTCTCATATTCATCTGCTTCCATTAAGACTTTTGGAACATGAGGTTTCTTGCTTGGTTTATCGAATTACCACAGGTTATTAATTGAGAATAATTCGCTCCGGAGCCGGGTATCGAACTCTTGACTCCCAGTTACACGCACTAGGATCTCTAACCACTGAGCTACGCCGAGACTTAATCCAAAGTATCGGATCGAATCTCGTAGATTATCGAATTACGTATTTCCTTATTTCAGCATACCTATTCTTTCGGTTATTTATCCAACGCGTCGATTCCTGTCGCTTCCGCAACTTATTCTCGTACTTCATGAATGTTTGTTATTGATGAAGACAATTCGACACAACTCATATCTATTTTTCGCCTGTCGCTTCATGAAGTAATGAACATTTGCAATAATTTCTTGGTTCTGGTTATGCAATGCTTCTTTCCTCTTAATTTAGAAAATGCAGGAGGCGAACGAAAGTCATTTACGGCACTCCCATGAATCGGACTGTACTGTGGTGTGTTTATTAATTAATAATGACGACACGAGAGGCGAGTGTGAACATATAAACGACAGACAGCCTTATTGCAATTCATTCTTGCAGTTCTCACAAAACATTGGCTCGCCTACTGGAAATGTCATTGAGGTCATCTGCCAAAATCGGTGCCTCCGACTATACCTCTATTATCAGGCAGTACATCTTACTTCTTATGTGTCAGAGGAAGAACAATAAATTGTTTGTATACATCTGAAGACTGATTAGTGTAATATGTAACTAGTCAGCGATGTATGCAATAGACGGGGAAGGAAACTGGTCATCCTATCCCATTATCTCCTGGCTTTGTTGCCTCATGACTGATGGTGTAACTTGTGAGGTTCAAACCTGCCTTCGGACAGATAACTAAACGACAAACACTCAGAGTATAAGGCAAATAAGATGGGCACGAATTTCCTGTAATATCGAAATGGGTCACATTTATCGTTCATCGTCTGTTTATAAAATTAGTTGAAGCTCCGTACAAAATTAAGTCTTGTAAGTAACTCGCTTAATAAAATAATCATTTTACTGAACCATACCAGTTCATGACAGAAATAGGATTACATCATTTATTCATTTATGTAAATAAACTTACGCGCACAGAATACTTAATTAATAAATTTTAAAGAAAGAAAAGTTCCACCAAAGGGCTGAATTCGGGAATAGTACCTAAAACGCTCATTGCATTTCCGCGTTAAATAACTACACTTAAGAGTTGATGCAAATAATCAGTGCAACGACGATCACCAGTAATGAAGATCAAAACTTGGCCGATTTGAGATACTAAAACTTTAGCGTCATGACTCCAAGGACCGAAAGTCTCCACAGCAAATGGGATAAAGATGTAATTGTCTAAAAGATGAGCATATTTGAGTTCTTTCTTCTGGAGGTATTCGGCAAGTGGGACGGAGCTAGAGTGTCGACGCAAGCGGAATCCCCAATTAAATATTTTCCTCTAGAGTCTAGACCATGGAATTAAGGTGAGACCATCGGGTCGTTTACCATCCGCGCGACTAATACCTGGTGGTTCCAAAAGAGACGGGATGCCACAAGAAGTCAGAGATATTTTAATGATATCATTGAGTGATGTATGTCTGGGAATGCGACCCTTGCTCCTCGCACAGCTGAGTGCATGATGGCCGTAAATATCAAGAATTCTTCCGCAAATACATTGGTGTGGAGCTCACAGAGTTTACAATCAAGGCGTAAAGCTATTGCGATTTTAAAGGATGTACTATCTATTTGAGTGCCGATGTGAGGAGATGGTAATAGTGAGTTTTGAAAGTTGATCCCTTTTCAATTTAATTTTTTTTAACAACTGATGAGCCCTTACAGTACTTTTTTTCTTTTTTTCTTCCATTGTTATCCATATTAGAACCTATTCAATTTTATATTAGTTTGACTTTATTTCAAAGCATCAATAAATTATTATATTAAACATCAGGATGGGTATGGTAAAATAAAGAATTATAATTCCTGTGTAAGGACTCATTTGTAGGCTCATTCGTAGTTCTAGTCACAGTAATTGAGTTTGCACAGGCTGCTCACATGGATCGTGGAATTGAACCACTATACGATGAATATAATTATTCACTAAATAATCCGAATAAAGATTTTAATTTTTCGTTGTCAGATTTAATAATAGAATGAAAAACGGAAATGCAACGTATCGATTATTATACGTAACTCGTTTCGATATTCAACGCAAAATCACGATTCAAGCCACACCATCTTCAAACATTCTAAGCGTGCTCAGGCGAACATTAAATTTACAGAAATTATTGCAGTTTTCCAGATTTTTGTCCGACTGGATTCAAAATCGCGGATTTATATCTTTTCGGCCCGGACTTTCTTCCTGCACTGTAAAATCACGAACTGTGTGAAATCCGCGGAGTAAGGCAACTTGCATTTCCGCTGTTATTTTGGAGTATCCTGTCCTACATGGGTTATCTTTGGACTATCTGTGCATGTATCATCTCAGTGGAAAGAGTTGCTCCTTCCGCTCTTAACGTTATATCTTGATGAACTTTGAAGGCTTCCCCCTTAACCCCGGGCACAAACCTCCCATACTTACATATCCTGAAGAGAGGGTGTCCCAGCATTTAAGCCCGTATCAACTGGGCCTTATTACCATAGCTATCTGGACCATCCCATCGTATTTGATGGACTCTCCCATCCTTCACCAAGGGGATGTATCCGATAGAGATTATTCAGTCAGGGATATTTTCATTAATTATTATCTTACCTAAAGTTGTATACCCATTTGGCCCCCATAGCCATTCACATCTGCAGCTGCGATGTTTTTAGGTCCCCTACGTTTTCTAGTGTTCATAAATGATCTTTCCCCTAATAAAAGATGTAGGTCATCCCATATTATTTGCAGATGACACAAGTATAGTAATTACAGCCAATAACTCCAATACATTCCAATCTTCAACAGAGGAAATTCTCTTCAAAATATGTGATTGGTTCTCAGTCAATAAATTAGTATTAAATTGTAACAAAACTAAAATAATTCAATTTAAATCCTGTCCAAATTCAACCTCACAAATTTCTAGCGCAATAATTAACAATAGATCCCTATTAAAAATAACAACAACCAAATTTCTCGGCTTAAAAATCGATAATGTGTTAAATTGGAAAAATCTTGTTAAAGAAATTACCCCCAAACTAAATTCAGCTAGTTTTGCTATTAGATCTATGCAAAAGATAGTAAATATCAATACCTTAAAAATAATATACTTTGCATACTTCCACTCGGTAATGAGTTTTGGAATAATATTCTGGGGAAATTCCACAGATAGTAACAGTATATTCCTATTACAAAAAGAGTAATTAGAAAAATAATAGGTGCCAAATTTAGGGAACCTTGTAGGATTAGTTTCAAAAACTACAAATAATGCCCATGGCTTGTCAGTATATATTTTCATTAATAATCTTCTTCTTATATAATCGTGAAAACTTTGTAACTAATTCAACAGTTCATAGCATAAATACACGTCAAAAATGACTTTCATACTCCATCAGCAAGTCTATCATGCTATCAAAAAGGAGTGCGTTATATGGCAGAAAAATTTTTAATAGCCTCCTATCGATATATAAAAATGAAACTCAAAACATAAGATTATTTAGGGCCAAATTAAAGAAGTACCTAATGTCTCACGCCTTCTATTCTGTAGGTGAATTCATGACATTCAATAACGCTTCATGAAATTGATACTAAAACGTTGTGTTGTACTAGTAGACTATATTATAAATCTCGTATGTATACAGTATATTTCATCTAGACTGTGACTATAAATTAAGACTTTATAATAGTATTAAATTTTTTTTGACTTGTTCCATATTCTAGCTGTGAAGCAATGTACGAATACCATAGAATGTTACTAAATACAACAGAATACAATTTCTTTCCTCTTTCATATCCCTTCATGCCTCTTACCCAAAGACAAGTACTAGCATTCCTAATCTTATAAAACTTGACACGTGTTTCTTTTCTTTAAATTTCTTTTGTGCATCACGTTGTTAAGCTTTATAACACCTAATGTTTTTTTTATTATATTTTATTTTCTCTTCAAGCCTCTTACCCCAACAAAAGTATTGTCGTTGCTAAACTTATAAAATTTAACACGTGTTTGTTTTCTTTTTCTTCTTTTTTGCATGAAATTATTTATATATTATCAAAAATAATTGAAAATTAAATGAAATTCTATACTCATGCTTATCACATCTCTAAGATCACATTCTAGATAGTTAAATCAAGAGGTTTGTCTTATGTTTTAATTAATTCTTTTTTAATTATGAAATAGTAATGCGGTATGTTGACGTTTTCATGGTCGAGGAAAAGATTGAAAAAACGAAACGTAGTTGAGCTTTTTTAATTTCCGAGAACATGAAAACAAACATACCGCTCGTGTATCGTACATTATTTTGTGCGAAGATCGTTTATTACATACCTGAAAGACGAATTTCTAATTAGTTGCAATGAAATCTCCATGTTGGTTTCTGTTTAATGACGCCAACTTCGGAACACCAAAATATCTTTCTTCAACATTGTTGCTATAAAATGTTTTCTGTGTTTACTATACTCCAGCAGGCCGTGATATACCTCTGTCTTCCACCCCCAGTCTATAAATGCGAACTTAAAACAAACGGTAAGGTTATGTAATGATTTATGTTTCATTTTAATATTTTAACAATATTATTTATATAATATATTGCAGTAATAACATCGGCATCTGGAATCTCGTTGATTTTTTTCACGGCTTCCTTAATGTTACTTGTATCAGGGATGCAATATGTTTCGTGGAGTAGTTGACTTTAATTAATTTTTGCAAATATTTAAAAAATAATTAACATTGCAATTTAGGTGAATTTGCAGTGGTAAGTTTCCAATTTATAATTATTACTATGTTAAACGCCTCTAGAAATAATATGTTAAAAGCCTAAAGCAGTAAATGAATGTCGCGCTTAAGCGGTAAGAAGAGGGAAATTGTTATGTGTGTTACGTTGGGAATACTGAATGTGGTATTTCACACTTGCCGCGTATTGGTTCTGTGCGGAAAACAAGCAAATACGCACGATCTCGCACAAAATATATTATGTTTTTCTAGTAGTGACATAGTTTTTGTTTACGCGTATATTAAGAAACATCAATTTCTGAAGTTAATGGTCACTACTCTGTGCAGTATATATTTTTTTTTGTTACCGTATTTGATAACGTTGTTCCAACTACGAGGTTATTTAGCGTAGGTGAAACTATTGGCGATAGGAAGGTGATATTTGGAGAGATATTTCACCATAGGATCACTTGACATTCGGCTTACAATTGAGAAAGCCCCGGAAAAGCCTAAGGAGATAATCATTGCAAGTGGGGTTCGAACCTAGCCTTTATGACGAGTTCAGCTCACCGTTGCCGAGCTACGCCGGTGGAGCTGTAGAACTACTTGGTATATTATTTCTCTTATTTTTATTGTATTTTTAAATTAATTTATTAATAGTCTATTGGCAGAGTTAAGGCCACAATGTATACAAGCAGTAAAATTTAACATAAAATTTAACATATTATAAAAAACAACAGCATAACAAAATCGACACTGAACGATATGAAAATAATACCATAATTGAAAAATAAAGTAAGATACATATCTGAAGACTGGAATATAATAAAAGCAACTCAGTTAGTACAAATACTGGGTGTTCATTTCAAAGTGTGTCAAGACGTCACTGTTGTGAGTCAGCGATTTGAAGCGAGTTTCATCTTTATGTCAGAGAAGTTGCCTATTAATCAAGGCATTCAATCTGAACTTGAGAACGTGTACGGTAAAACTTGAACGTCGTAGCAACAGATGACGGTCTGTACGACCTGTGGGCTACCATAACCTCTTTCGAACTGTATTTTTGCGGGAAGTCGTATGCAGGGTATTTGTTATCATCGGTTGCATAGGGCAGCATTCCACAATATAAATCCAATGCTCCGTGTCCATGTTGACCGTCGAAGTTTATATCAACAAATACGTAAGTAATCGTCTTAAACCTCTACACATATCCCGACAGTAATAAAAAAACTCACTTCAGTACGTGTTTCAAAACAGTTCACTGCCACTACCGGCGTCACCGTACGTATCGGTAAAGGTACGGTTTGTTTACGGCGATCATCGCTGGGCGCACATCGCCAGCGATTGTCGCCGGAGTCGCTAGCAGTTGAAATGAATGCACACGGTTTCTTTACAGCGAAGATCGCCAGCGCAGTTCGTTGGACGCGACGCAGATCGCTGGAGGTTGCTTCTGAAGCAAATTCAGGACGCACATCGCCGCATTCGTGTTCAATAATCGATATTTAGACAAGGTCATGTTGTAATATCGAATACCTAATCTGTACACGTTAACCACGTCTGTACGTTTTGGCTGCAAAACAAATCAAGACGTTTTGTAATTTTTCGCGGTCTGAAGACGAACTTATTATTGAATATGTGTCACAACATAAAGCTCTTTTTAATATGAGCTTGTGAATTAATAAACAAATTAAACAATAAACCCTTACATTACATATTACATGTTTATCACGCCCTGAGCCCCAGAGAATTTCTTTCAGTGTTGAGTAAGGGGGAAATTCTCTCTTCTGTAAGTTTTCTGTGACTAGGCCTACCTAAGTACTTACGCGGTAATCTGAAATATAGCGTTTTTTTTTTTTTTTTTTGTAGAGATGTAGTTGATCGTATATACAAGGCATAATAAAAGCCCAAACGAACCAAACCTAACCTATCACATGTTCGTACATGTAAAGTGTATAAGCGGATTACGAAGGAACTACCTCAGCGCTAGTTTAGCCAATTTTTTTTTTTTTTTTTTTTAATTATTGTTTGGAATACACCATGTAATGTAATACAGTATAATAATAATAATAATAATAATAATAATAATAATAATAATAATAATAATAATAATAATAATAATAATCAGTTCATAACCTGAGTTACTGCTGATCTTTCAACTGGAGTTATGGGGGTCTTGACAAAATTTGTAGGTAATTTGACATTGTCATTTTCAATTAAACTCAAAACATAATCAAACTGGTCGGGTGAGAGTCTGAAATATTCCTTAAATTTTGTAGCGTTTTTATAAAGATGTATCATTATCAATGTGTTAAAACATAATTCTGTAAACCTATTCCTGAATATTTCATTAGTCCGTAGCTTGTTCCTTTTATAACACGCATGCGAGATTTTGATATCGTCATCTCCCTCTTCTAGAATAAATAGCAACTTCATTATCTTGGATTTATTCATTATAATTTTTAGGTTATGTCCGTGGCCTACATTAATTTACTTGACCATATGTAGTAGATGAAGGAATAAACAAATGAGAATCTACAGCGATGTGCATCAATAAAGAAACCACTTCTCGGCGATCATCGCCAGCGTTTATAATCGCCGGCGATGTGCGTCCGACGATGATCGCCATAAACAAACCATACCTTAAGTACTCTTCTGAATGAACGCCGTACTTGCTAGGCAACTTCTCTGGCACATAGGTAATACGCCTCTATGGAAGTGTAGGAAGATTGAATTCTCTAGGCTCAACGACTAGCCACATGACGGCATACAGCGAGCCATAACACACTTTGAACTGAACACGCAGTATATGTGATACTGAACTCCAGACACAGTTCAGGTCTGCCTTCAGTGAGTAGGGCAGTCAAAAACACATGTCGAAACACAACAAGCAGTAGTCAATGTAAATAATTTTGTTTTTATTAGGATTCATTATATAATTTTAATTTCCACCATTTATTTATTTAATTCATTTATATATGTTTACATACATACATAGGCCTGTGTCCAGTTCACGTGAAAATACCAAGTGTCAATAATTAATTTCTATAATATGGCATTAGAGACGGTAATGCAATGAGTAAAAATCTACAAATATTTCTAAATGAAATAAAGTTGAAACATCATTGTCCAAGCACATTTCATATCTTTCCAATTGTCGCATTATTTACTTCTAAACTCATTTTCGCTTTGATGAAATGTTTCCGTTTCTTTTAAACAGTTCAATTTAAATATTCAGAACTCTGTAAATAGAAGAAACATAATTAGCATTGGTTTTTACTTTTGGATGAAAAATATATTTTTCAACAGAAAGTATCTACTATGTTATGCGTTTTACTTATTGTGACAATAATCTTCCGTTGCCCAAAAGGCGATTTTATTTGAGTATTATTTTGCTATTAAGCGTGCTTTACTTGTTTATGTCATTTTCAGTACGGCGCCGTACTAAGCGAAACCTGTTTCAAGGCGTACATCTGTTATAATCTGCAAGAGTTAAGTAGCATTATTAGTAAATAAATACGGTGCTTGAACTCTATATTTATATACTGTATATCCATGATGTTTACAAAAATAATCATCATTATATGCGTGAAAATACTAGTAATAATACTTACTTACTCACAAATGGCTTTTAGAGAACACAGAGGTTCATTGCCGCCCTCACATAAGCCCGCCATAGGTCGCTATCCTGAGCTAGGTTAATCCACTTCCTACCATCATATCCCACCTCTCTCAAATACATTTTAATATTACCATCCCATATACGTCTCGGCCTCCCCATAAGTCTTTTTCCCTCCTTTCTCCGAACTAACACACACTACTCATTTCTGCATTTGTCCATACGTGCTACATGCCCTGGCCATCTCAAACATCTGGATATAATGTTCCTAGTTATGTCAGGTGAAAAATACAATGAGCGTATTCCGAATCTCAGCGCTGAGCAATCTGACGGCATCACGGTGTTCCGAATTTCAACGATGACGTCACTGATGCTCCACCGGTGTCGCACCGGTTCCATCAGCTTGCAGAGGTGGTGGCAGTCTTCATCAGCCGCCATCAGCGAATCTGATTGGTTCTTGTATAGGGCAGGAATTAGCAGACGAATGACATCGTGCACTGTTGTGTCGTGGCGGTGTGTTCTGCTTTAGTTCTGCTGTATTGTTTGTAATGAGCACAACGTAAAAACAATATGTCAATGGCTTATGAGCGAACATGTCAACGGACCAGTTATTACTACCGGTTAAAGAAATAAATTGTTTATGCTCTCTTTTCTTTGAATGAGATGACAGTACGGAAATTTCGAAAAATCTTGCTAGCGTAGCACAGACAACAACTGTGATAGCCATCGAACCTTCCAGCAGTTTTGTTCCTATTTCGCTGCAGCGTGACGTCATTGTTGTTCTGTGAGATTCGGAATATGCTGAATGCGTGCAGTTCTGCATTGTGTAACTTTCTCCATTCTCCTGTAACTTCATCCCTCTTACCCCAAATATTTTTCTAAGCACCTTATTATCAAACACCTTCTGTTCGTCTCTCAAAGTGAGAGTCCAAGTTTCATAACGATATAGAACAACCGGTAATATAACTGTTTTTTATAAATTCTAACTTTCAGCTTTTTGGGAGCAGATGGATGACAAAAGCTTCTCAACCGAATAATAACAGGCATTTCCCGTATTTATTCTGAGTTTAATTTCCTCCCGAGTGTCATTTATATTTGTTACTGTTGCTCCAAGATATTTGAATTTTTCTACCTTTTCAAACGATAAACTTCAATTTTATATTTCCATTTTGTACTATGTTCTGGTTAAGGAACATAACCATATACTTTTCCCTTTAGGAATTTACTTCCGAACCTCTCTTTACTTGCCTCAAGTAAGATTGCAGTGTTTTCCCTAATAGTTTTTTTGGTTTTTCTCCTAACACATCGTCCGCATAAACAAGCAGCTGATGTAAACCGTTTAATTCCAAACCCTCTCTGACTAGTAATAATAAAAATTATTATTATTATTATTATTATTATTATTATTATTATTAAAACAAAAATATGTTGGAAACTGTAAAATAATACACAAAAGGGACTGCACTGATGTAAAATTGTGAACAGATACAGCGTACGTTATACGTATCGCACAATGAAGGAAGAGTGATACGAGTAGCGCGGTCGTACATTTTATCATCTCAACGCACCCCTACCCTCTACCCTCTGTGGTTGCTATCAGCCTACTTTGTGTCTGATTAATATGTCTGGGGGTGAAGTGTCGAATTGTTTGCCCACCACTTGGGTCGCAATTAGTGGCAACAGTGTTGGTGCGGGCGTAATCGTTACTAAAGAGACGCCGCCACGCACATAAAAGCCTTCGTCACAACATGCGACCCAGTAGCATGGTTGTATTTGATACGAGCGACCAGATATTGTGGTAGGTTTAGGCGCGATTTAACAGACGAGGCGTTGCTTTTTTCCGAATGGGTGAGTATTGCCTGCCACAAATGCGACACAGAGACAAACATTGGACACGCCGCGCCGGCCGCTGCGATATCAGCTTGGTTTGAGATTCTATGTTATGCTGCACCACGTAATCTATTACATTTAAGTAGGGGAGTAGTGGGTACAGTGAGACACAAAATATTAAGACATATGTATGCAAGTGATAATTGAAGTATTTTTAAAATCAAGTGCAATATAAATAGACATTAAATCATGGAGTATAATAATACATAAACAAAAATGTTAATAGATAAAGAACTTATTATACAGAGACATCACTTTATTTTTACCAACATTTTTAACATTAACCTGGCTATACTCGGAAACACTGTTGCCCCCTTCCATTCAGGAGTTTGATGTTACTAGTGCAATATGTAAACAAATCATTTTACTAGGTATAGGAGGAGAGAAAAGTAGTGTATCCATTTATGTTGTAGGGAAATACGTTATTACGATTTTCAGTTTGATCATCACTTTTACGGAATTTATCAAAATACAGTAGAGTAGTAACATTTTTTTTCTAAAAACTCAACTTTTCAGGTGGCTATGTTCGTTATGTAATGTCTACTTTATTTAGCATATTAATTATTGATGTCTACAAACAATATAGAGAGTTCATTTTAATTGAGGGGGTCATAAGTAAAGGGCTGTAAGTGCACTTAAGTTACTTTTGAGAAAATGGGGTTTAAATATTTAAGCTTTCGTAAAACCGGTGAAATTTTTATTTCAATTTTAATGTGTGATGCGATTAAAATATCCCTTTGCCACTAAAATTTTAGATACTTTTGCTTACACTGGATGCACTTAACTCATGTTATTTACAAATGTCACTAGCATTCCTTTGCTTCTAGCCACCTCAATTCAAAATAAGCTAATCTGAATTTTTAAACAAGTTTCTGAAAATTGTTGCCGTTCATTAAAATGCAGGCTTCAATTCTTTACGCATATTATTAAAAACATTTTGAAGCATATTCTCTGAAATTGAATTTATCGTTTCTTGAATATAATTTTTAGTACGATATTATTAATATAGGTTCTTTCTTCTATAGAAAACGCAATCATATTTATGAAACACACTATACACTGCAGTGTTTACTTCACTGCTTGAAGACTTCGAATGCAACAGCGGCCGTAAGTTTGTGTGTCTGACGGGAGCAAGGACATTAGTGAAGGGGTGAGAGCGAAGTACATTCAGAAATGCAGGTACAATAAAAATGCAAGTAAAAATAAAATGATGTCCCTGTACAATACGTGTTTGTCAAAAAAATGCAAATGTCTCACTGTTCTCATTCAGGAGGGTACAGTGAGACACCACAGTGTCTATTACCGGACATTCAAATTATTTACATTTATTTGAAAAGAAAACAAAAACTTGCTGTCTCTTTATCTTGCCATATTCTGTAGGCTTATTTAGAATCATTTTGATGTCTGACTTCGAAACCATTGAAACATCTGAACATTTGAAAAAGTGAATTTTCCATGACATTTAAAACTTTTACGAAAAAATGAAATGAATTTTTGGTGACAACAAAGCTTATGATTACAAGAATTTAATGTAATTCTTTATTATTTTTTAACGTTTTCTTAAATTTTGTGAATATTTTTTTTTGTTTATGATATCATAAAAATGTAATGTATCTATTATTTTAAGCTACAGTTCCTAAATTGGTTACTAGTGTGTTCATTTTTAACGTTAGTTATTGGTAAATGTAATATAATTTCAGTTTGTTTTTGCAAATCATTGGTACATGGGAACAGTGAGACGTCTCAGTATACCCTTCAATGGCATGTCTCACTGTTCCCTTTACGTATAGTTCGTTTAAAAATGACGCCATCACTTCAAAATTAAAACTAGAAAGACGAAACTTTGCCAAACATAATCTCAAACACCATAGTATTAGGTAACAAATCATTCATATTTATGTCTCATTTGTATATCCAATATAACCTTCACACAAGCCAAAATTTTACTTCTAGAGTGAAAAATTACGAATTATTTTTTCATCACTCACCTTTATAACTAGAATCAAATCGAGTATGAAAATACTGTTACTTTACTCATGCAACATACATCACCACACTTACCAACATCTCAACATCAAAATTTACCATCTAATAAAAAATGTCTCGCTGTTCTCCCTGTCTTACTGTACCCACTTCTTCCCTACATTCTCCAGCTGGGATCTTGAGTCTGTCCTTTCTACATACTGGATTGACACGAGGAAAGAATAGGTAGGTCTATCGTGAAACCTGGACTCGGTCTAAATCTATAAATTCGAAGAGATGATCTGCTTTAAAACTTTCACTGTGTCCAAAGTAGTTGGAGATTTCTGAGTGTAGTACAGTCTGGTAGATGCAGGAACGTTCAGCGATTGGGAATAAAGTATCAGCTACATCATCAGGCAAAGGAAGAGAAGGGGAAATTGCTGGATCTATTCCCATAAATGATCCTCCCAGTGTGTCAATATCTAGCTTCAAAATGTCAGACGTTTGTGAATCTATGATACTGCGCAAGAAAAAAATGTTGATAACCCATTTTGAATCTTGCGTACACTACTTTTAACACTTGAATATAATTAATTAATTGATTAACTAGCGGAATTACTCCTGTTAATTATGTAAGCCGCGCAAACTTACATAATTAACATGAGTAAGTCCGCTAGTTAATCAATTAATTAAAAAATGTTGCATTTAAAAAACAATACCCATAAAAAGATAAATTTTTATCTAGGAACTCATAGTAAATCGTAGTGTTTTTTTAGTTGGTTATTTAACGACGCTGTATCAACTACTCGGTTATTTAGCGTTGATGGGATTGGTGACAGGTAGGTGTTATTTGGTGAGATGAGGCCGAGGATTCGCCATAAATTACCTGACACACTCCACGGTCGGAAGAAACACAACCAGGTAATCAGCCCAAGCGGGAATCGAACTCACGCCCAAACGTAACTCCGAATGTCTGCCGACTGAGCTATGGCAGCGGCCTGTACTGTTTGAACAACGTATTCCAACATACAAGGGAGAGATTACGAGGATTTAGCCCAACTGAGATGGCAATGAATCTAATGATTTCTTCGTTTTTAATAAATGGCGCTTGGCCCACTATGGCTCTGAACCATTCATTAACTGAAAAGCGATGTATGAAGCTGAATGGACATGGACTCCTGTCTTAAAAATCACAAAAACAGACAGATTAGCCTAATCCATGTAGATGATGATGATGATGATGATGATGATGATGATAACATTATAGAGTTACGACATAAATATAAATGTGTACAAAAGACGACTTTTATAGGACTATGTCACAATCCAGCTTCATCTGGACTTACGTAACTTTTTAATATATGTTGGTAACAGTGAACAGAACACAATTACATCCAAATTTCAGCAATGATGCAACAAAGACAATGGTCTCCGCAGAGGCGGTAACAATGAAGTTCCTAGTGATTTCCGGCAAGATACGGAAAACTTACCTATGTTAATACACTGAAATACCAGAGAAATTAGGTTTCCTTGCTAAACTATTTCCAACTAAAGATTGAAGTAGACGTAAACAAAACCGAAATGTATTACTCCGCAATCGCAAGCTAGCTACCAAAGCAGCCACCAGGGCGCATTATTTTCAGCAAGTGAGCACGCAGGGCAGCCACCGTCTGATATATTGCAGACATTTCAACACATTCATTGAACTAACCCGTAAAATGCTCACGGAGGGTTAATATTTATTATTTCTCTACTGGGAATAGTGGATTTTCATTTTCTGTAGATTCGTGATTAAATGTTATTCTTTGAAGAGTGGAGAATTTCTTTAATTCTACAGAAATTGATTTGAGGTTGACAACACTGAATCTCGCACTGTGTTATACCAGCTGCGCTGATGTGCTCTGTGAAGCTGCAAGTCACCTTGGGAGGGATTTAATGCCTATTACGCATGCGCGTTGCCATAATACACGTTACAATGATTTAACACGCAATGTCTGAAACTACTAATATAAACATGTTGTTTAAATCGTAAGAAAGTGTTCTTATAAGCATGTTTAATTCACACGTATTCCATGTATATTATACATTTTATTATTTTAGAAGGAACTATTTTGATGAGGAAGAAGATGACAAGCATGAGTTTGGAGGCGTTGTGCGTCCAATAGCCAATCAGGAACCATTATGCCACGTGCATTTATTTACATTTACTTCAGTCTTTAGCTGGAAAGAGAGTAGTGTGTCTATGGTTGTAACTGAAAATAATAAATGTGATCCCTGAAGTGGGTTGCAGTGTTGTACAGCGAGCTACGGCAAGATAGATTTCAACTCCAAAGAAAATTTAAACTATGGTTTATTTAACGACGCTCGCAACTGCAGTGGTTATATCAGCGTCGCCGACGTACCGGAATTTTGTCCCGCAGGAGGTCTTTTACATACCAGTAAATCTACTGACATGAGCCTGTCGTATTTAAACACGCTTAAATGCCATCGAACTCGGCCGAGATCGAACCCGCAACCTCGAGCATAGAAAGCTAGCGCTAAACTCCAAAGAACTGTGAGTATTTCTATTACTAACTTGATTTCATAAGACTCAGAAGTTAGCAACAATGCAATTACCTTTCAAATGTGGATCGCTCACTTCCTCTTTCTTAAAAGAGCCGACCCTGTGACTTCCAGAACAAACCTGATTATTCTCTGCGTCTCGTAGTCTGAAGATTTCAGTTTGATAATTGCCTCCCGGCATTCGCTCCGATTCCAGTGTTCTGGAAGATTTCACACTCGCTCCTAGCCGTTACTGTTGTAGCATTCGAAGAGCTTGCCAACGTAAATGCCCCAAAGAACAGCGTACGTAACGCATGAACGAACGGAGAAGACTGTGACGTCATAACGGAAGGCAGAAGGTTCAATAAAAGAGGGTTCAAATTCTTTGTGGTTTGTGTGCTTATTATCAACACTTAGAAGAAACGTTCATTCTGCCGTTTGAACATTACATTTCAAAATGCACTGAATGTACACGTAATATATCCAAACGATAAGTCTACTCCGAATCGTTGGCATTCGTGTAGTTCCCAAAGTAAATCATAGTGAAAGATATATATTTCTCTCCCTTCACATCCTTTCAAATCACAGGAAAAAAAAGACAGTCATCACTGCCTAGTTTCTGTTAAACGTTTTAAAAATCATGAAAGACTCGATGAAAAATAAATTTTAATATCTTATAAACACATTGCAAATTATACAGTGTTACTACAGGGACATCATTTTATTTTTACTAACATTTTTAATATTAATCTGGCTATACCTTTAGAGAACCGGAAACACAGATTGCTACCCCTTCCACGATTGGAGTTCGATGATACTGGCGTAAGATACAAACAAATCACTTTACTAGGTATAGGAGGGAAGAAAAGTAGTTCATCCATTTACGTAAACTAGGAAATATCGCGATTTTGAGTTTGATAATTTTCATTAGGTTTTTGTTTAATCAAAATACAGTAAAGTATTGACAATGAGTGTTTTTACTCTCGAACTGAGCTGTCCATTTATTCATTATGCAGTGTATATTATACTGTCTATAGCACATCAGCGTACAATATAGAGAATGAAGTTAAACTGAAAAATAATCACAATATGGATATTTAAACACATATTTCAAAATGATGGTCGTTCATTTTTATACAGGTTTCAGTTCTTTTTTGCATATTATCGCACATAGACTATTATACCTAATTCCAATTACCAGTTTCGTCTTTCGTACTAGTAACTCATGTTGAAATAACTATAAAAGAGTACCTTACGTACTGTAAATTCAGTCTTCAATTCTGCCCGATCCGAAAAGATAAAATTATCCAGATCTTCTATTTACTGTCCGTCCAAGTGTTTTGTCGCAGGGTCGTAGAAAGGAGGGAAATCACGTGAGTTAATTACTTAACGAGGCCCTTTTATTTAACTTATTTTAAACAGTTGTATAATATTACATAGACGTCCAATTCCTAACAGAAATTAATGTTTTCAGAAAAGACCTAAGACAGCCCAGCCATTAAGGGACGGGCAGAAGTGGGTGGGGGAAATCGGGATGCGACATAGGCAAACGGACGACAGTACCTGTGCGAGAATATGATTCAGTATTGAAAGCGAACATATTTCTAGAACGTACTATACTCACTAACTCAGTACTGTTTGTGTTTACTATGACCGTAAGGCGACTTTGACAGTATACGCTTGGTTCTGTGTGGAGAACAGTGTGGGAGAGAAGTACATTCAAAAACTCAGGTACAATAAAAATTGAAGTAAAAATAAAATGATGTCCTTGTATAAATAATCTTTCCGATTATAAATTTGAATAACTATCGTTAGGAGACACTTAGAAACATGATATTGATATCAATGTAAAGAGAAACTCAAATATTTTTGTTATCCATTCGGTTAAATCACATGTGCTACTTTTAAATCAGCAAAAATTAGAAAACCTGAAATTGGCATCAACAGAAACAGAAACTCCAAAATTTTTTAATTTTTTCACTGGAAAACACGAAACATGAAACAGAAAGAGAAACATTTGGTTCACAACCGTAAGTAAGTCACATGTGCTCAATGTGAGCTCCTTGTGTCACACGACACACATCAAGTCTGTAGTCATTTTCCTGCCATACACGTTGTAGCATTGGACCATCCACCAGTGCAATGGCCTCTGTGATGCGGACACGAAGATCCTCAATGGTAGGTGGTAATGGTGGCTGATACACTTATTGTTTTATAAAACCCCACAGAAAAAATCACAAGGGTGAGGTCGGGGGAACGTGGAGGCCAATGCAAACATTCTAAATCTTCACGGCCAGCACGTCCAATCCATCTCCTTGAAAGTCATGTATTCAGTTCGTTTCTGACATCTAAGTGGTAATGGGGTGGTGCCCTACCCTGCTGAAAAATGAAATCTTCGATGTCCTGTTCCAATTGTGGAAGAAGCCATAACTGTAACATGTCTGGGTACCACTTACGGATACTGGGCCCACTGGGTGAATCAACACCAAATTTTCTTCTAAAATTGCGTTGTACAGTGACAACAGACTGGGATATGTGAAAATGTAGCACACAAAATGCCCTCCTGTCTTCGTTTGCAGCCATTTTTCTGTTATACCGTCTTCTAGCAACGAAATTAATAAATATGCGACAGGTTCACCAACATGACAAAAATATTTGAGTTTCTCTTTCCATTGATACCAATATCATGTTTCTAAGTGTCTCCTAACGATAGTTATTCAAGTTTGTAATCGGAAAGATCATTTATAGTAACCCTGTTTTATAATCAAATTGAACTAACAAAAATTGGTGTTTCAAAAACATGGAAAATAACAATTTATGAAAATCCCTTCACTTTACATATAAGAATTGTAAATGCAGAATTAAATATCATACTTTATGGCACTACAGCCTGTGGAAGGCCAAGACTGACCAGTCAAAGGCTGACTTAACATCTACATGCCTCAGCAAAGGTAAACGACCATCCAACCAATACCGAGGTAACATGTGGTCTTCCGTTATTTCTGGATTACGAAACCAGATTTCGTTACTTACTGAAGCTGCTCAACTTCATCACGATGAACCGAAAATGTACATAAACGTGCATTGGGTTCGCATAGCTTAAAACAAATTAATATTTCAGAATAGGCCTACATTGTTTTGCCTACTTCCACAGCACATCAGTATACACTGACACGTGTGGTAGCTTTCACTTTACGCAATTTCCCTTCAATAACCTTCCGAATAGTATTATTTGTGTGATTGTTCAACCGATGTTTTAACGAGCCCTTGTTTGTGTACAGATGCATAAGTAAACATGCAGTGTGTTGTGACGAAGTCCATGATAAAATTAGAGCTGCATGCAAATATCACATTTTGCAAAAAGTTAAACAAAATTGTTCGTAGTAATGTCACAAGAAGTCTGAGATTTGCCGATAAACCTCAGACCTCGAGTGACATTTATTAGGATTATTTCGTGAATAAAATAAAAATGTAAATAATATATTCCTAAAATTCGATCACAAAATGTTAATAATTGTATATTTACGAATACTTAACCTATTCAGACATTGTGAAGTTGAAATAGATGAATATCGATTACTGCAATAAAGAAATTCGATGTTATTATTCAGTAATGGCAATTGCAAAAACCGAAATACAGGTTTAACAGTGTTAATTACATGTACTGCGCTTAAATACATTTTCATTATCTGCTGGAATATAATTTAAAAACTTTTAATATAACTACAGTAACCTCATTAATACATTAATTAAATGAAGAATTGCTGAAAATGCAGTTATCAAATCTGAATGAAGGAATGTAATTTTTTCAGATAGCTTACAATGGACATGGAATTAGAAGATGAAGATGTAGGTGTGGAAGTAGAATTTCGCAATTTGTTTAGTATTTCATCGTTACATTACACACTACACTGAGAACTAAGAACTGTGTGGGGACAGCTATATAGCAATGCTTATGTATTCACAGCGAGACATGTTGCTACACAGTGAAGCCATCTCTGTATAGATAATTAAAACACGAATTTTATTACGCCATACGGAAGGCAGTTTGATCAAAGACCTTGCATATATTACTGTACAAAGTCTTTGTGTTTGATATGCGATGATGTTACATAAATTTGAACATCTGACTTTCTATTAATTGTTTAATTTCATTCACAAAATACCAATTTTATAGGCTACAATTATAGTTTAAGTTACCTGTGGGAGCAAGACCAATGTCAGCTGTGTCTTATTTCGACCGTTACTCAATCTACAGGAAAGCATTTTTATAGCTCGACAAACGCATTCTCGTTGTAGTGTGTAACGGAACTAAAGCTGCATCTACACATTTCAATATTCCAATCGCATATGCGTACAATCTGGGAAGTATATTGAAAGAATCAAGTTTAAAGGGTATGTTCAATTAAGATGCATGAAGATTTTCTGTCTACATGGTGCGCCGTTTTGAACGTCGTCTTCACTGCGTAAATATATTAATTATTATTAAATATCAATCTTGCATTCATTGCTTTAAAGTTGAAAGAAAAGTTTAACCGTGTAGTTGCATCTTAATGTATTCATGATCACCAATTTACGGGGAAACAGTTGGTGACAACGACTAAACAAAAGAATGACCATGCGATAAATTGATAGCGATAAATCTAGCTGCAAAAAGTATCGCAAAGTGTGACTGTGTTTCGTTGGAATTCAAAATTTAATTGCACTTCATTGGTCGAAAATGGAATGACGTCATATAAACGAAATAGTCAACAGAAATTCTAAAAATTTTCCTACAAGTGCATGTTAGAGAACCTCTTGACTGTAGGACTACAGTTCAGAGTTCAAATGACACAAAACTTTCATTTAAATTAGAGATGATGTTGCAGATGATACGCATACCAACCCAGATGCTCATCTGCATCCCAAGTCCTTCGGTCTGTTTCGAAAAAAATTCTGTTCAGGATCGACTCCTAACATCGGCAGCACTGCAACATAAAATGATGGCTGTGCTTGATATGAAGTAACTATTCCATAGGTGCCCACGAAATTATGTATTTACTATCAAGTAAGACTGCCAAACATGGTTCACATCTTGAGAAAATACCTAAAAGATAGGTACCGATACGTAATACTAAGTTTATATACAATACACAGTAAATAGCATTTAATGAATTAAAGCATATTATACTTGAAAATATAAAACGTATAACAGATCATTTATGTAGTTAATATAAAAATGTACAGAAAAATAACCAACAGTAATTTATCTAGAAAAAATCAAAACTCGAGTGGGATTTAATTAACTATTACACTATTATAGGAAAGTATATAAAGATTAGAAGAAATAAAATTCTCTAATACAATAAAATATTAATTGACTTACTAAAATTATATTTCCCTAATGTTACCTTCACCAAAACGTTTGAACAGAGTCGCCATTTTCAGTTAACTATCTATGCAGTAAACAAGTGACGATCGCAAAGCATGTTTTATAATTCCGTAAAGAATTTGCAATTTGAAATGTTGGCGAACAAAGAAACAAATGGTAGGGAGGTGATAAAAACAGAAGAAAGTATATAAAAATTGAAAGTAATAAAGTACTCTAATACAATAAAATTTTAATTTACTTACTAAAATTCTATTTCACTAATGTTAGCTTCACCAAAATCTTTGAACGAAGCCGTCATTTTCAGTTGACAATCTATGCGGGAAACAAATGACGATCGCAAAACATGTTTTATAGTACCCTAAAGAATTTTAATTTTGAAATGTTGACAAACAAAGAAACAAATGCTAGGGAAGTGATAAAATTGTAGCGATATAGAGACATGATTGGTTGAAACACGTCCTTTCGTACCATTTTATTGGTCAAAAGTAGTATGACGTAGTAAAAGTGTAATAGTCAAGGCAAATTATAATTTATTCATTCCAAATAGACTGGGGTGTATTTATTGTATTTTGTACAAGTGTCGTTTATAGCAGTGGCGTTTGTCTGGAAATATCTACTGTTTGTTAGAAATTCTCATAAGAGAATGGAACGGACCAAGGATATAGTTTTTGAGAGCTATCATCATCATAATCATCATCATCATCATCATCACCCACGCCACTATCATACAGACAAAAGATGCGGTGGAAACAGTGGGAAACAATGACAAAATGCACATGATGGAAACCGTCGACACCTTTTGATGACTAGTGAAGTCTGGGATCTGTATCTGATCAGTGAGTAGCTAAGCAATACACGGAAACTCTGTGTGGTGTGGAGGTATCGTTTCAAATGATAGAAGAAATACGATTTACCACAAGTAATGCACGCTGAAAGCTAGAAAACTCGAGTAATATTTGAACACTTTATTTACTTATTTACTTACTTACTTCATTAATTAATTAATGTATTTATTTATTTAATCTGGAAGGATTAAGGCCATAAGGCCTTCTCTTTATTTAATGTATTGAAGAAAGTTTTGAATTTATTACAGTTTTCATTTATTACATACATTCCGCATTTTACGCGTATATTGCGTGTCGTGTAGAAATTAATTTTTACGCATAGCTTCCCAACTCTGATTATAATTGAGGAGGTCTGAAGCAAAGGCGTACGAGTGGCATTTCTATGAACATGAGTTAAGTGCATCCAGGGCAAGCTAAAACAATTACTACAATTTTAGTGGCGAAAGGAAATTTTCTTTTAACCACATCACACACTAAAATTAAAATTAAAATATTCACGGAATTTATGAAAACTTAAGTACTTTCAACCACATTTTATCACAAATAATTTAAGAGCATTTATACCCTTTTTCTTCTGACCCCCTCAAATGAGCTAAGTATCTACATACGTGGCAAAGTCGTCTTCATTTGTCTTGTGACATCGGAAAGGAGTGGCGAAACCAGTTTCCATCGCCTGCTTCAAGCAGACAGCGGGTAGAAAGGAGTTCAAAATTAGATGTCATGGCACTGTCAAAAGTCGGTGCTTTGCGACATCTTTAAAGTCAGGTACGATTACTTCCTTCAGACAGGCTGTGTGGGCACAGAGGAATAAAGGCCAAGGTCGTCGCAGTCTGGTAGGTGATGTAGTAGAAACCAAGGCAAGTCCGAAAAGTGAATGATTAGTTAAATATCCCGCAGACTATAGTATGGTGAATTTTACTACGAATTAGAAGCAGATGCAATCGTTAACCGACAATAACGAAAGGCAGCACAAGTCTTGTGTGTTCATGGCAAACAGAATGATAAATCAGGTGATTTCCTTCACACGATTATGTTCAGCGATGACATGACGCTACATTATAAGAGTATGGTTGAACAGAAAAGCTAATGGAGAACAAGAGTGCCAAACTATTGAAAAATATAATCCGCTGAAGAACAGACAAAATTCCATTCCATTCCTCTTCCGTTGTGAATAATGGATAAACATGGAGGAATTAGGAGTGTGTCATGGTGTTTTTTAAATATGAAATGCTGTGTCTTCTGCTGCAGTTGTTCACAGTTCATACTGTTGGAAAACCAAAGCTGTGAATTATTTTATTTCGTTTGGTTTTAATTTATCGATACATTTTTTTAAGCTTTCATAAATACACTTCTTCTAAGCAGTAATATAAGTTGTGAATAATCTTATTTTATTGAAACATTATTTAAATTTTTAGAGGCATATTGTAAGCGAGTCATTTTACCTGTTACTCACATTACTATTTGCTGAGTTAAACTTCAATGCAACTAGATGAAATGTTAAATGAAGAGTCCACCGCAAGAATGATGGATGTCACTTTCCTGTCGAAAATGAACCAAGACTGTCAATGCATAGCTTAAGACATATAGAATGTACATAGAGAGTTATATGGCATTAACACTGATAGTCATTGTCCAGTAATGATCGGAAAATCACAGTTAAGCTTTGAGCGCTAAGCATTCCAAACTTTCAATTGCTTCTCCTGCAAAATGTATTCCAAATGACCTCCATCATTCTTGCAGTGGACTCTTCAAATGTTATGTTTTATTTAACGACGCTCGCAACTGCAGAGGTTATATCAGCGTCGTCGGATGTGCCGGAATTTTGTCCAGCAGGAGTTCTTTTACATGCCAGTAAATCTACTGATATGAGCCTGTCGCATTTAAGCACACTTAAATGCCATCGACCTGGCCCGGGATCGAACCCGCAACCTTGGGCATAGAAGGCCAGCGCTATACTAACTGCGCCAACCAGGTCGACAACTAGATGAAGAGAGGCATATTTGACCATCAGTAATTAATTCAATTCGCAAGGTATTACAGCTGATAATTAAATTAGGTAATATTTGAAAATGATTTGAGCTGGTAGGTACATTCTACTCAAGCCAATCGGAAGTATAGTAAAAGAAAAAAAACTAATGAGCCTAGTTTTGATGGCAGTGCTCCTGTAGGTAGGCAACAAGTTTCGCAAGTCTGTCCACAAATAGTATATATACCGACGCTCTTTTTACTGCACATATGCAATGTGTTGTATCTGGAACTTACTAAAATTAGGCGACTCATTTCTATTTTCCTGGAATTGTATCTATTTCAATTATTTGCGAATGCAACTGTTGAACAAACATTGATATGCAAATCAAGATTTTCAGGTATAACTCCCTGTAAAGTTGATTTGAATAAACCAAAGGTCCCGGGTTCGATACCCGGCTCCGGAACAATTTTTCCCTCAAAATTATTCAAATCAACTTTACAGGGAGTTATACCTGAAAATCTTGATTTGCATAATACATGTCACTGTTCGTTAACAGAAAACCACAATTTAAGTCACACGGAGTTAGTGTGCACTCGAAGTTGGTTGCTTGACGGTTGTCAGCCCATTGAGGTATCGGTGTCGGTTATAGCTCAGTGGTAGAGCGTTGGTACGTTAAACCAAAGGTCCCGGGTTCGATACCCGGCTCCGGAACAATTTTTCCCTCAAAATTATTCAAACATTGATATTATAATTTATAATGGCGATTTCAGGTATTATAGTCATCTCTTAAGCATGAGAGTTACGCAAAGTATTTATGTTTATAAAATAAAAACCACAAATAGTTTCCTTCAACATAAATACTATTTCTAGCAAATCTACTGTATAATATTGCAGGTTTCAGAGGAAATAACATTTAAGCTGTGAACATTTTTTTTTTCAAAATGCGCTACGTTTCAGAAGGTTTTCAATTATCGCCACTACGTCTTCATGACTCAAGACGCTTCATAAAGAAAGGGCATCAGTCAAATTTTTTTCTAAATTGAGTTAACATTGAATTTCCCATCTTGAAAGTTCAACATATCGTTTTAGCAAGAAAGGAAACCAGTCTAACGTTTCATCCATCGTGATATTGTAATCGGAAAGTGAGCGTTTTCTAAAGGAAGGGCATCGGTTCAGATTACTTTTATGAAACACTAATGGGTGATCTTTTCTTAACGGTCATTTTTTTATTATTATTTTTTTAGATATTCGTACAAATAAAAGATGGCAACATGTATTCACGTAACAGTAGCGGTTGAGTCATAATTACTTAGGCTTACCCAACTGCTTGAAATGTTCAGTAACCTAATGCGTCGAAGAGGGACACTGCACTATAGGCGAAAACTAAAATCTGGGTGGGGGGGGTTAATCATGTGGATTATATTCCGTTTGAAACAGCATTGATGGAAATTAACTCGCACCACAAATTGTGAAATTGCTTGCACTAAATTTTAGTATTTTGAATGTCTGTGCTTCAAAAATTGTATAATTAAATTAATTTTTAAGAAATTCTGAATACGAAGTAGGCCTAATAAAATAATATTTCCACATTTTCTCAATAGATCTAGATGTCACTTTCGTATTTATCATCACTGTCATCATTGTAATCATTGTCCTCGTTTTCTTCCCCCTCCTGTTGGTCTTCCTACTCCCGAAGGTCCAGTTTTCATGGGTGTAAGTTTTACACCTTTATTACAGAATTTAACTTCTCCATTCAGCCAAGGAATACACTTAATGAGAAATAGATAATTTTTTCTATTGCACTATTTCCATCTCCTGTCGAATTCACATTTTAAAACAATTTGTTTATAATTCCCCTAAAAAAAAAAAAAAGGCGCACTTGTGCACAAAATCTGAAGAATAGAAATTAAAGAATACGCTCATAACTACACTGCGGTACAAGAGAACTAAAAAGCTTTTTTTCTAAACTGTGCGAATTTAATTAAATTTCATGTAACAGTTACTTTTACAGAGTCTCAGTAAATTTAACAAAATCGTCGATTTACAATCAAACCACGTCTGAGAAAAACACGTTTGAAACTTCTTGACGTGATTGAATCATAAAAATTTTATTTTCAGTAAATCGTTTCCCTGTATGTAAGTTATATTTTATTTTCCAAGTTAATACATATTCATTATGTACATTAAGTTTATATATGTCTTTTTTCAGAAGCAATATTTTTTACTTCCTGTGTTTTTGGACGATAATATAAGGAACAGTGTGCAAGCACTTGTTCTAAATAATAAATATGGTAGTACTTATACTCTAGATCACCTTACTTGATACCCTAAGGGTGAAACCTAACCATTCTTCCTTTACTACATGTGCTAGTGGATTATAGTGATTTTCTAGCTCTCAATTTGAATTTTCTTTTACCAACTTCGTTTCGAATTTCGGGTACTGACAAATACTACAACTGGCAGTTATTTTCTAACTGTTATATTGGCACCAACAATTTCGGTTTGCAATGAAGGAAACTGATGAAAATGCAAGCAAGTAAATATATTTTTAAGTTAGATCTCATGAATCGTAAACTGTTTAGTGAAAGAAATGAATTTCATGTTGCCAAACAAAATAGATTTTAATATTAGATCATACCAATCCTAATTACCAACATAATATGCGAGAAGTTCAGGAGGAAAATTCATTATATCATAAATTATTGAACCATTTAGAAAACACCTCGCAACATAAAGACGAGATGTGGTTAATAAGCAACACATTGTTATTGTTAATAGGCTACTGTACTATTATTATTATTATTATTATTATTATTATTATTATTATTATTATTCCAGTACGTAGCATTGTGATTTTACCCTCTTTGGTGATATCTGGTATTAGTTGGCAACACTGAAGAGACGGCCAAATTAGGTTTTTAGGAACTACACTTACGTGATCCGCACTATACCCATTGCTACAATACAACACCAAATTGGAGATAAACAGTTTCTTTTTCACAGATTACTCAGTCAGAATCCCTTGTAAACTGACGCGTCAAAAACAGTAGCGGAAGCAATTTCACAGCTATAACTTTGTATGTGTTGTTATATTGCGACATGACAATGAAAGTGATTATGAATATACATTCGTGAACCTCGAAAAGGGCCAAAAAAATGTAAACTGAATTGAGGATGATTTCTGTCAACTGTGAAATGGGACTTTTTTTTCCCAGATAGATTTCATTCCTTCTAGTTTTGCTTCCGACTTGCTTCTACAGTCACTGAATGCACTGTTGCCACATCAACTGTCACATACCTACATTTTTACAGATTTTCAATTAAATTTCAGCCAAACCGTCTATGTTACGCAACAAACCAACTAGAACATATTTGCTGGTATTTGCTTTAAAGAAGCACACATCATCTCCCCATAGCCTCCCGTTTTCCTGGAATATTCATTCCAAAAGTCAACTAAAAATTATACTTTTCTCAAAACCCGTTCACAAAAGCCCATAATATTAGACCTTTTAGTTTAATTCATTGATATTATTTATCTCTAAAAAGGACCATATTTAGTTCCCTTTCATCCTGTATATGTCCACATCCACAAACTACATCTCCTGTTATTCAATTACTCCAACGAACTAGATATGAAAACAAGTCGCCGGACAGTCGAATACATGCAGCCGCTCCATATTCAATTCGCTACTGTACGACGCAGAAAGAAAATAATCATCATCATCATCATCAACCACAGGGATTAGGCCTATTGGCCTGTTCCGTCTTCAAAGTTTATGTCGTCTATCCATCTTGTTCTTGGTCTACCAACATTTCTGTGTCCTCTTGGTTCATAGTTCAGTATTACTTTAGGTAACCGGTCGTCATTCATTCTTCTTATATGTTGGTACCAATTATGTTTTTGTTGTTGTATTTTCTCAGTCAAATTAAACATATTTAGTTGTTCTCGTATATTTTTGTTCTTTTGATGATCTAAAAGAGTGAAGCAAAAAGGAATTTCAAAAAATAGACCAATTTTCTGAACCATTAACGTTGTATAAAATTTTAGTTGTGTTGAACGTTGTGTTTTATTTTTTAAGGTCCTTCGTATTGTTCCACACATCTGTTGAAATTTACTCATTTTATTTTTGACGTCTTGGATTCGTGGTGATAGGAGGAGGAGGAGGAGGAGGAGGAGGAGGAGGAGGAGGAGGAGGAGGAGGAGGAGGAGGAAAAATAACTTCTTATTCTTTCAAAGAGTAATTTCTACAAGAAACGTTTCTGCTTAACCTTTGATAGAGCACAAAGACAGAAGTAACAACGATCAACACCGGTTAATTTTTATCTATACCCATTGCGCTAACGTTTCTCTTACCCTTAAAAGTTGCCGCTTTAGATAATAAAAACAAAATAATATTGTGCAGTAAACAAATACAAGTGCCGTACTAAAAATCATGAACTTTCCACCAAAACCACAACAATCACACTAGTCATAATCATTATGGTCCAGTACTGAAGAAGGTCAACAATTTCTCCGTTTGGACTTAAAGTTGTTATTGAAAATCGTCTTGAGAGGACATTCTAATTTTGTTCTTCTTCATAACTGAATACCAAGTGTGGAATCCTGTCTTGTCTACCTATTCCAGCGGTGGCGAAAATGTAATCGTGCGCCGAGCCACTGTGTAACCTGCAACGTGCATAGTACCTATGGAGGGAGGCGGACACCCGAAGGGGAATTGAAGCAACTGTCTGACTTATTAACGGATTTTCATTTTCCCTACGTCAAGCACTTAAATATAATTTTACACAGTACAAGGCTACAAACTAATGTTTAGTACGTGTAACGAAGAAAGAAATGAACAATAAATGAACAATATCACAACCTAAAATTAACTGTCTTCAGAATGTCTCTGCGACAAAGTTTCAAAATCAGGAATTATGTCACTTACTGCCAGTCGTAATTGATCACGAAGATATTTGTCTGTCAGTCGTGATCTAAATTTGGTTTTTACTATTTTAGTTGTTGAAAATAATTTTTCACAAACGTAAGTTGTAGCGAACATGGCTTCAACAGAGCAAGCGAAAGAATGAAGCTTCGGATATTTATTTTTTGGCAAAGATTTGAAATATAATAATATTAAAGATTTGAAAGTTCAACATTTGTCAAGTCCTTACATCTAGCTTGCATTTGACATCACATAGTAAATCAGTGAGTTCAAATTGAAGAGCTAACCGCATTATTCGTACATCTGCTGAAAAAGGGTCGACGTACAGAGATGATGATGATGATGATGATGATGATGATGATGATGATGATGATGATAACAATAACACTTAACCTTTTAATGTTTCATCAGTAACATGTAGTATAATGCCGTTTTATGTTATACAACCGTTTTCCTCGTAATACATGTGAAGAAATCATACATTTAATATTCTCATCATATTGACAGCAAAAAAATGCGTCCTCCCATCCTACTTGGAACTTTCGTACATGGTTTCGAGAGAGACATATGCCACTCGCAGGTCAGAGACAAATACAAATGGAACGGAGTTTGACTCCAGTGAGTGAGAGGGTGGGGGTTGGCGGAGGTTAGAAGCAAGCGAAATGCACAGCTATCGCTGCGAGCCATAATGTCTTGCGAGTCACGTTCTCGCCACGGCTGATCTATTCTATAGTGTTACGTCGCGTTGGTTTTCTGTCACCAAATTATTATAATGTGCTCTGAACACCAATTTTGTTATGCGCGACAATCAAATCCCCAACATGCGAAACAACCCTGAAGTGTCATCTTGGACTACCATGTGCTTGATTTCTTACGCGTCGAAGAATATAGTGACATTCTGGAGAAATATGTAAAGACAATTCCCTTCTCTCTTAAGGAGGGCAATAACGCGGAGTCTTTTTGAACAGCAGCCTTCGCGCATAGAAGGAAATCAGTAGCAAACACGCGACCAGTAAAAAAGAGATGCGACAGTCTCAGTTTATTTTTCTGAAACTCTGTGTTCTGTATGTGTAGGAAGCTTATGCTTGCCAATTCTCCATGAAAGAATCGTGCAATTTATTCCATCGGGCAACGATAACAGTAGCAGGATCTCTTAGCCTAGTTTTCCTATGCTTTCGACTGTAGTATGGGCACAGTAGGAAGAAGCGTTATGCTTAAGAACCCCTCCTCTTCTCCATGCATTCCACGACATCTTTGCAATAACACTGGCTTCGCGTCTTTTCTTGGCAAGTCTCTGTAATACCACTATTCACAAAACGAAGATCTTTCAAAAACTTACAGCAAACTACAGTACGCATGTAGTATCCAAAAACAGAACCATGTGGGATTTGAAATTTTTTACTTTGGTGAGAATGGATGGGATGATTCCATTCCATGCATTGCCTCTTTAATTGTGGCTTTAAATGGGAGATGGGTATTGTGAATCATTTGTATGAATCATTCATTTAAGATATGATTTACTAAAATTATTCGTTCCTTTCGTGAATTTGATTCAGAGATTATCCGACAGCAGTATGAATGAATGATATAGGATTTCCATTTCCAGTCGGCGATATCGTTCGTTTGTTACTATTTTTGGTTCACGTTCACATTTTTCTCACTATACTGCCCTACTTAAGCACAGAGGTGGTAACTACAAATTTTATGAAAAATAAGATAATGACGTACAGCAATTCTGTGGATTATTTTGCACCTAATACTAGAGTTTTACGGTCGTATCTAGGCTCTAAATACAGTACCTTATAATGCTGTATAGGCTAACTAGAGGTTCGTGCATTTGTATAGCCCAGAGTCGTGCAGATTTGTCCAAATCCACGGGCTTCTCCTGCGCTGACCGCAACGGGCTGAGCAGTGTCGCACGGAACTAGCCCGTGACGTCACCCTGCACCACCGCACGGGTCGCGGCGGACTGCTTGTGAAACGGTTTAGTGCGGTGGACTTGTTTGTATCAAAGCATGAGCCCAAGCTTCCACTTCTATCAATTACTTATGAATTGAGTTGGTGCGGGTTTGTGCTTGTGTGTACGGTTCGATCAACGATCAGCTACTGTTTCAAACATTTGATTTCTGTTTTTCAAGATGAGTTCAAATAATGGTGCATCGCAAGAAAAATACAGTCTCTGTGAGGCTGCTATTACACTATCAGAATTCTTTGACAATCTCTGAACGCAAATCGAAAGTAATGGCATTCAACGGAAAAGACCATATGAGATGTAAAATCAGCATTAATGACAACATAATAGAACAGGTGAACAATTTTAATTATTTGGGATGCAACGTATCATACCGCCAGAAAGAAGATATTAATATTAAATTAAATAAATTCTACAGAATGTGCGGCACTATAAAAAGAACACTGAAAAATAAAACACTACAGAGTACACAATTAAAATTTTATAAAGTGATGGCGGTACCTACCTTAACATATGCAAGTGAGAACTGGACTCTTAATCGTGCAGACATAAGAAAAATAGAAACTGCAGAAATGAAGTTCTTGCGTTTAATAGCAGGTGTGACAATATTAGACAGGAAACGAAATGAAGATATTAGAAAAGACTTAAATATTTTTAATTTAACAAATAGAATCGAAAGCATGAGAAATGGCTGGTATGAGCACGTTCGAAGAATGCCTACAGACAGAATTCCCCAACAGTTACTACAATACAAACCAAGAGGACGTAGAAGTGTTGGACGCCCAATCACTAGATGGGAGGACTCATTAAATTTCGCTTGATGTGAAAACAGGTCAAAAGGCCTAATTTCATGACGCAGAAGAAGAAGAAGAAGAAGAAGAAGAAGAAGAATTCTTTGACAAAGAATATTATGCTAAAATATTACATCAAAGATCTTTGATAAAAGATAGGATTTAGGGTATATTACACTACATGAAATCTTTTCAGAAGATTTTATCAAACATGACCTAAAATTAGGAACAAATCTCTCCTAACACTTGTTCCACAACGATGAACACGCGTTCCGTGGATTTGTTGATACTAATATTTACGCGTTAAGTTTACGATTTGTTTACACTGATATTTACGCGTTAAGTTTATAACACCATGAATAAATATCTGGTTAGGACTTAAACCATGGATTGTAAGGCGTGATAAGAGAGGTATACATCTAAACTTATTGAAAGAGCTACAATGAGAGGGCTTGAAAAGTTATACAAATTATTATAAAATATTATTTACTTACAAATGGCTTTTAACGAACCCGCAGGTTCATTGCCGCCCTACATAACCCCGCCATCGGTCCCTATCCTGTGCAAGATTAATCCAGTCTCTATCATCATATCCCACTTTCCTCAAATCCATTTTAATATTATCCTCCCACCTACGTCTCGGCCTCCCCAAAGATCTTTTTTCCTCCGGCCTTCCAACTAACTCTCTATATGCATTTCCGGATTCGCCCTAATAATATTAATATTATATCATAAAAATTATTTATTTACATTTCATTTGCTTCATAATCCGATATCAGAATTTTTGTGGTAGCAACAATCTAGTTATATTTGCGTTCCGCCATATTTGTTTCAAGGTATAGTAATCTTTTATCAAAGATAACAAGCTGCACTTACGTTTAATAAAAGATCTTTTATCAAAGGAACTTTTACAAAAGAAAACCCATTACACTGTCATATATTGTATAATATATATTTTATAAAAAGATCTTTGCAAAAAACTTTGATAGTGTAATAGCAGCCCGGAAAAACTTCATCACAGACACCGGCCGTGAAAGCATACTTTCTAAAATACAATCTCTCTAGATAAAAAGTAGTGAAGGAGAAAATCGCTGCTAGAAAGTTTAAAAATATAAAGTCGGATGAAAATTTCAAAAAGTACCATAGGGAGAGTTTTTAAATCTGTGTTCGACAGCAGTGGAAAATATTTTAATTTTGTACTGTGTCCTGTATGCTTATGCCACACGCCAAGCGCAAGCAGGAAAGGAGTAGAATGCAATCAACTGGTGGGATGACGTCACCACACCGAGGCGTGCGGTGGGCTAAGCTGGGCTGCGTAACCCAGCGTGATGGGCTACGAAGCGGCCGCGCCAAGCAGTGTTAGTCTTGGGTGGGCTGGGCTGCTTAAGCGTTAGGACTGACAGTGCTGCGCTGAGGGCCAGCCTGCAGGACTCTGGTATAGCCTACATGTTATTCTAAGCCCTTAGTGCAGTTATCTCCGAACTAACTAGTTTGCAGTTACTCCCTCTGTGCTTAGTAGGGCGGTATATGACAGCACATTGCAGTTGACTGAATTAATACAAAATTGATGAATAACAAATGAAGACGATCGTTCTCTGGAGCACTGGAAGAAAAGGTGAACGGGAGAAAAGTTCGGGGCAGAAGAAGATATCAGATGATAGACGACATTAAGATATGTGGATCATATGCGGAGATTAAGAGGAAGGTAGAAAATAGGACAGATTGGAGAATGCTGGGTTTGCAGTGAAAGACCTGCCCATGGGCAGAACACTTTGGTATGTATATATGTATGTATGAGTATGTCTGTGCGTGTAACTTATGTATTTATGTATATATGTGTATATTTAATAACACTGCAATTGGGTATACACCCGGTGGCAGTGATATGTAATATACAATAACATTATAATAATTACAGCAATAAAATTACAATAATCACAACAATAAATAACATAGACAAAATAAGCGTAATAGTAATATACGTTACAAGAGCGGTATGTTGACGTTTTCATGGTCGAGGAAAAGATTGAAAAAGCGAAACGTAGTTGAGCTTTTTTAATTTCCGAGAACATGAAAACAAACATACCGCTCGTGTATCGTACATTATTTTGTGCGAAGATCGTATATTACATACCTGAAAGACGAATTTCTAATTAGTTGCAATGAAATCTCCATCTTGGTTTCTGTTTAATGACGCCAACTTCGGAACACAAAAATATCTTTCTTCAACATTGTTGCTATAAAATGTTTTCTGTGTTTACTATACTCCAGCAGGCCGTGATATACGTCTGTCTTTTTTTTCCCCCAGTCTATAAATGCGAACTTAAAACAAACGGTAAGGTTATGTAATGATTCATTTTTCATTTTAATATTTTAACAATATTATTTATATTTATAACATATTGCAGTAATAACATCGGCATCTGGAATCTTGTTGATTTTTTCACGGCTTCTTAATGTTACTTGTATCAGGAATGCAATAAGTTTCGTGGAGTAGTAGACTTTACTTAATTTTTGCAAATATTTAAAAACAATAATTAACATTGGAATTTAGATGAAATTGCAGTGGTAAGTTTCCAATTTATAATTATTACTGTGTTAAACGTCTCAAAAAATAATATGTTAAAAGCCTAAAGCAGTAAAATGAATGTCGCGCTTAAGCGGTAAGAAGAGGGAAATTGTTATGTGTGTTACGTTGGGAATACTGAATGTGGTATTTCACACTTACCGCGTATTGGTTCTGTGCTGAAAACAAGCAAATACGCACGATCTCGCACAAAATAAATTATAGCTTATTAATAAATAAATGCAATATACTGCAATACTGATTGCATTCTGAGTTCTTGTACAGCCAGCTGTTCGGCGCATGAACTTCATTTCACTAGCAGTAATTATATTTTTATAATAATTTTTTAAAGTCCAAGCCTCACTGCCGTAACAAAGCACTGGTCTTGCTAGGGTTTTGTACAGACAAAAACGGATATGTTTTTGGAGTAGGAGGTTCATGACAACATTTCTCAAACTTTTTAAAGCAAGATCACTTTAAAAATTGTGAGAATCATCCTAATGATGACCATGGCTTTGTTTAATTAAAAATTTTTGCGAGAATATCTAAATCTACTAAAATGATACTTTAAAGACAAGATAATTTATTACATTAACACTTTATAAATGTTATCTATACTAATAATAAATCTGTAGCCGAAAATTTTCTGGTAATTTTCGATTTTCCAAAAATAATTGGTCCTAACATATATAATTAATCACCCTGAAACCGAAAATCGCTTTTTTTTTAATTTTTGTCTGTCTGTCTGTCTGTATGTTTGTTACCTTTTCACGCGATAATGGCTGAACCGATTAAGATGAAAATTGGAATATAAATTAAGTTCGTTGTAGCTTAGATTTTAGGCTATATGGCATTCAAAATACATTATTTAAAAGGGGGTTATAAGGGGGTCTGAATGAAATAAATCGAAATATCTCGCTTATTATTGATTTTTGTGAAAAATGTTGCATAACAAAAATTTGTTTAAAAATCATTTCCGATAAGTTTTATTCTTTGAAAAATTTTGATAGGACTGATATTTAATGAGATAAATGAGTTTCAAAATTAAAATAATTGCCGTCTAAGGCGGTGTAAAGAAATAAACAAATGAATTCGTCTATAAGGGGCCTTGGTCAACAACAATCGAAAGCTATGAATCATAGCCTACAGGGAATGTTTCTGTGTTTGTATGAAGTAATATCGGAAGCTAAATTAACCGATTTGTATAATTAATTATTATTTCACCATTGGAAAGTGTAGTTTCTCTAGATGGACATAATGCTATAATGTTATTACAATAACTTCGGAGTTAATTGAGGACAGGTAAGATTAAAATAGCTTCTTATGCACAGAAAACTTGATAAGGCTATTCTGTGTATTCGTTTCCTGTATTTCTTAAAATAATGTTTATCTCAGAGAATTAACGAACCACAAGAGTGTATTGATTTAGTATGCAGTAATAATATGTTAGCTTAGATTCCATTATTTTATAATCCAAATTTTAACTATGCTCAATTGAATCGTGTTAAAATACGTAAAATGCATATGCATTAAATGCAATGCAAAAAAATTGGGTAATGAACCAAACAGATTATGTTGCGCTGTTGTAAAATAAAATTTGTTCCTCCTGAGATTCAAGACCTCCCATAACAAATTAAAAACTTACTTATCGGTGTACATCCGTTATCAACACATTTTTATATAATATAATATAATATAATATAATATAATATAATATAATATAATATAATATAATATAATATAATATAATAATATAATTTAAGTTATTATTTTTGAAAGGTTCAGAACCATAGTGGCCCAAGCGCCATTTACTGAATACGTAGAAACAAGGCTTAAAATTAAGTTATTATCATAATTCAATGGAAACATATAGCAAGTAAAATAAAGTATACACATTAAATCTGAAAGATATGTGAGTCTTCAATTAAAGTATGGATGCATGTAATAAAAATTAAGAAACATGTTGAAGGAATTGTCATTGCACCAAATGAGTGGTCTCTGGACCAAAATGATCGCATTTTAATTATTTAAATACAATTTAAATTAAGTAACATATTAAACGATTTATCCTTCTATCAAACACGAATCTTCCCTGGATCAAATGTCCTATTTTAATTATGTAATTACTTTATATTTATTTCTAACGGGTGCAGCGGAGCGCACGGGTACGGCTAGTCACTTATAAAAATCTTACTTGATACTGATGCAATAAATATTTATTTGACAATTTGCCGTCTACAATCTTATCTTCAAAATAATGGATTAAAAACCATTATATTAACAATCAATGAAACATGGACAAACGTTTTCGACCAAGAATTGGTCATCTTAGGTGTATCATTGATTTTATTAATAAAATGTATTGAATCCATTATCTTAAAGATAAGTTTTTAGGCGGAAAATTGTCAAATATTTATTGTATTCGAACATAACGTATCTGAAAATATGACATTAAAATTGCTTGGTACTGGTTCTTTGCCAAAGAAAGCCATTCTCTCCCGTCTCCCTAATATTATTATTATTATTATTATTATTATTATTATTATTATTATTATTATTATTATTATTATTATCATCATCATCATTTGAAGTACAAGTGTGTGTGTCCGGCACAAATAGGAACTTTCACATTGGCTTGCAGTGAGCATTTGATATTGACGTAGCGTCACGTGCGTGTACATTGCTTCTCAGTGCCTGTTTGTTCTCAACAGCCGTTTGCAGCAGCGGCACTAATCTCTTAGGTAATCAAGAGAATTTCGGCATAGAGATGTATGTTTCTTTAAAACACAGGTGATATCTAAGTGAAAGATCATCGAAACCATTTCGGAAGAAGTTCTCTAAGAATTATGAGCTTTAGCGGAAATAGTAGCTAAAAACTAGCCTATAATTGAAGCGAGAAACATTAACTTTCGTTGCATAGCCTATAATTTGTCTACTCGAATACATTTTTTTCCCTTCGCATTCCGAACTTTATAAAAATAACACACAAATTGTTAAAATACATAAAAGAGAGCATATTATTTGTTACTTTTTTCGTCACCACTGCCATCACTACCACCAAATACACTGATGCATGCTCCGAAAAATTTACATTTTCTTGGACGTCCAGACTTTCTACCTGTTTGTTAGAAATCCAAGGCTTGTTTTGGCTATTTTCCGTTCTCACTATATGTGATTCTCATTTCCCCTTATACTCGTGTTTCATCATAAGGTAAATACGCAACCAAAATTATAAAATATTCATTCCTTCTCTCATGTAATTTAGAGCTCTTTAATGCTAGTACCTACTAGTTTCATTTCCGCTGCATCCGTTTTATTTCCTTTCCCAAAACATATTCACGTTTCCAACCCATACAAGTGCCGTAATACTACAACGTATGTCCTCTGCTTCTCTCCATACAGTTCTTAGTGCTGAATCATGCAATAATTGAAACGTATGCAATTTTTTTGGTAATAATATTAGAATTTTTAATTTGGGCTCATTCCAACTACTTACATTACGAGACAATTTCAAGTGTTCTTTATTTATGTATCAATTGCGAGGTCTCCTATCATCGGTAGAATTGGACTCCAAGGATTCGTTCTTTCTGGATCTGTTTCCACTTCAAATTTGTACCAATAATTCATTGCTCTGCTTATCGTTCCAACGGTCTCCTCAACTATCTCGTGTTAGCTCGTGTGCAGTATAGAATTTTCCTTAGTAACTACTGTTTTTCATCTGTAAGTACAGGGACATCATTTCAGTTTTACTAACATTTCTAATATTAATCTGGCTATGAGAGAACTAAAAAGAAGAATTGCATCAGCATGGAGAGCTTTCTGGTCACTGCAATTCGTACTCCTTGACAAGAAACTGAACCGCAAACTAAAGCTGGAGGTGCTGCAATCCTGTATCTTCCCAACCTTACTTTACGGCTGTCAGACCTGGAAAGTGACCGTGAACCAGAAGACGCAGATTCAGATCTGCCAGCGCAAAATGGAGAGGAAAATCCTAGGACTCTCCCTCAGAGACAAGATTTCCAACACCAGACTCAAGCAGATGACAAACACCAGAGACATGGCACACCAAGGGGAGCGCCTGAATGGAAATGGGGAGGCCAGGAGTCGAGACTTCAAGGCTGCAGATGGGCGCATATTTCCACCACGTGGGACCCACGCATCGGGAGGCGAAACCGAGGAAGACCTGGGACCAGATGGGCGGACTTCTTCAAGAGCCTAGCTGGACCCCTGTGGTCCAGAACAGCCAAGAACCGAGAAGAATGGAGATCGCTACAGTTTGCCAGTATCGAGTGAGTGTGCAAGTGTACACACACGAACGATGAACAAAACTTATATAGAACAGAATCTACCGTCATGCGGATTAGCTCACCGCATGATCTCTAAAGAGCTCCCCTTTTTAGGGGCCATAGCCCTTCACGGGAAATCCAAAGGCTATTTCATTTCATTTCATTTCATTACCTTTGGTTGAGAACCGGAAACACAGTTTGCTGCCCCCTTCCACGACTGGAGTTAGATGATACTGGCGTAAAATACAAACAAATCACTTTACTAGGTATAGGAGAGAAGAAAAATAGTTCATCCATTTACGTAAACTAGGAAATATCGCGATTTTCAGTTTGATAATTTTAATTATAGGTTTTTGTTTAATCTAAAAACAGTACTGTATTACCAATAAGTGATTTTACTCACGAACTGAGCTGTCCATGCGGACGTATTCATTATGCAGTGTATATTATACTGTCTACAGCACATTAGCGTACAATATAGAGAATACAGTTAAATTAAAAAATAATCATAATGTGGATAATTAAATACATTTTTGAAAATGGTGGCCTTTCATTTCGATACAGGCTTCAGTTCTTTTGTGCATATTATCGTAATATAGACTATTGTACCTAATTCCAATTACCAGTTTCGACCTTCGTACTAGTAAATCATGTTGAAATAATTCTGTACCTACTCTATGAAAGAGTACCTTACGTACTGTAAATTCAATCTTCACTTTTGCTCGATCGAAAAAGATAAAATTACCCAGACATTCTATCTACTGTCCGTACAAGTGGTTATGTCGCAGGGTCGTAGAAAGGGGGAAATCACGTGACATTTAATTACTTAACGAGGCCCTTCTTTTAAGTTTTTTTAAACAGTTGTATAATATTATGTAGACGTCCAATTCCTAACAGAAATTAATGTTTTCAGAAAAGAGCTAAGGCAGCCCAGCCATTAGTCTTTACAGAGGGGTGAGCAGAAGCGAGTGGGGGAAACCGGGATGCGACGTAGGCAAACGGACGTCTGTACCTGTGCGAAAATAGGATTCAATATTGAAAGCTCTTTCATCACTAGAATACGTGAACATATTTCTGGAACGTACTATACTCACTAACTCAGTACTGTTTACTATGACCGCATATGCGGCCTTGGTTCTGTGTGGAGAACGGTTGGAAGTTTACTAGTAGAGGGGATGGAAGTGAAGTAGGCTACATTAAAAAACTCAGGTACATAAAAATTTAAGTAAAAATAAAATGATGTCCCTGTAAATGCCGTGTTCACTGTGTTCAATATTGCGGTTTTTTATTTTAATTCGTCTATTGCTAATTTAATATTTGTTATAATTCAAATATTGAATTTTCTCCACTTATAAGTTCCTTATTTTGACGAGTACAGTAACTCTATAACATTATAAATGTGTTTCATATCTTATTCTTTGTATGACATCATTATAAAACAATTAGAAATAACATGAAGATTGTTTTTTTCAGTACTCTGCTTTCTCTGATCATTCTGATCTTACTGTTTCTCCATTATTGTTTTCCCATTATCAACAATGTCACCATCACCATCACATCATTATGCAATCCTGTATTCTATATAAACCTTAAATGTGGAACTAAAATAACAACTTTTAATTTAATACAATTTAAAAATTAATTTTTAAGCTGTGTTCAACAGAAATACTCTGCTAGCCAATGTCTAGAATTTAAACATTTCCGTAGAAACTATACGTAATAGTGAAAATATGAATTTGAAAGAAATCAAAAAGATCGGTAAAAATTTCAGAATATCGACAGCTGTCAAGGGAACAAAGATGACTTCGCAAAGAACATGTTTCAACGCATTTCCGTCTGCAACTGAATAAAATTCTGACAGTACGGACGACAGCAACGCTAGAACTTATATTCGAATGTTGAATTTGCTTCAACGATTTCTGCACGCGTTCGAAACAGTAATGCAATATATATTTTGCCAAGAGTTTAAAAAGAGATTTCCATTCCAGTGTACAATAGAAATAAGTCTGATAACAGATAAATGTACATGTATCAATATGCGTTTCCACGAGCAACCCCTCTACAATCACGATAGTCAGTCGCTTTCCAGCTTTCAGCCAGACAGGAACACACGAACACCACCAGACAGTTCGTAAGCATTATATAACATTAAATATTTTCACATCAAGATCGTTTTTTTAGTACTTTGCTATATTTGAATTAAACATAAACTAGTTTCACTAGTGACGCAGTAAATAAAATAAACCAAGACTTGAATTCGATTTCACTGTGAGCACACAAATTTGAATTAAGATTAAATCCAGAGAAATCGCAAGCAATCGTAATGGGACATAATCGTCTACGAAGCACTCTTGATAGTAGTACTATACCACATATATAATATTGAATGGGATTATTGTTAAATACAGTGAAACAGTTAAATATCTTGGCATTGTTATGGATAGCGATCTAAATTGGAACACTGAAGTAACACACACTTGCAAAAAAAATATTTTCTCAGATTCACTCATTGTTCCATATGAAAGAATTTCTACTACTTAGTCTAAAAAGGAATCTTATTCAGACGCTTGTAATGCCCCATTTTGATTATTGCGATTCCTTGCTAACTAATGTAAGTTCACTCTTAGCTGAGAGACTACAACGTGTTCATAATGTGTGCATACGATTCATCTGCAATACTCCTAAATTTGCCATATAACACCTTCCTTCCAGTTACTTTCATAGGTGCGTTTGAAGGAACGAAGAACAATACATTCACTGTCTCTTCTGTTTAGAATCATGCATACTTCAACTCCGATCTCTATCTGTTATCGCGCTTTCAATTTCTTACAACTCTTCGAAAACGACATCTTTCTATCTCTCATCATAGAACGTCTTTATACTCATCTTCCTATACTGCAGAAATACCTCGCCTTTGGAATTCGTTACCTCAGGGACTGCCGGACTTTATCACAATTCAAAATTAAATTGGAAAATTTTGTCTTAGTTAATGCTTTTTAGGTATTGCTAGAAGTATTGATTTGTATTTTTATCCTGTTTATTTTTTTAATCTAGATTAAAATTGCAAGTTTCTTGTTTATGTTAGTTAATTAGTTAGGATACAATTAATTATGATACTTAGTGACTCATTTAAAGTGTATGTGACTGCAACCTGTATATTTTTGTGTGGCTTTACTTTGTTTATAGTGTTTTTCCTCTCTCTCTCTTTATTTCTTGTGTAGCTTTACTTTGTATATAGTGTATTTTTTTCTGTTTATTTCTATTATTGTATTTGTATTTCTGGTGTTGTGGAAGAGAAGGCCTGATGGCCTTAACTACACCAGAATAAATAAATAAACATATTTTTACGTAAAGACATTCATTTTCTGTAGATAACATTGATTTTTGCTTTTAATCTACACATATAGAAATTCAATCCGTGATCATGCACATGTAGATTCTTTATTTATTACATTAACAACTGCATTCAATAAGTTCAGCTTCATAATGCTAATAAAACATATTTCCCCTTTTATTTGAGATAAGACCGAATTCATTTTGCAACTTAAATGCACGATAATATTATCGCAAAACCGCTTAAAAACAATGACGTAGGTTTAATTTACACATTAATCTATCAAAACACATTTCTATAGCAATCTACATAACATACTTACAGCAAATGCTAGTGCTTACATCGAATTTTAATATTGGTAGAATTTTAAGCAATCCTAATGACTGGACTATTAGTTCATGCTACTTTTACCCTGTCATGTTAATTCATTTACTTGTGACAAACGGATAAAAAGTTGGACATAAATATGGGTCACCCTGTATAGGCCTACATACGCCATTAATTCGCGTTACTGTGTTATGACATGAATGCTACATAATATCAGTAAAAATTCATGTCTACGCACCTATATTCTATTAAATCAATATTGCAATAAATGAGTAGAAACGTACAATATTTTAAAGTTTTAACACTACACTAGAAGAACATGCAGATCTTCACACCACAGCTACAAAAGTAACAGCTCCCTCCCACTCAACTGCACCCTTAGCGAGAACCTTTTTGACGCATGGACTTGAATAGTTCTTAAACACAATGCATGAAAAGTACTGTTTAAAATCAGATATTTGAATGGTTCTTTAACTCAATGGATGGCAATGGAAACGAAATAGCTGGTTGTATTAATATCTCAATTTCGGACTTGCATGTTTTTTTATGCTCGACCATGCCGAAATGTAGTAATTACATACCTGGTAGTAGCCGTTTAATGCTCCTCATTAAAGTACACCTATTCATTATAGTTCAGTTGTTCAGCCAATGAGAAATCACCATTTTACCATTATAAAACCGCAAGTATCGATTATTCTCCGATATGCAATCGAAAGACAATTAGCGAAACGTCACGGAGGCTGGAAATCCAACACTATCGCAGAAGGTTATGTCCTATTACTATAATAATTAACGTTAATTGTAAATAATATTCAAATAAATTCAATTTGTCATCTCGTTTTTCAATTCTAAATCAATTTCCAGGTTATATCAATGTTAATGTTCATGTTATTCTCTAGATTATATCAAGGTCAATGACATTCGTCCCTCGGAAAAAATCAATATTTTCGCGTCTGCGCACATCTCACAATTTAGAATGTCAGTTCCGCTCTTCATTTAGATAACCATAACATGAATACTTATGAATAATTTCAAGTTAGAAATATGGTCGAGCATAAAAAGTCGCATGAAACTTGCCTGTTATGGTAATTAAGACGCTCGTATGATAATTGTGAAACTCGCTTGCTCTCGTTTCATAAACAAACATACTCGCGTCTTAATTACTACCATTATAGGCTCGTTGTATAATGTACTATTATCTCCCCGCTTCAAGGGATGGGTTTTAGTGAGAACGGGAAAGGCGAATGTTCAATCTGTTTCGGTGAGATTTGGAAAGGAGTGAATCCCAATATTACAACAAGAAAGGACAGGAGTTGGGGTAGTAAAGTGATGTAACAGCGCAACTGATCGTCTAAACTTCTAAATCCTTGTATAATTCATTTCATAATAGAAAAGAACACGGGAAATTTAGTCCTGAAATCGTACTATGTTAGGGTAATAGGCCTATTTATATCGAAATTAGTAGAAGCAAGATTTTATGAATATTCAATAATACTGTGAGAGCGACGTGAGATTCGAACTCACGACCAGCGTCCCGCAAGAGAGCAGATCGCGCGGAGCACTGAGGGACGGCGCACGGCGGAGAGAAGAGAGGGGGTGTATTACGTCAACGCGACGAGAGTGCACGCGCATCTGGTGCTGGTAGAGAGGAGAGGGCTCTGGATTGTTCTGGAGTGCTATCTCTGGAGACGCGTCGAACTTTCGAGGCTACGTCGCTGTGATTATAAAAGAAGAAACGCCAGCGAACTCGAGCAGTTTTCAGTTTATTAGTCAGCCAGACAGTGAGTAAGCCAGAGCAAGCAAGCCAGTCTTGTGTACCGGAGTTCGACTCGAGTGTGCGTCCGCAACTGCGTCAACATCCGAAGGCCTGAGTTCGAGTGCAGTGGACCGCAGTTGGAGGGACCTGAGTTCGAGTACAGTGAATTGTCTCTGAAGGTCTGTGGTTCGAGATACTGTGAACTCGAGTGACTGAGCTAGAAGAACTGTGAACTGAGAACTGATTGTTCTGATTTGTAAATAGTGCTTTGTAAATATTAGTTAAGATTAACAGTTCATTGTTGTTCGTAATAGTCCAAGTAAATTGTCATTGCCGTCAGTGGAGTGCTATGACGAATACTGTGTTGAGTGAAAATCCTATTGTTGACGAGAGCGTTTAAGGTGAATTGTAGAAAGGAATTATTGTTGGAAGAATAAAATCCTATTGTTGAGTTGAAATAAAAGTAGTAAAGTGACGTAACAGCGCAACTGACCGTCTAAACTTCTAAATCCTTGTATACTTCATTTCATAGCAGAAAAGAACCACAGGAAATTTAGTCCTGAAACCCTACTATTTTAGAGTAATAGGCCTATTTATATCGAAATTAGCAGAAGCAAGATTTTATGAATATTCAATAATACATATAAAGACAAATATTTTTCTTTGATGTATGTGAGGTACAGTATGCTATTAAGTTTCTTCTAATTACACCTTTAAATAACAATGAAACATGTATCACAAAGGGATACAATTTGATCATTAACTATTTAATAGCGCTGCAGCCTGAAAGCAACACTCTAGTTTTTTCTTATTTATTTTTCTCTGTGAATATAATATTTTTTATCTGATGCATTTGCATAATGAATTCGTTAATTTTATATGTTATTGAAATAATTAAAATTGTTAAAATGTACTTTTTAAATTTCATTTTAATTGATTTCTAATATTTTTACAGTGTAAAGGAAAGGAGCAAAATGCTTCTATGGGAGTCAAGTGAAACCCAGTCAACTTCCTTGCATACCATACATCGATTATTTTACATGGACCATCCCCATCTTTTACCACAGTTTTCAAGTGACTGCAGTAGCTGGGTTTTTACCATACATAGATCATTTTATATGGATCATCCCCATCCTTTACCACAGGTTTCAATTGACTTCAATAGCTGAGTTTTTGCCATACATCGATCATTTTACATGGACCATCCCCATCCTTTACCACAGGTTTCAATTGACTGCAATAGCTGGATCATTTTTTGCCTTTACATCGATCATTTTATATGGATCATCCCCATCCTTTACCACAGGTTTCAATTGACTGCATTGGCTGGGACCATCCCCATTTTTACCAATTGACTCAATAGCTGACATCGATCATTTTACATGGACCATCCCCATCCTTTACCACAGGTTTCAATTGACTGCAATAGCTGAGTTTTTGCCATACATCGATCATTTTACATGGACCATCCCCATCCTTTACCACAGGTTTCAATTGACTGCAATAGCTGAGTTTTTGCCATACATCGATCATTTTACATGGACCATCCCCATCCTTTACCACAGGTTTCAATTGAGCTGAGTTTTGCCATACAATCAACTGGATTTTTGCCACACATCGATCATTTTACATGGACCATTCCCATCCCTTACCACAGGTTTCAATTGACTGTAATAGCTGGGTTTTGGCCATACATCGATCATTTTACATGGACCATCCCCATCCTTTACCACAGGTTTCAATTGACTGCAGTAGCTCGGTTTTAAACATAAGCTTTTAGGCTAGTTATGTTTTGCCACCCATAGCTTTTGAGCGTTACAAGCTTACATTTGCCATTAGTGGTGCTAGTTTCTTCATGGACCATCCCCATTCTTTACCACAGGTATTCCCAAATCCATTATCTTTTCTTGGTTCCGTATGTGAAGTAGTCATTCATTACAGTTTATGGAAGACATGGAAAGAACCACATACAGTGCAATTCAGAAAATATTCATCCATTTTTTTCATAATGTAAGCAGTGCTAGTTCGAAAATATTGCCATCCATTTTTTGGCATACAAGTATTCATGTTAACCATATGTTTAGGCCTATCGGAAAATTATAATGTACCTTTGTTATAATGATTGTACGTTAAAATGTATGTGAATTAAAATATATATTATTATATCCCTTGAAAACTATAGTATAATGATAATGAACAAACAAGTTGTGTTCACTTAGTTATATACACGTTCAATTTCGACTACAGGACTAAGCAAGAGAACATTGTAAAGAAAATGGCATTGCTTATAAACTACGTAAATTTCTTAGAGAAAAAAATGGCTCAGTTGAAGTCCCAATACTCATCCCTAATTACATCATAAATCGATCATCCAAGACTTTCATTGGAAATAAAATAACTCGCTGATCCACACCACGGCAGAGTGTGAAAGGCGCCACGACGTGCGTTTAGACGAGAATTCATAAGACATCTTGTTGAGGTTTATGTTTTATGGAATGAGAGAAGAATAATGTTGTGATAATCACAGCAGAACCATTTCCTCCTGAGTGTTGAGCATCTCACAGGGTCACTAACGTCATTACAGTCTCCTCACGGATCAGCAGGAATCTAGGGCGCCTTACACATTCGCGCCAAGAGTTTCGCTTCATCTCTATTTATTGGTGTATTGCTATTAACGTGTTGTATATGATACACAGCATTAATGTAATGCTTTGCCCGACGTGGATTATAGTCCTCACAAGTTTATCGTTGTCGAAATGGCGTTAAAGATGGTTGTACGTATTACATCACCGTCATCTTACCGTCAAGAACTAGCTGATGCTTATATATTATTTTAAAGTACCAAAGTACATATGACATTTCCATGCAGATATTCTGCGTCATCATACGATGAAAGAGTGATGGAACGGAGAAAAATTCTCTCCGACACCAGGATTTGAACCGGGTTTTCAGCTCTACGTGCTGATGCTTTATCCACTAAGCCACACCGGATACCCATCTCATAACGAGTGCACCTCAGCACATGTGTGTGGACTTCAGTCCTACGTTCATAGACATCTATGACGTAGTGCAGAGGGCGGCCACTAGAGGGAACCCAGAGTTGGAACTTAAACTGAGACGATTCTGTCCGACACCGAGATGGGTATCCGGTGTGGCTTAGTGGATAACGCATCAGCACGTAGAGCTGAAAACCCGGGTTCAAATCCCGGTGCCGGAGAGAATTTTTCTCCGTTCCATCACTCTTCCATCGTAGTTGATGCTTGTTCCGTCGGACGTCCTGGGCTTCTTACTCCTTTTTTATGTGTATTAGGTCTGTACGTTCGGTCCAGTACTAGTGTACCATCTGAGAAAGTTGACCGACACATTTCTGGTCAAACTTCTATGGAAAAATGCTCAGAAGAATGAAATGAAGAACAATACTAACTTCTTTCTTATGCTTTCAAAACATATGCTTTTCTTTAAAGCTTTTTAACTTTATTTTTTAAAATTATCTCAAAATTATATTATAATTGGGTGGATAATATAGTATATCATCATATCCCAACTCCCTCAAATCCATTTTAATATTATCCTCCCATCTACGTCTCGGCCTCTCCAAAGGTCTTTATCCCTCCAGCCTCACAACTAACACTCTATATGCATTTCTGGATTCGCCCATACGTACTACATGCCCTGCCCACCTCATACGTCTGGATTTAATATTTCCAATTATGTTTTTTTTTATTTTAGTAGGTTATTTTACGACGCTTTATCAACAGCTTAGGTTATTTAGCGTCTGAATGAGATGAAGATGATAATGCCGGTGAAATGAGTCCGGGGTCCAACACCGGAAGTTACCCAGCATTTGCTCATATTGGGTTGAGGGAAAACCCCGGAAAAAACCTCAACCAGATAACTTTCCCCGACCGGGAATCGAACCCGGGCTAGGCTCGCTAACCGTTACTCCACAGGTGTGGACTCCAATTATGTCAGGTGAAGAATACAACGAATGTAGTTCTCCGTTGTGTAACTTTCTTCATTATCCTAAAACTTCATCCCTCTTAGCCCTCGAACACACTTCCTCTGTTCCTCTCTCGAAGTGAGAGTCCAAGTTTCACAACCATACAGAAGAACCGGTAATGTAACTGTTTTATAAATTCTAACTTTCAGCTTTTTTTGAGAGCAGACTGGATGACAAAAGCTTCTCAACCGAATAATAACAGGCATTTCCCATACTTACTCTGCGTTTAATTTCCTGCCGAGTGTCATTTATATTTGTTACTGTTGCTCCAAAATATTTGAAATGGGTTTTCAGGCTATGTGGAAAGAAGAGATGTTGATAGTCACTGCTGACGTTCACCTCAACAGCAATTCTATCACCGAGGTATTCACGTATATAATTTGCGGCTCGAATTATATCAACAATCACTTTAATAACCAACGTTTCAGAAAGTAATTTCCTCATAATTTTATTTGAAAAATCACTCTGTGACCCATGATTTTTTGTTAATAGGGGCCATATCCTCATTGTTAGTGCAAGGTATTAAGCGATTCTGGTTTCATATAGGCCAATTTAGCCTTGTAGTTAGCCTGTTTCATGTCATTAACGTCATTAAAGAAATGGATCACCTGTTTAGTAACATTTCGAGAAAAAGACAGAGAATTCAGCATTGTCTGCTCTTCATTAGAGGAATTAGATGAAGAAAAGAAAAGAAACAAAAAATAAAACAATGTTGCAGGCCTATCAAATTTACGCAACCATTTGAAACGAAAACAGTTCAGTCATTCTGTAGAAGCAATTTATCGAAATTATGAATCCAAAAGAACTTATAACTAGGGAGCGGATTTTTATGTACTAAAAAATTTAAATATATTTATTTTTTATGTGCTAAAAAGTACGAAAATATTTGTTAAATATAAAAAATATATTTTTTTTTAAGTATGACAAAATACCTTACTTAGCTGGAAAAAAAAAAAATGTTACTACGTACCCACCAACCACACTTGAGTGCTAGTAGTTGGCCGAGAATTGCAGTGAACAACAAAGGTCATCTCCAAATTCTCCATCACAAATGCATGCCGATTATCTCTGAACAACGACTTATACTGTGAAAACGATCTTTCCACATCACAGGACGTCAGCCATGCATATTTAAAGAGGGAAATGTCACAAACACATACGTCAATTTCACCTACAGACACATCCTCCAATACTTGAGCAACTTTACACATTTTTTTTTTTATATCCACTGTTTTTCCCAAACACATTCTGGAATTTGTCCCTTAGTAATTGTGCTTCTGAACCTGGTAGTGAGTCTAGTTTAATTTCCACGGAACGCACCTCCCTGTTTCAGACAACAGGTTTTTGGATGTTTCCAGTTTTTTTATGGTGTCACACAAAAAGCTTAAATTTGCTAATAGGAAGGCCAAATCGTTTTTTAAATAACCATCTTTCAGTATATCGATTGACGAAGCCCAATAACAGGGAATCACAAAAATATATATTGCCTTACTTGATAGACATGAGCGAGAGGCGAGAGGTTTGTTTAAATTAAATAATGTTCATACCCGAGCTCTTATGTGTTGTGTTTCACAAAGCGCGGAATGAAATCATCTTCAGCAACAATAAACATTCCTAATTATGTGTTACAAGATCTCTCCTCCTTGTCCACGTTAATTTATTCTCTAATAATAACATTGATATGCTGCCTAGCAGTTCTCAGAACTTGAGGCGATACTATTACAAAAATGTATCATGGATACACCACACAGCGCTTAGAAACACGAAGCAACCAAGAATTCTTAAAAAAAGATAACGTACTTCTGAGTGACATAGTTGATTTAGTTTTAAAATATTTGAAAGGTCTTGTAAAAAATTATTTAAGTAAAAAAACTCCAAGATTTATGTGTTTATGATAGATTTCCTGAAAATATGTATTTACATAATTCTTTTGTGAAAATATGTTTTTATGTGAAAAAAATTCGGGTTTTAAACTTGAAACTTCATGTTCGGAATTTTTAACTTTGTTAATTGTGTTTTATCACACGCAAAAATAATATTTAATTACATAGGAATCCGCTCCCTACTTATAACCAACCAATTTCTGTAAATTAACCGTACTTTGTTATAATGTTAGCATAATTGAAATTCTTTAACTTCAATAGTGATAAAAATAAAACATAAATGTATGTCGTATTGATGAAAATTTGTTTCTTACTGTAGGCTATATTATTCATTCGATAGAAAATTTCAGTTACCGGCTTGCATTCGATAGTGCCCATCGCTGGTTGGTATCAAGAATTTGCCATGATTACCTGGCAATCACCTTACAGTCGGCGAAAACTTCGAAAATCCCCAATCAGGTAATCAGTCTAAGTCGATTCGACCCAACGCCCTATCGGAACAAAGTATAGGCCACTTCATTAACTAGCGAGAGGCTTTCAGGGTTTCCTTTTCCTTATCTACTGTCATCACATTATGCCTAGGCATGCTTATATTACCTTTCTTTCTGAAGTGAAACTTCCTTACGTAAGTACGAGTCGAAAGCTGTGAAACAATATTCTGTGACGGACGTGTTAAGAGGATTTTGTGTGTTGTTTCTGTGGGATTCGTGTGCTAATATGTTATGGCGTACATAGTTATTTATGTTTGCGGTTTTCCACCTATTTACATAATTTAGTACATAAATTAGTGGAATTGGGCCTTCCGAAGGGCAGTGCTTCTTCTGCGTAGCGTTGTGACGTTAAACAGTCGAAACCAGTGAGTGAAGTTACATTGTTGACACTTTTTACTAGGAAATATGCCGAAATATGTGGCTGAACAAATATGAGAGTGGTGTGAAAGTGAAGAAATCGTACAAATGAACCGCTCCGGAAACTAAGTAAAAAAATTGAGTATACTGGAACGAGTGCGATAATGCAGCACAAGGAAAAGGACATTTTCTGACCTCTCTTCTGAAGTTCCGTTAAAAAGTGTCAACGATTTAGTGAATGTTCCTACAGCACCAACAAAAATGAACAATGAACGAGTGTAATGTCTGATTTAACTGGAGTCAGTGATTTAGAATTAAATCGTCGTTCACCATAAAAATACGTAAAATTGCTCATAAAATATTTGAAAATGGACTTGATTTTATGCATTATTATAAAAATCAATTTGACATTTGTGATTTTTGTGTGCTTCATTTTTCAGATTTTATTTTAGCTGTCATAAACGAATTGTTTCGTTTTTAAGTATTCAGAAGAGTTCTGAATATAAAAAGTGTTAAATTGAACACTGGTAGAGGGAAAGAGAAGGCCTGATGGCCTTATCTCTACCAGGTTAAATAAATAAATAAATAAATAATTAAATAATTTATCGTTTCATTGCACGAACATTTTAAAATAATAACTACACTTGTAGGGACCGTATTCATAAACATTCTTAGCGCGGGCTTCCGGTGGATGATCAGCGAACTAACGTTTTTCGTATTCATAAACCAATGTTAGTGAAATATATATATATATGATATTATGTGATATGATATGATATATGATATGATATGATATGATATGATATGATATGATATGATATATGATATGATATGATATGATATATGATATGATACGAATCCCGTACAAGTAATCAGTCGATAGCCGGGGCTAGTTTAGCACGCTCTTAGCGCGGGCTAGCGAAATATCTATGAATAGCACAGGTATTGTTTAAGAAGTTTCATTTCTGCTGCGTGTAGAGGCCACAGATGCTATTTTGTCTTCTGACCTATGAGTTAAACAAGTTTATGTCCCCAGCATTTTCAATATTTCTTTGCTTTATTTAATATAATAGTGTATAGCATTTCAGACATCCTTAAAAGCACTTATATGATTATATAGCCTACAGCTTTCGTTTTTATTTCTTGATGAGAGTACAGTATTCACTGGCCAATAATCTCCGCTCATTGCATAAAACCATAAACCTCAACAAAACGCCTCATAAATTCCCGTCTAAACGCGCGTCTTGGCGCCTTTCACACACTGCAGTGGTGGATCAATGAGTGGACACTAACTTGCGTAATGTTATTTTCGATTAAAATATCGTCCGCTTGAACGACCTATTTATATTCTATAATATGACTCACATAAGTCTTTTCATCCTCTCTACATGTTTTCGATTTTATCTGCTATGTTTTATAAATTTCTACATTATTTTCATTTTCAATTCTTTGAGAATAATCAAATTTCATTCAAAGCCCACTATTGATTAGCTAGAGACTATTTTTGTATATCTCATATTTTCCGTTAATCAATATTTCGTCGGTTTACAAGCAAAACAAAAAGTAAAACATATTACTTCTGAGAAAAGGGAATGTACAATGTAGCCTACATAATATATTCTGTAAGAAGGGATCGAGAGATGAAGAAGATACCAAGATAAGAAGACAAGATTCTGCAGGAACTGGAAAGGATGAAGTAAGATTAACGACACCGAAGAAGAAGTAAGGGACAGAAAAGTTATAACTTAAGAGGTTGGTGCATGAGTGACGAGATATAGGAAAGTGATAAAGTGAAAATAGTATGCATGAGTGACAAAACATAGGAAAGTGATAAAGTGAAAATAGTATGCATGAGTGACAAAACATAGGAAAGTGATAAAGTGAAAATAGTATGCATGAGTGACAAAACATAGGAAAGTGATAAAGTGAAAATAGTATGCATGAGTGACAAAACATAGGAAAGTGATAAAGTGAAAATAGTATGCATGAGTGACAAAACATAGGAAAGTGATAAAGTGAAAATAGTATGCATGAGTGACAGGACAAAGGAAAGTGATAAAGTGAAAATAGTGAAAACAGTATGCATGAGTGACAAAACATAGCAAAGTGATAAAGTGAAAATAGTATGCATGAGTGACAAAACATAGGAAAGTGATAAAGTGAAAATAGTATGCATGAGTGACAAAACATAGGAAAGTGATAAAGTGAAAATAGTATGCATGAGTGACAAAACATAGGAAAGTGATAAAGTGAAAATAGTATGCATGAGTGACAAAACATAGGAAAGTGATAAAGTGAAAATAGTATGCATGAGTGACGAAACATAGGAAAGTGATAAAGTGAAAATAGTATGCATGAGTGACAAAACATAGGAAAGTGATAAAGTGAAAATAGTATGCATGAGTGACGAAACATAGGAAAGTGATAAAGTGAAAATAGTATGCATGAGTGACAAAACATAGGAAAGTGATAAAGTGAAAATAGTATGCATGAGTGACAGGACATAGGAAAGTGATAAAGTGAAAATAGTACAGTATGCATGAGTGACAAAACATAGCAAAGTGATAAAGTGAAAATAGTATGCATGAGTGACAAAACATAAGAAAGTGATAAAGTGAAAATAGTATGCATGAGTGACAAAACATAGGAAAGGAAAGTGAAAATAAAGTGAAAATAGATATGAAAATGAGTGACAAAACATAGGAAAGTGATAAAGTGAAAATAGTATGCATGAGTGACAAAACATAGGAAAGTGATAAAGTGAAAATAGTATGCATGAGTGACAAAACATAGGAAAGTGATAAAGTGAAAATAGTATGTATGAGTGACAAAACATAGGAAAGTGATAAAGTGAAAATAGTACAGTATGCATGAGTGACAAAACATAGCAAAGTGATAAAGTGAAAATAGTATGCATGAGTGACAAAACATAGGAAAGTGATAAAGTGAAAAGAGTAATAGTGACAGAAAAGACGGTAAGGCAAGGGAATAATAGTGAAAAAGGATAAGATACAAGTAATAACCAGAGAGTGATAATAAGTAAGTACTGATACAAATATAATAACGAAAGTGGGAATGGAAAGGTAATGAAACTGTAGAAACTACTTCGTCTGAAATTATACAGATTACATTAATGGGAATAAGTGGTTAGTGATTCAAGTGAATAAATATGTTAACAACCATGGAAGAATTCAACAAATACAGGGACATCATTTTATTTTTACTAACATAATATTAACCTCGCTATACCTTTGGATCAACGATTAAGAACCGGAAACACCGTTTGCTACCCCCTTCCACGACTGGAGTTCGATGATACTGGCGTAATATACAAACAAATCACTTTACTAGGTATAAGAGGGAAGAAAAGTAGTTCATCCATTTTCGTAAACTAGGAAATATCGCGATTTTCAGTTTGATCATTTTCATTAGGCTTTGTTTGTTTAATCAAAATACAGTACAGTATTAACAATGAGTGTTTTTACTCACGAACTGAGCTTTCCATGCGGACGTATTCATTATGCAGTGTATATTGTACCTACTGTCTACAGCACATTAGCGTACACTATACCTAGAGAATGAAGTTAAATTGAAAAATAATCATAATATGGATAATTAAACACATTTTTCAAAATGGAGGCCGTTCATTTCGATACAGGCTTCAGTTCTAATGTGCATATTACCGCACTATAGACTATTGTACGTAATTCCAATTATCAGGTTCGTACTTCGTATCAGTAACTCATGTTGAAATAATTCTGTACCTACTCTATAAAAGAGATCTTACGTACTGTAAATTCAATCTTCACTTCTGCCCGATCCGAAAAGATAAAATTATTCAGACATGCTATCTACTGTCCGTTCAAGTGGTTACGTCGCAGCGTCGTAGAAAGGGAGGAAATCACGTGACAGCTAATTACTTAACGAGGCCCTTTTATTGAAGTTATTTTAAACAATTGAATGGGTGTAATATAACGTAGACGTCCAATTCCTAACAGAAATTAATGTTCTTAGAAAAGAGCTAAGACAGCCCAGCCACTAGCATTTACAGAGAGGCGAATAGAAGCAGATGGAGGAAACCGGGATGCGACGTAGGCAAATGGAAAATGATGCAATATTGAAAGTTCTTTCGTCACTGGAAAACGCGAACATATTTTTGGAACGTACTGTTTGCAATGACCGTAAGGCTACTATGACCACAGTCTAGTATATACAGCGCGAAGCTCAATACGTAGTAAGTATGCAAACATTAGATAGTTGCTCACCACTAGGATCGCTAATATCGCCTCATTACAGGGAATGCAAAATAGTTCCGTCACAGTCTATTGTTTCTAGCACCTTCAAAACTCAAGCTTCGTGACTGTATATAGTACTCGTAGACTGTGCTATGAATGTATATGCGGTTTTGAATCTGTGTGGAGGACGGTTGAACTTCATTAGTAGAAGGGGTTGGAGTGAAGTACATTCAAAAACTCAGGTACAACAAAAATTGAAGTAAAAATAAAATTATGTCCCTGTATAAGCTATGTTGGGAACAATAAATTAATAAGAGATTGAGAGAAGTCATTGTTTAGTTAAATGAGATTAGTAAGAATAAAATAGATAACTAGGAAAGGGAAGGGTAAATATAAAAAGGAGGGAGGGAAACAGAGGTGAGGGACGTGATAGGAAAGTGATCAGGGTGGTTTATATGTAATAGCTGGATGTTTAGAAAAAGCGTAAGCAGAATGTTATGTATCCAAGGGAGTGATGGCACTGTATACAGAAATGTGAAGGGCCATCACGATGGATGTAAGCTGGTGGAATAAATATATCAAATATCAAATCAAATAATGTATTCTGTATGAACTTAGAATTGGAAAATGAAATACACATAAGGAGAAACAATTTAGGCTACTAAAAATAATAATATTTTGAGGATTCAGTTTCGTCAAGAACTTTCAAACGCTTTTTTCTCAGAAGTAATATTTTTATTTAATGTGTTTTGCTTGCAAACCTACAATTTGTTGATTCTCTATCGTCTCAGAAAGAAGATGTCTTAATATTAGCAATTTGTTTGAGCTATAAATGTTCTTAAATCTCCCCAGGATATCGTAGTTGTCTCATGGGGCAAAGAAATGACCCGTGAAAGTATATTTCTCTAAGGCGAGGAGGTAAACGAAGAATCATCATATGAATTAAAGTTTTTGAAACGGCGAGATATTGAGGTATCCTCACTTCGTCTGCTCTTCGCCATAAGACACTCTGGGTAGGTGAATAAAATTGTACATTTCACTAAAATATATATATTCGTTTAAATTTTCACCTTCTTTCTATTCATATTGTCCAGAATTTCGGCATTCGAATTACCATGATTCTAATTTGCGTACTTATTCATAAGTAGACAGTTTTAAAGCCGTAGAAATTCCTTTAAAATAAGTTTCACACAAGAAGGAACACCATTTAATTCAGAGGAACATAGGATTTAATGTCAGGACGCTTGTCTTCAATATTTTCATTTCGAATGCATCGACAACGCTTATTTCTATTGATGTGTGTTCATCGCATCCATTCCTCAAACTGTTACGCGAATTGATGTTACTCGACGTTATGATGAATCTAAGAGACAATGTTACATCACCATGACAAGATTTATAACCCCACATAGTTTAAGGTGTAAGCCGTGTAATCTATCTTTATTCCGGTCTCTTCTTGGAAATGTTAAAGAGAATGGTTCCATGGATAATAAACGTTCTGCTAAACTAAATTCCGTAGAACATTATGTAAATGTTGTTATGTCTGTATAAGAAGTTCAGAAATTAGCGAGAATTCCGAACATGGATCATGCAGTGCTAATAGTAATATGCGTTACAAGAGCGGTATGTTGAAGTTTTCATGTTCAAGGAAAAGTCTGAAAAAGCGAAACGTAGTTGAGCTTTTTTAATTTCCGAGAATTGAAATAAAACATACCGCTCGTTTATCGAACATTATTTTGTGCGAAGATCGTTTATTACATACCTGAAAGAGGAATTTACATACTAGGTTCAAAAAGTTCCCGGAATTTGCTAGCATCATAGAAACAACGTACCTTAAACACTATTCTACAGCATTTCCTTCAAAATAGTTGCCTTCCGCAACAACACACTTTTGCCAACGCGTGTAGAGTTCCTGGAAGCAGGCCTGGAAGCCATTTTGTGAAACCCGTCTTAGTGCTCTCGTCGCGTTTGCGATAACCTCTTCAGCATTGAATATCCGTCCTTTCAGATGACTTTTCAGACGGGGAAACAGAAAGTAATCAGGTGGTGAGAGATCAGGAGAGTATGGTGGGTGATCCAAAGCAGTTATGTTGTGCCTGGCAAGAAAATTCTTTACAATAATTGCGCGATGAGCAGGTGCATTGTCATGCATAAGGAACCAGTTGTTTTCTACCCACTTTTCTGGACGTTTCCTTCTCACTGCGTCCCAGAGGCGACGGAGGGTTTCTACGTAGAATTCTTTCGTTACAGTACGACCTTCTAGAATGAACTCATGGTGCATGAGACCCTGAGAGTCGAAGAAAACTTCCAACATAACTTTGCTTTAAGTGAGCTTAAATGCGACAGGCTCATGTCAGTAGATTTACTGGCATGAAAAAGAACTCCTGCGGGACAAAATTCCGGCACATCCGGCGATGCTGATATAACCTCTGCAGTTGCGAGCGTCGTTAAATAAAACATAACATTTACAATAACTTTGCCTTTGGAAGTGTGCCTAGGAAATTTTTGCTTCCGAGGAGATGTTTTCGATTTCCACTCAGATGACTGTCGTTTAGGGACTGGGTCGTACAAGTAGCACCAGTTTCATTTTGTTTAAGAAATCACCATCTTCATCAGCCATACTGATCATGTCCCCAGCAAAACACAGAACTTGATGTTTGTACTTTGCTCTGTGGACATAATTACAAAATGCGACGAACAAACGAAACACTATGATAAACAATTGCCTACAACTCAAAACCAATAATTGCCATTATCATCAAACTTTAAGGAAATGACATCATGAATGTTACCAACAAAACAAATGTATAATATCCCTTGTTATATATTAATACGAAAAATGGTAGTAAAATTCCGGGAACTTTTTGAACCTAGTAGTATAATTAGTTGCATTGAAATCTCCATCTTGGTTTCTGTTCAATGACGGCAACTTTGCAAAACAAAAATATCTATCTTCAACATAGTTGCTTTAAAATGTTTTCTGTGTTTACTATACTCTAGCAGGCCGTGATATACGTCTGTCTTTTTCCCCCAGTCTATAAATGCCGCCGTGATGAGTCTGGAATCTTGTTGATTTTTTCACGGCTTCCTTAATATTACTTGCATCACGAATGCAGTAACTTTAGTGGAGTTGTAGAGTTTACTTAATTTTTGCAAATATTTAAAAACAATAATTAACAGTGCAATTTAGGTGAAATTGCAGTGGTAAGTTTCCACTTTATAATTATTACTATATTGAACGTCTCTAAAAATAATATGTTAAAAGCCTAAAGCAGTAAAATCAATATGTCACTTGAGCGGTAAGAAGAGGGAAATTCTTATGTGTGTTATGTTGGGAATACTGAATGTGGAATTTTAGACTTTCCGCGGATTGGTTTTATGCGGAAACCAAGCACATACGCACGATCTCGCACAAAGAAAGTTACGAAACAGCAGGTAGGCTATGTATCAGCAGCATTTCGAATTCTTCGAAGACAATTAAAACTGTATCCGATGTTTGGCACAGAAAGAGTTTTCTAATACTGAGTAGCCTACAGTATTTGAAGCGATCGATTATTCGGAAAAGTCGAAACATTTTGTGGTATATTTTCTTTTCAATACTGTTTATAACATAGATGACGGCCACCGGCGTAGCTCAGTCGGCGGAGGCGTTTGCCTCTCGCTTTGAAGTTGCGATCGGGCGTGGGTTCGATTCCCGCTTGGGCTGATTACCTGGTTGGGCTTTTTCCGAGATTTTCCCTAAACGTAAGGCGAACTTCATGTGATATATGATGAATCCTCGGCCTCATCTCGCCAAATACCATCTCATTATCACCAATCCCATCGACGCTATATAGCCTAGTAGTTGACACAACGTCGTTAAATAACCAAGTAAAAAACCTAGATTACAAGCCATTGGTGGTTAAAGACCAAAATGAATATCATAGTTTTAATTTTATATAAATCAACCTATCTTTGTGAAAGAATTCATGTCTTCATTTTACGTACATCTTGGGTGTTATGCATAGACATTTCGCTAGCCCGCGCTACGAGCGTGCTAAACTAGCCCCGGCTATCGACTGGTTATTGTACAGGATTCATATCATATCATATCACTAACACTGGTTTATGAATACGAAAAACGTTAGTTCGCTGATCATCCACCGGAAGCCCGCGCTAAGAATGTCTATGAATATGGCCCCTTTATGTTTAACACAAAATTTCGCGATATCAAAAGATTTCTAGCTTCGAATAAATGCATATATTACCACATTATATGGAAATTAAAATATCAGGCAATAATGAAAAAATATTTGGAATATAATGATGTATACATTACTTCGTTTGCGATGTCCGTCGCGCCGACTATCCTTCCAAACTAAACTGGCTTCGGTTACGTTTTCATTCCTTTGTTCCTTTTCCAACTCCTTCACATCTCTACACCTATCTATCTTGCCTCCCGCTTCAGTTACTATCATCATATCAAAATCTCTACACATTACGCAAAATAGCTGCAAACTAGCCATATGAATAAATAAAACATCATCATCATTCACTATCTCGTTATCGCGCTTGTGGAATGCCCTGCCCAATGACATCAAAGACTGTCGGAATTTAACAATATTCAAGAACAAACTTAGTAAGCATTTTCTTACAGAGTAAAGTACAATGCAGTAAACTGAACATTCTAACTTTATTGTAAATGTTTCAAAATTGTTAATGTTTGTTTTTCTTGAAATTTGTACAGTCACTTACTTATTTTTAGTTAGGCCTATTGTGTAATGTATTAATTGTCTAATATACTTAGACAATTAATACACAGCATGAGTACTTTTGCTCCTATTGTAATTTTATCTTTGTAGTAATAATCTTTCCTCCTCTCTTTTTGCATTTTTGCATTTGTGCGTTTTTTTTTTTTTTTACATTTATGATTTTATTTATTTTCCCTACTAACTTTTTCTTTCTACATTTGTTTTTTTTTTTTTGTATAATTGTATTATGGTGTGTCGTAAAGAAGACCTAACGACCTTAACTCCAACTAATTACATAATAGTACATTATGCAACGAGCCTATAATGAAGGTAATTAAGAAGTGAGTAACTCGCTTGCGCTCGTTTCATAATTTTCATACGTGCTTCTTAATTACCATTATAGGCGAGTTTCATACGACTTTTATGCTCGACCATATTTATAACTTGATATTATTAATTTTAATTGTATCTGACCTTCAGCAATGTTCCGTACGTTGTGAGATATGCGCAGACGCGAAAGTATTGATTTTTTCCGAGGAACAGATATCCACATTGACCTTGCTATGTCATAAGAACCTACAGAGATAACATTGAAATTAAATTTACATTGAAAAACGAGATGACAAATTGAATTTATTTGAATATTATTTACAATTAACGCTAATTATTATAGTAACAGAACATAACCTTCTGCGACAGTATTGGATTTCCAGCCTCCGTGACTTTTTCGCTAATTCTCTTTCGATTGTATATCCGAGAATAATCGATACTTGCGGTTTTATAACGGTAGAGAGCTGACTTGTCATTGGCTGAACAGTTGTAACCTGAGTCGTCATTGGCTGAAAGACCTGACCTTTAATGAGTAGGTGTACTTTAATGACATGCATTAAAGGTCTGCTACAAGGTGTATAATTACTACATTTTGGCATGGTCGAGCATAAATAAATAATACAACTAATATAAACTAAATAAACTTAAAGAATAATCTGTTACACATTGCAAACCCAAAAATTCCAAAATACATTCTGAGAAAACTAAAAGCCGCTGGACATAAGAATTTTTCAGATGACACTGTCAGCAAACTCTGTCTAATCCTCCAGATGTTTCTCACAAAGCTTTTTACTTTTCCATATAGTCGCCTTTCTGTTATACATTTCGTGTATTGTGTTGCTCGCTTCTTTACACCCATATAATAGAAGTCTGTCATCATTCAGTTAAGCCATCTGCATGAGCAGTAAAAGCGATAGATGTTTCGGATACTGTTAAACGATTCTCACGAAATTACGTACACACATTCGACAGCAACTCAAGGCATTACACTTCGCCTGCCAACATTCTTCAACGCAACACTGGTTTATACTTTCAACACCACCATTGCGTGAACTTTACTGTCATCGGTCCATAAACCTCGCTAAGTTTTCTGCAGCTCTAATATTAGCTAAGCTTAACTTACTAGTTATGGACTACTTTGCCACAGATATATGGAATGTGAAACACAAAATAGTACGATAAAATAATATTTGTATGAAGATATTTAACCTTCAGTAATTCATTTTTACCTTTCCTTATGAAGTATTAGAAAGAAAGAGTATTGAAATACTGCAAAAGATACTTTCAGAAGTAGGGTAGAACGGGTTGTCCTGGACACAGTGGTGTATCTAAGGGAGGTCTCCAGGGTTTCGAGACACTCCAAAACCAAACAAGTAAAATCAAGTCAAAATAATATAAACCATACCTGCACAAACAGCGCTCAACGAGCGCGCGCGCTCCTTCGGAGCGGGAGAGCTGTGTTTACCGCTCGCCGAAACGGAGAGGAAGATACGTCAGAATGACACAGACTTACTATAGGTAGAGGAGAGGGAAACGATCACTCAGTTATCTAGTGGAGTGCAGTGTGTAGGCCTATTCTCAGTAACTGTTTCATGTTGCTTACCTACTGCTACAGTACAGTATGGAGGAATCTAAAAGACGGAACATAACATTTAACATTTAACGATTTACAGCTCGAACTTATTGACCTTCAATGTGACCTAAGGGCTAAAGATCGTTTGAATAATACTACTAGCCTGGTTGAGTTTTACAAGAATATCATTAGCAATAATATCCACGACTACACAGGCTAGCTGTGAAAATGATTGCTATGTTTAGCTCAAATTTATATTTGTGAGCAACTGTTTTCTATAATCAACTCTCTCTAATAAAGGCAGACATCGAACATCTGTAACTGATGTTTCATTACGATCAGTAGGGTACTGTTCCTTTCAGCTGTCAACAGCATAAAACCTCGTTTTGATGTACTGACAAATAAAAATATAACAAAACGATATTGTACATTTAAGTAGCTACAGAATTTATATTATTTCTGTAAAATAAATATTTCGTTATTAATTAATAATAGTCCAAGATAGTTTTGCAAACACTGAACGGGAATTCATTTTATAAACACTCGTAATAGTACTTCCTTTTGTGTATATTTTGTACGAGATCACCCCTTCTTCCAGTCCACCCTTATGCAGAGCGCAGCTAATATCTGCATTCCGCTCATGAGCTGTGAGCCGGCTCGGAGAGCGCAAACCTTGTGCAGGCTTGATATAAATATAAACTATGCATACTACAATTTAAATTTGTCCACAATACACCTAGGAAATTTCAAAATATTTTTGTTAACCAAGTAGGTTCAGCTGTTAGTAACAACCCCAACAAGTAGAAAGTCTTTCTTACTCTCATCAACTAAAGACGAAGATACAGGTAATTTTCAAAACGTTACTAATTTCCTGTTTCATGAAAAGCACTGGAAAGACTCCAAACTACACCTCCTACTAGTCCACACCTGTGGAGTAACGGTTAACGCGTTTGGCCGCGAAACAAGGTGGCCCGGGTTCGAATCCCGGTCGGGGCAAGTTACCTGGTTGAGGTTCTTTCGGGGTTTTCCCTCAACCCAATATAAGCAAATGCTGAGTAACTATTGATGCTGGACTCCGGACTGATTTCACCGGCATTATCATCTTCATTCCATTCAGACACTAAATAATCTGAGATGTTGATACAGCGTCGTAAAATAAACTACTAAAAAAATACACCTCTTACTACAAAAATGATGACATCCTTTTTCTATTACCAAAGCTGTTATGAGACAAGGACGCCACACTAGCGAAATAACAGCAAAGCACTGCAACAAAATATTTTATGATTCTCGGGGAGCATCAGGCAAGTCTCGGGTAGATTTATTTGTCATCTGAACAGTGTTATCGTCGTGAAACTGAAACCATAAGTTATATATACTTTCGGAATGAAAATGAAAGAGCCAGTAGCATATAAGTGTGGAGTTTCAGAAAGTAATACTGTATGACAAACACTCTTTATCGAGTTTTTAATGACGCTAAATCAACTGCGCAGTAAGTATCAGTATACTTATTGATACTGAAATTATACTTGATTAAATGAGTCCGAGAACTCGCCATGCAATAATTTAACATTGCCTTACGTACTTTTAAGAGCGAGATTATCAATCCAAACAGGTTTCGAACCCACGTTCCAGCACAGCCCCGAAACAGGACTAGAGCTCGCTAACGTTTATATAGTAGTTTTTATTTAGTACGAGATGTCTAAGCGATAAAGTGGTCACATCTTACATTACAATTATTGATAACTGTAGTAATTGAACAATATCCTTCCTGAAGGACCGAAGTTTTAACCGTCGTCATAATAAAAATTTCACAACCAGTACCAATAACCATTCAGGTAATGAAACTAATATTCGATTACAGAAACATGATACGGGTTAAAATTTAATATCAGTGACACAAACTTTGTTCACCGAAACTTTTTGTATGATGTAGCATTACAGCATTGCCGGTTATAATAGCAACATGACATCTAGGCCTATTGCACATCCCTCTAATGATCTAAATGGGTTACCTTCTCGTCTTCGTGTGCAGTTAATGGCACAGTGATATCGTCGCTTTCTCGGATCCTGCTGCTAATGGTTCCGCAATCCTTCTGACCTACCTTTCTTATTTTTCTTCTGCTATGTTATAAGAGCCCAGAGCACGTTACAAATCTTTCTGCAAATTCCGAGTATGCACCTTTGGTTGCTATCTGCTTCCCTTGCAACTTCATCTACTCGAGATTAAGGTTACTTCAATAACTCTCTCTAGCAGCAGCAGCAGCAGCAGCAGTAGTACTTACAGGCTTTTAAGGAACCCGCAGGTTCATTGCCGCCCTCACATAAGCCATTGGTTCCTATCCTGAGCAAGATTAATCCAATTTTTATATTTCCATTTCGTACAATATTCTCGTCACGAGACATAATCATATACTTTGTCTTTTCGGGATTTATTTCCAAACCTATCTCTTTACTTGCTTCAAATAAAATTCCTATGTTTTTCCTAACATATTCACGTCATCCCATAGACAAGCAGCTGATGTAACCCGTGCAATTCCAAACCCTCCCTGTTATCCTGGACTTTCCTATTGGCATACTCTAGAGCAAAGTTAAAAAGTAAAGGTGATAGTGCATCTCCTTGCTTTAGCCCACAGTGAACTGGAAACGCATCTGACAGAAATTAGCCTATACGGACTCTGCTGTATGTTTCACTGAGACACATTTTAATTAATCGAACTAGTTTCTTGGGAATTCCAAATTCAATAAGAATATCAGTCTTTATAGACTTGTAACATTCCAAGTACTAAATCTCACAACCTTATTCCTTTGCTGTGGTCGTGCCAGAGAATCAGTCCCATTCCGACGCTTATTTGAAGATTTCGTAACAAGCTGTTTTTTTACTGTGATGGATTGTTAGCCCTTCGCCCAACCCCAAGCTGGAGGACAACTGCTCATCGCCTATCCGCGACTGCTTATTCAATATATTCACAGCTATCCTCCATATCTGGAGGCCGTTTCCTCGATCCTCAACCTGAGGACGCGCCATGCCGTGGTGATAGGGACCCACAATACATGGTGCAGTAGTAGTATAGCTTTTTTGCTAACAGTATCCGACTGGACAATGCGAAACTCAGATCTCTCAACATAACACGAGCCTGGCACTTACGGTAGTGGCTACAAACATTTTTGTTTTATAAATGTGATTTGTACTCATTAGCTAGCTAGTTAAATAAATAAATACATAAATAAATAAATAAATAAATAAATAAATAAATAAATAAATAAATAAATAAATAAATAAATAAATAAATAAATAAATAAATAAATAAAATAATTATAACAGTTGTTTGGGTACCCATTACAGTTCTGTTGTAGAAATTGTAGAGCAAAGCTATGGCACCAGTGTTGCCAACTCAGAATTCCATTTACCGCAGCACAAGCTTAAAAACCGCTAAACTGTAGTTGAAAAACTCTAGATTTTTCGTAACACATCACGTTCAAATTTGAAATAGAAACTATACAGTTTTAGGAACTGAAGAATTTTATAAAAACGCAGACTAAATTATGGAAAGTGTGTGTCATTTCGTAGGCTCTATATTCTATGTAAAATCATATGAACAATTAAGTCTAAATATTGTAACTTTTATTACTAACAACAATGTAACTTTATTATCTCTACAATAATTCCTTTCTACAATTCACCTTAAACGCTCTCGTCAACAATGGATTTTGCTCTCCGCGCAGCAACACAGCGTTCGTTATTGCACTCCACAAACGACAATGACAATTTACTTGGACTATTACGAACAACAATGAACTGTTAATCTTAACTAATATTTACAAAGCACTATTTACAAATCAGAACTGTCAGTTCTCAGTTCTTCTAGCTCAGTCACTCGAGTTCACAGTATCTCGAACCACAGACCTTCAGAGACAGTTCACTGTATTGGAACTCAGGTCCCTCCAACTGCGGTCCACTGCACTCGAACTCAGGTCCCTCCAACTGCGGTCCACTGCACTCGAACTCAGGCCTTCGGATGCTGACACAGTTGCGGACGCACACTCGAGTCGAACTCCGGTACACAAGACTGGCTTGCTTGCTCTTGCTTACTCACTGACTGAATAAACTGAAACTCTCAAGTTCGCTCGCGTTTTTTCTTTTATAGCAAAATCATAGTTGCGAGAAATTTCTACGGGTGTGCAGAGATAGCTCTCTCGAAATATCTGGATATCTCCATTTCGACGGACTTCTGGAAGAGTCGGGAGGGTCCGTCCCCCTTCACTCCGCACGCAGCAGTTGCGCGCGCACCCTCCCTCGTCGCGTTGACGTAATACACCCTCTCTGCCCTTCAGCATGCAGATGCTCACCGTACCAGCGTTTCGTCTGCCGCGCGTCCTGTCGGACGCGTGTTCAAACCCCGTTGCAGCTGTCACAATATCTTGCATTTAGTTACCAGTCTATCGTGCTCTGGAGCGAACAAGGCTCTGAAATCAGCAACAAGGGTCGGTCCGATTTTTTTGCCACTACTGTACATAGGATTCCCCTATTAAAATCCTGTAAGATCTAAAATGCCTAAATGAGCTATAAAATTCTATAAATACCTAAAAACTAAGTTTGTGCCTAAAAACCACACTTTTAGTATTTGCGTAGACTACATTTAAAAATAAAAGTACCGGTACTAAAAATGCAAAAAATGCCCAAAAACTACAAAAATGCTATTTAAAATGAAAAAAATACAAACTCTGGTCTTAGAAGAAGAGGGAAGAAGATTTTACCTAATTTTCTGGAATAAAGTACGTTTGGAACAGTCCATCATAGCATAAAAAGGGTGGGTTTTATTTTATTAGATTATTTTGCGACGCTTTATCAACATCTCAGGTTATTTAGGGTTTGAATGAGATGAAGGTGATAATGCCGGTGAAATGAGTCCGGCGTCCAGCACCGAAAGTTACCCAGCTTTTGCTAATATTGGGTTGAAGAAAAACCTTGGAAAAAACCTCAACCAGGTAACTTGCCTCGACCGGGAATCGAACCCGGGCCACCTGGTCTCGCGGCCAGACGCGCTAACCGTTACTCCAAAGGTGTGGACTAAGAGGGGTGGTAGGTTGTTCTAGTTAGGCGAGAACTTACAAATTAATTTACATGTCAGTGCACTCCCGTTAAAAAAATGAAACTCACCAATCAGCAACCAGTCTCTTTCAATGACAGAATTTGAATCTTCAGTTCAGTAGCACTCATTGTCAGCACCAGTTCTTTGTGCATAAATTCCACGAACATGGAATATTTACTAAAATTAAAATGATTAATTGCTAATGTTACATAAACTCCTAGGGTGCTATTCATAGACATTTCGCTAGCCCGCGCTACGAGCGTGCTAAACTAGCCCCGGCTATCAATTGGTTACTTGTACAGAATTCACAGACGCTGATTTATTCAACGGCTACGTTGGTCTGCGTATTACCTTTGGACAATGCTACACGATGCTGAAAATGCTTCTGCGCATGCGCAGACTGGCCGCGGTCTTACACGATCAGTGTTGTCAAGTCAGCGGTTTTGTAGCTAAATCTGGTGGTCAGCTACAGAATTTTACCGTCAGCGGCTAGCTATTTATTTGACGTTTTTATGATGCAGAGAGAGATGATATTTTTAAGTGTTTTTTTCTGTAAAGATGTTATAATTTTTATATGTATTTGCGGACAATGTTAGTTAACCATCAACCAGAGTTTAGTATGGTATTATCACACTTTTTCATTATGCGAGTATACAATATCAACGTTTTATGTTAACTCGATTTGGTGCAACCACGTCCATTTCATTCCTCATCCATTGTTGTTGTACACATAGGTATTCAGCATTCGTTAACCTCTTAATCTAATGTATGCATTGGTTTTGTAAAGGAATTGATGTATTTAATCATAAAGAATAGATAATGAACTGAATTATTATTATTTTTCATTTACGATATATGATATAGGTTATTATTTAATTTATCATTACGCATTATAGTTTATGTAACACAGATAAACATAAAACTTAAACCAGACTCATTGTTAGCAGACACGTCTCCAGCTCAATGTGAAATCAGATTTCGAACCGACTGGTGTGATTGTGAAGTGATTATTTCCGAAGTGTCCAGTATATTCTTGATCTACTTCGTTAAATGTTGAAGAAATGTGCCGCATAAAATTACATAGGTACAAAAGTTTAGAGATGTGTTAAAAAAAAAAAACAATGCGTTGAAAGATTGGGTGGAAGAAGTTACCGGTGATAATTTGAAAGTTCGGTGTAAATGGTGTAAGATGATATTAAATGCAAAATATTCAGATTTAATTGCCCACGCTGATGATTATACACACAAAGAGAGTAGCGAGTGTTTTTCTGTTCTTAGACAACATAATATTGCCATTCACAACAAGCTTCTGGGCAGAGGTGAGTGTTATTTCAATTTCAGAGTATTAGAATTTTTTTTTAATTTGCAACCTAAAATTCTCCAATTCTTAAAACTATATACTCGTAGTTTCTATTTAAAATTTGGAAATAATGTGTTAAGAAAAATCTGGAGTTTTTAAACTACAGTTTAGTGATTTTTTAAGCTTGTGCAGCGGTAAATGGAATTCTGAGTTGGCAACACTGTACACGATTGTCGAATGTTTACTGCAGTCGCCATTAAACTACGAATTCTGGAGGAGGAACGCTCAAATTGTGTTGTGGTTGTGGTAGGAAACAGAAAAATGGAAATTGAATGTAGGAAAAGGAAGCGTGGGGGCAACTGGACGTCAGAAGAAAAAAGTTTATTATGTACGTTAATCCAAAAACGAATTGGAATTGTAGAAAATAAATGTACGTCTACTAATACGAACGCGAAGAAAGAACAACCGTGGAAAGACATATATAACGATTTCTGTGCCAGTTTCGGCAGCATTCTTCGTTTGAAGGAGCAGTGGAAGAGATTAAAAACAAATGTTAAATGCGATGTCCAAAAAGCAAGTGCAAACGTTGTAACAATAATTGTAGGTTAGGTCTGACCACAGTCTATTATATACAGTCACGAAGCTTGAGTTTTGAGGGTGCTAGAAACAATAGACGGTGACGGTACTATTTTGCATTGCCTGTAATGAGGCGATATTAGCGATCCTAGTCGTGAGCAACTACCTAATGTTTGCATATTTACTACGTATTGAGCTTCGCGACTGTATATACTAGACTGTGGTCTGACTATAACGAAATGAATTATTCCGTACTTTTTGTATTTATTTGTTAGCAAAAGAACTACAGAAGAACAACTGGCGGAGGATGTCCTGATCCAGAAACTGATGATGTAACGCTCAGTGACTTAGACTGGGATATTGTCGCATCTCTACCGCATGAATTTACTAAAGCTGACGCAGAATTTGGTTCTTATTCATGTTGAAATGTGTGTAATACTATTTACTGGTAAATGTTATTTAAATCTGTTCTCGGAATGATTATATCACTCACGGATATATTGGAAACGTGGTAGCCTACAAAATGTAACATAAATAACAAAACGTATATGAATTAGAGATGGGTAAAAAATAACACAACAGTTATTTTGGAACTGTTCCGGTCTCGGAACTGTTGCAAAAATGAACAGTAGGTCGGAACCTCCTGTTCCGAAATAACAGTGTTCCGACTCCCGAGCTGCTCACTCGCCCAGCTGTTGCGGGCTCGCAGTACCGCGTTGCACAAGGTATGTTCCGACTCCTCGGAACTGTTGCAAAAATGAACAGTAGGTCGGAACCTCCTGTTCCGAAATAACAGTGTTCCGACTCCGAGCTGCTCACTCGCCCAGCTGTTGCGGGCTCGCAGTACCACGTTGCACAAGGTATGTTCCGACTCCGAGATAACAGTCGGAACGTCGGAGCTTGTTCCGATGAACCGATAGCTGCAGTTACACTGTTCTCGTTGTTCTTTATGTTATACTTGGAACTTCGTTGGATGAAGTTGGTACTTGAAACTCTCACGTGGTTGGAGGGGGCGCATGGAAATTGAAATCCTTGCGGTGGCGCGAACTTTAATATCAACATTTGTAAGACTGGCCAATCATCTGTAATGTTATAGTAAGTATTTAATAATCTGTAATATTCATTTCCGCTTTATGGTTTATTTCACCATTAGTTGACTAATTCTGTTTTATAAACATTCTACAAAGTCATAAAGTACGCATACTATTATTAATTCATTGATCAGCTGATTTTATACAAAGGTTAAAGTCGTAAATGGTAATGAGTGGTTTAGTTACAATGTCTGTATGTCGTTTGTTGAGGTTAAGTCTGACAAGCACAAGATTTTGTGCTATCTTCTCTGTTATCAAAGAACGACAAAATGTTGTAGCATTATTTGTTGGAAACTACCCATATAAGTACTGATTTGGAGAGCGAGGTTTAATGCGAAGTTTAAATTACACTTTGGTAAAGATGCGATTCCAACATTTTACTAACCCACTGCGGGGTTTCCAGGTTTCAGTACTGCCAATATATATATATATTTTTATTTATGAAATTGTATATATATTATTATTATTATTATTATTATTATTATTATTATTATTATTATTATTATTATTATTATAACTGTGCATTAAGAAAAGTAAAAATAAAAATTAATGATTTGTTTTTTTATTATGTAATAGAGAGAACAGAAATTACATACCATATGTTTTAAATGTTATGTTATTTTTTTTTTTAGTTGGCTACCATGTCTTTATAACTTTATGTACGAAAACAAAGTGTTGTATTCTGTCCTTGTAGTCAACAGCTGTGTAATTACTAACATTAAGCTTTTGAGTTCTGTCCGCATGCACAGCAATTTTCCAAAATCGATTCGAATGTGCATTGCAGTGCCATCTATAGATAAGAATGTGTACTATGTCATGCCTATGAGTGCTCCAGTGTGAGCAGCATGGTGAAGAGGAGGGTACTGTACCGTTCGTTTGAACGACTCAACGACTCCGACTCATCACCACTGGTGACTGTTATTTCGGAACTGTTATTTGGAACATAGTATTTTTCGGAACCGGAACAGTCGGAACTGTTCCGGGAAAAGAACAACTTCGCCCATCACTAATATGAATATGACTGACTATTTCGTTTATATGACGTCATTCCATTTTCGACCAATGAAGTGTAATGAAATTTTGAATTCCAACCAATCACAGTCACACGTTGCGATAATTTTTGCAGATAGATTTATCGCTAACAATTCATCACCTGGTCGTTCTTTTGTTTAGTCGTTGTCGCCAACTGTTTCCCCGTAAATTGATGATCATGAATACATTAAGATGCAACTACACGGTTAAACTTTTCTTTCAACTTTAAAGCAATGAATGCAAGATTGATATTTAATATTAATTAATATATTTACGCAGTGAAGACGATGTTCAAAACGGCGCACTATGTAGACACAAAATCTTCATGCATCCTTATTGATGGTACCATTTAAACTTGATTCTTTCAATATTCTTCCCAGACTGCACGCATACGCGATTGGAATATTGAACTGTGTAGATGCAGCTTTAGACACTACAGCGAGAATGCGTTTGTCGAGCTATAAAAAATGCTTTCGTGTAGCACTGATTGTAACGGTCGAAATAAGGCACAGCTGACATTGGTCCTGCTTCCACAGGTAACTTAACCTATAATTTTAGTCTATCAAATTTGTATTTTGTGAATGAAATGAAACAATTAATAGAAAGTCACCAAAGACCTTGCATAGTAATAATGTCTTTGATCAAACTGCCTTCCGTATGGCGTAATAAAATTCGTGTTTTAATTAGGCCTACCTATACAGAGATGGCTTCACTGTGTAGCAACATGTCTCGCTGTGAATACATAAGCATTGGTATATAGCTGTCCCCACTGTTACTGTTAAATTAAATTATGATTTCAGCAGATAATGAAAATGTGTTTATGTTATAATAATAAGAGAAAAGTGCAGTACATGTAATTAACATTGTTAAACCTGTATTTCGCTTTTCGCAATTGGCATTACTGAATAATAACATCGAATTTCTTTATTGCAGTAATCGATATTCATCTACGAGTATTTCAACTTCACAATGTCTGAATAGGTTAAGTATTCGTTAGTATACAATAATTATTAACATTTTATGATCGAATTTTAGGGATATATTATTTACATTTTTATTTTTTATTCACGAAATAGTCGTAGTAAATGTCACTCCAGATAATATATGACTAAAGTTCTAAATTGGATTTTATAAAGTCATAAATCTCTCATCTTAGCACCTAGAAATCCGTTTCCTGATTGTCAGTTACCAGCTGCTACGAGTTGAAAACAATTGACTACCGACAGTGGCTATCTTCTATAGTAACTTGTTATAGCTATTACTTCGATTGAACAAGATTCTGAGAAATGTTTAATTTTATCTGATATGTAACATACCCACACATTAAACTTTAATTTCGGTTCATGATTTTGGTGGCTTTAAACTTCAGTCTCTTCAGTAAATAAACCTGAGTAGGGTCAAGTGCACAAAGCACAGGTAAATTTAGATTACACTAAACACATAGCAGAACTTTAGAGAGCTGGATATCCAAACAAACCTTGAATTATTAACCTCAGTCAAAGTAACCGAACAAAATTTGCGTGTAGTGAAGTCAAAATAGATCAGAGGTTCACATCGCGAGAAGGAATATATTATATTCATCAGAAACTAGCAAGCTTTTGACCAGTAAGCTCTTACCAGGGTAAAAACTTGCTCAATTTACATCAGGAATAAATTTTACATCACTACTACACTCGTGTACTCAATCTGAGGGACCTGAAAATCACCAAAGTGGACGTCACACAAAGTTACAACTTATAAATACAATGCTTTATTTAAGATGTGTCTCGAGTTCCTTAGATTTGTAGTTGGAGAGGTATCAATAGTTCTGTGTAGCCATCACACTATATGCTCGCCTTCTCGTTCCGTTTGTACTTACACGTCTCACATTAACATATTTTTTTAGTTTGTTATTTAACGACGCTGTATCAACTACTAGATTATTTAGCGTCGATGGAATTGGTGGTAGCGAGATGGAATTTGGCGAGATTAGGCCGAGGATTCGGCATAGATTACCTGACATTCGCCTTACGGTTGGAGAAAACCTCGGAAAAAAAACAAGTAATCAGATCAAGCGGGAATTGAACTCAAGCGCAACTTCAGAGCGGCAGGCAAGAGCCTCAGCCAACTGAGCTATGTCGGTGGCTACTACACTAACATTAAAATATTTAATTTCAAATATCTACACGACTAAGCATTGCACTGATTGCACTGATCAGTCGCCATAACTATGAATCACGTATTGGTCTGAAATGGCGATTTCTCGGAGCTGTGATTTTGGAACCGTAGTCACAGTCGGAACCAGTGACAAACGTATCACATCGACAAAATTACAGATCTGAAAATCACATCCCATCACTACTTGGCTTGTTTGCCGCGCCGGACCCGAGGCGGATCCTTGCACTTAAGCTTATATTGTACCAGTAGCGGACGGTGGGTTTGAAAGTTGGGAAGGCCAAGACGTGACTGATGAGAATATAAACATATAAGGCCTGTGACGTACCTCATTACCAAGCGCAGAATTTATGGGTTTTAAAAAACTAAAATTAGGTTTTCCAATTTATTTTTAGGGTTTTAAATCTTATGTTTAGGAATTGATATGATTTTACGGGAAAAAATAAAAATAAACAACATACTGTTAACATATTACAACGGCTTGGTAAAGATTGCCACTCTTTGGGACGCTTCAAGTCCTAACCTACGAATTAGGTCTTTTTAGGTCATATTACGTTTAAGAATGTTACTCTTTGCTACATAAAACGAACAAGAAAAACAATATTTCGAGAGTAACGAGATAGCAACAAAATTGATTCGAACCTAAGAATCCGGGTTTGCTCATTGCTATTACATAGTCTAATTTTACAACAAATTAACTGGACGTTCCTCTTTCTTCGCAAACCGATCAAATAGGTCACAACATACTGAACAACTGCTACTAGAAGAAGCTAGAGACAAATCTGCATTTGTTTCTAAACTCTCGATGTATTTAAAATACTGTATAAGCTACTACATCTCGGAACACAAAACAATAAAATAACAAGAACACCCGCAAACAAGAGAAAATCTAACAACATAAATGAAAACTTTTACGCAGGGAGAGAAAACTAACAACACGTGACTCAGTTTTCTAAAACCAAGAAGAGAGAAAGAGAGAGCTTCCCAATACAGCCGAAACCGCCGTGACTATAAGCAGTACAGCAGTACAGTTGTCAGCGGTGGGTAGGACGTCTCCAAATCGGCTCCCTTCGCGCGTTCTAGTCAAATTTAAACACTCTTCTAACGAGCTATCTTATTGGTTGAACTGCTGTTGTCATGGTTACCGGGGAATAGCGTCATGTAGTCGACTCCTATCTCCCACTCTCGCATAGACACTGCAGGCTGTTAGATATCGACTATACAGGTCACAGCGCTATCTGCTATTTTTCAGTACGAATTATTTGTACTATCTACAGTATAGCGATCGGGCATCACCAACTGAATGTGGTCGACTGTACGTAACTTACATCTTAGTCGTAGTGAATAGTAAAATTATTATAAAAGGAAAAATGTTCGTTGTTTTCTGTAACTTGTGTGTGATCTTAATTCAGCTGGAATTATTACTGCTATATTGTGTCCTGGTAAAATATTAGGGAGGCTCGGCCTCCTTGCCTCCCCTGAAAATCCGCCGCTGTATTGTACGCCCCGTATCTATATGTGATACATGTCGAAGTCCGAGGGACATTCGTGATTCCCATGCTGATAAGTGGACCATCTGGAAAGTTTTCTTTTCTCAATAGTACTATCAGGGACTGGAATGCTTTACCTGCAGACTTAATAAAGGCTTTACCAACAACCAAAAACGTATTAAAAATAGGCTTAAGAACTTTACTAATAGACGATAATTATACACAGTATTTAAAGGATGTAAATGATATTTTGTTATTGAAGTGTTGTATCAGTGAAGAATTATGTTGTGTCAGTGAAGTATGTTGTGTCAGTGAAACGTGTTCCTGTCAGGGAAGCTTTATAGTTTATAGTGGCAGTGCAAAGTATTTGAACAGTGAAAAGTTTTTGAAGTGTTAGTGAAATCAGGTAGAATCAGTGAAATGTGTCGTAGTTCCAGTGCAGTGAGTGAGTTGACAGCGAAATGAGTGTAATGTGGAAAGGTACTTTAAGATACAAATTAGATTTATTTTAAATGTTATTTTAAGTGATCGTGCTTTATTTAATTTAGGATATTCCCTATTATTATTATTATTATTATTATTATTATTACTATTATTATTACTATTATTATTATTATTATTGTTAGTATTAATTATTTGTATTAACTATTGGTATTATTATTAAGTGTATTTTAATTATCAAGTTTATTATTGTCATTATTGAGTGTAATTAGTTACCATTGCCACCGGGTATATACCCATTGCAGTGTGAATAAATACATACATACATCTGGCCTCTGCCCTGACAGAAACAGGTCCCATCCTCAGATAAGTGCTTGATAAGCCCTAGGGTCCGAAGCACCAAGTTCTTCCTATATCAGATTCGGAAACCCGTACTACCCACAAAACTTCACCTCAGTCTATTTTAACTTTTCAAATTTTTTTTTCAAATTCAAATTCAAATTTATTTACAATTTACATTTGAATTTACATTTGGATAGATACCCGAAATGAGCATATGCTCGTGCTCGGGTACAGTCCAGTAGTCTACATAAATTTTACAGGGTTCAAATAATAATGCTGATGATATAAAATAATAGTAACAATAATAATAATAATAATAACAATAATAATAATAATAATAATAATAATAATAATAATAGTAATAGAATAGTCGTGACAGAGATGATACAAAGATTGTAATACAAAATAATTCATTAATAATAATAATAATAATAATAATAATAATAATAATAATAATAATAATAGAATAATCGTGACAGAAATGATACAAAGGTTGTAATACAAAATAATTCATTAATAATAATAATATTATTATTATTATTATTATTATTATTATTATTATTATTATTAATAGTGATAAAACAAAAATATTTACAATAAAATAAATACTAAGACGGATAAAATAAAATATAAAACCACTAGCGAGAGTTAACACAAATTAAATAAGCATTTAGCCTAATAACCGGAAAAAATGCCAAACTCGAAAATCAACAGAAAAGTTCGTTGCATCGCAGACGACAGCAACCGCCGTATTGACATTGTGTTGTGCATTAATGGTAGTAGGGGGGAGCTGAAAGTCTACGTAACTGCCGTTCTCTTCGAATCTTCTCGTACAATCATGGGAAGTTAATGCTGTAAAAACAAAATGTCTACGAGTCAAACTGTTCATTATTACCAGGATAAATACAAATAATACTGAAATATATTAATCGAGTTTGCAGATGATAGATGAAGTGAGGGGGAGGTGGTCTAGTGTTGGTGGAATGATAGAAACGAGAGTACCGTGCTTTGTTTACTACAAATTGCATAACGACTAGCAGTGGATCGAACCCTGGCCGCGTGGATGGAAGGACATTAGCGCTTCAGCCACAGACAGTGCCAATCCTTGTGTTACTTCAGCATGTGGCGCGCATTACACGTGTTTAAATTTTATCAGTTTTTGTAGGAATGTCGAGTAAGTCGAAGTAATAAACACAGTTATGGGACATTAAAGCTACTTTGTGGTTTTACGTGTTACATATTATTACGATAAAGCACCGATGTTGGTTGCCATTCCGATAAGTGGAGTAGAACGAACGAGTAATGAACCAGAACGCCGCGCTGAACTGGTCCCTACATCCCCTCTATGTCTCGTAGCTCTCGAGGCTGGCTTAATGTAATGATGCTTTCGTTCTACAGGGACATCATTTTATTTTTACTAACATTTTTAATATTAACCTGGCTATACCTTTCTATTAACGATTGAAACAGGAAACACCGTTTGCTGCCATTTCCACGACGGAGTTCGATGATACTGGCGTAAAATACAAATCACTTTACTAGGTATAGGAGGGAAGAAAAGTAGTTCATCCATTTATGTAAACTAAGAAATATCGCAATTTTGAGTTTGATAATATTCATTAGGTTTTTGTTTAATCAAAATACAGTACTGTATTAACACTTAGTGTTTTACACACGAATTGAGCTATCCATTCGGACGTATTAATTATGCAGTGTATTTTGTACTGTTACAGCACATTAGCGTACTATATAGAGAATGAAGTTAAATTGAAAAATAATCATAATATGGATATTTAAACACATTTTAGAAAATGGTGGCCGTTCATTTCGATACAGGCTTCAGTTCTTTTGTGCATATTATCGCACTATAGACTATTGTACCTAATTCCAATTACCAGTTTCGTCCTTCGTACTAGTAACTCATGTTGAAATAATTCTGTACCTACTCTATAAAAGAGTACCTTACATACTGTAAATTCAATCTTCACTTCTGCCCGATCCGAAAAGATAAAATCACTCAGAAATGCTATCTACTGTCCGTTCAAGTGGTTTTGTCGCAGGGTCGTAGAAAGGGGGGGGAGGAAATCACGTGACAGTTAATTACTTAAGGAGGCCCTTTTATTTAAGTTATTTTAAACACTTGAATAATATTACGTAGACGTCCAATTCCTAACAGAAATTAATGTTTTCAGAAAAGAGCTAAGATAGCCCAGCTACTAGACTTTACAAAGGGGCGAACAGAAGCAGGTGGGGAAACCGGGATGCGACATAGGGAAACGGACGACAGTACCCGTACGAAAATATGATTCGATATTGAAAGCTCTTTCGTCACTGGAAAACGCGAACATATTTCTGAAACGTACTATACCCAGTAATTCAGTACTGCTTACGCGCCCTCGGCTCTGTGTCGTGAACGGTTGGAAGTTTACTAGTAGAAGGGGTGGGAGTGAAGTACATTCCAAAACTCAGGTACAATAAAAATTGAAGTAAAAATAAAATGATGTCCCCGTATAACCTTAAACAGAAAAGTTAAATAGCAAAGAATTTATTTTTGCTATACATTTTATTTAAATTTAGAAGTGATAGATTATTCAGTAGTGTTACTAGTTTTGTTTAATTTTATTTGATTTTTGATATCTACACAAAACTAAAATGCTTCCGTGAGAAGTGAAAACTTCCAGTACTGACCTACTGTACAGCTATTAAAACTAGTCAATACATAGAGGCGACAAACTAGAAATTGAGTTCGCTGAAATGGAGTTCCCGCGTTCCATAGCAGAAATATTCTGGACAGAGATGTCGAATCCTAGCGCTACGACCATCTAATGAATTATTATGCCGACCACCAGCCAGGCTCATTTTCTCTCACACCAGTTGATTGTGCTAAGGTTTTCTGTTTCATACAGATAACAGTTTCAAAGAAAGAGTTTCATAAGATTATTTATGCTCGACCATGCCGAAATGTAGTCATTATACACCTGGTAGCAGCCCTTTAATGGACCTCATTAAAGTACACCTATTCATTAAAGTTCAGGTGTTCCACCAATCAGAAAATACCATTGTAGCAATATGAAAGCGCAAGTATCGATTATTCTCGGATATGCAATCGAAAGACAACTAGTTCTGTTACTATAATAATTAGCGTTAATTGTAAATAATATTCAAATAAATTCAATTTGTCATCTCGTTTTTCAATGTCTAATTCAATTTCAAGGTTATATCAAGATTAATGTTTATTTTACTCTCTAGATTATATCAAGGTCAATGTCGACATTTGTTTCTCGGAAAAAATCAATACTTTCGCGTCTGCGCACATCTCACAATTTACGAGGTATTGCACAAGGTCAGTTCCGCTCCTCAGTCAGGTAAGAATAACATGAATACTTATGAATAGACTTCGTTGAAGTGCCACACACAGAATGCAATCAGGTTGCCGACGTACGGTAGTATAGAGGAGGTGAGCGACCGCCCGGTCTCGTAGTATAAGCAGTTCATGTTAAGAGTTGTGACCGGTCCAAATAGATAGAGCAGCTACAGCTAATGTATACCTATGTTAGTACTTGTTTTTACATTACTGTCGTTGGAACAGTCAAAGCTTAACATTTGTTCGGTGCAGACAAGAATTCAATCAAACATATTACAATGAGAGTGTTGCCATTCCAAACAATTGCCCCTGGAATACCCTTACCCCCGCAGGCTGTCTTGACCCGTTTGAAAACGTGGTTGAATGCTGTTATTTATTATGCAGAATATTACGGCAAAATAATGGAGGTAACTGATGCATTGGATAGCACAGACAGTTCCACTGTTGCAGCTGTAAAATCATTGCCTTCTGAACAGCTATTGGAAGATATTCTGTTCATTGATTATGATTTTAAAATCTGTCCAAAAGCATCATTCTGTTAGAATCGTCTAAACTACAACTCTCAGAAGCCCTTAAAATAGTGTATAAAGTATCACAAACCGTTATCCAAAATAACAATTCACTAATTTCAGAAAAAGTGAAATGTAAGTTAAGAAACATTATTGCTAAAAATTCTTCCTATTCACATCTTCGTATTATAAATGATGTACTATCAGGTCACAACAAGACGTCTAAAGTTGGTGTACTAAAAAGTAGTGATTTTCTGTTCTTCAAATATGCACCTATTACATCGTGTGATGTTGAACGTACATTTTCCCAATATAAAAACTGTTTGAGTCACCATCGGAGGTGGTTTACTTTTCAGTCGCTCAAAATGTATGTAACTCTTCACTGCAATGCACATATTCAAGGATGATGTGAGTATATTACATTAAATTCTAAGAGTTAATATATCTCACTACAAAATAATTGTGTATTTACATGTTTAGACATTTCCTACTTCTATGATTATTCATTATATTTCTTGAATGCACGATACAGGTTTTATTGTAACCGCAGTATACTGCTCAGTATTTACATCTGAGGCATACTCCATCCGTTGCACGTCTCCTTCTCATAAAGTCTATACCGCGTGCGTAGTAAACCTTATGATTCTCGTGGCAATTCTACGAAGTCTACTTATGAATAATTTAAAGTTAGAAATATGGTCGAGCATAAAAGTCGTATGAAACTTGACTATAATGGTAATTGAGATGCTCGTATGAAAATTATGAAACTCGCTTGCGCTCGTTTCATAAACATACTCGCGTTTTAATTACTACCATTATAGGCTCGTTGCATAATGTACTATTTTACGTCAGTGCCAAGTGTCCAACTGTTTCAACTTCTCATCTGTTTCAGGAACATGTTCCAAAGCCCTTGAATCGTCTTAGATCAGCTGTTCAGTGTAGGCCTATTATGACGACGGAAGTCAGTCATTTTTTGTAGGTTACTGTCAAAGAGTACAGTAAATAACTACAATTAAAACGAATCGATTTTAATAAAAGATAACGCATATAACCCAAGAAGATTTTAATAACTATAAGATATTATCCGATAATATGTTTTGCGGTAGGCTATATTAACACCATGTCAAGGCGCCATAAACATATTCTCCATCAATGGGCAGGTAATAATTATTAATATCGGATTTATTAGGAATTTGATTCGTACAAATAAATTGCGCGGTACTACATAGGCTACAGTTGTCGGTCCAACTTCTTTATGAATGCCTAACGCCTCTGTATCCAGTAGATCTATGTCTCACAGCTTGTCCATCTTTAACAGATGTCCATGACCCTCTGCACGCACGCACGCATGCACGCACGCACGCACGCACACACACAGAGTGATATTAGTTATTTTTATTTAATTTTCCATTACCGTACTTTTCCTCGACAACTTTTGACTTTATTCGTTTAATGACTGTTCATTTTATACTTCAACGTTGTAATTATTTATTATTTATTTATTATTTATTTATTTAACCTGGTAGAGATAAGGCCATCAGGCCTTCTCTTCCCCCTCTACCAGGGGATTACAACTACAATATTAAGAATATAATTACAATTAATATTAAATTTACAAATACAATAAAAATCAAAGTACTAAAAGATTAACTTACTAATAAAAGCTAGACAGTTTATTGTAAAAGTTAAGAAGAGAGAAGCATTACTTTTATTGATTAAGTAAAAATTAAACCTACTCTACGCAGTAAGAAAATACTTAATAAGCTTGCTTTTGAACGATACTAAATTCTGACAGTCTCTGATGTCACTGGGTAAGGCATTCCACAAGCGCGAGAGCGAGATTGTGTATGATGATGAATACGATGATGTCTTATGTGTTGGTATGATTAGTATGCGGCTATTCTGCGTGCGTGTGAAGAGATTATGATATGATGACAGGTAACTGAAACGGGAGGCAAGGTAGGTAGGTGTAGAAGTGTGAAGGACTTGGAAAAGGAGAACAAGAGAATGAAAATTTCTACGTTCGTTAAGCGTAGCCAGTTTAGAGTTTGAAAGAATGGGGTAATGTGGTCAGCGCGACGGACATCGCAGACGAAGCGAACACAAGAATTATGAACACGTTGTAATTTTTGCGACTGGTTGACATTGAGGTCAGTCAGTAGAAAATCACAATAATCTAAGTGGAGCATTACTAGTGTTTCCACTAGTATTTTCTTGAGTGATAGAAGAAGAAATTTTCGAACGCTGTTTAAGGAATATAGTATGGAAAGCACTTTTTTGGTAATATGGGTTACTTGGTTATTCCAGTTTAAATGCTTATCAAAGTAAACTCCAAGGTTTTTAACACAGGAAGCAAAAGGGATGATTGTGTCGTTTAACTTGACTGGAAGAGCAGGAGTAATATTGCATAATAGACGTCGATGTCCCACTAGGATTAATTGTGATTTTCTTGCATTGAGAGTCAAATAAAACTTTCTGACCCATGCAGATATAGATTCAAGGTCCTCGTTAAGATTTTGTATCGCGTCATTGAGTGAGTCAGGGGTTGTATGGATATAGATTTGTAAATCGTCTGCGTAGAGGTGATGTTTATAGTGGTGTAGTTACATATACATCAACATAATTATCTCTCTTATATTATGAAATTATTATTATTATTATTATTATTATTATTATTATTATTATTATTATTATTATTATTATGGTGTGTATGTCCAAGATTTCGGTTCACTTTCCGGGAGAAAAAAACAGTACTGTAGTTTTAAACCCCGCCTCGTTGGAGTCGAGGTGTATCATGCACTCAGACGAACAATCGGATAGACATAGCCTACGTGACGAAAACAAAAATATGTATTTCGGATAGACTTTATGCTATATTCACGAACCCATCTTAAGACTCTAATCCTATACTATCCGGTAATGGAGTGAAAGAGCTGTGTGTGTCTTCAATTTAAACCAACAAAATTCTTCTCGACCTGACCTTTGTACTCAGCAGCAACATCAGTGAGGTCGGCTCCGCCGTCGTAAGCTCCTAACGACAATGGGGAGAGGGCGCAAGGTCGGAGTCATTACGTGGAAGGCAGATCCTATAAAACCTGCAACATTGTGTTTGCACATACACCACTAATCTTTGAAACATGCGCAAAACGTGCTACCACTAGAAATCACAGGGTGTGCTTTCTGCACGTATACAATACTACAAGACGATACGCGTCAATAAATACGTTCCGCTTTCCATTACCATCATCATATCATTATTATATTGATGACAATCTCAATATCTCCACACATTTCTAAACTTCAAGAACTTTTAGATGAACGAGAAGTTCTCTAACTGATAAAGTTTGGAGCCTGTGTCATAAACACAGTAATAACATTAAGTAATATTAGTCATGAAAATAATTGTATTGACTAAATTCTGCTTCATAAACGTTTTACACAACTCATAAAATACATACAATAATACACTCAGGGACAAAAAAACCGGACACTTCTATATTTGCTTGTATTTTGTTGCCAATTATTTCAAAATGAAACAAAACCCATTTAAACAAAATAATGTTTCATTTAGCACCTTATACGACAACATTTGAAAAAAATTCTCTGAAGAGACAATTTACAAAAAATTACAAAGGGCGTATAACTATGGCATCATTTGGTCTGTTTTTTCATTTTATGGTGCCTTAAACATTAAAAACTCTTTTTAGTAACGGGTATTACCCCTCTGGCTTGAATAACTGCATCCTTACGTCTTGGCATGCTCTCAATTTGGTTAGCAATGTCTTCTTGAGGAATAACTTCCCATTCTTCGCCAAGTGCTCGCCTCAACTCTTGTAACGATTCTGGTCTCGGTCGTCTATTCTTAACACGCCGTCCCAGCATGTCCCACACGTGTTCAATTGGGTTCATGTCTGGACTCCTTGCTCGCCATGGAAGAACATGGATTCCCACTTCTTGGAGATAATCTCCGACCGCATGGGCAATATGCGGCCGTGCATTATCATGCATTAAAACAAAATTATCGCTTACAAATTGGCCAAATGGCACAACATGATCAGCCAAACATTCATTTACTCGTATATACCTATCAGCTGTTAGTCTTCCATTTTCAACAAAAACTAACTCTGTACGAGCATCCGTACACACTCCTGCCCAAACCATCACTCCACCATCTCCATACGGCACATTTTCGGAAATGCAACACTGTGAAAATCGTTCTCCCTCCTTCTCCAATCTCTTTCACGTCCATCAGATGAGCACAGATTGAAACGGGACTGATCGGTGAACAGAACACATTTCTCCAATCCCTGTGATCATTAGCAAAACGCAGTCGTTCAACTCGATGCATCCTGAGAAGTCTGGGACCAGTTGCAGGTCTACTTGATATCAGTCCACTTGCTTTCAACCTCCTTCTAACTGTTTTTGCCGAAATTGGGCGTCCATGCATGTTAACAAATTGCTGGGCTACACTAGTAGCTGGCAGGTTGCGCTCCCTAAGAACTCTCAACACCATATACCTGTCTTCATTTTGATTTTCTAGCTCTTGGACGACCCGAACCTGGTCTTACGGTATATTATAGGGTCTCTCTATACCGTTTTATGGCATTATGGGTTGTGCTTCTAGCCATATTCATAACATTTGCAATGTAACGTACACTGCGTCCATCATCGTAAAGGGCTACAGCTCGAGCCACATCTTCAGGTCGCATCTTGTTTTATGACAAATGTTACAACCCCACTTAAACTCAGAAAATGTAAAAATAAAGAAATAACGAATTATAACGATAATGAAGCACAAAATGGTTGAGACAAAATTGTTATAGCTGAGACTCCGAAAGCAAAATTGGAATATTTGGTTGTAATGGCTTGTTTATAAAACAAAAAACAATCAACAATGTATACACGTTTCCATAACAACAGATGGCTACCATAATATTGTATGAGAAGATAATGTTTTGCAAAATACCAGCAAATATTAAAGTGTCCGGTTTTTTGTCCCTGAGTGTATTACTAATTTATTAATGAGAGAAATTCTATATGAGACTAACAAGGAGAGGACACGCTCTGTATATCACCGAATTAAATAAGATTGTGTGAGATGAAAGTACAAGACGTACTGTTTAAAGTCATGCCTGGTATGGGTGGCCAATGACCCCTCGTTTTGGAAATATTGGTTATTGTTTGTAACAGACTTCCGTTACGTGCCTAATAGGGAAGCATTGGACTGTGTAAAAGCGTAGCCCATATGGTTGGGTGCTGAGTTGTTATTCAGGGAACCTGAGTTCGAATCTTTACTGGTCTTATATTTTTTTCTTTTAATAATGATTAATAGTGTGATCAAAGTAATATATTTACATATATCATATTTCTCAATGTACTGAACGCTTCGTCATGTTTTAAACAAATTACTAATTAACTAACATTGTATTGTAAACGATAAACAAGGAAATATTGCTCACTTAGGCAAGTCACTGGTATCTGTTCTGTTTCTATTCCACTTCATTTTGTACATGTTTCATTATGATAAATATCATAAAAACACACAAAACATACATATTTCCTGCACCATGCACAGCAAATGAAAGAAGGTTGTCCACAGTCAGACACATTTTTCCGCACTTCTTCTGCGAAACAGACATCTTTCACATTCACAAACACTTCTCGTTCGTTTATTAATTTTGATGGATACCACGCATATTTCAACATGGCTTTGAATATAGGAACTGACAACTGAAAGTGAATTAAGGAGTGAATTTTGAGGACATCATCCCTTGAAGCAATTTGTCGTCCAGTTTGTAAAAGGAAAGAGCTATTTTGCAAATATTTGATAAAAATGTTCACCTGTCTAAAAGGATGAACATCACAGAACTGGCATAATCCAGTACATTTGGGTGAAATCACTTTAAGGTTGCACGTTACTTCATTTTCTTCATTTGTAAATATTTCACCATACAAAGAAGGATTTACCTGCCCTTCCCATGAGTCCAGAATTAGAAGAAATGGCTGCTCTTTCACATATGTCTTTATTACTTTCTCCAGGTATTGCTTATGGAGTTGATATGTCAGCTTTCCTGATGAAGAACGTGTTACACATATATTTCCGAATTTAGAAGTGAGTTCATCTACTTGACGTTGCACTCTTGGGCCAAATTGTCCTTTTGGTTCTAATAATAATAATAATAATAATAATAATAATAATAATAATAATAATAATAATAATAAGCCCACACCTGTGGAGTAATGGTCAGCACGTCTGGCCGCGAAACCAGCTGACCGGGTCCGATTCCCAGTCGGGACAAGTTACCTGGTTGAGGTTTTATCCGGGGTTTTCCTCAACCCAATATGAGTAAATGCTGCGTAACTTTCGGTGCTGTACCCCGGACTCATTTCATCGGCATTATCACCTTCATCTCATTCAGACGCTAAATAACCAAAGATGTTGATAAAGCGTCGTAAAATAACCGCTAAAATAAAAAAATAATATCAAGTTTTAAAAATGAGAAGGCATTAGGATTCGAACTGGGGTTGTCTGGATAACAACTCAGCATCCAACCATATGAGCTACGCTGTTACATAGTATAATGTTTCCCTATTAGGCACCTAACGGAAGTATGTCACAAACAATGGCCAATATTTCCAAAACGAGGAGTCATTGGCCACCTATACCAGGTATGATTTTAAACAGTACGTCTTGTACTTTCATCTCACACAATCTTATTTAATTCGGTGATATACAGAGCGTGCCCTTTCCTTGTAAGTCGTATGCGTGGTAAACAGTGGTTATAGTGCAGCCATCATAAATAAATGATTCACGTTAACCATGTAAATGATTTGAGGTTAGGGCTGACAAACATAACCAAGTATTGGTCTAGAACTTTTATATTATCCCAAATGCTCACTAACAATTAGAGAGAATTTGATTATCCTCTCTGTTAACTTGAATAAAATAGGTTCGATGTAATTTGTTTAATAGCAACAACAGAGTAATTCGTAATATGTATAAAATGTTTGGGAGACACTTTATTTCAGATAGGATTGTAAATCTTTGAAACTCGAAGTTATTGTTTCCGCTATTTTTACACAGTTGATCTATAAATTTGAAAGAAACAATAAGATAAATCTAAAATATTGTGAACAGACATTTGTCATTCCTAATTGTTCACGTCTCTGCTGATGCAAAGTTCGAAATAAAAAAACAGTGCATCAGTTACAGAAGCATGTTAACTAAGTTACCGTATCAAAAATTAAATAGTGAAAGCTTTTGATGACAATGTTGTAGCAGCCTCAGGACAGTTAAACGACAGGTTTAACAGTCCTTGCAAAGCATCTTATCGCAATTTCGGAGCACTGCACAAGTACTTACCGATATATAAAAAATACTTAAAAATAAAAAATATATATTGGTACAAGAGTTAAATAAATAAACACACAAAAATGATCCTTGCACCAAAAATAAATAATTAAATAATGCAATAAGGACATAAGTACTTATGCGGTGAAGTCGTTCTAGTAAATGTTGAGGAGTATGAAGGTGTTGTAGAATATTAATGTTAAAATGAAATGAATAAACATATTCAAATTGTCTTAATTTTTATTGCTGATTATGTTGTAAGTAGTGCTCTCAAAAAGGTTCCTGACTGTTAAAAATGCAAATAATGTTCTAGTTAAAGATTGTGATGTCGAATTGAAGGTAGCCGGCGCCGTGGATCGTGTCCCGGCATAGCTCAGTTGGAAAGAGCTCTCAGCGCGCAGAGCTGAGAGGTCCTGGGTTCGATTCCCTGTGCCGGTACGAATTTTTCTCGTATTAAATAGTAATAATACATATTGACTACTTCAGAGTAGCCGTGTAATATTCAATGAGGTGGGCGAGACCTCACACAAATGAATACGTGATGTATGAAATTATTAGTTAAACAAAATACACTCATGGAACTAACGCTAATAGTATTAATAAATTCAATTACCTTTGCTGCTTTATGAAACACTTTACTAATATTATTAGCCTATTTATTTCAGTAGTATTGTGAGCGTTTACAGTAATAAATAACATTACTAACTAATACTTTCATGAAACAGAACAGTAATAATATTACTTAATGTTATTATCATTTTACTAATCGTATTAATTTATTAGCTTTATGAAACAGGCCCCTGGACACACAAAAGAACAGCTGTCTTACATTTTTTGCAGGAGTCAAGCAATAAAAACTTAATAATAATAATAATAATAATAATAATAATAATAATAATAATAGTAATAATAATAATAATCATCATCACATGATATACGGTTTAGGCCAGGGATACTCAACTGGCGATAGAGGGCTGAAAGCATGGGGAAAGTGTTGTTTCCCCGTCCACAGTCCACCGGCGTTGAATGACCTCTCTGTGACCCGTACGAAATTACATAACACAGACACTGAATACAAAAACCCCTCCCCTACCAAATCAATGACGCGGGGTTGAAAGAAAGGGATGAGTGACGTATTCCGCCGTATGACATACGCACAATTGGCGCCCACTTCTGCAAGCCTGGTTTAGGCTATCCAGTCTGCTCCGCCTCACAAAACGCTAATCTAGCTGAACAAAGTTAGTAACTTCTCTCCTGTATAACAGATTTTGTAAAACTTTGTACAAGAGTTACAGGTAACATATATATATTTCGTGTGCAAACTCTGATTACCTTTGTGTAAGAGGAACTACCCTTTTATACAGGATGGTTTTAAAGAAAATTAATAACACACCTCCTATTGTAATTCTGTGCAGCCTGAAGTCAAGGGCTGCCAAACTTTAATTTCTTTTAAATGTAAATTACAAAAATATCTTATGAGTTCCCAGACCTAGCCGTTGCAAATATTTAATGCAATGTATTCCACTGTATTTATTTTTTATTTGTTGTTTCTTATTTTTATTGTGTAAATCGTGTTTATTTATCACTTAACACCAATATGTATCCCACTGTGTTGTTTCACTATTATTTTTATTGTGTACATTTTATTCAATTGTCGGTTTCTGGTTTAATTATGTGAATCCTACTTACTTGTAATACTAATATGTATTCCCATGTGTTTACTTTTATTTTTACTGTGTACTTTTTTATTGAATTGTGTGATTCGTATTTGATTCTAACAACATTAATATGTATTCCACTATGTTTATTTTTATTTTATGAGGTAAATTTTATGTAACTACCTCTTTTGATCTCATTATGTACCTAAATCGTATCAGTATGTAATTACTTAATTCCGATCCTGTTGTAAGTTTAACTATGTAAGCAAGTTTTAATCCTGGTTGAATGTAAGAGAAGGCCTTACGGCCTTAACTCTGCCAGGTTATATAAAGCCATTATTATTATTATTATTATTATTATTATTATTATTATTATTATTATTATTATTTAATAACTTTATATGAAACTTTCTACAGGAGTTACAAGTATATATATTTTTGTATACAAACTCAAGTCGTAAGCACAAAGTTCAAATGACACCATCCCAATAATCCGCTCTGATTTCGGAACATTTCGTCATACGTTGAACAGCTACTGTCTTGAAATCGAAAGACGGATTCTAGAAAATAATTAAAAATCTAAGTTCCGCGCTTTAGAATTTTTCGTAGACGTAGAATAAGACTATACCTATCATGCAATATATTATAGGTATATATAATATATTTACAAATAGTTTAACCTATAGATAAAATACAGAGAGGGGAAATTTGGAATTATTTTTGTACGCCTAGTCCAAAATGAAAAACTTATATTTCTAAACAATATTTAAGCTCCGGCAAAGTTTAATAAATTAAAAATAGGCTATGGAGAAAAAATGGGAGTATAAGGGTAGTGCATCAGTTATTCATAGATTTCAAAAGGCATATTACTCGGTTAAACCAGAACTTTTATATGATATTCTTATTGAATCTAGTATTCCCAAGAAACTAGTTCGATTAATTAAAATGTGTCTCAGTGAAACGTACAGCAGAATCCGTATAGGTCAGTTTTGTCAGATGCGTTTTCAATTTACTGTAGGCTAAAGCAAGGAGATGCATTATCACCTTTACTTTTTAACTTGCTCTAGAGTATGCCATTAAGAAAGGCCAGGATAACAGAGAGGGTTTGGAATTGAACGGGTTACATCAGCTGCTTGTCTATGCGGATGACGTTAATATGTTAGGAGAAAATCCACAAACGAATAGGGAAAACAAGGGAATTTTACTTAAAGCAAGTAAAGAGATAGGTTTGAAAGTATATCCCGAAAAGACAAAGTATATGATTATGTCTCGTGGCGAGAATATTGTACGAAATGGAAATATAAAAATTGGAAATTTATCTTTTGAAGAGGTGGAAAAATTCTAATACCTGGGAGCAACAGTAACAAATACAAATGGTAGTAGGAGAAAATTAAACACACAATAAATATGGGAAATGCCTGTTATTATTCGGTTGAGAAGCTTTTATCATCCAGTCTGGTGTCAAAAATGTGAAAGTTAGAATTTATAAAACAGTTATATTACCGGCTGTTCTATGGTTGTGAAACTTGGACTCTCACTTTGAGAGTGGAACATAGGTTAAGGGTGTTTGAGAATAAGGTACTTAGGAAAATATTTGGGGCTAAGAGAGATGAAGTTACAGGAGAAAGGAGAAAGTTACACAACACAGAACTGCACGCATTGTATTCTTCGCCTGACATAATTAGGAGCATTAAATCCAGACGTTTGAGATGGGCAGGGCATGTACCACGTATGGGCGAATCCAGAAATGCATATAGAGTGTTAGTTAGGAGGCCAGAGGGAAAAAGGCTTTTAGGAGGCCGAGACGTAGATGGGATGATAATATTCAATGGATTTGAGGGAGGTGGGTTATGATGATAGAGACTGGATTAATCTTGCTCAGGATAGGACCAATGGCGGGCTTATGTGAGGGCGGCAATGAACCTGCGGTTCCTTAAAAGTCAGTAAGTAAGTAAGTATGTTATTAAACTGTACTCGAATTACACGGTTTCATCTAAAACGCAATAAAATCGACTGGCAACGCGATACGTTATGTCATAAAGATAAGAAAATTTAGCCTTCCACTGGGTCCACAGGTTAATGCCAGATGTCAAACGAAAAATGGTGATACTTTATCATTTTATTAACAACATTAGCATTTGTCTGAGATTATTGTTATACTCAGAAAATCGATTTTTGTTCATCTAGAATTGAAAATTTTCACACTCAGGCGCCTAATATCCCTTAAAAGATTTAATTTTGAGTTGAATTTCATGGGGTAAATGATTTGTTGCAGTTAATTGTGGATGTTTTCGTAAGGAAACAAAATTCCGAATCGTCACAAAAATAATACTAAATAAAATACTTAAATTCTCTTATTGGGTCTGTGTCACTTTCTTTATCGTATTTTTCGTTAATAGTTGAAAATTGTTTTTAAAATTCATGTATGCAAATGTTAAAAAAAACCTTGTGATACAGGATAGAAATTAAAAAGAATAAAAGTTATGTTTTATTCTAAAGAATGTACCTGGATTAATAAATTCCATGATAATAAACCATAGTATATGCTCGGAATAACATCAACATAAGCATTATTAAAGAGAGCATACAGCAGTAAAACCGAACTCTCAGCGGAGTCGCGCGCACCGCGGCACAGAAAATAATTAATTTCAGACATTCCGCAAGTTTCCGCAAAAAGAAAAAACAAGTAGTGTTACAGGAAATAACATAGAATATAATGGTTAAAGTTTCTTTGTGAGTCCATGTGAGTCTCTATACTATAAGCTCCGTTAAAACTTCAAAATTATTTTTAAAATGTATATTCGCAGTCGTTATAAAAACCTCTTGTGATACTCAGTAAAATTAAAGAAAGAATGGAAATAAATATGTTATCATAGAAAACATATTCGGATTAACAGATTCCATCACAGTGAATGAAATTCACTATTCAGTAATCATCAATTAAAGGTTCTTACAAAAACGCTTTTCACAAGGACTGAACTCGCAGCGGAGGGTCGCGACCTTCTAGCGCAGCGGTGACCAAAGCTGGGTGTCATTGATTACATCGTGGTAATCACAGGCATTCAAACGGGTAAAGAACGAAGAGTTTCCTGTACATTGTTTTATTAATTTGTCATTGTTTCATTCACGTACTGAAGGCGAGCATTGGCGGTATCATGTCGCTCTACAAACTCTGTCTCTACAACAGTAAGAGGTGGTTTAGTAAAGAATGAGAAGCAGAACTTTTTTTTTTGTTCTGTGGGACAAAATGTCATATGTTTACTTTGCAATATGTTCAACGGTTCAATTAGGAGTATATAGAAACATTAATTGCCACGTTGAATAATGTATTATTATTATTATTATTATTATTATTATTATTATTATTATTATTATTATTATTATTAGTACTGACCACTAAGTATGTGTTTCTATAATTCTTCTGTACGTGCATGAATATTGATATTTTAGATCTTCTCCCTAGAAGGATAAAATTATTAGGTTTTATCTCAATTTTAATCTTCTTAATCTTTAGAAGAGGGCATCTATTTATTAGTTATTAATTTAATAATGATATTGTAAGAAAAACTGATTCAATATTATGTGCCAACGAACTGTTAAACGCCAGGAATTGGCATGTCTTACATCATAGCCAGGAAGAGAAAGATGATATAAATAAATGTAAGGAAGTCAGCAACCTAATGGGGTTTGAAATATCTCGTGCTCTAAAGCCTTTTAATAGAACAGAATTTCTCAAAAGAGTAATGATTAAAATAGCTTAAATAACTTTTCCACAACTTTTTAATTTTGAAAAACTACGAATTTCTCAACCAAGTATCGAGAGAACAATTTAGAAAATTCCTGATTATATTCAAGAGGAAGTTTCAAAAAGAAGCAAGAGAAATCTGTATTATTCACTGGCTCTTGATGACAGCGGTGACATTACTGATACAGCAAAACTTGATATTTTTATCCGCGGGATTGATCAAGATGTTAGTACAGGAATCGCCACTGGTTGTAGATTTCATGCCGAGTACCTTTCCACTGTCTCCTTATTTCATAGGCTGTCTGTCGCATGTAATCATTGCAGCTCGAGTTTTGGTCACCGCTGCTTTAGCGATAAGGCAGTGGTCGTCAGCACCCGCTGAAATGGGTAGAGTGCAAGCGGTGCAAGGAATTATGCATACCCGGCAGCAGCCACGATGCTGTAAGCTGCGGGTAAGAGACGCTAGCCCGAGAGTGCAGTGTGCTGACGACCGCTGAGATAAGGCAATGTTTACAAGTAATAGCTGACACAGTTGTAAAAGGGATGCGCCCTAACATTCTTTGTACAGCAAAACCACAAATTAATACTCATTTGTGCAGAAATCAGGAAGTCGAAAATTGATTTTTGTCCAGCTAGATCGCACAAATTGCATACTGTACCTTTCAGAAATACAACACTTGTCTTTCAGTCTTATCCTGGGTCAACCTTTACACCTTATCACTAGGTTTATAATTGTAGATTTGTAGACTACTTGAATCCATTCTCATAAGATGTGCAAACCACTGACTTTTATATTAGTCTAACAAATCTGAAATAATATGTATTTGTAATTTTGATCGTATATCTCCATTCTTTTTTGTGATATATGAGGCGGTAGCCTGCTAACGGTCTGAACAGTCTCATTTCGGCTGATTTTATCGTTTTCCGTTGCTGTTTAATTAGTGGGTACCCAGCTTCCAGCCTCACAGAGCAGTCATGTCAAGTTCGGCTAATGGTGGCAGCTGCTACAGGTTTGCCACGAGCTCTTGTCCAGGACATCTCGTGACCCAAACTGCTAACACGGTGCTTTGGCAGGCGGAGACGTAAGAACTTCAAATCCAAGAAAAGGCTGTGTCCAAAGCCACAGACATGATCCGCTCTAAATCCCCTACTTTGCGTAGATTTTATAATATACGTAGAATAGGAGATTCTGTTCTTATGCAGGGTTGTAGCAAATCATATACAATGCTTAGTATGCAAACAGTACTTCTTTATAGGAAAGTACAAATAAAACGACATTACGAGTTGAAACACCAAGAGGATTATGAAGGATTTGATGGAGAAGAACGAGTTGTTCTAGTAAAATGTCTAAAAATGGATAAACATGATGTAAGTAGTTCACTGATGCTGTGAGATATTACAATCTTTTGTCTAACAAGTTAAATGCTATTTACCGTAGTTTCACAGTTTTTAAGCTCATGGAATTTGCTGATAGTACATGTAGGCCTATTTACTGTTGTACAGTCCTAAGAGCAAAATAAAAATCTGTTTCATAAAATCATAGTTAATATGTAAAAACAAAGCCGTATCAGTAATAGATAATGTTAATGACCAGGAACTGGATTTCGATGACCAAATGAAATACAGGGATATAATTTTATTTTTACTAACATTTCTAATATTAACCTGGCTATCTATACCTTTGGATTAAAAGGAAATACCGTTTGATATCCCCTTCGCGACTGGACTTCGATGATACTGGCGTAAAATACAAACAAATCACTTTACTAGGTACAGGAGGGAAGAAAAGTAGTTCATCCATTTACGTAAAGTAGGAAATATCGCGATTTTGAGTTTGATAATTTTCATTAGGTTTTTCTTTAATCAAAATACAGTACAGTATTAACAATAAGTGTTTTTACTCACGAAATGAACTATCCATTTGGACGTATTCATTATGCAGTGTACATTATACTGTCTACAGCACATTAGCATACAATATAGAGGATGAAGTTAAATTGCAAAACAATCATAATATGGATATTATACACAATTTTGAAAATGGTGGCCGTTCATTTCGATACATTCTTCAGTTCTTTTTTGCATATTATCGCGCTATAGACTATTGTACCTAATTCCAATTACCAGTTTCGTCCTTCGTACTAGTAACTCATGTTGAAATAATTCTGTACCTACTCTATAAAAGAGTACCTTACGTACTGTAAATTCAATCTTCACTTCTGCCCGATCCGAAAAGATAAAATTACTCAGACATGCTATCTACTGTCCGTCCAAGAGTTTTGTCGCAGGGTTGTAGAAAGGAGGAAATCACGTGATAATTAATTAACGAGGCCCTTTTATTTATGTTATTTTAAACAGTTGTATACTATTACGTAGACGTCAAATTCCTAACAGAATTTAATGTCTTCAGAAAAGAGCTAAGACAGCCCAGCCACTAGCCTTTACAGAGGGCCAACAGAAGCGGGTGGGGGAAACCAGGATGCTATGTAGGGAAACGGACGACAGTATCTGTGCGAAAATATGATTCAATATTGAAAGCTCTTTCGTCATTGGAAAACGCGAATATATTTCTGGAACATACTATACTCACTCAGTACTGTTAGTGTTCACTATGATCTTAAGGCGACTTTGTATACGCTTGGTTCTGTGTGGAGAACGGTTGGAAGTTTACTAGTAGAGGGGTGGGAGTGAAGTACATTCAAAAACTCAGGTACAATAAAAATTGAAGTAAAAATAAAATGATGTCCCTGTATATAACTGATCATTAAACTTACACCAGAATTTGAGAGAAAATTACAAAAAAATTAAAGAGAGTGTTATAAATAAACATTAATTATTTCGTAACGTACATATTTTTTATTATAGTTACTTATGTATTCTAAAGCAAAGTAAATCCATGGCGCTACAGCCCTTTGCAGGGCCAAGACCGACCAGCCGGCTGCTGGCCTCACGTTCACATGCCGAAGCAGAGGTAGACGATCATCCAACCAGACTGGATGTATCGTATGGTTAGCACGATGATCCCCCAGCTTTTATAGCTGGTTTGCGAAACCGGATTTTCGCTACCTATTGCAGCTCCCCAAGTGCATCACGATGCTGGGTGGGCACCTGTCTCATACACGGTCGAAATTTCATGAAAAAATTTCTTCCCCATGAGGACTCGAACCAGCGCGCATTCCGTAATCCGTAACGCGATTCCTAGGCGGGATGCCTTATGTTTATGTACCGTATTTTCCGGGACTCAAGACGCACTTTATTCTTTGAAAATAGGTTTGAAAAGCATGGTGCATCTTATGCGTCGATATTAACTTCGTGAGTGGGTGAAAGCTTCATGGGATTCCGTGAAAACTGAGATAATAACCTGTTCGGTTAGCGCTGTTCTTAAAGTGTTTTTATAATTATTTTAATGCTCGACCATGCCGAAATTTAGTAATTATACACCTGGTAGCAGACCTTTAATGCATGTCATTAAAGTACATCTACTCATTAAAGGTCACGTCTTTCAGCCAATGACGACTCAGGTTACAACTGTTCAGCCAATGACAGGTCAGCTTTGTAACGTTATAAAACCGCAAGTATCGATTATTCTCGGATATGCAATCGAAAGATAATTAGCGAAAAGTCACGGAGGCTGGAAATCCAATACTGTCGCAGAAGGTTATGTTCTGTTACTATAATAATTAGCGTTAATTGTAAATAATATTCAAATAAATTCAATTTGTCATCTCGTTTTTCAATGTCTAATTTAATTTCAATGTTATAATCTATTAGGTTCTTAATGGACTAGCAAGGCCAATGACATTATTGTTCCTCGGAAAAAATCAATACTTTCGCGTCTGCTCACATCTCACAATTCACGACCTAGAACAAGGGACATTGCTCCAGGTCAAATACAAAGAAAATTAATAATTTCAAGTTAGAAATATAGTCGAGCATAAAAGTCGTATGAAACTCGCCTATAATGGTAATTAAGAAGCTCGTATGAAAATTATGAAACGAGCTTGGGCTCGTTTCATAAATATCCATACTCGATTCTTAATTACCTTCATTATAGGCTCGTTGCATAATGTACTATTTTGCACAACATGGAGGTTTATAGAGTTGATGCTGTGAGAGCAAGTCATGAACTAGCGCGCATGATTTTCGCAAGACATAGACGGACAGTTTATTAAGGACTGCATTTTAACAATAGCAAAGAATGTATATTCCAACGACTCTTCGAAGTTCGAGACCATAAGCTTGTCGTTAAATAGTGTAGCTAATCATGCACAAGAAATTTTCGTGGTCTTACATTCGCACACGGCAATGTGATCGGTCAAGAACACTGAATTTAGGTACGATGGAATTAACTGTCGTCTGTTTTACATCTGCCCCGAGTCTGGTACCGTGCTCTGTGTAGGTTTATGGTGGCGTTGAGTTTCACATCACTGCTTTAGAGTAAAACTGAATGGCCATTGTTTGTACAACTTCAGGGTCGTGGCTTCCCTTACTCTCTTTAATAATAATAATAATAATAATAATAATAATAATAATAATAATAATAATAATAATAATAAATAATAATAATAATAAATAATAATAATAATAATAAATAATAATAATAATAATAATAATAATAAAAAATAATAATAATAATAAATAATAATAATAATAATAAATAATAATAATAATAATAAATAATAATAATAATAATAATAAAAATAATAATAATTTTAAAATCTTTGTAATTTTGGTCACTTTGCATATAAACATTGTTTCACAGGTAAAGACCCAACTCGAAATGAAATGGAAGGAAATGATGTAAAGGAAGAGGAAGAGATATAGCAATAAGAAGAGAAAAAAGAAAATAGACAAGTAAAAAAAAAATGAAACAAGAGGAAAAAACATTTCAAAGGAGAGCATAAAAATTTACTTACTTACTTACTTACAAATGGCTTTTAAGGAACCCGAAGGTTCAAACCTCGCATAAGCCCGCCATCGGTCCCTATCCTGTGCAAGATTAATCCAGTCTCTATCATCACACCCCACCTCCCTCAAATCCATTTTAATATTATCCTCCCATCTACGTCTCGGCCTCCCTAAAGGTCTTTTTTCCCTCCGGCCTCCCAACTAACACTCTATATGCATTTCTGGAATCGCCCAGAATACATGCCCTGCCCATCTCAAACGTCTGGATTTTAAGTTCCTAATTAATTAGGTGAAGAATACAATGCGTGCAGTTCTGTGTTGTGCAACTTTCTCCATTCTCCTGTAACTTCAGAGTATAAAAATTACAATAAGAAAATGGAAAAATAGTATAAGGAAACGGAGACCCCTGCTCGGCGGTAGCGAGTATGCCTGCTGATTCGAGACTGCGCTCCAGAGTGGGTTCCAATCACACTTGAGTGATTTTTTAATTTTACTTGCAGCCTGAGTCCCAGACTCACAAGACTACTGAACAAACGCACACAATGCAGAACTTCCCCGTTCACTGGGACAGGGTAAATGGGGCCAATGCGAGACACCACATACACTGGGACAATGGACAGACAACCAGTCCCCGTGAAGAGGTCCGAATTAAATCACCCTGACTTAATGACCGGGAATCAAACCCAAGCCATCTTGATTAGGTCCAGCACGCTACCTCAAGACCAAGGAGGCGGGCTACTTGAGTGATTACCAGGCAGCGCATTTGTGTTTCCAAACGTACAGCGGATCGAGTAGTTTCTTCCGGTACATCTATTACGTCACGTGGATGCATAAGCAAGGTAGAATTATTGTAAGCAGGTACGCATAGACTATGAATCATAGTACAATACAGACGCTCCATCGTTAATGTTGTTTATGTAAAACACCAAGTTACGACTACATTGTGATCTGATTCTAATACTGAATAAGTAGCATTTTCATTCAGACTTCTGTGTTAATATTATTTTAATTTATGAATCAATGTTATATTGCATTTCATTTTGATCTGTATTTTTGTATATAATTGTAAAATGTGCATATTTTTTATTTGTGTATTGATTTATTGTGTTCCTGTAACGTCATGTGACGTAGGAAGAACATTTTCTTAGCTTAAACAAATTGTTACCGATAGTTATGGTAAATTATATGAATTTCTGTTAGTTATTTTACGGCGCTGTATCAACATCTAGGTTATTTAGCGTCTGAATGATATGAAGGTGATAATATCGGTGAAATAAGTCCGGGGTTCAACACCGAAAGTTACCCACCATTTGCTCGTATTGGGTTGAGGGAAAACCCCGGAGATAACCTCAACCAGATAACTTGCCCCGACCGGGATTCGAACCCGGGCCACAGACCTGGTTTCGCGGCCAGACGCGCTGACCGTTACAATCCACAGGTGTGGACCAGCTGATTTTGTTAAATGAATTAATTGTATATATTGTATTTATAGAGTACATCTGCTGCCAAGAAGTCAATAGGAGAATAGCAATGGCAAAGGAAGCTTTTAATAGAAAAAGGAGCATCTTGTATGGATCTCTGGAGAAAGAACTAATGAAGAGACTAGTGAAGTGCTTTGTGTGGAGTGTAGCACTGTATTGGGAGAAACATTTACATTATGAAGAAGTGAAGAGAAGCGAATAGAAACATTTGAAATGTCGATATGGAGAAGGATGGAGCGTGTGAAATGGACAGAGTACGAAACGAAGCTGTGCTGAAAATAATTCATGAAGAAAGAATGATGCTGAAACTGATCTGAAAGAGGAAAAGAAATTGGCTGGGTCACTGGTTAAGAAGAAACTGCCTACTGAAGGATGCACTGGAAGGAATGGTGAACGGGAGAAGACATCGGGGCAGAAGAAGATATCAGATGATAGACTACATTAAGATATAAGGATCATATGTGGAGACAAAGAGAAAGGCAGAAAATAGGAACGACTGGAGAATGCTGGGTTTGCAGTGAAAGACCTGCCCTTGGAGAGAACACTATGAATGAATGAATGAATGAATGAATACAGTTAAAGTGCATCATGTTTACTATTATGTTCTATAATATATATTATATTATATTATATTATATTATATTATATTATATTATATTATATTATATTATATTATATTATATTATATTATATTATATCATATTGTATTATATAAGTTCAGTATTATCATCGATCTAATTATATTTCCTGCCATATGTAGATTGTTAGTTTCGCAGTGTTAGTACGCTTATGTGGTTAAAAAGTAGCCGGACAGACCTTTTCAATTTATTAGCAATCCCACTTACATTTGTCATGCTTCAGTATTATTATTATATAGCCTATCGAATTAGGTTTCAGCTTTCGTAGCGTCCTGACGTAAGCATTTAGGGCAGTGGTCGTCAGCACTCGCTGAAATGGGTAGAGTGCATAGAGGGTAAGGAACTCTGCTCCGTCGTTCACAAGGGACAGAGAGACAGCAGACCTGCCAACAGGCACGAATGCACGCTAGGACAGTGTCTTATCCGTGGGTAAGGGACGCTAGCCCGAGAGTGCAGTATTCTGATGATCACTGATTTAGGGTTAGAGTTTGAACCCTGAAACTACAGGATATACTAACCGATGACTTTCCTAAGTCGTTTGGGAACGAAAATGCGCTGCATGCTTATAACAAGGGATCTAGAATACTGGCAGCAGAATTACGAGCTACAACGATCGCACTCGAACATAGATCATATAAACTTATAATTTAAAATAATTAATGTTGCTAATTGATTAAAAATCGGTAACAGAAACTAAAAATGATCTATAAACCACTAACAGCTTAAGAAAGAAATTTCTCTTTCTAGTAGCCATCACATTTGATACAACGTGAAAATAAAAGAACGTATATGTAAGAAATAAGCTAATTCATCAAATGGAAAAGTATCTATTAAATTCTACAGAAGTTCAACATGGGAGCAGTGGCGTAGCAGACTAATTATTTTGTGTGGAACAGATATGCAGGGTTTACAAAGTACCTGACCGATCTCTGACAACGCCGCTGTTGTCAACTCTTGAAACTCATTCTCGGAAGTCATTTAATAACATACAAAATTATGATAAACAATCATGCAAGGCATACCTATACAAACGCTTCATAAGGTGAACTGGAGCTTCCTGGCAACGAATCTGTCGATCGCTGAAAATGGGTCCTTCGACAAACCCCAACTTTTCTCCTTCTCAATGGATAGAATTGCTAGATTACAAAGCCTTGTGCTTAACATGATTGTCGAATTTTTCTTCGTTTCATATCTTTGAAAAGTTTTATATCTTTGCATTAATGAAGGACGAACAATTACCAATATCCATTTTTGGAGACTGAGGTGCTTCCGATAATTAATTTGCAAGAATATCGTTTCAAATATTTCAAATAACTAATGTAACAATTCAGTAGCCTCCACGACTTCCTTCTTTTTATCGCTGCCAGACAATTTTTTAGGCTCTTGAAGAAATGAACTCATTTTTGACTTCTTACTTAAATGCTATCGACTATAACTATTGCTCTGGATCCATGGTTTAGTTTTAATGTTGAGTATTTTCCATAAAAACGCAAAAATTATAATATTTTTTGGGTGCCTGGGCCCATCTGGCCCATCCGCTGGCTACGCCACTGCATGGGAGTTTTTCAGACAATGTGGCGTCATACAAAAATAAATGTTAAGTCCACTGTTATGAATGTAAAATAAATGTCTCCTTTTTCAGTTTAGGCTGTCATAACATCCTTCAGGATAGAGAAAGAATTTCTAAAGCCAAAAGATGGTGTCAGAAATCTCGTCAATTTAATGGGAATAAAGCTGAATGGCTTAAGGCGAAAAATTCTTGATTATGAAATGCCACTACAACAGTTCAACAAAAAGTTTACAACTCAACAATGGATAAAGCATTAAAGCATATTAAAAATAGATAAAAGAAACTGGTAATATATAATAAATAACGAATACCGAAAAAAAAACCAGCAGAACTGCTAGAATTCTTCACCGGCTACCAACACCCTAAGCGAAAACACAAAATATAAAACTACGATTTTCTTAGGCATATTAATTAATTCCAATGGAAAGAAATTGTGGTTTAACTAAACCATTAAGTTAGGTTAGGTTAGCTTAGTTTAGCTTGGATTAGATAAAGTTAGTTAAGATTAGGATAGATTAGTTTGGGTTGTGATAGGTTATGTTAGATTACAGTCGAAATTATGTGTTTCCGGATTATTTTCTATTAGATTTCGAAAATGGAGCATAAAATCGTCAGTTGTGAAAAAAAAAAGGGTTCGAAAATTGTGGAGTGGTCGTCCTCTAGAATTGCCCTGTAGAATAACAAGAAGACTATGAATTACGCGTTAGAAAATAAGATCTACTACGTGTTCAGTTCAAAGTGTGTCATGACTCGCTATATGTAGTCATGTGGTTAGTCGATGAGCCTAGAGAATTCAATCTTCCTACTCTTCCGCAGAGGCGTATTATCTATGTGCCAGAGAAGTTGCCTAGCAAGTACGGCGTTCATTCTGAAGAGTACTTACCGATACGTACGGCAACGCCTGTAGTGGCAGGAATGTGAACTGTTTGGAAACACGTACTGAGGTGAGTTTTTTTCTTATTGTCGGGATATGGGGAGAGGGTTAAGACGATTACTTACGTACTAACTACGACGGTCAACATGGACACGGAGCATTTGATTTGTACTGTGGAATGTTACCGTACGCAACCAATGATAACAAATACCCTGCGTACGACTTGCCCGCGCAAAACACAGTTCGAAAGAGGTTATGGTAGCACACAGACTTTACAGACCGCCATCTGTTGCTACGACGTTCAAGTTATACCGTACACATACTCAAGTTCAGATTGAACGCCTTGATTAATAGGCAACTTCTCTGACATAAAAGCTGAAACTCGCTTCAAATCACTGACTCACAACAATGACGTCATGAAACACTTTGAAATGAACACCCAGTAGTATAGTATACGATTCCTACAGTTTATTTGGTATTAGTAGTTGTTTATTACGTCATGTATGACGTTATTTGTTTTTGGATTGTTTGTAGTTTGTTATTGCGATATATTTCGATATATTTTGGTTTTTGTAGTGTTTGTATTTAAATAATTTCAAATGGTGAAATGTGATAGGTTTTTTATTTGAATTTCGTAATTTCCTTCTTTTGTTTTGAAGTAAGGATAGGTTTGAATATGTTCGTTATGTTAGTAGGTAATGGTTGTGATGTGGTGCAGTGTGGATGTGATTCTTGGAAGTTAGTAGTATAGTTGTGAGTGCATCATTCTCGTCGTCTTCTGTGTCTGATGAAAAGATCACATCTCGTGTTGCATTTAATTTATCATATTTATTGTTGTTGAAGTTCCTTACTGAATATGGTTTAATTGCTGGATGTATTGTTTGTGTCAGTTGTAATAGTAATATGATTTTGGTTTAAAATGTTTCTGAATCTCGTACTAAGGATGCACACGTGGAGGTGTAGACGATGAAATAAATGGAAATCTATTCTTTCAGGATCGTGGTTTACTAAGTGTAAATTTGTATTAAGGTTATTGTTTTTTTATCGTTTTTGTTTTCATTATCCAAATGTGTCTGTTCATGATTGTGGTGTTAGTGTTTATTATTAATTGTTATTTGTGTGTTTGGAAGGGGATGTTGTTTGTGGTTTGGTCCCTCAATTTTAATGAATTGTCTATTTTCTTGTTTTTTTTTTATTTTTGGATGTTAATTAGTTTTTCTTATAAATGTTTCTTGTTATTTTTGTTTATTTGTGTAATGCTTATTTAATTGTAAAAAGTTGATATTTATTTTATGTTACTTCAACTAATGATTGGATCTCTTTTTCCAGTTTTTATATTGTATCGTGGTATATACTGTAATAGGTAGAGTGTGGTAAAGAATGTGATACCGATTTTTGGTATTGTGTTTTATACTTTAACTAGTGGCTTGTGCAGAAAATTCTGCTGCAAACTAAGTTCGTTAGACGTTCAAATAAACATTTTTCAGATTTATTTTCAATGAAGAATACTTGTCTTTTTAATAGTTATTTGCTTCCATAATAATGAAACATACTCCTCTGAATGGATTTTTAGGCCAAATACTTTTTCTTGAATCTAGCCAACTTCAGTTTTTGAGTTTCAACGCGAAAACGCAAGTATCAATGTCAGGACGATAGCAGTAGCTATTTCGGGTCATTGTGGATTGTAGGGAAAAGTTAAAAAAAAATGTCAGGTTTGCTAAGCTTTCGAACAATAGCATTTTCGTATAGCTGCTGCATGTAGATCTTGAAATGTAGAGCGTAAAATCATTTTATCCTACTAAGAGATCTTGCTGAAATGATCTGGAGACTACAAAATTTTCTAGGTCTCTTATTTTATCAGTATGTAATACCTTTTATCTTTCCTTAGGAACTGTAATTTTTGCGCTCTTTCGAGCCAATACTGAAGACAATGACACATATCAATATCTACACTACACCGCCATTAAGTATATGAAAAGACCCAACCCCACTGGGTTAATAAGTATAAAAATATTGGTAATTTCCTAGAAGACGGGCAAAATACCCAACATGGCTGACGAAAACTACCAAAACGTTCTGCCAACTATGAAGTTCAAATGTCACAAACATTACAAAATCAAACATGGAAAATCAAACATATATTCATATTTTAAGGAAGAAAAAGCCTTTCAAAAAATGAAAATATGTTTAATTTTCACCTCTGATTTTTATGGTGTTTGGTGGCATTTGAACTTCATAGTTGGTAGTACTTTTCTGGCAGTTTTCGTCCGCACTTTACCCACTACAAATCACTAAAACACAAAACAAAACAATAATTTATCACCTAATCAAACAAAATTCAATCCTCATTGACGTCTTCAAAGACAACCACTTCACTTGCATTATGACACAGGCTTCAAGGCAATCTAAACTTAAAGCATGCAGCCAACAAAGAACTAAACCACCACTTTGTCGTACAGTCAAGTTCACATAACTAAACCATGTATTTACACAAAATGAAATTCTCTTTGAACCCTTATTACACCTTAACTTGTACGGAGAATTCAATGAACAATTCCTTGGAATCACAGGAACAGTTTTCTCGTCAACAATCGATACAATTTTTATTCACCAGCGAAAGAACTGAACCAAAATCGACATAAAATTTAATGCTCTGTTCTATGTTCACACATCTTTCACAAATATCATAAAATGACAAACTTTCAATAGGTTTACCCATCAGACACAATATAACACCACTCACGTCAAACAACCAAGAACAACTTACTGACGTCATTATCCATTCAAAATTAACGAAAATTCTAGAACACATGATGACAACTATAACCAATCATATCGAAGCATAAAATGACAAACTTCCAATAGCTTTAGCCAGTAAAACACTATAACACCACTCACTTCAAACAACCAAGAACAATTAACAACGTCATTACCCATTCAAAATTAACGAAAATTCTAGAACAAATGACAACTATAACCAATCAAATTGAAACATCATCAATGCGACACCTCGTATAAAAACCTAGAACTAACATATAAAAGTCACTAAGAATCACTAACATTTAACTCTAAAGTAAAAAGGTTGGTAATACTTAGTACATCCAACTAGGTGCCCGTCTTCTATGAAATTACCAAAATATTTGATTTTTAATAACAAAATTATTATCTTACTTAAGTTTTGTAGTTATATATAGCAGTCACTCAGTAAATTATAGAAATGAAGATCTAAATTAAGATATTCTCTACATTTACTTACATAACCTCAAAACGTTTCACTTTCATGTCATCAATATAGCATCAATATTATGTACAATTAATGAAAAATAATAATATTTAATTTCTAATGTTAATAATGGTAGATTTGAATATCCAATACACAGCTGTACTCAGAAAATTATACACTGCAGAATCAGTTTTTAATAACAAACTGAATTGAGCTCTAAATATGTCGGCAATCCTGCAGGTCATGGCCTTCGTGTAATAGCCTATAGTTTATCGTAGTGTGTGTTTTGTTCTGAAATTCAATCAAGCCGGCCGTGATTCAATACAATTAGTTATCAAAACTGACAACAGATGGATTTTGGAAAATAGGAAAATTATGTAGGAAAATTGACATTTCACTGAAAACTACTACTTTTCCGAAAAACTTTGGATGCCAGGCATGAAAATGAGGGGTCACTCATTAAAATCCGTTCAGCCGTTTTCCCGTAATTTCCATTACCAGTTCAAATTATATATATAGATAGGTAGGCGTAGAGTGGAGAATGCGATACCACTGTGTCTAATTTTGTAGTATTTTTGTTTTCGTGTTATATGTACGAACATCCAGAATTCGTAAATGTTTTTAAGATAGTAGTTTATTGCATATGACGTCATTTTATATGTCGAAAATCTTAATTACCGGTACGTCATTACTTTGGTGGTATCGGCTCGTTTACTATTTCCCAAAGTTTTGGTTTAGAATAATTTGAACTGGAAAACACACGTAGAATATGTAACTCTTAATTTAATATCTGTCCGTTTCGCATTCAGATCCTAATCTTCTATTGACGATGTAGAATTTTTTTTTTTATTTTTGTCTGGCAGAGTTAAGACCATAAGGCCTTCTCCTCCACTCAACCTGCCTTAATCAATACAATAGTTACATACAAATTTAAATTACGAATATTTACAATACACTTAAAATATTCTCCAGCAATATTCTTCAGTTAAGTTTTAATGACTAGTACATGTTTATTTAAATTGAGATAAACCTAAAAGAAAAAGTAATAACTTAATTTATGAGGTAATTTAATTGAATACAGTCTATATGTAATATGTAAAGAACTATAATTAAGTTGAGATAGCTAGTTGGTTAAAATAATGAGAATTAATTTAATACAAGTTTACTAGAACTATGGGTAATTTCATAGAAGACTGGCACCTGGTTGGATGTAGTATTACCAACTTTTTTACTTTAGAGTTAAATGTTAGTAATTTTTAGTGACTTTTATATGTTAGTTCTAGGTTTTTATACCAGATGTCACCGTGATGTTCTTTCAATTTGATTGGTTATAGTTGTCATTTGTTCTAGAATTTTCGTTAGTTTTGTATGGGTAATGACGTTGCCAGTTGTTTTTGGTTGTTTGACGTGAGTGGTGTTACACTGTTTTGATGGATAAAGCTATTGGAAGTTTGTCAGTTTATGGTTTTGATTGATTATAGTTGTCGTTATTTGTTCCAGAATTTTCGTTAATTTTGAATGGACAATGACATTGTCAATAAGTTGTTCTTGGTTGTTCGACGTGAGTGGTGTTATATTGTGTGTGATGGCTAAAGCTATTGAAAGTTTGTCATTCTATATTTGTGAAAGATGTATGAACATAGAACAGAGTATTAAATTTTGTGTCGATTTTGGTTTAGTTCTTTCGCAGTTGGTTAAGAATTGTGTCGATTGTTGACGAGAAAACTGTTTCTGTGGTTCCAAAGAACTATTTACTGAATATTCCGTATAAGTTAAGATTTAATAAGTGTTCGAAGAGAATTTCATTTTGTATAAATACATTGTTTAATTATGTGAAGTTGACTGTACGACAAAGTGTTGGTTTAGTTCTTTGTTGCTTGCATGGTTTAAGTTTAAATTGCCTTGAAGCCTGGGTCATAATGGAAGTAAAGTTGTTGTCGTTGAAGACGTCAATGAGGATTGAATTTTGTTTAATAAGGTGATAAATTGTTTTGTTTTGTGTTTTAGTGACTTGTTGAGGTAAAGTGCGGTCGAAAACCATCATAAAAGTACTGCCAACTATGAAATTCGAATGCCACCAAACACTAAAAAGCATCAAAGATGACAAATTAAACATATTTTCATTTTTTTTAAGGGCCTGTTGTTGTTTTTTTTTTTAATGAATATATGTTTGATTTTCCATCTTTGATTTTGTGATTTCTGGTGGCATTTGAACTTCATAGTTGGCAGAATGTTTTTGGTAGTTTTCGTCAGCCATGTTGGATTTTCCCGTCTTCTAGGAAATAGGGAGAAAAATATATAAATCTAAAATATATTTATGTAATGAGAATATTAATGTAATGAAAATTTGCCATTAGAGGTTTTGTATTCTATTTAAAGAAATTAATGGTAATAATAAGAACGGATGGATGTTAGTTTCACTATAAGTAACAAATATTAATCAGTAATTAATCTGTTAAGTAAGAATTTATGCAATTTTGACCTAAATTACATTGTCCAACAACCTCTTACATCACTCGGAAGCGAGTTCCAATTTCTAGCAACTGAAACTGTATATGAAGAATATAAATATGTCTTGTGGTAGGGTATAATGAGTAAATTTTTATGATGAGACCTGGTACTTAGCTGATGATATGCGGACGATAGGGCCTATAAACATGTTCAAAATGGCATATTTTATATATTCTCATTTTATAATGAAATATGGATTAATATGTTGGGCAACTCAACTGATTCCATTCCTTAACAAAAGAAAGACCTAAGGATAATGACAAGTGCTCAGAAAATTACATCTTATAAAAGAATTATAAAATTTAGAAACATTGATCTTGAGTTCTTGATTGAATATCATCTTCTTTCTGATGATATTGTATATTAAAAACCAAAATACATTTGGTACTAATAAAAATTCGTAATTTTAATAAAAGATACGAAGAAAATCTTCATCTACAGTCTATTAGTTTCAGCTGTCTTAAGAAAGGAGTTCACTTTCATGTATTAAGGTCTTCAATGCATTTACAATTAACAAATCACACCTCCATCTACCATGTGTTAGTCTCAGCTATTTTTCGTAAGAAGTTTACATTTCAAGTATTACGTCCTTCAATGCCTGTCTATTTATCTTAAAGCTTTGAGGGCCAAGACAAAGATCCTGAACTGAATTTATAAAATGTATCTATAGTCACATCTTCTTCTCAACTGGTTGTTTATGCTTGCAAATTGAATTAACCTGATTACTATGCATTGCATATTTTTGTGTAACTTTCAACTTTTTACAAATTTCAAAATAATGTTGCTGGGCAACAAGAAATTAAAATAGGTCCTGCCATTATTTCATATTTACAACATGGCCTTAGCTCTGGAAAAAAAAATCTCCTGGGAATAACTACGAATAAATATCAAAATATTTATGGGTTACCATATTTATGTTTCCGTATTTCCTTTCTTTTTGTTCAATTTATATGGACCTACTGATTTCCTTTCTATAATGATTAAAAATTCATGGAACTTTGTCAGAAAAAAATAACAAACACAAAACAAATACCTGTCAATTTTTTTATCTGCTACACAGTGTAAGCCTACACTAACATCATAGTTTTTTTTTCCAAAATGATGCATGAATTGCTTTACATACCAGAATGAAACTAAATTGTAAACAATACGGTTCTCCAGACAAAAAGATGAGTGATAAAAATATAGGCAATTTATGCAGAATCATCAAAGGGATGCAATTGCTATCTAAAAGAGCTCTAATTCGTATTCAATTAATGAACTGTTGAGAACAAAGACAAAGCAAGACATTACTAATAATCTGGCAGTAAAATGTTTTCGTTCCTAAATGAAAGACATTAATGAGAAAGAATAATTCACAAAAAGGTTATATTAAGGTATCAATTCTCAGAACTAAAATATAATATGAATATAATTTATCATTATATTAGGTCTAACTTCATTTGAGCGTTGTCAGTTTTATAGCAGAACCATGAAACTCAAATTTAAACACAATAAGTTGAAACTAATTCTTACCTACTACTGCTCGTATCAGACAGGGTTACGTGACTTCCACTCACCGAAATATGGCAGACAAGTCCACTGTACAAGTTACTTCTTTGTCATTTAATTTCACTGTAATACGGGAAGTCCACTGCAATTAAAGTTAACTATAGAATGAATGTGTTTATGTCTAAAGCACAGCACTGTTACATTTGTTTACTTACAAAAAATTGCACACTATATACTGACGAAACTACATAGTTATGTTCCATACGCGGTACAAACACTACGAAAGAACTGCAGGACTATAATGTCGGCTGCTATGGACAGTGACGTCGAAATCGCTTTGTGCATTTTGTAGCGATTAGATCTATCGAATCCCATCTATCGATCATACTGTATTACGAAAAGTAGAAGATTTTGCGTCACTGTAACTTTTCGACTATTCCTCGTATACTGCCATCTATAGCGATTTATATCAATTTGATGTTCTTCTTTAAAGAAGTATTTCTTGAACTCAACACGTTAGGAGACTGCAGGCGGGAAAATTATTGTGAAAATAAAAATAAATGTTATGTTTTATTTAGCGACGCTCGCAACTTCCGAGGTTATATCAAGTATTTGGTTATATCAATGTCGCCGGTGTGCAGGAGTTCTTTTCACATGACAGTCAATCTAGTGACATAAGCCTGTCTCATTTAAGCATACTTAAATGCCATCGACCTGGTCCGGGATCGAACCCGCAACCTCCGGCATAGAAGGCCAGCCAGGTCGACGAAATTATTGTGACAGATGATTACTTTGAGAATAGCAATGACAAAGAAAGCTTATAATAGAAAAAGGAGCATCTTGTGCAGACCTCTGGAAAAAGAACTAAGGAAGAGACTAGTTAAGTGCTTTGTGTGGAGTGTGGCATTGTACGGGGCAGAAACATGGACATTACGACGAAGAGAAGAGAAGTGACTAGAAGCATTTGAAATGTGGACATGGAGAAGAATGGAACGTGTGAAAGAATAAGGCCCGTATTCACCAACGTCAGTAATATTTGCTGTTATCTCAGATTTCTAAAACTTAGGTCATACTATTATCTCGTATAACGCTCAGTTCTGTATTTACCACATAATTTATTATCCTGGCTTTCAAAAACTAAGTTTTCGTTTCAGACTGCATTCCATCGTTAATTTTTTCATAACGAAGCAAGCCATCGGCGTGGCTCAGTCGGTTAAGGCGCTTGCCTCCCGATCTGAAGTGCGCTCGGGTGCGGGTTCGGTCCCCGCTTGGGCTTATTTCCTGAGTTGGGTTTTTCCGAGGTTTTCCCTAACCGTAAGGTGAATGCCAGGTAATCTATAGCGAATCCTTGGCCTCATCTCGCCAAATACCATCTCGCTATCACCAATCTCATCGACGCTAAATAACCTCGTAGTTGATACAGCGTCGTTAAATAACCAACTAAAAAAAATAACGAAGCACGGAAAGAATAGAGGGAACAATTGACTAGCCCCATGGAAACTACAAATTCATTATAAAAATAAATATGTTTACGAGTATATGTTAGGTGTGTTAAAATAGTTTATCTACCTTAAGTTATGGCCAGTGTTGACCAGAAACGTAGAAAGAAACCTAATATGACATGTCAAGAGAAGGAATTGTTATTGGATTTGGTGGCAGAAAATATAAATGTAATAGAAAAAAAAAACAGACGGTGTAACAACTCAAATGAAAAATGAACAATGACATAAAATTTCAATTAGTTTTAATTCCTAATTAAACGGGCCTGTTCGGGATGCTACAAACTTGAGAAATGTTTGGGAAAATTTAAAGAAGGCTTCTACAAAGGCATCGGCGGAAATCAAGATGGAAGTACTGAAAACAGTTGGGGGCACAAGTAAGGTTATTACAAATGACACTATCCTTGAACGTGGCGTCGCGGTCTAAGGGTACGTACACGTTGGAGCGACGATAAACGATAAAAGAAGCAGCGATGCTATATCAGAGAGAATTGAAGCATGCATTGTCATTGAGGTGTGCATATTGGAGTAACGATAAAAGCGAAGATGCACGATAAAAGCGACGAAAAAGAAAAGTTCCATTTTCTTCGCTCTTGTCGTTCATATGATCTCTGATTAAGATAATATTAATCTGTATAATTACCGGTGGTTATCAATATATCCGAATATTAATCGATTTATTATTATTTCGGCATATTAAATTAATTATTGTAGATATTGGCAAATTGATCAGTTGTGTATTTATTCGTCATATGTTATGTGATCATAAGAACCAATCAGAACACAACGAATTTATACTATCTTTGAGATGAGAAACGTGTTCAATTTTCTACGTATTTAAGTTATATTAACCTTGAAGTTAGCAGCTGATATTTCCTATAATCCTCTTTCATTAAGTGGATGCATAGAATATCTTCTACTGATAAATCAAAATGTTCGCGTCCCGCGTCCTCGTTGCTCCGATATGAACACTTGATTCTTTGATAATACCAAAGCGTCACTAGGTCATTTCTTTTATCGTTTATCGTTGCTCCAACATGTACGTACCCTTAGGCATCCTGCCTAGGACTCGCGTTACGGAATGCGCGCTGGTTCGAGTCCTCGTGGGAGAAGAAATTTTCTCATGAAATTTCGGCCAGCGTATGAGACCGGTGCCCACCCAGCATCGTGATGCACTTGAGGATCTACGATAGGTAGCGAAATCCGGTTGCGAATGCCAGCTATAACGGCTGGGGGGATCATCGTGCCAACCACACGATACCTCCATTCTGGTTGGATGATCGTCCACCTCTGCTTCGGCATGTGGGCGTGAGGCCAGCAGCCGGCTGGTCGGTCTAGGCCCTTCACGGGTTGTAGCGCCACGGATTATTACTATCCTTGAAAGGGTAATAGAACTTATTCGGCCTTCAGTAGAGGGACTGAAAACCCATATGACGATGACAGTGAACCGTTAGATATTGTAGTTGTGAATAATGGTGATTGGCCTACAATTGAACTGGCAGAAGGATGCGGGGAAATAAGTAGTAATTTTGAAATTCATCCAACGCAATTCAATTGGGATATACAGTGAATAACAAAATTATTCGGACACTTAATATTCCAAATGTTTATGTGCATGTTACTAAACATGTTTGCAAAAACGCAGAAATTACGCTTGCGGTTAGGTCAAATAAACCAATTTGCATCATATGGACATAAAAAGAGCTTGCTAATGAAACGGTATGTTAACATATTTATATAAAAATAAAAAATATACAATTTACTGCGTAACAAAAATATTCGGACATTCGTGTTAGTCCTATTCTGTACACCCCTGTTGATCACTTACATTACAAAGTAGGTGGAAGTACCGAGTTTCAATAATGTGCGAGAGTACTTAGTCTTAATTGTGCTATCGTTTCAGCAAGACGGAACACAAAATGGGGCGTAAAGGTAAGCAAACAACATTTAATCAGAGGCTGTTAGTGATATTCCATCACGAAAAAGGGAAAACCATTCGAAACATTGCAGATTTGATTCAGATGAAGAGAAGTACAGTGTCTGATATAATTCTCAGATATAAAAATGAGGACAGAATAGAGCTGAGAAAGCAAAAGGTCTCCGAAAAGTCCTCACAGACAGAGAAGAATCTCTTATTATCAGACAGATTAAAAAGAACCCTCGTATAAGTGAAGTTAGCTTCTGAAAATGAATCGGCTACTGGTAAAAAGTGAATGCCCAAACAATTAAGAGGGCAATACATAAACGGGACTACAACGGAAGAATAGCACGAAAAAAGCCTTATGTTTGTGAAAGGAACAGAAGTAAACGACTTCAGTTTCCTAAGGAATATGAAAATAAAGGTGAAGATAGGTGGAAAAGGCTCTTTTTTTCTGATGAGAGCAAATTCAATGTTTTTGGCAGCGATGGTAGACAAATGGTCTGGAGAAAGCTTAAAGAGGAAATGAAAACCAAGAATTTGCGAGCTACTGTTAATCAAGGTGGAGAAAATGTGTTGATATGGGGTGCATGTCAGCTTCTGGAGTTGGTGAATTGGTGTTCATCGAGGATCACATGAAGAAGGAAGACTATCTACACCTCCTGCAACACAATTTAGTGAAAAGTGCAGAAAAGTTTGGAATTGAAAAGGAATTTATGTTTTACCAGAACAACGATCCCAAGCATAACTCCTATATTGTACAAGAATTTCTGCTCTACAAATGCCCTAAAGTGCTTCATCCTCCTCCACAATCGCCGGATTTGAATCCTACTGAACATTTATGGAAAGAACTTGACAGGAGGGTTGGATCAAGGCCTATTTCTTCTAAAGAAGAGCTAAAAGCAAGACTTCAAGAAGAATGGGTGAAAATTCTATAGAAATAACAAAAAATTAGTACATAGCGTGCCACGCCGACTGAAAGAGGTTATTAAACAGAAGGGTGGTTCTAAAATGTATTAATAATAACGAGCTGGAATAGTATTCTTTGTTTTCAAAAAGTGTCCGAATATTTTTGTTAGTATTAGAAATCAAATGTTTTCCTTTATGTTTTAATAATTAGAAGAAAATTAAGTTAATTGGAATTGTTGTGTTGAAAATGTTTATATGAAATGGGATACTTTTAGGGAAAAAATAATTAAAGCTTATTTTTATATATTTATATGTAAATATATGTCATTGAATTGTTAGTTGACGGATGTCCGAATATTTTAGTTACTCACTGTATGCTTAAGTCTCCCAAGTATCCAGCACTACAATCGACTGTGACTGCAAGTTGCAGTACAGCCGCCGACAGCGCTAATGTTCAAGCCATAAAAAACTGCTCCACTGAAGCTACAAGTGAAGTTGCCTGTGACGACTCGGCCAACGTCAGCTTGTTCAAAAAATGTCACCCCAAGCTTGATTACACGCATAAGACCGATGCTTAGCAAGTCAGAAGAGCCCTTAGCAAAAATCCACAAGTTGAAGGCTGAGGCAATAATGAAGAGCATTGAACAAGCGACAAAAGAACACTTGTGGAAAAAGGAGCTTCACTCTCTTAGATTACAGCAGGAAAAATAATTAAAACTCGAAATTGAAAGAGTAAAACTTGAAAAAGAAAATGAACTACTCAAACACGAGAAAATAAAAACTGAAATGTTATTCAACAACAATTAAAATTGTTACGATGCATTGCATGATTGTTAATTACATTTTATTGTTTTCAGTATATGAAAAATAATTTAGCCGTGTTGGTACATTAAAAAACATGAATAGATAATATGTAAATAATGGTTTACAGAAATGAACCATGAAAAAGCAAATTATTTCTTCTGTTTTGTAATATGACAACAATGTGTAAGAAGGAATAAACAACATTTAAGTAAGACCTTTTAATAATGTAAAATGCTGTGCTGCTACTGTGGTAGGAGATTTCTAAAGTAGGTATCAATATTATTGTTCGTCTCACTAGATTGTCGCGGCGAGATATAGGTCTATTTTGTTGCTAAGTCGTCCATCAATCTACCCTTCTCCTAAGAGTTCAGCCCATGGTGCAGATAACTGTATAATTATGTAGATCGTCCTGAGGTAATTCTTCTCCAGCTCGACGAAGAATATTATCCAGTAAAGCTGTAGCAGTTTTCACGGCAAACGTACGATCTAATGTCACATTCATTCCCAAAACGAGAACCGGAAATTTTCACCGGGATTATCACATTCAATATTTCAGACATTAAATAATCTGAGATGTTGATACAGCGTCGTAAAATAACCCAATAAAATAAAAAAAAATTCAAATCGCTGAACGGTTACCGCTCCCCTTGTGGCCCGCCGGTCGGTCAAGAAGCTTGCTGCTTGTTGCTTCATCGGCCCCAGTTGATCCGATTTAAACAGGAGAAACCGAACGCACAAAGCTGTGATAGGTCAGATAGCGGAGGGGTGAGAAAGTTTACCTGGTTGCCATGGCAACTATGCGTTTTGTGGTGGGGTATCCATGCCAAAGGATGCGTTTAGTGGGCGGGAACCTTTCCGTCTACGGCAGTATTCTCAACACAATGCAGAAATTTCTTCACATTTATTTGGTCTATTTGAAGTGGAATATGTTGGTAGACATAGTAGCTTAGCGCCTAGCGTGAGTCGAAATGTTTGTAACGGTGTGCTCTCTGCATTGTATGTTATTAACCTCATTTTTCTTAAGTGATTAGTGATTATTATTGTGTTATGTGAAGTTTATTTTTATGGTTATTATTATTTAAGAGATTTATAATGAATCCAACTAACGACTGGGTGTGTTCCATACTCCAGACACCCTTTCCTTTGTGCAAAGATGACGACAATCGCGACGTGTTAAAATGTTGGTAGACCAACACCAGTGTTGTGTTTAGAAAAACTTTGCTGTGGGGCAGGTTCAAAAACTTATACCAGGAAATTTAAATCTCACAAGGTGAGTCTTATTTCAATTACTAAGTACCTGAAGTAGTAATCAGTAGCAATTTTTCTTTCAGTCTTTCTAACGTGATATAGTGAAGAGTGTCTGTTTTGTGTGTATTTCTCGCCCGGTTCCCTCCCTCTCACAGCTCAACCATCACATCAGTAACATCATTCTCTCACTGCTTGCATCGTTGCCATTCTGTACTCACACACGATCAGTAGGCTACATATAATAATAATAATAATAATAATAATAATAATAATAATAATAATAATAATAATAATAAGGTGAATCTTTACTACTTTACAGCCAGTATAGGAAATTAAAAACAAACACTGAAAAACCATAGTTTCGTAGTGTGGAGTAGCAGAAACTCGATGTGATCACTGGGGAGCCGTGGTCCCGCCCTATCGAAAAATCGAAGGAGAATTGGGAGGAAAATTTTAAAAGGTACGCAAAACGCGTCCTTGCAAGGGGTTGGGGCTGTACAAAACTAACTATGTGAGCTCCAAGCCTGTTGGCCACTAGTCTCACTCCGGGTTACGTTGCTCCTCTGAAGGAGCTTTAGAGAATTTTGAAGCGGAAGCCGAAATTGGACGTAACCTCTTAGGTACCACATACGCGAGGGGGCTGAGATTGATCAAGTGATCAAGGAACGGGAAGAGGAAGAGCTGGCTGGTGTTTGCCGTTAGGATGGCAAGACGCCGTCATCTGTTGTTCGATGACAAAGCATGTGAAGGCCGTCGGAAGAAGCGCCGTGAAATCTAATCTGCAATTTGAGAGGTCCCTGTCCTTTCAATTTGCGACTTATTGAGTGACCTCGTATATTTAATAGACTACTTATATTATCTGAACTAGGGCATACATCGTTTATAATAAGGGTGGAAATATATGGGGAAGGGCATATAGGTCCGTGGCCCATTTCTTATAGGGCTCATCCCGACATTTGTCTTACGCCTGAGGAAAACCACGGAATACCTTAGGCAGGATGAGTTGTCTCATATAAGAGACTAGCCAATTTGGCTATTATGTAGGAGGTGATTGTTGTCATGAGCCTTGTTGAATCGTCTCAATTTTGAGACAAGCCATTTGGCTATATGATGGCTCAATTACGAAGAGGGGAGAGATGTAAATAGTTAATTAATTTAAAGTAATTAGGGAGATTAATGGGGATATGAGTGCAGGTCCATGGCCCATTTCTTTTAGGGCTCATCCGACATTTGTCTTAGCGCCTTAGGAAAACCACGGAAAAAAACCTTAGGCAGGATGAGTCCCGCCCTAAATAGGTTCCTTACTTATATAGGAAAATCGTCGTACTTGAAGAAAGAAGGCGGCCATATTCCGTCGTTGTGACGTTATTTGAGGTGGAGTGGGAGAATGATGCAGTGTCGCCAACTGTGGTAACCATTCATATTATCTTACACGCCTAAAAACCTCATCTAACCTAACCTAACCTAACCTAACGTGCTTCACACCTATTGTAACATTCCTAACGTTTAGCATACCTGTTGTAATATTCCTCACAGTTTCATTTCGTTTGCCGATATTGGCATCCCTGCTACGCTATAACCTGGCGTCTGCTGGAACTCAAGAGTCATCTAGTGGAAGTGAAGTGAAACTGCTATTCTGTTAATTATATTTCCTGAGTTGTTTCTGTGTTAACTGCAAGAATTATTGTGTCATTGTAGTTATAATTGCATTTATATTGTACAATAAAAATTGAAATGTGTCGTGGCTGAGATAAAAGTGTTGTAAATTGATTTCCAGCGCCACAATCCCAGTGATAAAGTGTGAATATTCGTTAGAGTCCGTTGAAAGTGGCTGTAGAGTAATAAAGATTGACCAATAATAATAATAATAATAATAATAATAATAATAATAATAATAATAATAATTATTAATTATTATTATTATTATTATTTTATGTCCCAGCCACTAATAAATAAATAAAAGTACCTTGAAAATGTCTTGGATTTAAAGTATTGAGTAGTAGATAATTGATGTGATCACTGGGAGAGCAGTTAGCCCACCCAACCCGCCCTAAATACGTACCTTACTTATATACGAAAATCGTCGTGCGTGAACGAAGAATACCGCCATATATCTTTACTGTAACAGTGGGTTTCAGTGTTGCCAACATAGTAATAATATACACACCTAACCAAACCTAACCTAACCTTTCTCATAATACTACACACCTAATCAAACCTAACCTGTCACGTAATACTACACACCTGTAGTAACATTCCTCACATTTAGTATCATTTCGTTTTCATGTATTGCCGGCTCTGCCAATCGTGTCGGTTTCCATCTAGTGGAAGTGGATCGTACTAATACTAATTCGAAGAAGAAGCAATGGCGACGTTTATAATAATTACATTTTACACGTTTCGTGTAAATGTGTTAATGTAGTAATAATTCTCTACATAATATTATTATTATGGTACAATAAGATTTGAAATGTGTTGTGGTTGTGAAAATTGGTTTATAGCGCCACATTGACAGTGATAAAAGTGTACAATATTCGTTCAGTGGCTAGAGGAGGCTCTACATTGACCAATAATAATAATAATAATAATAATAATAATAATAATAATAATAATAATAATAATAATAATAATAATGTTTGTTTCTACGGAATGGGGATATTTGGCGAGTCGCCATTTTAATTCGTCCAGAGCCGCCAATGATATAGGTTCATTCCAACAAGCGGTTCATGGATCAGTTCATGTACGGTTCCTGTACCATCTTATGCGCATGCGCTAGTTGAGCATCTGCTATGGGATTGAAACTGGACTGGACGCTGTTGGAACGCGATCGTTATGTACTAAATCCAGAGATGCTATAATGTGATCATCTTTGCTAAGAACGGGATGCTTAATTATTATCGTTTCGCAGCTAATTCTAATTGCAGAAAATAGAATTTCGATCATTTTCTATAAAAAGATGACAAAAATATGGAAGGCAAGAATTCCGATAATTCAACGTCGTGTACTGGGGGACTCTCATCTAAAAATAGTTTTTTTAAATTATTAATGTATGTACGTTATTTATTATATTTTTAATCAAAGCTGCATGTTGAAATTGTAATTAACTATTTCAATACCCAAATAATTTCCATTCCCTTTCTTTTGGCGAAAAATTTAAATTAAATATCTACTGTTATTATTCGTCTGTACTGTCACTTTTCATCTTTAACCTCAATGATATGAACAGTCGATCATGTCTTTCTTCAGTATCCAGGAGACGTTGGTGAGCATATGCGCATGCGCGTCCTGCGTACTCTTCCGTACATGCCTCAATCCACGGACTATTTTTGACCGTTCCGAATACGTGTCAAAAGCTTGTTTTAACGCCCGACTGCAGTACATGTATCCCGTTCAGGACTGGTTCGGATTGTGTTGGAACGCTTTTTTTGTACTGCGCATGCTCATGATGGTTACGGACGGTTCCTGACTGTTGTTGGAACGAACCTTATATATATTTTTAAGTAGGTTAATTTACGCTTTATCAATATCTCGGGTTATTTAGCGTCTGAATGAGATCAAGGTGATAATGCTGGTGAAATGAGTCCGGGGTCCAGCACCGAAAGTTACCCAGCATTTACTCATATTGGGTTGAGGGAAAACCCCAGAAAAAACCTCGACCAGGTAATTTGCCCCGACCGGGAATAGAACCCGGGCCACCTGGTTTCGCGGCGAGACGCGCTAACCGTTATTCTACAGCTGTGGACTTGACAGTATATTATTATATTTTAGGAATGAGATTAATCTGTTGTACATAACATTTTTTCAAAATTCAGTTGAATGTGCAGTGATAAAGCGTTTTCCATATAATTAAAAACTAGGCAACATTCTGTGAGTTTCAGCAATAAAGTAAAAGAGAGAGGACATGAAAAAGTTAATAAGTTTATGAGTTATGAGGGAAACGCTTCATCACTGCACAGTAAACTGTCACCATTTTGAATTTTGAAAAAAATATGTATAATTATTTTTTTTTAAATCATAAAAAACATTTTTCATATAGCAGAAGGACAGTGTTTCACACATACCAATTTTCATTATTGTACAAGATACAGTAATGGAGTCCACACCTGTGGAGTAACGGTCAGCGCGTCTGGCTGCGAAACCAGGTGGCCCGGGTTCGAATCCCGGTCGGGGCAAGTTACCTGGTTGAGGTTTTTCCCGGGGTTTTTCCTCAACCCAATACGAGCAAATGCTGGGTAACTTTCGGTGCTGGACCCCGACTCATTTCACCGGCATTATCACCTTCATATCATTCAGACGCTAAATAACCTAGTTGTTGATACAGCGTCGTAAAATAACCCAATAAAATAAATACAGTAATGGAGGGAAAAAATGTTGAATATTTCCAAAAATTTTACTGCTGTAAGATGTACCTAACCCCTTTAAAAAAAGTCACTGACATCAGGAAAAAATGCTGAAAAATTCTACAGTTAGGGTACAAATACAGATATATTACCTATACTATACTTCTGATCTCTGCACATACATCTTATATCATAATCATGTATGAAGTATGGTATAGTATAGTATACTCTCAGGACTCAGGAGAATAAGGACATTATAGCAGATAAGGAAACATAAATTTGGCCATTATGAAACAACGAATGTATCTGGGGGATTCATAGGTCATGTTACCGCGGGAACATTGCCACGTAACAGATGACGTAGACATCTCTGACATTCAATATGTTCAGTTTGCACCAGTTACTTCTTGAAGTTTGAGGATTTTCCAGATTTTTTTTTTAAAGGGAGAGGAGAAAATGTTTAATTCGAAACACTTTAACCTTTTAATGTTTCATCAGTAACATGTAGTAACCTATAATGCCGTTTTATGTTTATACAACCGTTTTCCTAGTACTACTTGTGAACAAATCATACATTTAATATTCTCAATATATTGTCAGCAAAAAAATGCGTCCTCCCAACCTACTTGAAACTTTCGTTTTTATAGAGGTACATGGTTTCGAGAGAGACATATGCCACTCGCAGGTCAGAGACAAATACAAATGGAACGGAGTTTGACTCCAGTGAGTGAGAGGGTGGGGGTTGTAGGTAGGAAGCAAGGGAAATGCACTGCGAGCCACAATGTGCTCGTGAGTCTCATTTTCGCCACGGCTGCATTACAGGCATACTCCATCCTTTGCACGCCCCTTCTCATACAGTCTATACCGCGTGCGCAGTAAACCTTACGATTCTCGTGGCAATTCCACGAAGTCTAGTAATGACACCAGTGGCGATTTCTCTTAAGGAGCACAGGAGCAGTGCACCACCTCTTCAAATAACAGACGTTTTTAAATGTATATCTATGCGCTGCAGTAAACTATGTGAGCTACATAATTCTTTATTATAATACTATGTAAAAATAACACTGCATGCATGCCTGTGTACTGTTCTTGTTGACGCCTGGGACTTATGTTTACCGCTCGACACATGCGGCACACTGCTCCATTCGAGCATGCGCAGTAGTACTGTTTCATTGGCAGGCTTTGGAGCATGGTAGGAGCCAGCACAGTGTGCGTAGGAGGGGTTAGGAGCACTTTCAGATGTGTTCTCAAGCTCGTCCCATCATAAATGCTACAATGAATAGTGTGCAAAATCTGTTAAATGTGTAATTTTCTATAAGACCTTTACACGAAAAGATCAAAATAAAGAAGATGGGTAGACTTACACATGAATTAAAATTATAAGTGACGAAGAACAGTAATAGAGAAGTGACTAGAAAATTCAACATTCGGACTTACGAAAAATGCAATATGCGGCTGCGATATAAAAGACGCTGTATTTTGTTTTCCTTGCCTGTTGTTCGACGGCGAACATTTATTGACAAAAATAAAGTACGTTTTATGGATTTTATTTATTTTTCTGTTTGAATTTAGGACTGTGCGTAGTAACTAAATAATTTTGATTATCGTTCTGTAGGTATGATTGATTTGAAGCACATGAATGAAAGAATTAAAAAACACGATTCTTCAGCTGCACACATCAACAATAATGTTAAATTAGCAGTGTTGGGTCAAACAATCATACAGACACAATTGGATTCAATTGGATTGTTGCACTTCACAATGATAAAGTTACAAAGTACAGATATGTGCGTGCGGTTTTGTGGAGCTTTTGAGTTGGCTTTAAGAGGTCACGATATCGGAAACTCATCTTTAAACGCTAGTATTTTTCTTGGCCTCATCAATTTCAGTTCTGAATTGGACGCACTCTTAAGGAACATTTGGAAAGAGGAACAGTGTTTAAGAGCACGTCAAACACTATACAGAACGAAATCCTTCAAGCAATTTTGATGTATGCCTTGATGAGATTTCAAAGAAATGAAGAAAGCTGCTGACTTTTTAGCAGTTAAGGCTGATGAGACGACACATGTATCGAATGCTTGTGAACGTGTGAACTGTGTTATAAAACGCAATATAGCGAAAACAATATTATTTACGGTGTGGTGCAATAGAAATTGAACACTTTACCACAGTCTACTATATACAGTCGCGAAGCTCAATATGTAGTAAAAATGCAAACATGGGTAGTTGCCCACCACTAGGATCGCTACTATCGCCTCATCATCGCAGATCTCTCTCCTAGCAGCCGACAAAATATGTTACACTTTCGTTGTCGTGTTCTTTTGGAAAAATTAACACCTTCCTTCCATTATTGAAATATTAAATGCATAAAGTTAATTTATTATTTTAATGAAGTATATTAAATTCCACCATAAACTCGAAGATACCTGCAAGAAATAGGTTAATATTATTTTTGTTTGTGCAAAACGAACTGAAATTTACTATAATAGCTTCACTCATTCAAGATTATAGCGATAATTAACTATAAAACCAATAAATATTAATTTGCATTTCCCTTTACAACAATAATAATGGAAATATGAATTAATGGAGTAACTTACGTGTACCGGTGCTTGTAGTGTAGGCTTACGTAGTTAACAAAGTGGGATGAGGTTAAGCAATAATAATCACACCAGAATTGGAAATAAAACGTGATCAATAAATTTTATTGTAACAGACTTTTTCTACGTCTCTAGTAAAGCAACAAATAAAAATAACAACAAAATTAACAGTTATAATTAAAAATATCCTTTGGCAAAAAGTAGGACTAAGCAATAATAATCCCACCAGAATTGAAAATAAAACGTGATCAATAAATTTCGTTAAAACAAACTTAATTTTTCTACATTTATAACACATAAAAATAATAACAAAATTAATAGCTACAATTAAAAATATATCCTCTGAAAAAAGTAGACCTAACCTTTATTTCTCTGGAAATTTAGCAGCCTAAGAGACAGAACTTTAACCGGTATCTAATGTCCTTTCAGTTAGACTGAAACATTTCATTGTGAAATTTAAGGATATAATGTATTCTAGCAGTCACAAAGAACTTCAAATTAACAGTTTTGTTTCTGCACAGCATTCTTGTGGAAACCCAGGAACCTTTCTGAATCTTTCGGAAATCGGAAAAAGGATAACTCTGGCCTCTTTCTCTTACTGTTGCTACAATTTATAGCACTATAAACGTCTCCTCCTTGTCCCATATTATTATTCCAATTATTATATTTTAGCCATTAACATTTTCATTATAACCAATAACGAACATTTCACAAGCATCAATGTGAAATACGCAACGAGCTAGCACTCGATAGAAATACGACACAGTCCAAAGTCGACGATGGACAGTCTATTGTTTCTAGTTGCTAACCGCTTGGAGCGCTTTATCACGAGATTTGCAAAAAAACACCTCAAGCTTCGCGACTGTATATAGTAGACTGTGACTTTACTTTGCTATTACTGGACCTACCTAGGAAACTGATTAACTGCAATTTCTTGACTAACAAAATTATGTAAATCTATACCTACGTAGCGTATGTTAATAGTTATGTAATAGTTAGTACCTATAATAATAATAATAATAATAATAATAATAATAATAATAATAATAATAATAATAATAATAATAATAATCACAATAAATATTTGTGCACCACCAGGATTATTTATCACCACACGCCACTGAATGACACTAATGACACAGAGCGAGGTGCGATGCGAAGTTTAAATTATTACACTGGTACAGATGCGTTTATAACATTCTACTAAGCCAGTGTGGGGGCTTCAGGCTACTACTGCTAATATATATATATATATTTTTTTATTTGTATGAAACTATAATGTAATTATTATCTGTAGTAATGTCACGAGAGGTGTGAGATCTGCCGATAAATCCACGAGCGAAGCGAGTGGATTTATCTGGGAAATCTCAGACCTCGAGTGACATTTATTAGGACTATTTCGTGAATAAAATAAAAATGTAAATAATATATCCCTAAAATTCGATCACAAAATGTTAATAATTGTATATTAACGAATACTTAACCTATTCAGACGTTGTGAAGTTGAAATACTCGTAGATGAATATCGATTATTGCAATAAAGAAATTCGATGTTATTATTAAGTAATGCCAATTGCGAAAAGCGAAATACAGGTTTAACAATGTTAATTACATTTACTGCACTTTTCTATTATTATTATAGCAAATACATTTTCATTATCTGCTGAAATCATTATTTAATTTAACAGTAACAGTGGGCACAGCTATATACCAATGCTTATGTATTCACAGCGAGACATGTTCCTACACAGTGAAGCCATCTCTGTATAGATAGGCCTAATTAAAACACGAATTTTATTACGCCATACGAAGGCAGTTTGATCAAAGATATTATTACTATGCAAGGTCTTTGAGTTTGACATGCGGTGATGTTACATAAATTTGAACGTCTATTAATTGTTTAATTTCAATACAAATGTTATAAATATGTCTTAAGTCAGACAAATGATAGAAACACACTAATAACGTCCACATTTTATGCTAACATTGCTCAACAATGCTTCTACCGATCAACAATAATCTTAAAATCAATACTGGACTAGATTTTATTGCAGTAAATAATAGGAAATTATAATGAAATCTGAAATTAATATTTAGATCTTAAACGACAAGAACATAATTTTTACTTGGTAATGATTATTTTTGTTAAAATATTCAGGATTTAATATAATACCTTTATTATAACCCCATAATTAACAAATCAGTCACGAGTAACATTTTGAATTGTATAAATCTGTGAATCAATGCAGATATTATAATAATTCAGTACAAAAACAAAAAAGTTTCAGAAATTGGCCACCAGTGTAAATGACATTGACATTTGAGATATTTAAAGGACTCACCATTGCTTATTAAATGCTTTGTACAATATTTTATGGACAATAGACGTAATTTCCAAACTTCTACTCCTCAATTATATTGCAATAAAAGGCTGTCATTCTTGATATTAAAACATATTACATATAAACTGAGGGACTGTCTGCTCTGTACTTCAGTTCATACACCAAACATTTCCGGAAATAAAGTAACTTGACATCTTACATATACGCACTATAGCCTACCCTTTTCACCTAATATTATTAATATTGTTATTAAATAAGATATTGCAACTAATTAAGGTACTGCATTATCTTTAATTTCCTTGAATTCATAATTAAGCATTTGCAAGAAGGCCTAACTTTTCCCTCTCTTTTTTAAAAAATACGAACGTCACAATAACTGAGAAGTATAATATTTGCTCGATTTTTTTCTTGCAGTGGTGAAAACATTTCTATAGGCCTACTGATTAATCTATGGAACATAGTAATAGTAAACGCTGTAGTATTTTAGTGCGTGGAAATATATTTTGAATTAGTATTTATTAAATTAGGAAGTTAGCCTGTAATTTGTGTGATTGAAATGGTTTACTGCTGTGTCCCATTGTTCAAATCGAACCAGAATAAAGAATGTGATTTTTCGTTTCATTGTTTTCCACAATATGAAGGACTAAGAAAGAAGTGGTGTGTAGCCATTTCTCGCGAACGGGACAAACCAAGGACTCTTTGGACGCCAAACAAGAAATCGCGTATCTGCAGCAGACATTTCAAAGAAGCTGATTTTAGCATTAGCACAACATTAAAACGTTTGCTTCCTAATGTGGTACCATCCGTCTTTGATGATTTTCCAAAACATAAACAAAATATTTCAAACATAAGTAGACGCAACAAAAGAAGGATAACAGAAGTTGTGAATAACATCCATCCTGCTAAGAAAAATAAACCCAATGTTGAACATAGTACATCAGCTTTCAATGAAGCAAATGTTTCAATTGAAGAAATCTATGAAGCACATAAAAAAACTATAGCCACACAGTGCTCAATTGAAAGTAAAAAAAAATTCCCAAAGCCATTACATTACAACGTAAAAAAATTACTAGGACTATTCGGAAACAAAATCAGCTTATTGGAAAACTAAGACAGACAATATGTAATTTAAAAAGCAAGCTCTGGAGTTTACAGAAACAAAACGAGAAGGAAGAACAAGGAATTGAAAAGCAACTTACCAAAATAAAAAAAGCTGCTAAAGAAGGTATTTTGAAAGCAAGCTGTTTGAACAAATTCAGGCTTTCGGAAAACAAAAGTGTAAATTTCATGAAAACACATTGAAAATATGCATATTGCTATCTAGCAGGTCATCTACCGGCTGTATATTACTAAGAAACTTGGGTATTTTACACTTACCCCATCAAAAGACACTAAAAACTTATATTGGTCACTCAAAAGGAGAAACAGGTGTCACCTCTGTGATAAAGGCTCGGCTAATTGCAGAGGAAAAGTCCTTGGAGCATGAAAATGAAAAAGTTGGATCTCTCATTATTGACGAAATGAGTATTAAACCAAAATTGATGTATGACAGAAATTTGGATATGTTGATAGGAATGACGGACACTGAGAAAAATGCTATTGGGATTGAAAATAAGCTGGCCAATAAATTGCTGTGCATTCTGTTCAAGGGTCTGTCTACGAAGTACAGAATACCAGTGTCATTTTATTTTACACACAATTTAACCGGAGATGAGTTGGCAAAATTGACTATGGAAGCCCTAAAAGTAGTGGAAGATATTGGATTTAAAGTAATTAGAATTGTGACGGATAACTGCTAATTTTCGAATATAACTTAGCTGAACAAACTTCAAATAACACTGTAATATGCTTGGCATATTTATAATATTCGTACTCAATCAGTAATTCACAATTAATCGAACTATTTTCACGAGACACAATGCTTTGTAATGGTACTATTCATCATTTCTTAGGGCAGCGAGGCGAACCTAGCGGCAGAAATTGTCATGACTCACAGAGACCTACTCTCGATCGTGCTATGCGCCAGCTTTGTGTAATCTCGTAAGCAACGGTCTCGTCTCGCATGTTTTGCTCGTTAGTTTTACCCTCCCCTGCTACCCCAGCGAATAGGGATTATAAAGAATGGACACTTCGCGTCGGTACCTTTGATGTAGCCGAACTGATTTCAATGACCTTCAAGCCAGCTAAAGCGTCAGATTCTGCTTTCTCCTAGAGTTGGCGCTGACATCACACCAGCTAGCAGTCGACACAGCGGAAATATAACGCATATAATTAATACATCTAGGTACATTATGTACTCAAATAAAATAAATTGGATCCATAAAATAATAAATCCGTCATTAACTGTAATGTCTAGACTTTAGAGTTCCTTTATAATGAGAGTTGAGACGTTGAACCCAACAACAATTAAAATATGTAATGATTTGATAGCGCTGAAAATGGAAAAACAAAACTCTTACGAGAAGTAAAACCATATACCTATATTATATTATATAAAAATATTAAACGAATTCGGTACTTAATTTTATAATGTATTATATTATTTTATAATATAATTTATGATATCTGAAATATAAAATATTATTATAACAACTAGTTTGTCACTGAGAAATAAGGAAAAACTGTTAACTTGAATTTTTTTGAAGCAAAGCGTTACTGGATTATGCAATAAGGTAGGCGATGTTTGGATCCTGTGCCTTAATTCTATTCTCAATTATTATCTTAGCGTATGCTCGATTACACTAACCTCTGGCGCTTGAAAGTGGCACTATGCGCTGGCGCACAGAGAAACAAAACACAGGAAAATTCGCTCAATGTCCATTCTTTATAATCCCTATTCGCTGGCTACCCCTTGCCGTGAATCCAGAATTTCCAGGCGCTGCAAAATTTACAGCAGCTTGTCAATAGCGCGTAGTTTTAAATGCATTTTCTTTAATGTTTTGAGTATAACAAGTGTAACAATGCTCAATTGTGTACAATATTTACAGTCTATTAAGTTCAGTACCTTAACAATTCAGGAGAAATGTGAAATTAAGTGCCCATCAGTTGAATCTCATAATGGAAAGAGCCGCTAAACAAAATACAAAGACTCGCATAATTTTTGCTGATTTATCCAATATCTCTGCTTTCTTCTCTCGATCTGCACACAATCTGTATTAGATTAATGTGTTTCAATTCAGCTGGGGCAACAAGATGGAGTTTTAAAATAAGAACAGTAAATGTTGTTCATGAGAAGAAGGAGCCATTGCTAGAATGTTTTCAAACCATAATGGAATCTGAAACATCTGACATCACAATAAATGAGGCAAGCGCCCTGGTGCGTACTCTTGAAGATCCTGAATTCAATTTCTGGCTCAGTTTTTTTCATTTATTGATGTATCATGTAGATATATTATACAACCAACTACAACCTCGCCAGTTAGATATTTTCTAAGGTTCAAATCTGCATATAAAACAAATTAAATTATGGTTTATTTCACGACACTCGCAACTGCAGGGGTATATCAGCTTCGCCAGTGTGCCGGAATTTTGTCCGCAGGTTTAAATGCCAGTAAATCTACTGACATGACCCTTTCTCATTTAAACACACTTAAATGCCATCGACCTGGGCCGGGATCGAACCCGCAACCGACTATGCTACCGAGGCCGACTCTGCATATCAAGCTTTGTTAATGCCTTACAGACAATACGGGACAGTGCACAGTTGAGCGGCGAGATCTATGAAAATGAAAGCCCTAAAAAGCGTCGTAAGGTCGAAGGGATTCAGACAAGGGTTGCGGCAGCCAAAGAAGTGTGTGACCTCATTATCCCACAAGCTAACACCAGATTCCAGTTCATAGATCATCTGATATTCTCTTCTCTTCTGTTTCAAGAAAAATTTGAATGCTACAAAAGCTCATTTCCTGAAAATGACCTAAATGTATGTGTGAAGTTTTTCTAATGTTCGATAAAGACAAACTAAAAACGGAACTCACTGTGTTGTATCAGAGACAAGAATTCAGAAATATCAGTGACGCAGTCAAGCTCTTGCAGTTTCTTCTATCTGAGAACTTGCAGGCCTCATTTTCAGAAGTTGTGAAACTACTACGCATAGCTATCACCATACCAATGACAACTTCCCAACCAGAACATTGCTTTCGTGTTTGTAAAGAGTAAAATCCTATCTCAGAAATACGATGAGAGAAGAGAGCCTGACCGCATTAGCTGTGTTTTCCATTGTAAAGACTATGTTAAAAGACATATCGGATTTTAATAAGAAGATGCTTCAAAAGTTTGCAACCGACAAGACAAGGCGCATGGAACTAATCTTTAAAAATAAGGTAAGTTGCATGGTTCTTTTTGTATGCAGCCCCCTGAATTCAATACCCACGAACTGCCACTGCGGGAGAGTCAAAAAATGGCTCGCATCAATGAACGATTCCGACTCATCTCCGCTTGTAACTGTTATTTCGGAACTGTTGTTTGGAACATAGTATTTTTCCGGAACGGAACAGTCGGAAGTGTTCCGAGAAAAGAACATCTTTGGCCATCACTACAAGGAACCTCAACTATGTCGTCTCATTGCGAATTTAAAGACCGAGAGGAATCACATTTCGTATTTCGCTCACTTGTGTTGCTGGCTGATACAATAAGAAATAACATATAGGCCAGGGCCGGGCATGAGAGCGGCTCCATTTAGTCGGCCAGAGCTGCTCTCGCTCCGCAAGGCAAGCCAGAGCAGAACGCTCACGCAGTGGCGGACTCACATTACAGCTACCTTCCCTGCATTAATATAACAAGAGCCACGGTTGTTCTAGTCATTCAGTCTGTCAGTACATAATAGTTTATAAGGATATTACACCAATCCATTGTACAGTACAGACTTTATAACACTCTTATTAATTTAATGAAATAAAGTTAGCTCTATGCACACACAAATCATTAGATTTATTTACATAACACATACGCACAGTGCTTTAACAATTACAACTTCTGTCGATCTTAAATAAATAAATAAATAAATAAATAAATAAATAAATGAATAAATAAATAAATAAATAAATAAATAAATAAATAAATAAATAAATAAATAGGGGAGAGTCGGGTAGTATCGGACATCGGGTAATATCGGACAGTGAGTTTCTTTCACCTATCACACGATGATAGTACCTGATTGACATGGTTACGTTTTTGTGATGTCGCATTGAGAAACATAACCACGTCATTCAGATACTACCATATGGTGGTAGATGAAAGAAACGCAATGTCCGATACTACCCGACTCTCCCTAAATAAATAAATAAATAAATAAATAAAATAAATAAATAAAATAAATTAAATAATTAAATTAAATTAAATAAATTAAATTAAATTAATTAAATTAAATAAATTGAATTAAATTAAATTAATTGAATTAAATTAAATTAAATGAATTAAATAAATAAAATGAATTAAATAAATGCATTGAATTGAATTGAATAAAATAAATAAAATGAAATAAAATAAAATGAAATGAAATGAAATGAAATGAAAATAAATAAATAAATAAATAATTTAATTAATTAAATAAATTTATTAAATAAATAAATAAATAAATAAATAAATAAATAAATTAATAATTTAAATAAATTAAATAAGTAAATAAACTCTACTGAACAAAACCATTTGAATTTAAAGGTCATGTTGATTCAGATACGTTTTGTGAAATTATGTCAATAATAGTTTTGTATTCTCAGTCAAACACTTATCAAGTATATGATGGCGGAAAATTAAATTCTGTTACATCATGTTACAGTTTTAAAATATCACAAATATTTTCGACTTTTTATAAGTCATCCTCAGGTGAGTTTTCTGACAGACAATTAATAGAACTAGATGAAAAACATATCAAACTCTTTTATACACTGGTGATTAAAATGCTCATGGATGCATTTACATAACTATGGTTTCCATAGCTTTAAAATTGATTAATGTATATAATGTCAGAGATTTAAAAATTAAAACAAATGTTTACATTAATGATTAATCTGCCATTGCATGCGTTTACATAAAGGTTAAATGGCGTCTATGGCCTTAGACTGAACATGTAGAATCGAGGTTCTTTGATATTTGAGCTTATACTATATGCTTGATTTGTGAAATTAAGATTAAAACCATGTAAAAGTTAAAGCTTAAAATTGAAAAATTGTACATTATTATTCGATATGTTGTAGAAGGTGAAGAGGATTCTCAGTCTGTTTCACCGTGGTGATAGGCGTTTTGTAAATGATGTTCAATTGCGGGTATCCAGACGATGGTGGCCTTCTCACCTGGCGTTACATGGAAGTGTGGATAACTTCAATTGAACATCTTTACAAAAGGTAGTTTCATTTGCACAAGCCGTTCAATGTAGGAACAAATGAATGAGCCATGTTCAGAATATATTATAATATAATATAATATAATATAAATATAATATAATATAATATAATATAATATAATATAATATAATTAATTAATTTAATTTCTTCCTGTAACCACTACAGGTTGCCGTCGACAAAGAGTACCATGATACAATAGAGTAAAAGCCTTGAGGCTTAGTGATAAATTGTTGTTAGAGTGAAAAATAAACAATTTGAATTATATTGAAACACATGATGTTAAACGAGGTAACGTTAAGGAGATGCGAATTAGTCATGGTCCATATGTATGATGCCTGAAAATAGCTATTGAGCCTTTGAGTGGCTTGTGCAGAAAATGGTGCAAACTAAGTTCATTAGACGCTCAAATAAACAATTTTCAGATTTATTTTCAACAAGTAATATGTTAATTGATTTTAATAATATTAGTAAAATCATTAGGTATACTATTCCGCAGAGCTCGTTACCCCGGCTAATCTCTACAGAACTTACCCAGGATTACCGTAACAGTATGAAAACCCATATCCCACACTGATATTTAAACACACATAATGAGGCTACATTATGCTTTTAATAACATATGCGATATTTATCTTGCCCATTCAAATTTATATCACAGTCATCCATAAAAACTGGCAATATCGTTTTATTCAAAGGGATATTACGTTTAAATTTAGAAGAGTAAATAAACAAATTTGTTTTCACATTCTAAAAAATCCTAAAAATTGAGTAAATAGCAAATGAAGATATACAAGGATAACATCCACACTAATAGATCAGGGATGTCAAAGCGTCTGAACAGAGTGCTTTTTTTTGGCGTTGTTTTACGATGACGTATCCACATCTCAGGTTATTTAGCGTCTGAATGAAATGGTGATACTTAAGAACCCGCATATCATTTCCTTAAAAGCGGTGTTTCTATTTTATTTTGCTGATAAGTGAACCTTGTTGGATTTGTATTGCTTGTAGTATGGGCACGTAATACAGGCACTTCGACATCCCTAATATAGACGAATGTAGGGACATGTAAGAAAAGAAATCGCGGGCATTGCGGAAATACGGGGAACATTTGTGTGTGGATAGCAATTTCATCAGAAAATTTTCGGGAATGTTTGAAATCAGATGAATGTTATTTTAATAACTTGTAGAACACAGATCAGAACTAATTATTAAATGAAAATATAGCCTAATAGTGTGAATTATAATATTAATTAGAAGTATACAGAAACAATTACATGGGAGAATTTGGGTACGTAATAACGCAATCTCTGCGGCCATGGAAACCACATTGTATCGCTTGTTGGCTGCAGAGAGCCAAATGAACGTCTTGAACTACGAAACAATGCCTGCTCATTCTTTGTCAACCGTCGCTTGGATACGAACGTTAGCTTTGACTAGAACTACTCATGAATTTGGAAACTTAAATCGATGCTGTATATAATGAAGGCAGAGGTACGCATAATTTAAAAAAATGCAAAACAATAATACAAAGGGACAGACGGCGAAAATACGATTAGATAACGAAGGCAGTACAATTACGTGACCTCGGTACTTGGAATGCGTGACCTCGGCATTTGAATTGAGTGACCTCGCAGTTCCATTGGGTGACCTCGGCAGTTTAATTGAGTGACCTCGGCAGTTCCATTGGGTGACCTCGGCAGTCTAATTGTGTCACCTCGGCAGTTTCATTGGGTGACTTCGGCAGTCTAATTGACTGACCTCGGCAGTTCCATTGGGTGACCTCGGCAGTCTAATTGACTGACCTCGGCAGTTCCATTGGGTGACATCGGCATTTCTAATTGACTGACCTCGGCAGTTGCATTGGGTGACCTCGGCAGTTCTAATTGGGTGACCTCGGCAGCATTGGGTTCGGCAGTCTAATTGAGTGACCTCGGCAGTTCCATTGGGTGACCTCGGCATTTGAATTGAGTGACCTCGGCAGTTGCTTTGGGTGACCTCGGCAGTTTAATTGGTGACCTCGGCAGTTGCTTTGGGTCACATCCGCATTTGAATTGAGTGACCTCGGCAGTTCCATTGGGTGACCTCGGCAGTTCCTTTGGGTGACCTCGGCAGTTGAATTGAGTGACCTCGGCAGTTCCATTGGGTGACCTCGGCATTTGAATTGGGTGACCTCGGCAGTTCTAATTGGGTGACCTCGGCATTTGAATTGAGTGACCTCGGCAGTGCTAATTGGGTGACCTCGGCAGTTCCATTGGGTGACCTCGGCAGTCTAATTGAGTGACCTCGGCAGTTCCATTGGGTGACCTCGGCAGTTTAATTGACTGACCTCGGCAGTTCCATTGGGTGACATCGGCAGTTTAATTGAGTGACCTCGGCAGTTCCATTGGGTGACCTCGGCAGTTTAATTGAGTGACCTCGGCAGTTCCATTGGGTGACCTCGGCAGTTTAATTGAGTGACCTCGGCAGTTCCATTGGGTGACCTCGGCAGTTTAATTGGGTGACCTCGGCAGTTCCATTGGGTGACCTCCGCAGTTTAATTGAAGTGACCTTGCAGTAATTGACTGACCTCGGCAGTTCCATTGGGTGACCTCGGAGTGACCTCGGCAGTTCCATTGGGTGACCTCGGCAGTTTAATTGAGTGACCTCGGCAGTTCCATTGGGTGACCTCGGCAGTTTAATTGAGTGACCTCGGCAGTTCCATTGGGTGACCTCGGCAGTTTAATTGAGTGACCTCGGCAGTTCCATTGGGTGACCTCGGCAGTACTATTGAGTGACTTCGACAGTACTATTGAGTTACGAGGCAGTACTATTGAGTGACGTCGGCAGTACTATTGAGTGACGTCGGCAGTACTATTGAGTTACGAGGCAGTACTATTGAGTGACGTCGACAGTACTATTGAGTTACGAGGCAGTACTATTGAGTGACGTCGGCAGTACTATTGAGTGACGTCGGCAGTACTATTGAGTGACATCGGCAGTACTATTGAGTGACGTCGGCAGTACTATTGAGTGACGTCGGCAGTACTATTGAGTGACGGTGGCAGTACGATTGAGTGACGTCGGCAGTATTGATTGAGTTGGAGGCAGTACTATTGAGTGACGTCGGCAGTACATTGGGTTACGCGGCAGTACTATTGAGTGACGTCGGCAGTACTATTGGGTTATTGAGTGCAGTACTATTTGATTGAGTGACGTCGGCAGTAATGTTGAGTTGACGCGGCAGTACGATTGAGTGACGTCGGCAGTACTATTGAGTGACGCGGCAGTACTATTGAGTGACGTCGTGACAGTGCAGTATTGAGTGACGTCGGCAGTACTATTGAGTGACGTCGGCAGTACTATTGAGTGACGTCGGCAGTACTATTGAGTGACGTCGGCAGTACTATTGAGTGACGGCGGCAGTACTATTGATTGACGGCGGCAGTACTATTGAGTGGCGGACATTATATTGATTGACAGCGGCAGTACTATTGAGTGGCGGCATTAATATTGATTGACGGCGACAGTACTATTGAGTGGCGGGCAGTACTATTGATTGACAGCGGCAGTACTATTGAGTGGCGGGCAGTACTATTGATTGACAGCGGCAGTACTATTGAGTGGCGGGCATTACTATTGATTGACAGCGGCAGTACTATTGAGTGGCGGACAGTACTATTGATTGACAGCGGCAGTACTATTGAGTGACGCGGCATTACTATTGATTGGGCGGCAGTACTATTGATTGACGGCGGCAGTACTATTGAGTGGCGGGCATTACTATTGATTGACGGCGGCAGTACTATTGAGTGGCGGGCAGTACTATTGATTGACGGCGGCAGTACTATTGATTGACAGCGGCAGTACTATTGAGTGACGGCGGCAGTACTATTGATTGACGGCGGCAGTACTATTGATTGACGGCGGCAGTACTATTGAGTGGCGGGCAGTACTATTGATTGACGGCGGCAGTACTATTGAGTGGCGGGCAGTACTATTGATTGACGGCGGCAGTACTATTGAGTGACGGCAGTACTATTGATTGACAGCGGCAGTACTTTGATTGACGACGGCAGTACTATTGATTGACGACGGCAGTACTATTGATTGACGGCGGCAGTACTATTGATTGACGGACGGCAGTACTATTGATTGACGCGGCAGTACTATTGATTGAGTGACGGCGGCAGTACTATTGATTGACGGCGGCAGTACTATTGAGTGGCGGGCAGTACTATTGATTGACGGCGGCAGTACTATTGATTGACGGCGGCAGTACTATTGATTGACGGCGGCAGTACTATTGAGTGGCGGGCAGTACTATTGATTGACGGCGGCAGTACTATTGATTGACGGCGGCAGTACTATTGAGTGGCGGGCATTACTATTGATTGACGGCGGCAGTACTATTGAGTGGCGGGCAGTACTATTGATTGACAGCGGCAGTACTATTGAGTGGCGGGCATTACTATTGATTGACGGCGGCAGTACTATTGAGTGGCGGGCAGTACTATTGATTGACAACGGCAGCGGGCAGTACTATTGATTGACGGCGGCAGTACTATTGATTGACGGCGGCAGTACTATTGAGTGGCGGGCAGTACTATTGATTGACGGCGGCAGTACTATTGAGTGGCGGCATTACTATTGATTGACGGCGGCATTACGGCGGCAGTACTATTGATTGACGGGCAGTACTATTGAGTGGCGGCATTACTATTGATTGACGGCGGCAGTACTATTGAATGGCGAGCAGTACTACTGATTGACGGCGGCAGTACTATTGATTGACGGCGGCAGTACTATTGAGTGGCGGGCAGTACTATTGATTGACAGCGGCAGTACTATTGAGTGGCGGGCATTACTATTGATTGACAGCGGCAGTACTATTGATTGACGGCGGCAGTACTATTGAGTGGCGGGCAGTACTATTGATTGACAGCGGCAGTACTATTGAGTGCCGGGCATTACTATTGATTGACGGCGGCAGTACTATTGAGTGGCGGGCAGTACTATTGATTGACAGCGGCAGTACTATTGATTGATTGACGGCAGTACTATTGATTGACAGCGGCAGTACTATTGATTGACGGGCAGTACTATTGATTGACGGCGGCAGTACTATTTGATTGAGTGCCGGCAGTACTATTGATTGACGACGGCGGCAGTACTATTGATTGACGGCGGCAGTACTATTGATTGACAGCGGCAGTACTATTGAGTGGCGGGCATTACTATTGATTGACAGCGGCAGTACTATTGAGTGGCGGGCAGTACTATTGATTGACGGCGGCAGTACTATTGAGTGGCGGGCATTACTATTGATTGACAGCGGCAGTACTATTGAGTGGCGGGCAGTACTATTGATTGACAGTGGCATTACTATTGAGTGCCGGGCAGTACTATTGATTGACAGCGGCAGTACTATTGAGTGGCGGGCATTACTATTGATTGACAGCGGAAATACTATTGAGTGGCGGACAGTACTATTGATTGACATCGGCAGTTCTATTGAGTGGCGGGCAGTACTATTGAGTGACGGTGGCAGTACTATTGAGTGACGGGCAGTACTATTGATTGACGTCGGCAGTACTATTGAGAGACGGCGTCAGTACGTTTAAATAAGAGATGGTGATTTTAAGAAAGTGATAGATAAAATTGTATTGTAATATTATTTCCTCTTGGCTTATTTAATTTATTTATCTGCGTTGATATTATGTAAAATAATGTTGTGTATTGAAAATAGAAAATTTTGTTTCATATTGCCTGGTTTTTTTGTAGACTAGCTGTACCCGTGCTCTACGCTGCACTTATTAGGAATAAATATAAAGTAATTACATAAATAATATAGAAAATTGGGTCCAGGGAATATTCGTGTTTGATAGAAGATTAAATCGTTTAATATGCTACTTAATTTAAATTGTATTTAAATAATTAAAATGCGATCATTTTGGTCCAGAGACTACTCATTTGGTACAAAGATAATTCGTTTAACATTTTTCTAAATTAGTCTTCAATGCATCCCTTAATAAATCACTTCAAATTTATGGTGTTGTGTACGGCGATCATTTTTATGTTAACCTTACTGTGCATCTTTTTTTTTTTTTTTGTTAAGTTTATTTTATTCACGCCTTAACATCTGTGGTCAAGTCGCGAATTTAGAATTTGTGGGTATATCAGCAGGCCGCGTTTACTCTTGTTGAGTTCCTGTTTCTATAGTGTGTTGTAGATGGCTTGTGTCTATGTAACTGATTATAGACTTTGTTTAATGTTTTTGGTATTGGTAATTGAGGCGGTGATGAATAATGGCATTTATCTTTCCAATCCGGCATTTGCCTTTATGACTAAGGGAAATCATGAAAAACCCCAGTCAGATTGGTCGGCCACGGGTTTGAACCCGGGACTTCCGAATGCGTGTCTCAAATGCTACCGCCTGAGCAAACTCGCTCGTTTGTATATCATTGTTTATGCAAATAAAAAAATGAGGTACCCTACATAAATATTATTTTAAGAAACACAGGAAACGAATATGGGTATATTGTGAGCGCAGGAACGCCATTTAATGACACCTTTTAAAATAACTCAGCTCCAGTGATCTCTATGGTAAAATGAGTGTATAAAATTAGAGTATTTTATGTGGATCAAATAAAGTTGCAATAATCAAGTTATACAATATTTCGCAGAATATCGAGTTTTCTGTGCGTACAGATTTCATTTCATCTTACCTCAGTCCTCATTTGTAGCATTACATCCATCTAGAGAAACTACAAATTTCAAATAGTGAAGGTTAATTAGCTTCTGAGATTACTTCATATAAACACACAAAATATTCTCTGTATATTAATATTGATAAACGTCAAGACCGCCTTAAATAGGAGTCATTTGTTTTGATGTCATTGTAGCCATCGTCGTCAGTCCTATCAAAGTTTTGCCTGGGATAAAACTTATCGGAAATCATTTTAAAGAAACTTTTGTTACGTAACATTTAAAAAAAAATCAATAATAAGCTAGATATTTCGGTGTATTTAATACAGGCCCCTTAAAACGCTCCTTTTAAATAAACTATTTTGAATGCCATATAGCCTAAAATCTAAGTTGCAACGAACTTAATTTATATTCCAGTTTTCATCGAAATCCGTTCAGCCATTTTCGCGTGAAAAGGTAACAAACATCCAGACAGACAGACAGACAGTCCTATCAAAAGATAAATCGGAAATCATTTTTAAAGAAACTTTGTTAGTAAAATTTTTCACAAAAACAATAATAAGCAGATTTATTTAACAGGTCCCGTTATAACCACCATTTTAAATAAAGTATTTTGAATGCCATATAGCCTAAAATCTAAGTTACAACGACTTAATTTATATTACAATTTTCATCGAAATCCGTTCAGCCATTTTCGCGTGAAAAGGTTACAAACATCCAGACAGACAGACAGACATACACCAAAAATTTCAAAAAGCGATTTTCGGTTTCAGGATGATTATCTGCCTTATCTTTCTCAAAGTACAACGTCCCTCTTAAACAATGGTCTGTCACTGGTTTGCTGTTTGGCATTAGAGGTTCTATTTTCAAATTCACATGGAATTTTCTTAAGCAACTTCACTTTCCTTTTGATTATGTAATGTCTGTCCTTATAAATATTATCAAGGATTCTCTTCAGTAAAGCAATAGTAGCTATTTCAGGTCATTGCGGATTGTAGGTGAAAGTTAAAAAAATGCCAGGTTTTTCTATGTTTTCGAACAATAGACATAGCATCTTGGTATAGCTGCTGCATGTTTCGTAAACTACCTTGAAGTGTAGAGGGTAGAAACATTTTATCCTGCTAAGAGATCTTGCTGAAATGATCGGGAGAATACAAAACCTTGTAGGCCTCTTATTTTATCAGTAAGTAGGCCTAATACCTTTTGGTCTTTCCTTAGGAACTCTAATTTTTGCGCTTCTCGAGCCAATACTGGAGAGAATCGCGCATATAAATATCTACACCACACCGCCATGAAGTATATGGAAAAAACTCAACCTCAATTAATAACTATATAAATATTTTATTTTTAATAACAATATTTTTATCTTACGTAAATTTTATAGTTTTCAGTAACATATACTATAATACTGTATAGCCTCCACTCAGTAAATTATAGAAATGAAGATCTAATTTAAGATATTCTCTACATCTACTTATACAGTGTGTCCACCATGAACCTGACACATTTCATTTGGCTGCCAAAAATCAATGTATGGAAATAAGTTGTTAACATGCATTGCAATATGTGGAGAAACTGTGGAAATTTCGTTGGCTATTTTAAAAACCCGCGCGAGAGGTTGTACGTGGCGCTGCGGTAGCTTAAGTCAAAATGGCGACAGCGCAAGAGCGAGCACAAGCGATCTGGTGGTATGTTGAAACAAATTCGGTGATTCAAGTGCAACGCAACTTTCGGCGCGTGTTCCAGAAGGACCCACCATCACGGAACACCATTAAGACATAGAAACAGCACTTTTGGCAACGGGAAGTGTGGTGAAATTGCATGGTGGCGGTAATGTGCGCGTGTCAAAGGAGCGTGTAGCAGCAGTGAGACAGGCGTATGAACGAAGTCCACGTAAGTCAGTTCGACAAGCGGGACGAGAACTGCAGATGCCGAAGTCCACGGTACATAAGATACTGCATCGCTCTCTTGGGTTTCATGCATACAAATTGCAGTTGGTTCATGAACTGAAACCAGATGACGGTAATAAGAGGCAGGCATTTGCTATCGACATGTTACAGCACATTGATGAAGACCCAGCATTTTTATCTCTCATTGCTTTTTCTGACGAGGCCACTTTTTCATTTATCGGGCAAAGTCAACACACATAATGCGCGTATTTGGGGGTCAGAAAACCCACGCTGCATTGTGGAACACATTCGTGACAGCCCGAAATTAAATGTGTGGTGCGGATTGATGCAGAATTTGATCATCGGTCCCTTTTTCTTTGCAGAACAAACAGTTACGCGCAATACCTAAATCGACATGTTGGATCAATTTGTTGTGCCTCAGTTAATGCATTTGCAGCCGAACGTCATCTTTCAACAGGACGGCACCCCACCACATTGGAGCCTGATCGTTCGAGAATTTCTAGACACAATTTCCCGGTCGCTGGATTGGGCGTGATGGACCGACAAGATGGCCACCTCGATCACCGGATATTACCCCTCTAGACTTTTTCTTGTGGGGATATGTCAAGAACAAAGTTTATACAGGCCACAAAATTCGTGATCTTCAACAGCTACGCGGCCGCATAAGAGATGCCGTCAATTCCGTTACGCCCGAGATGCTTCAGAAGACCTGGCAGGAAATTGAATTCAGGCTAGATGTTCTTCGTGCAACGAGAGGATCTCATGTTGAGGTGTACTGATTTTTTTAATAAAACTTGGTGAGTTACTCTTGATATTGCATGCATTCTTTTCTTTTTACCCCAAGCAGTATGAATTATGCAGCAATTTCAAATGTGTCAGGTTCATGGTGGACACCCTTTATAACACCAAAACATTTCACTTTCGTATCAATATATAGCATTAATATGTATAATTAATGAAAATAGTCACAGCATGGCATTAACTATAATAATATTTTATTTCTAATGGTAATAATGTCATCAAGCCACCTCAGGTTTTGTAATTCTTAATATACAATACACAGCTGTACTCAGAAAATTACACACCACAGAATCAAATCTGTGAATTATTTTTAGTATGTCTTGAAGTTTTCAATAACCAATTTAATTTGAGCTCTGAATATGTCAGCATTCTTGCAGATCATGGCCTTCGTGTAATATTGTTTACTGTAGTGTGTGTTTTGTTTTATTCTTAAATACAATTAGTTAGTGACGACAGATGGATTTTAGAAAATAGAAAAATTATATTGAAAAATTGACATTTCACTGAAAACTACTATTTTTGTGAAAACTTTGGGTGCCAAGCTCTAAAATGAGGGGTCATTTATTAAAATCCGTTCAGCCGTTTTCCCACAATTTCCATTACCAGTTCAAATTATATATATATATATATATATATATATATATATATATATATGTAACTTTATATGATATAATATGATATATGATATGACATGATATATGATATATCATAAACTGTAATATATTATATATACTATGATATAACAAATGCTGGGTAACTTTCGGTGCTGGACCCCGGACTCATTTCACCGGCATTATCACCTTCATTTCATTCAGACGCTAAATAACCTAGATGTTCATATAGCGTCGTAAAATAACCAAAAAAAAAAACATAATACTTGTATAATTTAAAATTATATATTACTAAATGTATAATAATTTATAAGGCAATATAAATATCAAACAGATACTCTAATATAGGCCTAATGTAAGTTACCTGAAAAAAAAAAACATTTTCTTTAAGTTGTATTAATTTATGGCGTTCATTACCAACATATTTGTTATATTAAGTAGCATGTTGTAAAGAATAATGCCGTTGGATATTGAACTTCTTAATCAGTTGGAGTGTTTTATGACAAATTAAATACTATGCTAATCCACTGCTCTCCTCCTCCAATGATACATTAAAAGCATTGGGAGTAGCAGGCCGCTTAGTGTATGAGCAGAAGCTCCGTCTTCAAAGTTCGCCATCATAATGCAGAGTCACCACTGCACCGACACTGAATGACGTACAATATGCATACGTCGCAGCGCTCGCAAGAACCGCTCTTTGAAGCACACAGCGCTCATTCTCAGGCCTATATTACACTATCAAATTTATGTGTCACAGAAGTGTGATAAAACATGTATGATAAAATCTTTTACAGTGTAATATAGCATATATAGGACCACATCTAGCTATGACATAGTTCTGCGATAAAAGTTATGGTCATCATCTTACCTTTGATAAAACCTGTGACTGAGAAGAAAGAAACTGGCGGACATTAAGTACACATGGTTCGTGAAAACCACAAAACTTTGAATATCATATTATGAGTCACACGAAATTTTTCATCATCCATTATTAAATACAAACAGTCTTACTAATAAACCGTGTATAGTTTTTATACGAGACTTATGCAGAGTTGAGACAGAAAACGTTACTAATAAACCGTGAATAAGCTATGGACGTATAAACAGGCTGTAACTACACAATGGGAATTGCTTTGTAGTAGTTATATACACGAAACCCCTTGTTTAAGCGTAGTATATGGGGAAAAATGGCCGCCCCTCTAACAGCTGTTCGTATCGACTGTCATTTTATGATTATGTTTACCTTGTAACCACAGAAGAACAAACCAAAGATCATAGAATTACTAGAATAATATTGCTGTAGCTTGTACTCTTTGACCAAAATGTAGTGTGGTAATCGATTAGAGCCAGTTGTACTATCAATATTTAACACGCCACACTAGAGCGCTCTACCGGATGCAGTAGAGAACCTCAGATATTCTATTACCTTTCGTAACGAAGTAATGACGAAACTATGACGTAGCTGTGTAACAGTTATACTGTTATACACGACGTATGTAGTGATTATTAGTAAGGAATTTACACACGACTTATAAACGAGCTACTCATTGTATAAGACAGTTAAACGTCTGTATATAGAGTTTTTATTATTAAGACCGTAAGTATATATAGGATTTCATATCTTCACACTGAAGTTCTCTCAGTCAGTAGAGTTTGATGGATTCCTTTTCTGTCTTTTCTCCCTACCCCAATCTCTAAACCAAATCGTCAGCTTAGAGTGTAAACTTGCTAACCAAAAGGAAATTTTGCAGGGGAAACAAAAAACTGAGTGTATATTAACTCTGAAACTTCACCACCTGTACTTTGGATTTGGTCCTAAAGTTTCAGAATTAATTTATACTCACATTTTGTTTCCCCTGTAGAATTGTCATTTTATTGGTTAGCAGGTTTAAATTCTAAGCCGACGAAATACATTTTTCTTTGATTTCTTCTTTAGTATTAATGCAATAACAATTAGTGGATATTTTACAGTTACAACAAGCATAGAACTGTTGTGGATCCATTATTAGAAGTGTGATGAAAGATATGATAAAAGCTTTGACATAGTGTAATATAGTCAAAATCTTACATTTGATCATATATATTTGATCAAAAATTTTATCATATTCTGTGACACAGAAATTTGATAGTGTAATATAGGCCTCAGAATCACGTAATGTACCCAGCCCTGATATAGGCTATTCCAGTGGCCGGCAGATGCTGCAGTTGTGACGTAAGAGCCAGATCGCAAGAGGTTGGGAGAGCGAGCAGTTGAGTCTGTCTACAGTTTGTCACCCAATTACAGACACGAATAAGTATGTACAAATATTAGAAGAACTGAGTCAGGAATTTGATTGCAGATTTCAAGAGTTTGCAAATCTTCAATCTGATATTTCCATATTTGCGACAACATTTTCAGTGAATATTGACAGTGTTCCATCATCATTGCAACTGGAAGTCATTGATTTGCAAAATGATATTGAAATGAAATACCGCTTTGAAAACAAAAAGGATCTATCTACATTTTATAGAAGATTTCCCCAGGCAAGATTCCCTCGATTGCATAGATTTGCTGCTAGGATGTTGAGCATATTCGGATCTACGTATGTATGTGAACAGTTCTTTTCTTGTATGAAGATCTGCAAACCACAACATAGAAACCACCTGTCTGATCTGAACTTGAAACATATTCTTCGCTTGTGTGTTAGCCAGGCTATGACTCCAAATATTGCAAAATTAGTGCGCGAAAAAAAGAGGAAAAAAATCTCGACAAAGCGTTTAGCTTGGGCACAGTAGTGACACAAAGTGATGGTGTGTTTCAAAAGTTGAAATATACTTTGCATACTAGGCCTACTCACCAAGATAGGGCCTATGTAGTTTAATCTGTATATTATGTAGAGAAATGTGTGTTAAAAACACTTGAACTGTTTTCAAGTTTCCGAGTAGACAAAGTGTTGCAGTACTGCTTAAAGTATTTATTTATATGCTTGTATGTTTATAGCAGTTTCGGAATTTCATTTATATATGCAAACGCTTCTGCAGGTGGCTGTATTATGAGTTTCATGTTATTGTAAGTACATTAAATTTGATTACAAACCAAGATATTTTGTTACATTGATTTATCAAGGTTGTACAGTTTTGTTTTCGTACAAATGTATTGTAATTGTGCTGTTCCCATACTATCTCAGAAGAATGGATCGCGCTCTGTCAGTGCATAGACGCCGCACCACCACTGTTCAGTTGAACCTTCTCTCCACGCTGTGCTCAGTATGCAGAGATTGCCGAGCAAAGAGCAAGGCGGCTACGTCGTATGACGTCACAGAGCACGGAACATGCCGGTCACTGGGCTATTCGGTATCTCGTGCAACTTTGCTTGCGCTCAGGGAAGAAGAATGTGGACTGAGGAGCTTCCCTCCCTCGCTACGCTCCTGGTCGTAGCAAGCGAACTCACTTACCCTCACCATAAGATTCTTACTATATGCCACGCAACCATTTGGTTTCACGAGATAACGAATGACCTATACCAGCCGTGACGAAAATGCCTTCGTGCGCCGAGCCATTGTGTAAGCTGTAACATGCATAGCACCCATGGAGGGAGGCGGACACCCGAAGGGGAAGTGAAGCAACTGTCTGACTTATTAACGGATTTTCATTTTCCTTACGTCAAGCACTTAAATATAATTTTAGACAATATAAGGTTACAAACTAATGTTTAGTACGTGTAACGAAGAAAGAAATAAACAAGAAAACATAGGACACATTATCACAACCTAAAATTAACTGTCTTCAGAATATCTCTGCGACAGAGTTTAAAAATAAGGAATTATGTCACTTACTGCCAGTCGTAGTTAATCACGAAGGTATTTGTCTGTCAGTCGTGATCTAAATTTGGGTTTTTACTATTTTCATTGTTGAACATAATTTTTCACAAACGTAAGTTGTAGCGAACATATGGCTTCAACAGAGCAACTCTGAAAGAACAAAGCTTCGGGTATTTATTTTTTGGCAGAGATTTGAAAAGTTCAACATTTGTCAAGTCCTTACATCTAGCTTTCATTTAACATCACATAATACATCTGTGAGTTTAAATTGAAGATCTAACCGCATTATTCGTACATCTGCTGAAAAAGGACCGATGTACACAGATGATGATAATAATAATAATAATAATAATAATAATAATAATAATAATAATAATAATAACACTTAGAGTGTATATAGTTATTCATTGCAATTCCTTCCAACGTGATCGTTCAGTGTAAATTGCATAAAAACCAAAATATACAGAGCGGTGAGTTAATTCTAGAAACGTATGTCGGTGCAAGCGGTATCTTGTATAGGTTAGTAAGAAGGAAACTAACTTCGAGAAATGAGATTCTAAGTAATAGGCCTATATACGTAGATTTAGTTATTTTTGCTCGGATAACGTAATATGGATTAAAACTAATTGGTTCAAACTCCTTCAACATTACTCTTTCCAGAATAAAGATACTTTTGTTTAACCTCATGTGCATGAGTCTCTCTCTTGAACTAACATGAGAAACAGGATGTCGCAGGGCGCGGTCACATAAAGGGCGCATTCAGAAGTGGACAACACATAGGCTATACAAACACGTCTGTGTTGAGCACTCAGCCAGTCTCCATCGCATCCTTCAATCGCCTTTTGTTTATGTACAGTCCTTTCAATGATTTGGTGGAAATAACCTTCCTATGTATACAGTATGTATATTATACGAGTACAGGGACATCACTTTATTTTTACCAACATTTTTAACATTAACCTGCCTATACTGGAAACACTGTTGCCCCCTTCTATTACAGGAGTTTGATGTTACTAGTGCAATATGTAAACAAATCATTTTACTAGGTATAGGAGGAGAGAAAAGTAGTGTATCCATTTATGTTGTAGGGAAATACGATATTATGATTTTCAGTTTGATCATTACTTTTACGGAATTTATCAAAATACAGTAGAGTAGTATCATTTTTTCAAAAACTCTACTTTTAGGCGGCTATGTTCGTTATGTAATGTCTACTTTATTTAGCATATTAATTATTGATGTTAACATGCAATATAGAGAGTGCATTTAAATTTAGGGGCTCATAAGTAAAGGGCTGTAAGTGCACTTGTTACTTTTGAGAAAATGGGGTTTACATATTTAAGCTTTCGTAAAATCGGTGAAATTTTTATTTACATTTTAATGTGTGATGCGATTAAAATATCCCTTTGCCACTAAAATTTTAGATACTGGATGCACTTAACTCATGTTATTACAAATGTCACTAGCATTCCTTTGCTTCTAGCCACCTCAATTCAAAATAAGCTAATCTGAATTTTTAAACAAGTTGCTGAAAATGGTTGCCGTTCATTACAATGCAGGCTTCAATTCTTTACGCATATTATTAAAAACATTTTGAAACTTATTCTCTGAAATTTAATTTATCGTTTCTTCAATATAATTTTTAGTTCGATATTATTAATATAGATTCTTTCTTCTATAGAAAACGCAACCATATTTCTGAAACACACTATACACTGCAGTGTTTACTTCACTGCTTGAAGACTTCTAGAATGCAACAGCGGCCGTAAGTTTGTGTGTCTGACGGGAGCAAGGACATTAGTGAAGGGGTGAGAGTGAAGTACATTCAGAAATTGCAGGTACAATAAAAATGCAAGTAAAAATAAAATGATTTCCCTGTATAATGTGTCAATTTAAAAGGGGACCGGCCATAGACAGCTACAATTGGAAATGGCACAGATGTCCCTCCGTTCCAGTGCATTTGTCCACACGTTTCACCATTTCCTAGCAACCTTATGGAGCACTAGATCAGTGGTCTTCAGCACTCGATGAAATGGCTAAAGGGTAAAGCCCTGGTTTCCAAGAGCCACGCATATCCCGTTAGGTAATGCGCGTACGGAATTTCGTTTTCACGCAAAGACATCTCTGATGGACATTACGTTATGATGGTTTCCAATACGCCACACCCAGTCTGCGCAAGATTGCGTCACGGTCCGCTTGAATAGCCGGCATCTGACTACGGGATTGTTACTTTACTTTATTGGGTTATTTTACGACGCTGTATCAATATCTGAGTTATTTAGCGTCTGAATGAAATGAAGGTGATAATGCCGGTGAAATGAGTCCGTGATCCAACACCGAAAGTTACCCAGCATTTGCTCGTATTGGGTTGAGGAAAAAACCTCAACCAGGTAACTTGTCTCGACCGGGATTCGAACCCGGGTCACCTGGTTTCGCGGCCAGACGCGCTGACCGTCGGGATTGTTACAAAAATGATGATGAACAGAACCAAGAATCGTCATGTAAAAAGCAGAAATGTTCCAAAAAAAAATGTTCCTAGAAATTAAAAAAAATGCCGTGAAGAAAGAAAAGTTTTTATAAAAGAACTTCTTGGAAGTAGGATGAAAAGAGAAAATGATCCTATTGATTGTTTTCTAAACAGCATGGGTGAAATAATAAAGACATGAATAATTTCAAGGGAAAAATTGTTCCGGGGCCGGGTATCGATCCCGGGACCTCTGGTTGAACGTACAAGCGCTCTCCCAACTGAGCTACCCGGGAACTCCACCCGACACCGTCTCAACTTTTCCTTTATATCCACGCATCTCGCGTGGGCTGACGAAACGCCAGAGATCCACATCGAGTGCACACAAACTCTGTGTGACTTGGAATTGTGGTTTTCTGTTAACGTACACAGTAACGTATATACATACTAGGTTCAAAAAGTTCCCGGAACTTGCTAGTATCATAGAAACAACGTGCCTTAAACACTATTCTACAGCATTCCCTTCAAAATAGTTGCCTTCCGCAACAACACACTTTGCCAACGCGTGTAGAGTTCCTGGAAGCAGGCCTGGAAGCCATTTTGTGAAACCCGTCTTGGTGCTCTCGTCGCGTTTGCGATAACCTCTTCAGCACTGAATCTCCGTCCTTTCAGATGACTTTTCAGACGGGGGAAACAGAAAGTAATCAGGTGGTGAGAGATCAGGAGAGTATGGTGGGTGATCCAAAGCAGTTATGTTGTGCCTGGCAAGAAAATTCTTTACAATAATTGCGCGATGAGCAGGTGCATTGTCATGCATAAGGAACCAGTTGTTTTCTACCCACTTTTCTGGACGTTTCCTTCTCACTGCGTCCCGGAGGCGACGGAGGATTTCTACGTACAATTCTTTCGTTACAGTACGACCTTCTGGAATGAACTCGTGGTGGATGAGACCCTGAGAGTAGAAGAAAACTTCCAACATAACTTTGCCTTTGGAAGTGTCCCTAGGAAATTTTGCTTCCTGGGAGATGTTTTCGATTTCCACTCAGATGACTGTCGTTTAGGGACTGGGTCGTACAAGTAGCACCAAGTTTCATCACCAGCAATAATTTTGTTTAAGAAATCACCATCTTCATCAGCCATACTGATCATGTCCCCAGCAAGAGTCATTCTTGTTTCTTTCTGTTCTGCCGACAACATTTTCGGAACTAACTTCTGAGACACGTAATGCATGTTGAGATGCTTGTGAAGAACATTGTGTACACTTCCGACTGATATTCCGACCTCTGCTGCTATCTCTTTTATGGTTTTACGTCGGTGTCCCTCACAACATTACGCACACTCTGAGCGATTGCTTCATTTGTTGCAGTTGTTGGTCGGCCGCTGCGTTCTATCGCGGCCACCAGAAAAGCGTTTATGCCAGGCATACACTTGAGTTTTTTCATTGCTGCTTCGCCATATGCTCCTTCCAACAATCTTAATGTCTCTGCAGGAGTTTTGTGTAACAAACACAGAACTTGATGTTTGTACGTTGTTCTGTGGACATAATTACAAAATGCGACGAACAAACAAAACACTATGATAAACAATTGCCTACAACTCAAAACCAACAATCGCCATTATCAACAAACTTTAAGGAAATGACATCATGAATGTTACCAACAAAACAAATGTATAATATCCCTTGTTATATATTAATACGAAAAATGGTAGTAAAATTCCGAGAACTTTTGAACCCAGTAGTATTATGCATATCTAGTCTCTCAGGTAAATCTTCCTGTAAAACAGATTTGAATAATTTCAAAGGGAAAAATTGTTCCGGGGCCGGGTATCGATCCGGGACCTCTGGTTCATATACACAACCATACTTAGCGATTGCTGCCCGAGCACGGTGTCAAGGTCAGAAAATGCGCTTGCTTTGACATCACTGCCTTAGATTAACGGCGTTTGTCTCATCTCTACGCCTTTTAGTTTGTGAAATATTAAAGGTCTTACTGCAAGCTCTGACATCATAACCACTGATCGCTTCATAAAGGTACGTTTTCCTCGGTGCGACTATTGCGGTGATCGTTCAACGATCGCGCAACGATCTTTGTATTTTCTATGGAGCTGTTTTCCTCCGAGCAACTGCCGCGACTCTAGAAAATACAAAGAAATAGTGCTCAACGATTATCGTTGAACGATCATCGCAATAGTCACACCGAGGAAAACGTACCTTAAGACTGCATTGTAGTTCCGTTTGACATACAGTGGTGTAGAAGGGGTAAATACAATATATTCATATGTTACAGTGAGTTAGGCTATTATTAACTCTTAGGACATATTACATGCATATACTGTAATAGTAATAATAATAACTTACCCAAAATCTATCCCACTTTAATTCCCGTGTACAATCCATTCTTTTCCATTCTGTGATTAGAACGACTTGGGTCTGGTAAAGGTTCAAACTGAAAACGTTTAATATTTCGGTCAATTATAATCTAAGTCAACGCCTTCACTGAGTGAGTGAATGTATGTGAGACGTGAAATATTCGTTATGAAGGGACTACAGATACGTGTTTATCTCACGTCAACAATAAATTAGCTACATGGTTTATATTATTCTGCTGCACCATAGGTTTAGGCACCGGGGCTGTGTTTGAGAGAACCTCTAAAACATGTGGATCATCGAAGTGGTGGAAATCTTGTCAGGATTTTGTCTTATTGCCCTTGAAGGAAACTTCAACCTTGCACATTAGACATACGCGTGGAGTTAATTTGCGTGTCTTCACCGAGACAACATAGATCGTGGAATTACCGAGCGCTAGGCAGGATTCAAACCCATCATCATGCCTTTCACGCAGAATTAAAGTTGAGCCCTTACAATGCGTACATAACTGGTGTGTTAAAGTTAATGCCGGTACCTTTTATTTCATTAAAATGATTGTTGGTCCAGGCTGAGTTCTGTTGTATTACATAGAACTTCCACTCATGTCTAATCCCCATTTCAGTTTGGTTGATAGGCTTTCCCCTCTACTCACACTTTTTACCATCAGTGAAGGGGAAGATGCTACTGGCTATCTTACTAACATTCGACTAATTGATTTTGAACATAGTGAACATTCTTATTATTGAAAACGTTTACCGGTAATCTATATTTCGAAAATCTATATTAAGCGTTTATATTTCATTTAATTGTTGTTTATATCAACTGGCACATTAAAAAGCTACCGACAGCAGATGATAAATGTTTTCTTCACCGCTAGTTGCTACTCTACAGCATAAATGATGGAAGAATCTGCACTATGTCACTCCCCCCTGACTTCACAATACAAACTAGCATTCCTTTATTTAATTAATTATTAGTTGAACATTTTGTAAAAACGACACTAAAATATACTGAAACATGTAATTATCAAACATCTGTGTCACTGTATTTTATATCCATTTGTGCACTTTATTTAATATTTTATTTTCTTGTGTGTACAACTTGGGGGGTGCAGGTATAAGAGGTAACAGCTATCGGTCTGTTATAATGACGGACTCGGGGCAAGTAGAAGGGGAAAGAAATGCCTATCCATCCTCTCAACTTGTATGAAATGTCGTTTAGTCAAAATCTACAAATAGTCTACGTACTTGTGTTTGAGAAGCTTCGTTATCCGTTAGAGAAGTAATTGCACCTAGAAGTTGTAATCTGGGTGCCGCGCGGACGTCATTTCCCTAATGCGTGGTGACACCTTCCAAACAAAGAAGCTACACAGAGATGCGAACTGAGTGCAGATCGATACGTTCGCACTTTGAGAATACAGTGGGCTTCAGTTACTTCGCTTCCTTCGTGCCTGTCATCTTACTCCTGCTAACTAGCTCCCAAATTAACCTCACCTTCAGGTCTGACCTCAATTTGCTTCCTAACATTCAATCATGGATATATTTATACACACAAAATTAATAATGTACGTAACAGTCAATCTGAAACGAATTCAGGTGCATTTCATGTTACTATACTCATATTAAGTAAAACATCCTTTCTGTGCAAGTCCTATTTTGTTTTAAACGGTCGCCTTATTGTATTCTGGTCACGTGAGCACATGACTACCTATTTATGAATCAGTTTCTGATGGGTTGATTCAAAATTCTCACAGCAGTGAGGATGAAATGGACTAAATAAGTCATTCTTAAGTCTGAGGCTGACGATAATAATAATAATAATAATAATAATAATAATAATAATAATAATAATAATGATTTATTTTAGCTGGCAGAGAGTTAAGGTTAAGGCCGTAAGTCCTTCTCTGCCACTGAACCAGCAAAAGTATATATACATATGCATGAACTTACAAAGAATTCAACAAATTGATTAAGATGAGAGTTACATGTATACAATACTTATTTACGAATTAAACAACAAAATACTATAAACTATTAATTAAACACTGAAATACAAGCTATGTAGCAGAATTAAGCTAAAATGCATAGAATGTTAATATATTTCAAACAATATTAGATAATAGAAAGAGATTATTATGAGACAATTTTGAAAATACAGCACTATCAGGATGATGTCTAAAGAAAGAAGTAACAATGTAGTCAGTGATAATTTAAATCAGTATGATTGGAGTGAAATGCTAATAAGGTTATCTTTTAAGCTGTTTTTAAGGTGTTTATTGTCTTGCAGCCCCTAATACTTTGTGACAAGGAATTCCATTGACGCGAGGTGGATACTGTAAAAGATGATGAATAACAAGATGTTCTATGAAGAGATATACTTAGCGTGCCACAGATAAGTGATCTGGTATTTACGTCGTGATTAGAGTATAGATAAGAGAAACGAGACGAAAGGTAATTTGGTGTTGAGATGTGCAAAATTCGAAAGAGTAAAGACAAAGAGTGTAAAGTTCTGCGTTCTTTAAGTCGGAGCCACGAAAGACTTGCGAAGGACGATGATATGTGATCATATCGTCGGATGTTGCACACGTATTTGACGCAGATATTCTGAGCTATGTTAATGAATTGCTATTATTATCAATTGAGCATCATTTACGAGATTTTTTTATATAATATAAATATATATAGGGGGTCCAGGAAATATACCGTTTTGTTATATATCAAAAAAATTTATTTGAAAAAACAAAGTCTTTAAATTTCAATACAGAAAACACAAAAAATGGCATTCAAAAGAAAACAACCCGTGTTATATACGCCGCCAGTACGAGTGTTCTGTCTATTTCGGGCTGCAATCACTTCCAAAATGTAGATAAACCTTTGCATTAAATAAATAAATTTGAAATAAATAAATAAATAAATTTTAAATAAATTTGTTGAAAAAAAGTTAGCACTAAAATTGTTGTTTTAGGCAACAAGATGGAGTAAAGTTAAGTGAGATGTAGTCCACTGTGCAAAAGGTCCTCTCGATCCCAAAAATTTCCAGTGTTTAGAAATGTCACATAGAAAATTCGTCCATGCCATAAAAATGTCCTTACCTGAAAAGGTCCACTGTCAGAAAGTCCTCTCCTCAAGATATCAAAATGTCCACATATCAACTCAGTCCATGGAACCCTAAAATGTCCAAGAAGGAAAACTGCAAGGAAAATGCCGAGGAATTTATTGTTATTTCAATTATGTTATACATATTACATATGTGAATACAAAATATACATCTATTGTTCATGTTGAAGGGTCGCTATATAATTTCAAATCGTATGATATCGCTCTAAGAATCAAACATTTCATTGCTATTTTGTAAATTGGTAATTACAAAACAATGTTGAAAATTCTGGTTTAATTATTTATAACACAAAATACCGTTTATTTACTAGTTGCCTAATATTTGTATGCCCAACCAAGGACCTGGGTTACTACATGCTCTGTTTCCACTTGCTGTTGTTTGCAAATGGCTAATGAATCGCCAAATGTTCACGTGATGTGTCTCTATCAAGTCGTTGGAATTTTGAGTGGAATTCTTCAACCACATTACTCGTACGCTGTCTGCCATTAATTACTAAATAAATAAATAAAGACTTTCCATGTTTGAAGAGAAAATTTGAGATGGGAACTGCTCGTCTTCGCCAAAATGTTGCCGGATGACCAGTAATATATGTCCAGGCCCTAATTATTATTACAGTTAGTAACTCATTTCTGTTGAACAGTTTTGTATGTTGGACCATTTTTGTCCAACAATGGACCAAGGAAAGTTTCGTATGATGGACTTTTCCATATGATGTGCTTTATAATATGGTGGACTACATAGATGTTGGGCTATTTTTCAAATTCCATGGACGAACTAAGATTAGGAAACATTTTAACAGTTTTGTATATTGGACCTTTTTGTATGGACCTTTAATTATGATGGACTTTTCCGTTTATTGATGTTGCTAATATTTATAATATGGTGGACTAAATAGATGTTGGGCTTTTTCATTCCATGGAAGAACTGCAAATGTTAGTGATTTTAACAGTTTTGTATATTGGACCATTTTTGTATGGACCTTTACTATGATGGACTTTTCCGTATGATGTGCTTTATAATATGGTGGACTACATAGATGTTGGGCCTTTTCATTCCATGGACGAACTGTAATATTAGGATTTTAACAGCTTTGTATATTGGACCTTTTTGTATGGACCTTTCGTAAGATGGACTTTTCCGTATGATGTGCTTTATAATATGGTGGACCACATAGATGTTGGGCCTTTTCATTCCATGGACGAACTGTATGTAGGATTTTAACAGCTTTGTATATTGGACCTTTTTGTATGGACCTTTCGTATGATAGACTTTTCCGTATGATGTGCTTTATAATATGGTGGACCACATAGATGTTGGGCCTTTTCATTCCATGGACGAACTGTATGTAGGATTTTAACAGCTTTGTATATTGGACCTTTTGTATGGACCTTTCGTATGATAGACTTTTCCGTATGATGTGCTTTATAATATGGTGGACCACATAGAAATTGGGCTTTTGCATTCCATGGACGAACTGTATGTAGGACTTTAAATGTTGGACTATTTAGTTTGTGGACATTTTTTGTGGATCTTTTGTACTTGTGGACATTTTGTTATGGACCTTATAACCTGGAAGCGGTGTAACAAGTCAAATATTTTAAATATCTACGGTGTCAAATTTCTTTTGAGAAAGAAGTAGATCTAGATGAAAAATATACCGATTATATACCAACGTATTCCGAATCTCACCGGTCCGGTGGCATTAATGACGTCACGTTGCAGCGAAATAAGGAACAAAACTGCTGGAAGGATCGATGGCTGTCATGGCGATTGTATAAGTTGTTGTCTGTGCTACGCTAGCAAAATTTTGCGAAATTTTCGTACTGCCATCTCGTTCAAAGAAAAGATAGCATAAACAATTTATTTCTTGAACCGGTAGTAATAACTGGTCCGTTGACATGTTCGCTCATAAGCCATTAACATATTGTTTTTACGTTGTGCTCATTACAAACAATACAGCAGAACTAAAGCAGAACACACCGCCATGACACAACAGTGCACGATGTCATTCGTCTGCTAATTCCTGCCTTATACAAGAACCAATCAGATTCACTGATGGCGGCTGATGGAGACTGCCACCACCTCTGCAAGTTGATGGCACCGGTGCGACACCGGTGGAGCATCAATGACGTCATCGGTGGAATTCGGAACACCGTGATGCCATCGGATTGCTCACCGGTGAGATTCGGAATACGCTATACGTGTGGAACAATTCATAGACATTTAACAAACGAAACACGAAAAACACAAGGGTGAGATTTTATAACACAGTAGCTGTACCAGTGTTAATGTATGGAAACGAAGCCAGAGCTGTAACTAAGAAAAGTAAATTGAAAATGCTGGCAGCAAAGATGAAGTTTCTCAGAAACACTGCAGAATATATCCTTATGGACAAGAAAAAAAAATAGATATAATAAAAGAGGAAGGGACTGAACCACTACTTGAGAAACTGAGAGGAAATAAAAAATGGTGTGAACACCTAGAAAAATACAGAATAGCAGACTCCTGGCTCAAGCAACGAGATATAGACCACAACGAAAGCGAGACATGGGAAGGCCAAGGACGAAATGGGCATCGGAACGGGTTGAAGATGAACCTGATCCTTCAAGTGAAAAAGACGAATATATATATTCGAATTGTAAATGAGGCAGTAGAGCAAGTGGACAGCTTCAAATACTTTGGATGTACTATAAGCAGTACCATGAGCTGCTTTCAGAAAGTCAAAAAGAGAATAACAATGGCAAAGGAAACTTTTAATAGAAAAAGGAGCATCTTCTGCGGACCCCTGGAGAAGGAACTAAGGAAGAGACTAGTGAAATGCTTTGTGCGGAGTGTGATATGGTATGTGGCAGAAACATTGACATTACGACGAAGTGAAGAGAAGCGAATAGAAGCATTTGAAATGTGGCTATGGAGAAGGATGGAGCATGTGAAATGGACAGACAGACTAAGAAATGAAGCTGTGTTGGAAAGAGTAGGTGAAGAGAGAATAATGCTGAAACTGATCAGGAAAAGAAAAAGAAATTGGCAGGGTCACTGGTTGAGAAGAAACTGCCTTCTGAAGGATTCACTGGAAGGAATGGTGAACAGGAGAAGAGTTCGGGGCAGAAGAAGATATCAGATGATAGACGACATTAAGATACATGGATCATATGCGGAGACTACGATGAAGGCAGAAAATAGGAAAAACTGCAGAATGCTGGGTTTGCAATGAAAGACCTGCCCTTGGGCAGATCAGTATGAATGAATACTGCATATATTCGTTACTTAAGAGTTCAACATTGAAAGTTTATGAGTTGAGACCTCACGATTAATGGATGTGATGTTCATTTTGCAACTACTGATTTTCGTGTAAAATTGGAATAAAATGTAATCCTACATATCCCGAAAATTACATAGGTATGCATACATACATACATACATACATACATACATACATACATACATACATACATACATACATACATACATACATACATAGTGTTCTGCACAATGGCAGATCTTTTACTGCAAACCCAGCATTCTCCAACCTTTCCTATTTTCTGCTTTCGTCTTAGTCTCCGCATACGATCCATAATTATAACTACATGTCGTCTATCTTCCGATACCTTTTTCTCACCCGAACTCTTCTCCCGGTCACCATTTCTTCCAGATAGATACCTATAATGAAATAATAGTATAATTGGAGACTGCACTGCACCTGGAAAAAACTGGTCAACTGGTGAGTGTACAGGAGACGTTACAGTTTTAGACACAAAATGACCGATCTCCTGTAGCGTGAATTTCTTGATGTCCAACTTCGAGCAGCACCTGGTTCACACGACAAGGGAAATAATGTTTTTTCTACATAATTTACGTAATAAATATATTATGTATTTGTTATAAATTAGTTATAACAACACTTGATCTGTAAACGGACAGAAAAGGCACATAGGAATCGTGCATAAGAAATTCGTTCACGTGTAAACTGTAGTTCTCACGGAATCAGCCGAGGTCTTCCGAAGGGGAATTTAAATGGCAGCCGGTTTCTTTGTCTATGATGATGTATATTTGTTCTCAAGATTGATAGTTTTTTTCAGAGGTGAATCCTGTAAAAAGAAACAGTCTACAAGAAATGCACCTGCCAATACGAACGGTATAAAACAAAGTTATTGGTTTGATCTATAGAGTTGTCTAGCCTTTCTACTTGTTAACGACAATAATACAGTATGTATCACACCTTACATTATCGTAGAGGTCTTTGGTAATCTAATAGTCACAATTGAGGACCGTTTTTGCAAAACTTGCTAACTGAAAAAACTAAATTTTACAAGAGAGACAAAACACTATAGTAAGCAAGTTTTGCTGTAACTCTCACCTATAGCAGAAAGCAAGTTTTGAAAAAACGATCACACTTCGACACACTACAATGAAGAGAAATAACCCAATTTTACTAAGACGCTTTGAACATCATGTAGAAACTTGCCTTATGTTAACGAATCCAGTTAGCAAGTTTTCCAAAAACGGTCCTCAATTTAAACATCTCAGCTTCTATTGTGAAACTTGTGCAATAAAACCTGCCAATGGTCGAAACATGATAAAAAGGTCGAAACAGAATGTTCCATATGTGTAGTTGATGAAAAGTAAAGAATCAGAAACAGCCGGATGAAACACGTGTGCTCCAAAAACTAAGTACTATGTATATTTCAGGTTTTATTTTATGTTTGGAAGCCACTTAATGTATGTGCTTTACAGTTCTTATTGGCATACATTTTTGTGTGACATAAGTTTTTTTTTCCCACATTTGCTGGCTGTGTGAAACTTTTTAAGAGGATTTCCAACTGATGATTTTGAAAGGTTACCATTCTGTATTCCGGTCAATATACAGGCAATTACAAAATTAATTATTCATTAGGATTTAAGCGGCTGCATAAAGGAAAATATAACACGTAGAATAATGTATGGTACATGAAAATAAACAGAAATTGTACAAAGTTTCGGACACATCTTCACAAGTGTTCGTTACACAACACACTTCGCTGCAATATTGAAGTTCGTCCCATACGAGCAATAGCATATCCCTGGTAATGATTGTAAATGCATCTCTAATGCGATCCTTGAGCTCAACTAAAGTTGCTGGTAGTGGTGACATGTACACTATGTCTTTTACACCCCAGAGAAAAAAATCGCATACCGTTAGGTCGGGGAATCTAGGAGGCCACTGTAACAACAGTAAGTCATCTTTAACGAATCGCCCAATCCAATCAGTACCCAAGATGCGTATTTTGGCGATTAACTTTGCCACTCAAGTGAAATGTGGCCTCGTCACTAAACACTAGAATATGGATAAATATACAGGGACATCATTTTATTTTTACTATCATTTTTAATATTAACCTGTCTATACCTTTAGAGAACCGGAAACACTGCTTGCTCCCCCCTCCAAGACTGGAGTTCGATGATACTGGCGTAAAAAAACACAAATCACTCTACTAGGTATAGGATGGAAGAAAAGTAGTTCATCCATTTACGTAAACTAGGAAATATCGCGATTTTGAGTTTGATAATTTTCATTAGGTTTTTCTTTAATCAAAGTACAGTACTGTATTAAGAATAAGTGTTTTTTACTCACGAAGTGAGTTATCCATGCGAACGTATTCATTATGCAGTGTATATTATACTGTCTACAGCACATTAGCGTACAATATAGAGAAAGAAGTTAAATTGAAAAAAATCATAATATGAATATTTAAACACAAGTTTGAAAATGGTGGCCGTTCATTTCGATACAGGCTTCAGTTCTTTTGTGCATATTATCGCACTATAGACTAATGCATCTAATTCCAATTGCCAGTTTCGTCCTTCGTACTAGTAACTCATGTTGAAATAATTCTGTACCTACTCTACGTACTGTGAATTAAATCTTCACTTCTGCCCGACCCGAAAATACAAAATTACTCAGACATGCTATCTACTGTCCGTCCAAGCGGTTATGCCGCAGGATTGTAGAAAAGGAGGAAATCACGTGACAGTTAATTACTTAACGAGGCCCTTTTATTTAAGTTAAATTAAACAGCTGTATAATATTACGTAAACGTCCAATTCCTAAGAGAAATTAATGTTTTCAGAAAAGAGCTAAGACAGCCCAGCTTTTACAGAGGGGCGAGCAGAAGCAGGTGGGGGAAATCGGGATGCGACGTAGGCAAACGGACGACAGTACCTGTGCGAAAATATGATTCAATATTGAAAGCTCTTTCGTCACTGGAAAACGCGAACATATTTCTGGAACGTACTATACCCAGTAACTCAGTACTGCTTACTATCTGCGGTCTTGGTTCTGATTGGAGTTGGAACTTCCTTAGTAGAAGGGGTGGGAGTGAAGTACATTAAAAAACTCTGGTACAATGAAAATTGAAGTAAAAATAAAATGATGTCCCTGTGTAATAGGATGCGAAACTGCGGTCAGCACCATCTGGCGGCAGGGGGCTGAAATAAGATGATCAGCGCCCAACGTCGTAGGTGCTGAACATTACAACTAAGTGTTGAGTACATTACCCAGAGTTCTCTATTTATCCATTCGAGATATTGCTCGATGAGACAAGATGGCAGACACAAACTTGTTAATAAGTGAACATAAAGTGATACTACGTGTGTATAAACAGTGGTCAAACAGTGATGTTTATGGACGTTGTAAAAATAGTTTTGTTGAATCTATTGTAAAGTAATAGTAATATAATAAATTGAACTATTTAAGTAGTTCTTGCAGGCTTTTCCATTGCGCTGGTCAGTAAATACCCAAAGAATACAATTCCAAATATCTATTCTTTTGCTTTATTTTTTGTCTCTGTCTGGTTGTATTTTAATTGGGTAGTGTAAAATAGATCATCTCTTTCATCTTCCTGTTGGCTCCGGTAAGAATTTTCAGTAGAAGATGCTGTGAGGAATAAAAATGTAAATGTTTTATTTTAATGTGGGTTAGTTTTGAATATCGGTGAGGGTGGGAGGGAATACTTTCTGCACAGTTTAACATTTTCGTCACCAGGTGCGCTGCTAAATCCATGGAGTAATTAGTTACTCTTTTCGCTACTTGGTGCGCTGCTAGATGTAATAACGCCCCTCCGCCAACAGGTGGAAGCAATATCAATTTCTACTACAGCGCCTCTAGTATGTGTTACTGGAAACTCAGTAAGTTTCGCATCCTATTATATATTCATCCATGACTAGATGGTCCTCAAAACCATAAACATGGAGTTACAAAATTCATATCGTTTGATGAGGTCTTCAGGTTTCAGCTTTTGCAGTAGCTCTATACGGTACGGTTTCATTCGCAATCGGGTTCGTAAATGGAATATTAGATTCCCGACTGGCGCGATATGTTGATTTCTGAGAGCTGCGAATGAAACTCGTCCTCACTCGCTCCACTGTTTCATTAGAAACGCTTTGGCGTCCACTGCTTTTACTTTTACTCACAGGACCAGGCCTTAAATTGATAACACGCTAGAAATTCCACTTCACACATCATCTCTGTATTCCTCATCTTTCACTGTTGCTACCTCTCGTCACTGGAACTCTCTGCCGCCTGAAGTCAAGGGCTGCCGAACATTGAATTCTTTCAAATCCAAGTTAGAAAATTATCTTATGACGAGTTGCCAAACTAACTTACTATTATGACAAGTGTTGTATTGCATGTTTCCACGTATTCACATTTTTTTTATGTTCTAGTGATATTCAACTTATTTTATATTTTTGTTTTCATATTTTCCGATAATGGTATATCTATAATGTGATAAGTTGAGCTATATATAATCATATTTTTCCTTACTGTGTGTACCTAAAATATTGTATTCATTGTATGCTTTGTACTGCACTATTTTATTACTATTACTATTACTATTATTATTATTATTATTATTATTATTATTATTATTACTATTCTTGTATTTTATCATTATTATTATTATTATTATTATTATTATTATTATTATTATTATCAATAATTGTCTTGTTTTTTATACTTTGTATGTCGCATTTATTTTGACCTGTTGTTTACATTTTATTATGCTTTTCCTTTCTTTCTGTATGTTATATATTATGTCTGATTTCTACTTACCTGTTGTTTACATTTTATTATTATTATCTTATTCAGTTTTGTGTTTAAAATCGTAGTGTACTTTGTAAATTTGTAGTGTTTTTGTAACGCAGTTTTACTCCTGGTTGAGTGTTAGAGAAGGCTGTATGGCCTTAACTCTACCAGGTTAAATAAATCATTATTATTATTATTATTATTATTATTATTATTATTATTATTACTATCATTAAATTGACGATACCATCGCAGCATGCTTTGGTGACCTGGCGATGGAGTTCCAGGGTATTGTCTCCGGAACGCACGCTGTACGGTAACAAAGGAAAATGACTTCTCATATTTCAAAACTGCGAACTCTTTCTGCTGCATAGACACCATTTTGAAAACTACGCTTATGCTGTCGTCCGTCTGTCTACACGCGCTAGAGCTACAACAATGGAAAAGTAAACTTTCAGAGTTTTTCTTTCTATTCATGATTAGCACAAACATATTTCATCATTGTTTTCGCAAATACAGGGCTCCTACAAATATCATTTCGGTTTTGATTAATGTACTTTACGTTCTATGAATCTGAGGTGCATGAAAATAGCACCAGTGGAAAGAGAAATTAGAAAATTTTTGTGGCAACATTGTTTTCCTAGTTGGTAACACTGCCTCATAATAGCTCTTATAAACAAATTTGTTCATTGTTGAGGACAGAAAAGCTTGATTTTCATGTGAACCAGTCGGTTATTAATGTGCAACGGCATTACGGAACAAAGTTTGGTGTAGATCCATCTAAGTGACCTTAAAAGCCGTAAATGGTACACTGATTTTAAGGAAAAAATCTTTGCAAGAGATTGCGATTTCATCCGTACCGACTACATTTGCTGGAAGCCCTAAAACCAGAGGTCAAAGTGCTACGAAGGAATTTCTGCATACATATGCAGACTTTAATTGAAAACTACGATGAAATTATTTGTTCTGTGGTGTTTTCTGACGAAATCACTTTTCATCTATCTGGTAAGGTGAACAGACATAACCTCACAATCCGGGGGTCGGAAAATTCGCGTACCTACGTGGAACTTGACTATAGACTTGATGTGTGTCGTGTTATCAAGGGGGGACACATTGAATATCTTTAAGGTAAGGAATTAAATTTTTGAGTTTCTCTTTCATTGGTACTATTTTAATAGAACGTATATTACATGATTGTGTTCAAAACCGGAAAGATCTTTTGTGCGAGATCGTGCGTATTTGCTTGTTTTCCGCACAGAACCAATACGCGGTAAGTGTGAAATACCACATTCAGAATTCCCAACGTAACACACATAACAATTTCCCTCTTCTTACCGCTTAAGCGCGACATTCATTTTACTGATTTAGGCTTTTAACATATTATTTTTAGAGACGTTTAACATAGTAATAATTATAAATTGGAAACTTACCACTGCAATTTCACCTAAATTGCAATGTTAATTATTGTTTTTAAATATTTGCAAAAATTAAGTAAAATCTACTACTCCACGAAACTTATTGTATTCCTGATACAAGTAACATTAAGGAAGCCGTGAAAAAATCAACGAGATTCCAGATGCCGATGTTATTACTGCAATATGTTATATAAATAATATTGTTAAAATATTAAAATGAAAAATAAATCCTTACATAACCTTACCGTTTGTTTTAAGTTCGCATTTATAGACTGGGGGAGGGGAAGACAGAGGTATATCACGGCCTGCTGGAGTATAGTAAACACAGAAAACATTTTATAGCAACAATGTTGAAGAAAGATATTTTGGTTTTCCGAAGTTGCCGTCATTAAACAGAAACCAACATGGAGATTTCATTGCAACTAATTAGAAATTCGTCTTTCAGGTATGTAATAAACGATCTTCGCACAAAATAATGTACGATACACGAGCGGTATGTTTGTTTTCATGTTCTCGGAAATTAAAAAAGCTCAACTACGTTTCGCTTTTTCAATCTTTTCCTCGACCATGAAAACGTCAACATACCGCTCTTGTAACGTAAATTACTATTGTAGGAGCCTTGTAGTTGACTTAAAACCTGATGTATCATTTGTAATGGTTCTGTACTTCTACCCAAGCGATGCCGACTTAACTACTTCAATGGATGCTGAAATTTGAACATTTATTCCGAATCCCTAAGCACAGCCTACGCGTATTTCTGTGACACCACAATCTATTCTCCTTTATGCTTATAATAAGGAAGTAAAACCATTGTTAATCAAAGTGCTGATGGGGAGTTCTCAGAGAGAGGGAGAGGCGCTTTTGGTGGACAGGCTGGAAATATGCTGCGCGAGGTATTTAATATCGTAGACAAGACGAGATGCAGCTGCGGAATGTGCGTCAGTCTTCATCTTCCACAGGCAAACACTGCGGAATTGCTATGACATGGCCCGGGGCATGTCGCGTCCATACTCTTTCCAGACATATTCTGCAACGTTCCCTTGAAGGCAGGTTACACCACCAGCATACCAATTATTTAACGAACCTTACTTATCGTTCAAATGAAATTTATAATTTCTTTTCCCTGTATCTTAAATTTAGAACTAAGTTTAAAACTTAATTAGGCTGATCAATCTACAGCCCCTTCCCCCCCCCCCCGACTTTTTCTTTGATGGCCAAACATTCTTGTTATATGATAATTCTACTCCATTTTTCGTCTATTGATTCAATCATTTAAGGAAAACTCCACTGAAAATCATGAAAATTTTCCAAATTTTTTTTTAGCTATTTAACTTATTCAGAATTTATATTTTCATACCCCAAGTGGATTCAGCTCAATTCTGATTACAAATACTCGTATGTTTACACTTTTAAATTAAGGCTGGAAGGGGGCGTGGAATTTAAAGAGCTGTCAAAATTGTTTTTCATCGAAGAATTCTTTTTAAAATTTATGATTACAAATCTAGTAACTTTTTGTTGGCTCCTGAAGTTACTAGATGAATGTAGCGGAGGAGAATATTAATTTACATAAATATTCATTTTGTTTTCAAATATATTTTCTGTGTTCATTTTTGTTGATTCAACACCAACTTTCTTATGCCAAATATTAATCAATCTGGATGAAATTTTTACTGCAAGTATTTATGAGGTAGCTGCATGTTTCTATGCATTTATTTTGTGAGAAATGCTGCTAGTTTATTTTATTAATATTTTTCTTAAGAAAAATGCTGCTAGAAAAATATCAATAAAATAAACTAGCAGCATTTCTCACAAATTAATGCATAGAAACATGCAGCTATCTCATAAATACTTGCAGTAAAAATTTCATTCAGATTGATTAATATTTGGCATAAGAAAGTTGGTGTTGAATCAACAAAAATGAACACAGAAAAATATATTTGAAAATAAAATGAATATTTATGTAAATTAATATTCTCCTCCGCTACATTCATCTAGTAACTTCAGGGAGCCAACAAAATGTTACTAGATTTGTAATCAGAAATTTTAAAAAGAATTCTTCGATGAAAAACAATTTTGACAGCTCTTTAAATTCCACGCCCCCTTGCAGCCTTAATTTAAAAGTGTAAACATACGAGTATTTGTAATCAGAATTGAGCTGAATCCATTTGGGATATGAAAATATGAATTCTGAATAAGTGAAATAGCTAAAAAAAAAAAAAAATTGGAAAAATTTTAATGATTTTCAGTGGAGTCTTCCCTTAAGAGCTGTTCTTTAGTCAACTATCCGAAGACAGGATAGATCTGAACCTCACAAATGATATCAACAGGGCATCACTTATGAGGCAATTAATCCAGGATAAAATGGGGTAGGTTCGCAAGTTTCTTTCTCCCTCCACTGACTAGCTACATATTACACTAGTCAGACTTCAGATACGTACAAACAAGTATTCTTCCTCTGACACATACCGTCAAGTGAGATATACATATCAGCCAGAATCTCAATCAGAGGTAATTTTAAGAGCTATAGACTATTTACATTATTCTAATGAAATGATGGTTGGTCTTTTGGTTTTTCCTACATTTAGCCTTAATATTTTAATTTAAATGGTTTCTATTATTGCTCAATCAGTATATCCATTGCCTGTAGTTCATTCTGGACAGTCTCTGGCGAGCTAAGGTTCTAAGTTTCTCCGTACAAAGATCGCTAGAAGAACGGCAAGTTATTCCTTCATACGGAGGGAAACTTCCCGCTGAGATTTCAAATGGTCTGCACACCTTCACTTAAAGACGGGACTACTGGTATTTGAGATGTTGACAAAAACAAATTCAACTAAAGGAATATATTATGAACGCAAAATACAGAACTACACTAAAAATAATTTCATCTAAAAACAAAGGTCTTTCTAATTTCTCATTTTTCTCATTGTTCTTAAAAATTCGTTGCGACGAGCAACAATGTCGCCACGTTCCATTAAGTATTTCTTATTGTCATAATATTGTTTGTACTGTTTCGTGTTTTGAGATTTCTAAACGGAGTATAAACCTTTCTATAAATAAAGTACTGTCCGTCTTAAAGCTTCCTGATTAAATGTGTTCAGTGTTATAAGAAGAGAGTCGCGAATATGTTTTTCTGGAAAGCCTTTTAAGCTTTTTTCCCCAATCATTTTCTTTCATGTAACTATATATTACTCGACCAAGGCGAGTGGAGCCGCGGGCGTAATGCGAACTATCGCGATGCGGCATTACGAACGCAGGAGCAGTAGCGCCACGGCTCCGGACTGCAGGACTCCACTGGCCTTAGTCGAGTAATATCGCAATTAGAGTCTACGACAAATCGGAAGGCGGTAGCCGAGAGAGACAGATAGAGAGAGCAAGGCAGCGTACAACATTGCCACATCGTACTGCAATACAAGTAGCGCAGGAGAGAATTTAAATTATCGAAAGACAATAATGACCTTAGCCATTGATTATTGTAAGTATAACACCAAACAAACCCTGTTTCCTTCACTAACAATATTCTTTGCACGGTTCTCAATCCCACACCACATGCTTCTGCTGTCGTGTCTTGCGCTTTGGCAACGTTGCAGCCAGCATCAAGATGGCCGGGAGCGTTCTGCTCGTCAAAGTTTTTAAAATAATTATACACTTTAAACACTATTTTCCGCGCCTGACTGTGCAATACTTGTCTTTATAGAGTCTCTCCTTCCATTCATTTACCTTACATACACATAGTAAATGTTAGTTTTACTTATTCAGTGTATTGAAACACTCACACATGAACAAACGAACTCAGGAAGTACTAGTTACAGACTGATTCCAATTGGTTCTACTGTACAAGCTTGTGACGTCACATGACAGAAATGCTATGGCGCATATAACAGCTGACCGCCTTCCGAAATGCCGTCTAGTCTAATTTAGACACATCCGACGAATTAAATGTTCTCTTCGAAACATAAATAAAGGAAATTGATTGTCTTCCATTCCTTGCATTGTCACTATTCGCACTGGAAATAACATGAACATGACTTCCTTGGTATCGTTGTGTATGTAATGTTCTCTAGTACCCATTAAATAGAAACTATAATTATTAAGCACACCCTAACATCTCTTGTTAGTGATTGGCAAGGTCGCTCTAACGTTTAAGTTTAAACTCAACGGCTGCTAGTTTCCTTCGTATAAAAACAGAGAATAAGGGTCCTGCTATTGGGGGAAAACTATTGCTAAGTCTCTCTAATTTCTGGTTACTGGTTAGCTTTCAGCAGCATAAAGTGAATATGGAACGGTATAGAAGAGGTGTGACGAGTACAATGTTAACATACTGATGCAGGATAGACCAATTCACTGCAATATCGTCTTTTAACGAAAAGTTCGCAAAATTGAAGGGGTCAGAGCCATAGTATGCCAAGAGCCATTTTAGTTCCTATTTTATTTTACTTATTTATTTTTATTATTTTTTTCTATATTTCTCTTATATTAATATGGTATTATATAATTTCTGTAACTGTAATTTTAATTTTATTTCATATTTTATTTTATTTTATATTCTCTTACGGGCCTATTAATATTATATCTGAACTGCGACCGATCACGACGCTGCTCATTCGGTCTCAAATTTTGTTAATATTACTGTATCTCCTTTTTTATATTGATTGCATTATTTTATTTCTATTTCTCTTGTTTGTTTGTAATTATATTCTTTATTCTGTATATTTAAATTTAAATAAATGAATTAAAATTAAATTAAATTAATTAAAAACGGAGAAAGCAAGGGTTAAAGTTAAGTAAATACCATAGTTTTTATTTTATTGGGTTATTTTACGACGCTGTACCAACATCTAGGTTAGCGTCTGAATGATATGAAAGTGACAATGCCGGTGAAATGAGTCCGGGGTCCAGCACCGAAAGTTACCCAGCATTTGCTTGTATTGGGTTGAGGGAAAACCCCGGAAAAACCTCAACCAGGTAACCTGCCCCAACCGGGATTCGAACCCGGGCCACCTGGTTTCGCAGCCAGACGCGCTGACCGTTACTCCACAGGTTTGGACAATATCATAGATTAATGAAGATTAACATATCATTCAGTTTGTGTATACTTTATATTACTTGCAATATGTTTCCATTGAATTATGGTGACTATTACACTTTTACTACATCATAATACTTTTGACCAATAAAACGGTACGAAAGGACGTCTTTCAACCAATCATGGCTGCTTATCGCAAAATTTTATCGCGTCCCTAGCATTTGTTTAATTTTATCTCGTCCCTAGCATTTGTTTATTTTTATCACTACCCTAGCATTTGTTTCTTTGTTTGCCAACATTTCAAACTCCATTGGTCTGGACGTCAAAAAACAGAAAATTACAAACCACTCCAGTCATGCACAGCACTTTCAAATATGACTCGCATTGGCATTCAAGAACAAGAATTAGTAAAGATCACTGGTCATAGCTATGTATCTTCCCTGAAATCCTATTTACAAATAAATGAAGAGCACCATTCGGAAATCCTGAACAAGTTGAGGAATACATCATGTAGCTACATCAACGAGTTCCACTTCTTTTACGCACACGTCTAATATAACATCAACTGAACCACCAACCACTAAAACATTCAAATTTGAAAATTGTACTTTCAATAATTGTTCCTTTTAAAATTATTAATGTTTATTTTTTATTTCAACATCGTTAATTAAAACTTTTCTTGTTTATTTCAACATCCCTAATTAAAACTTTTGTAACACTTGTTCATAATAGGTTATGTTATAGCTTCTGCTATATGATATTATGAATAGTCACGTATCAGAGATTGTTTAATACTAAGATTTCTTGAAAATCATCTGTCAAGTGACGTTGATTACTGGGATCCGGATAATCGAAGTGGAATGCAACTTTTTAATAAAAATGAAACTGAATCAACAAAGCCTTCTTGGCTAGAAACCGTCCACAGAGTTCATAGTTGGCACAACTGATAACAAGGAAACAGCTAAACATAACACACTACTGCCATCTAGCGTAATAATTTGTAATTTAGAGCTGGTACAATAATACATTTGAAGACAGTTGTATTTTCGTAAGTCAGTTAATATTTTATTGTATTGGAGTATTTCGTTACTTCTAATCTCTTCTAATCGTGTAATAGTCAATTAAATCCCACTCGAGTTTTGATTACTTTTGATTACACTCGAGTGAGATTACTTTGATAAATTCATTTTAACCCTTGTTTTCTACGGTTTTAGTAAATGGCGCCACCCACTAGGTTCTGAGCCCTTCAATTTATCTTGTCAAATTGTTTTTGTTAGAGACTGAGTGAATCCCATGGTTAGACTGAGATATTGGATCAACAGAAAAAGAACACAATTTTATCGGGAATCAAACTCTCAACATTCTGACTTGTGGCTTAACGCCTTAACCGCAATACTACAGCAGCGTCCCCCTTCGTAATACTCGTACTTCAAAAATATATTTGGTCACAAATTTTGAAAAGCTGAACTAAGTCTGAATCTTGAGTCATCATGAAGAAACAGTCTTCACTGTACTGTGAAGGACTAGTTGCTTCTAGTTTTTTTTTTTTTTTTTTTTTTTCGAAAAAAACTGAAGACAAATATAGATGTTATCTAGTAACATTATTGTTCGGAGATTGTTCGTGTAAATCCGAAATTCAGTAAAGCTCTCCAGAGACTATTTAGTTACTCGATTATTTAACGACGCTATATGACGTACTAGGCCAGTGATGTCAAGGCAAGCACATTTTTCTGACCTTGACGTCGTGCGCGGGCATCAAGCGCTAGATATGGAATGAGGAAGGGTTGTGTATATGAATAAGCAGCCTGTTGGATTTAAAAAACAGTGGTGCACAAACTTCAAACGGAACGTGAAATTTTATGTCGTTATTTTATATGACTTCTTTCTGTTTGATATTATTGTCTAAAAAAAAAAAAGTACTAACACCAATTTCTTAATATTGCACTTGTGTTTTAAACGTTAATAACAAAAATAAAGATTTAAGAAGGAATATTCACATAAATTCCATAGTAGTACAACTATACTGTACTAATTGAATGAAACACATCATTCATAAAGAAAGTTGTATCCCAAAAAAAGAGATTGAGTATGACATGATAAGTTGGAATTTATATTGATGGTACCTTTAGCCTTATAAAAGTAATCAATAAACTAATCAAAACAATGCTATAGTACAAAGCAAAGTTACCTAGGTATATGTTTTATCTGTAACTAATATTACATAACAAAACTCTTATGACAGTATGCTTTTAAGGTGATATTGGTGAGCAACTTCCTGTCACCAGAATATTAAATTATTTTCTCGAAATCTTCTAAAGCTATAGAGCTGACGTTTATCTTTTGTTTATGATGTAACAGTAGTTGCTTTGTTTTATTAATTTCTTTAGAAACATTTTCCATGCGAATATTTTCAAAATTTTCAATACACTATCTTCAGTAATACGTATTTACGATACTTATATTAGATTTACGAAAACGTCACTTCAGTACCTGTAAGGCTACTAAATAAACATATCTGAAAATTTCACTTTTATACAAAAGAAAGTTGAGAAAATATTCCTTTTGAATAAAAAACAAACTTGTAAGAAATGAGCATTAAAATTAAAACTTACATTCCTATAATGCACTTATACTTCTCAGACAAATCTAAAAATTACCATGGATACAGTTTATCTATTGATTCAGTGCTGGGCATCCCTGTATATAGCTCGACCAAGCGGCATATACTACCTCTTTCGTCTGTCTCTTTCCTTTCCGCTGTAAAGCGCTCAGGCTCTTCTGAGCTCTAAAGCGCGCGCTTGCGCCTATGGGCATCAATTGACATGACTGTACTAGGCCATTTAACGTTGAAGGAATTTATCTTGAGATGATATTTGGTGACGTGTGATTACCTGAAATTTGCCTTACGATGGGAAAAAAAAACCTCAAGAAAAACCCAATCAAGTAGTCTACCTATACGGGAATCGAACCAATGCCCGAATGCAGCTCCAGAACAGTAGAAAAATGCTCTACCATTTGAGTTAGACCCTGTGGTCTTTCAGAGATACATCTTCAGCTGCGTCTCGATGTGAATTTTACGGTAATAAACAAGAACAGATCCATCTTTCCCACCTAACTTTAAATGCGCATCTCCCGCTATACTGACTCTTAAACAGCAGATACTGTTGTTGTGTCCAGAATACTGCCCCATGAAAGAACGGCATTCAATGTTGCTCACAAGGTTTCTGTTCTGGCTAAAAACATTTGAAGATTACATAACGTGAAGGTACGGTCACATGTCGCTACTTTTGCTGCGCAACTTTTGTACTGCAGCTGCAAAAGTTGCGTGTTGTGTTCACACGTAACCCAAAAGCAGCGCGCTGCACGCTACTTTTCGTGCTGCGCAACCCGAGTGCTGCAAAAGTTGCAACTGGAGGTTGCGCGTACTACGGAAAACTTAAAAAATGAATTATACCGTCAGAAATTCTGCTCAGACTGTGTTGTGTATTTAATAATTGTTACAAATAATTTATTTTCATCACATTTAACATTAAAATATATCCAAACAATAAAAGTAGGCTATCATTGGCACATTTGGGTGGTAACACTGATTGCAACCGCAGCAAAAGTTTCAACAAAACCGATATCAAAAATGCTGCGGCTGCAACCCTGAGAACCCTGTTCACACGTCGCTACTTTTAAGCTGCGCGCAGCATGGAAAAGTAGCGGGCAGCAGGTTCGGCAGCCGCTACTTTTCGGGTTGCACCGTTGTTCACACGTCGCAGTACGAGAGTTGCGCAGTTTTTTGTACTGCAGCGCTGCAAAAGTAGCGACGTGTGACCGTACCTTGAGATAAGCATGGAGATTTTCTCAAAGCATTATTTTTGCCTTCCAGTGGCAGATGGAGCTTGAATTCAATTGATGTTGTATGTCTGTACATTCTGGTATTTATATCTACTGTCGGATATTTTTATTCCATACATCATTTCTTACAATAGCTTTATTATATACTTCTTGCTGATGAGAACCGTAAGTGGGTTATATCTCTGCAGTGCTCGGGAAGAGTGACATAAGTCAGTTTCCACAAACCTTTTTTGATAATTTATTGACAACTGACGGAACATCTGCTCGCTTGGAGAAAAATACACAAGTATTTCTCACATTACAATAATTCATACAGAAAAAAATCAAATCGACATAAAGCAGTGCAAGTTGTCAATAAATTATCAAAAAAGGTTTGTGGAAACTGACTTATGTCACTTTTCCCAAGCACTGCAGATCTATTTCTAAGCATTTGGATGAAACAGTATGTTCATTACCTCTCAGCTTTCAGTCTGAATTTGTCTTTTATTATTTATTTATTGTTAAGCGGTTTTTCTTTATCGAAATAAAAAACACTAATATCAACTTTAGATATTTAACTGAAAGAGTAAGATTATAGACTTCAAGATTCACGGATATTTATTTCTTAATCACTATATATATATATATCACTTCTTAGCATCAGCTCATGTTACTGCTTATACTACACCCCAAGTACTGGGTGTTCATTTCAAAGTGTGTCATGACGTCACTGTTGTTGGGTCACCGATTTGAAGCGGGTTTCATCTTATATGTCAGAGAAGTTGCCTATTATTTAAGGCGTTCTTCAATCTGAACTTGAGAACGTGTACGGTATAACTTGAATGTCGTAGCAACAGATGGCGGTCTGTACGGTCTGTGTGCTACCATAACCTCTTTCGAACTGTGTTTTGCGCCGGCAAGTCGTACGCAGGGTATTTGTTATCATCGGTTGCGTACGGTAACATTACACAACACAAATCAAATGCTCCGTGTCCATGTTGACCGTCGAAGTTAATGTCAACAAATACGTAAGTAATCGTCTTAACCCTCTCCCCATATCCCGACAGTACGTATTTCCAAACAGTTCACATTCCTGCCACTACCGGCGTTACCGTACGTATCGGTACGTACTCTTCAGAATGAACGCCGTACTTGCTAGGCAACTTCTCTGCATCATAGATTATACACCTCTGCGGAAGTGTAGGAGGATTGAATTCTCTAGGCTCATCGGCTAGCCACATGACGGCATACAGCGAGCCATGACACACTTTGAACTGAACACCCAGTATTTCAAGCTATCCAGTTGCTCTCATTTAGAATTCATACGTTTACCTTCTTTGTTTTCCTTCCGATAACCATGGTCTTCGTCTTGTCTGCATTTATCTTCATCCCATACTGCTCACATCTGTCATACAGCTCCAGTAGTATATCCCTTAGTATCGTTGCCTCTTCTGCTAACAACAGCATATCATCAGCAAATAGCAAATCTTATGCAGTTTATTCTTCTTCCTCCTACTATCACCTCTCCCATGTTCTGAAAACTATTCTCACTAAATCTTCCAAGTACATATTGGACAGGGTAGGTGATAAAGGACATCCTTGTCGAACTGCTCTCCCTGTTTCACTTCCTTCTGACATTTCTTCTCCAATCGACATTGACTTGTTTCATATAAAGATTACTGAACAGCCTCCTCTCTTTCCAATCCACACCAATTTTCTTTAGGATCTCCATCAGTTTATTCCAATTACTCTGTCAAATTCCTTTTGTAATGCATTGTATACGCAATGTGCTGGTACGAGCCAATTAAAGGAATTTTCTCATGACATTTCGGCTAGTATATGGGACCGATGCCCACCCAGCATCGTGATGCATTTGGGTAGCTACGATAGGTAGCGAAATCCGGTTTTGGAAGCAGTTATCACAGCTAGGGGGGATCATCGTGCCGACCACATGTTACCTTCATTCTGTTGCATGTGAAAGTGAGGACAGCTCTCGGCTTGTCAGCCTTGGACCTTCATGGACTTGTCGCGCCACGGATTATATTATGTTTCACAAAGTACTTCCGGCTGGCCAGTACTAATACTCGGACTTATCATTTCGCAGGTTCGGGTTCGATCACCGAATTTAAATGGAATAAATACGGTACTTGTATCGGACATGAACGGAAGCGGATGGTTTCCTCATTTTCTCCCTACTTACTTATTGGCTTTCAAGGAACCCGGAGGTTCATTGCCGCCCTCACATAAGCCCGCCATTGGTCCCTATACTGAGCAAGATTAATCCATTCTCTATCATCATATCCCACCTCCCTCAAATACATTTTAATATTATCCACCCATCTACGTCTCAGGCTCCCTAAAGGTCATTTTCCCTCCGACCTCCCAAATAACACTCTATATGCATTTCTGGATTCGCCCATACGTGCTACATGCCCTGCCCATCTCAAACGTCTGGATTTAATGTTCCTAATTATGTCAGGTGAAGAATACAATGCGTGCAATTCTGTGTTGTGTAACTTTCTCCATTTTCCTGTAACTTCATCCCTCTTAGACCCAAATATTTTCCTAAGCACCTTATTCTCAAACACCCTTAACCTAAGTTCCTCTCTCAAAGTGAGAGTCCAAGTTTAACAATCATAAACAAACATCCGGTAATATAATTGTTCTATAAATTCTAACTTTCAGATTTTTTACAGCAGACTGTATGATAAAAGCTTCTCAACCGAATAATAACAGGCATTTCCCATATTTATTCTGTGTTTAATCTCTTTTACGGGAGAACGGAGAAAGTTACACAACACAGAACTGCACGCATTGTATTCTTCACCTGACATAATTAGGAACATTAAATCCAGACGTTTGAGATGGGCAGGGCATGTAGTACGTATGGGCGAATCCAGAAATGCATATAGAGTGTTAGTTGGGAGGCCGGAGGGAAAAGACCTTTAGGGAGGCCGAGACGTAGATGGGAGGATAATATTAAAATGGATTTGAGGGAGGTGGGATATGATGATAGAGACTGGATTAATCTTGCTCAGGATAGGACCGATGGCGGGCTTACGTGAGGGCGGCAATGAACCTCCGGGTTCCTTAAAAGCCATTTGTAAGAAAGTTGTAAGTTTAATTTCCTCCCGAGTATCATTTATATTTGTTACTGTTGCTCAGTTTCTCCCTATCTCTCGATTTTAAATTTGACAAACATTTTCAATCTACTTATTTCATAACATTTCTAATCATAAAGCCATGACACGAGTCGATATCTTATTGATATCAATTATGTATTATACGAGTAGAGCTTTCTTTGTGCCACAGTTACAGCCATGAACGAGTGAACAATGTTGGTGGCGCATACTCAGACTCGAGTTTTTCTTTGGAATTTCTCTGTAAAGTTGCTGACTGTTGGGGATGTGTCTGACTATCTCTGTGGTATCTCGAGGAGTGGAAATCTACTCGTTGAAGTTCTCTATCTCATCCCCGCAGTGACGTCCCCCTTCGTGATAAAAAATGTCAAAGAGTTTCTCCCCACTTTTGTCGTCAATCTAGAGCGCCATCTCTCAGAGACATCGGAAGTCCAATCAGAGATTTGTTCTGGGACTCGAATGCTTGCGATCTTTGAAGTCTTTGTTCTTGCCACCTAGCTCAGCAATTCAGAAGATATGTTTTATTAAGAAAGAAAATTATCAGGGACGTTTTGAATTTTGGGGCTTTCTTGTCAGTTCGGTTTTGACATAGTTTTAGTTATTGAAACTTACAGTGAAGTAGAAACTTCTTAGGTCAACAGCATTCTGCATCGGACATTCTGTCATTGACAGGACGGTTTTACCTCGGATCGTTCCATGTGACGGTGATTACATACACTGCTGTAACTAGGGCTAGGAAAGTTGTACCAAAATATAGTTTTCAGGATGGGTGCAGCCACGCATCGATCAAGTCGGCTGTATTGCATTGGCTGTTCTCTGTGTATACTATACTGTATTCACATAAACAACTCAAAGTATATCCGCAAGTGTGGCTGGAAGACTTTTGTAAATACATTACAGCAACAAGAAACATTCTACTTCAAAATCTAACTCAAGTGGACAATAATTGTATTCTTTCTCGAACTCTGTATAATGTTGGTATGTTTTAATATCCCTTGTAACAGATGGTCAGATAGTAGATTATTTTACGACGCTTTATCAACAGCTTAGGTTATTTAGCGTCTGAATGAGATGAAGGTGATAATGCCGGTGAAATGAGTCCGGGGTCCAGCACCGAAAGTTACCCAGCTTTTGCTCATATTGGGTTGAGGGAAAACCCCGGAAAAACCTCATAACCAGGTAACTTGCCCCGACCGGGAATCGAACCCGGACCACCTGGTTTCGCGGCCAGACTCGCTAACCGTTACTCCACAGGTGTGGACCCCCTGTAACAATTTCCTGCAGCAATGAGTCAGCTGCATTCCAGAAATATAAAAGTGACTATTACCGCCAGATATAGAAGAATAATTATGTGTATATATATATATATGTGTGTGAACAGTAATTATATATGAAGACTCCACTGCAAGAATGATGGATGTCATTTGGAATACATTTTGCAGGAGAAGCAATTGAAAGTTTGAAATGCTTAGCGCTCAAAGCTTAACTGTGATTTTCCAATCATTACTGGACAATGATTATCAGTGTTAATGCCATGTAACTCTGTATGTACATTCTATATGTCTTAAGCTATGCATTGACAGTCTTGGTTAATTTTCGACAAGAAAGTGACATCCATCATTCTTGCAGTGGACTCTTCATATTTGAACAGTAATTATATATACATATATATTGTTTGTATGCATCTGAAATCTGATTAGTGGAATACGCAGCTAATCAGCATTGTAAGCTTTGGTGTGGGGAAGAAACTGGCCTCTCTACCCTATTATCTCCTGGCCTAGTTGCCTTATGAATGATGCCTTATCGGTGTTACTTATGCTTATCAAATAGAAGTCGTAAGTCGTCTAATCTTGATGGCTGTGTTAGTACAGACTCAAAAAAACGCTGTTGTCACTTTTGTTTTGCTGTGAGAGTACTGATTAAGAAATTAGCGCTGACGAATATCATACTTTGAGAAATTTACTAATCTTATCTAAACCGTAACAAAATTATTAGCTCGACATGGGCTGATGAAAGCCTTTCATTTAAAATAATTATTGTTGGCTGAGGGAAACATTATAACAATTTTGTTATATGATTCGTGATTTCTCTATATCTGTCGACTCTTCACTTCATTTTTCATAATGCATTCACAGTCATAGCTCAATCAGCACCCGTAATAAAACTGTGTTACTGAAACAAAAACAGATCTGCTACTGCAGACACTGTACAGCCCTGTCTCACTCCCCTCCAAGCCGATTCACTCTCTTCAGGTAGGGGAATAGAAAGTGCACATCGCACAGAGACTACTGCATTATGTGCAAGGTTTTGGCATGCCTGGTCTTCTGTAACTGCCATTTAGTGCAGATATGTATAATTGTATCGAGGAATAAAATAAAATGTTTCTACTTGTGTTAGTCAATTTCATTAGAAATATTTCATTTTACTATACAGCTAATACTGTATATTACAGGAGTGCATTAAGCTCGATTCACATTATACGTCACATCAACGGCACGTCACGGACCAGCAGCGTTGCATCAAAACATTGTACAACGCGTTTTGTATGGTAGCGTTCACATATACAGGCAACGTCACGGACCATCAACGTCACGGACCGTCTGAAATTCTCGAGGAGAATGTTTTGACGTGATGGAACCTGTACGTGGACGGTTTTTTCTGCTAGACAGCTAGGGCCGTATTCATAGACTTTTTAGGGCGGGCTTTCGGTGGATTATCAGCGTTTTTCGTATTCATAAGTCAGTGTTAGCGATAGGATATGATTTGAATTGTGTACTAGTAACCAGTCGATAGCCAGGGCTAGCTTAGTACGCTCGTAGCGCGTGTTGCGAAATGTCTATGAATAGCACCCCTAGACTCTAGCAGCACCGTTAAACATTAACATATCGTAGCTCCTATGAGAGACAATCAATTGCAATGTAATTTTTAGGATTCATATATAAATGTCTAAGGAAAGCATAAAAAAAATTTGTAATCAAAATCTTTTCTCGACAGTGAGAAAAAAATTACTATAGTCCCGTCGCTCTAATTTCCGGCAGCCAATCACGTTGCAGGTCGGCTACATTTAAACGTGTGCGTCTTGTGATTCGCTGATGAAGACGTTATTTATTTCTTAAGGCTCGATAAATACTTCATATAATCGCCCGCCATTTTGGCTCTTTCGTTGGCGTTCGCAGAAAGCACACGAAGACGTTATTTGCCGCTCAATTATTTGCTGAATTACAGTGCGTTTGATTTATTATCATAGGAGCTACGACATGATAATGTTTAACGGTGTGGCAAATAGATTGCTTGTCTGGTAGCTCGGCAACGAAAGAACAAAAATGGCGAACGATACTACCTACCTAGACTTTATAGAGCCTTCACTTCCTAAGACGTAAGCAAAGAGGAGGAGTCACGCCGGGAATAACAGCGTCGCGACTACTAAAAGTAATTTTCATTCTTTCTAAACATTTCTCTCGCTTTGATCCCCCAACCCCCCCCCCCTAGAACGTGAAAAATAATAAAGTTTGTCGCTTATCACTTTTGAGAGTGTCAATGTTTATTTTGAAAGGGTGATTTGGAAGTTTGTAATTTTTTTTTCTCACTGTTCATAAAAGATTTTGATTCCAATTTTTTTCTATGCTTTCCTTAGACATTTATATATAAATCCTAAAAATTACAGTGCAATTGATTGTTTCTCATAGGAGCTACGACATTGTTTGACAATATTGGCTACTTCTCTATTCTTGATGACGCCGGAAAACTGACGGTCACTTGCCGTTAAGTGTGAATGAGTTTGCAATGGACGTGACGGTGACGGTGATGGTCCGTGACGTTGATGTTCCGTATAATGTGAATCGAGCTTTAGAATTAAATATGTTTGTAATAGTAATATACGTTACAAGAGCGGTATGTTGACGTTTTCATGGTCGAGGAAAAGATTGAAAAAGCGAAACGTAGTTGAGCTTTTTTAATTTCCGAGAACATGAAAACAAACATACCGCTCGTGTATCGTACATTATCTTGTGCGAAGATCGTTTATTACACACCTGAAAGACGAATTTCTAATTAGTTGCAATGAAATCTCCATGTTGGTTTCTGTTTAATGACGCCAACTTCGGAACACCAATATATCTTTCTTCAACATTGTTGCTATAAAATGTTTTCTGTGTTTACTATACTCCAGGAGGCCGTGATATACGTCTGTCTTTTTTTCCCCCAGTCTATAAATGCGAACTTAAAACAAACGGCAAGGTTATGTAATGATTTATTTTTCATTTTAATATTTTAACAATATTATTTATCGTTTATCGTTTATTCGGTTGAGAAGCTCTTATCATCCAGTCTGCTGTCGAAAAATCTGAAAGTTAGAATTTATAAAACAGTTATATTACCGGTTCTTCTGTATGGTTGTGAAACTTGGACTCTCACTCTGAGAGAGGAACATAGGTTCAGGGTGTTTGAGAATAAGGTGCTAAGGAAAATATTTGGGGCTAAGCGGGATGAAGTTACAGGAGAATGGAGAAAGTTACACAACACAGAACTGCACGCATTGTATTCTTCACCTGACATAATTAGGAACATTAAATCCAGACGTTTGAGATGGGCAGGGCATGTAGCACGTATGGGCGAATCCAGAAATGCATATAGAGTGTTAGTTGGGAGACCGGAGGAAAAAGACCTTTAGGGAGGCCGAGACGTAGATGGGAGGATAATATTAAAATGGATTTGAGGGAGGTGGGGTATGATGATAGAGACTGGATTAATCTTGCACAGGATAGGGACCGCTATGTGAGGGCGGCAATGAACCTTCGGGTTCCTTAAAAGCCAGTAAGTAAGTAAGTAAGTAACAATATTATTTATATAACATATTGCAGTAATAACATCGGCATCTGGAATCTCGTTGATTTTTTCACGGCTTCCTTAATGTTACTTGTATCAGGAATGCAATAAGTTTCGTGGAGTAGTAGACTTTACTTAATTTTTGCAAATATTTAAAAACAATAATTAACATTGCAATTTAGGTGAAATTGCAGTGGTAAGTTTATAATTTATAATTATTACAATGTTAAACGTCTCTAGAAATAATATGTTAAAAGCCTAAAGCAGTAAAATGAATGTCGCGCTTAAGCGGTAAGAAGAGGGAAATTGTTACGTGTGTTACGTTGGGAATACTGAATGTGGTATTTCACACTTACCTACCGCGTATTGGTTCTATGCGGAAAACAAGCAAATACGCACGATCTCGCACAAATTAATGTTTCAACGATACGATTACCATAGTAAGTAATTTCATAATTTCAAAATAAGTACAATTTAGAATATGAAATATCATAAAAGACTGTAATAAGAAAGATAAAAAGATTAATTTAGATTTTTGTGCACAAAATGACTAACCTTCTAGGAAGCTCAAGAAATGGATAGCAACATTAGCATAGTATGCGGCTGAGAAGATCTGAAGCCCCAGATGCAATACATGGAATTACCCTTCGCTTCGTGTGCAATTTGTCAGAGCAAACAAATTGGTTGGGGGATCTGTGTAAATATGTTTCCCGGATTAAAAGGTTCAGAGGGGATTTGAAAGCCACATTTAACCGCACTTCAAGATTCTACGTTCGCTGGAAGAAAACGTTGACTATACAGAAATGGACTATTGCGAAAGAACTATTTTGAAGACTAGACTGAAAAGTGTAGGCTAAGGTTTCCAATACCAATAAGTTAGTAGGAGTTAAAAGTATAGCAGAGAAATGCAGAAAGAGATAAAGTTACAGGTCTACAACTGTTGTAGTGCAGTTTTTGTTACGGTATTTGATATTTCATACGTTTAGGGAAATGAAAAGCTTCAGCTTGTTTCGAATTCTTCACTGTTTTCATTTTTTAGGAAACAAGTAGGTGGTTTAAATAACTTAACCTAACGCACTTTATAAATATGGAATTTAATATTAATTCTAGGTTATCTTTAAAATTATAATCAACAGTAATCTCACTAGAGGTTAGGATTTAATTGACTATTACACGATTAGAAGAAAGTACATAAAGATTAGAAGAATGTACAGAAAGATTAGAAGAAATAAAGTACGGTACTCAAAAATCTGCCTGGCGTTTCTACTCGTAATGTCGTTTCATATTCTACAGGGACATCACTTTATTTGTACTTCAATTTTTATTCTACCTGAGTTATTGAATGTTGGGTAAGACCGCCTATATTGAACCCCTTAAGAACTTAAGGCCATTGACAGTGATTTGGGAGGAAGATCACGTAGGAAATGGTTATATATATATATATATATATATATATATATATATATATATATATATATATAAGAAACACATTTATTACCAATAGAACCGTGAACTTAAAATGTAATTTTGAAAATTAGAGAAAACACAATTTAACTTTTACTGAAAGCCTGCAAAGATCCAATTTAGGTGTATATGCTCCTAAATTGGATCACCAGTTTTCATAAATTGGACCATTAAACATTATTTTTACATGTACTATATACATCATTTTAAAGACATTCTTTACAATAGAATATCTTCTTTTTCGGCCCCACTTTGGCACAGTCTTGATGAGCTTACTCCCAGCACTTCATGCACTGGATCATGTCCCTAACTTCATCAAGTTTGCACAGTTTACAAAACCAACTACAGCTTTTCTTCTTGTTTTTTTGTGTCCTCTGGTTGACCAAATCAAGCCTTGAAAGCAGCTGATCCTTGTACGGAGAGGTAGTCAAGACTGTTGCATCTGCTGTCTTCCTTCTCTTCACTTTCGTACTTACAGGCAACTGTGAAATTTCCCTGCACTTTTTGTAGGGTTTTACGACTTCTGGTGTGGTGGCTCTCTGATCTTGAAGAGGAGAAGTGGAGGTCAATTGATCTTCCAAATGACTGCTTATGTTCTCTGGCTTTGACATTTACCCCATCAATTCTACATTTTAACGTTGCTTTTGGAACATTATAAGTGCGAACTCCACAATTAAGCCCATGTCCCCTTTTCTGTACGCACATAATGCCGTCTCCATCCCAGGACCATATTTTCCTCGCTTTAACATCTGTAGAAAGAGACAGACGACAAAATTGTACTCGATAATAATTAGGCGACAAAGTCACATTCTGAATCTAAATTACGAATGTGATTATCTACATTGACATTCATTTATTTAATAAAAGCCAATAGTTTTATATCATATTCTTAAATTGGACCGCTCTAAGTATGTGGTCCAATATAGGAAAGTACTTCCGGTCCAATATAGGATTACATGCCATTTTTCTTTTCAACAAGGATGCCTTGTTAGCTGTTCATACCACATTGATCTTGTGTATCTAAATGTTGTCATAATTAAGTACCTTTTACATATTACAGATAGCACTTATCTCAGATAAAGTGTATTCCGTTCACAAGTACAGATGCACAGAACAAAAATAACATGAAATACACTCCAAACAGACGAACAGAAGTCACAACGCTCCAGAATGTCGTACTGCAACCAAACTCGCTCCAGGAAGTAGTGAGAACACAAGGTTCATATTCATATCGCTAGGTTGCAGCCACTACTTATCTACAAAGTTTTATACGAACGGTCCAATTTACGCGGTGGTCCAATATAAGCGGTGTTACCCTACTTCACTCCCACCCCTTCTACTAATGAAGCTCGAACTGTCCTCCACACAGAACTAAGGCCGCATATACTAAACAGTACTGAGTTAGTGAGTATAGTACGTTCCAGAAATATGTTCGCGTTTTCCAGTGACGAAAGAGCTTTCAATATTGAATCATATTCTCGCACAGGTACTGTCGTCCGTTTGCCTACTTCGCATCCAATTTTCCCCATCCGCTTCTGCTCGTCCCTATGTAAATACTAGTGGCTGGGCAGTCTTAGCTCTTTTCTGAAAACATTAATTTCTGTTAGAAATTGGACGTCTACATAATAATGTTATACAAATGTTCATAATAACTTAAATAAAAGGGCGTCGTTAAGTAATTAACTGTCACATGATTTTCTCCCTTTCTACGATCCTGCGACATAACTACTTGGACGGACAGTAGATAGCATGTCTGAGTAATTTTATCTGTGCGGGTCGGGCAGAAGTGAAGATTGAATTTACATTACGTAAGGTACTCTTTTATAGAGTAGGTACAGAATTATTTCAGCATGAGTTACTAGTACGAAGGCCGTAACTGGTAATTGGAATTAGATGCAATAGGCTAGTCTATAGTGCGATAATATGCACAAAAGAACTGAAGCCTGTATCGATCTGAAGCCACCATTTTCAAGAATGTGTTTAAATATCCATATTATGATTTTTTTCAATTTAACTTCATTCTCTATACGCTAATATGCTGTAGGCAGTATAATATACACTGCATAATGAATAAGTTCGCATGGATAGCTCAGTTCGTAAGTAAAAACACTTATTGTTAATCCTGTATTGTATCTTGATTAAACAAAAACCCAATGAAAATTATCAAACTCAAAATTGCGATACTTCCTAGTTTACGTAAATAGATTAACTACTTTTCTTCTCTCCTATACCTAATAAAGTGATTTATTTGTATTTTACGTCAGTATCATCGAACTCCAGTCGTGGAAGGGGATAGCAAACGGTGTTTTCGGATCTCAACCGTGAATCCCAAGGTATACCCAAGTTGATATTAAAAATGTTGGTGAAAATAAAATGATGTCCCTGTATTATATGTGTATTAATTAATCATTCTGACTCACCATTGTGGGGTCCACCATAATGTGAAGGTCAAGTCGATGATGTTTGAGTAAAGGGAGATACTTTTCTACACAAATAAAAACATCAAATGCTGATATTATTTTGTTTCTTGCACATACATTTGTAGAATTTAACTTGTGCATTCAACTGGGGAACAAAACTCCATTTACACATAAAATGATCTAACCCCCTTTAGCCGAATACATCGAAATAATATGTAATTTACAAACAGCACAACAGAAGTAAACATACGTACGTACGTGAATATGCTATATACGTACCTACGTACATACATTGTCTATTCAATGTCGGTAAATGAATGCTTGAAATTTATTTGTAGGACCTATTAAATTTCTTCTCTCATCTAGCAGGCGATTCGTATTTTACTGAGTAGAGTGCAACTCCACAAATAGACGCTCACTCTCGTCTACTTCACGATACAAGATAAGTCAACGCATCCTGTCCCGTGCTGCACAGGGCTAGCCAGTTGAACCAGTGCAGTAGTGTGCAGATACTGGTACACGTTGGCAGCAAGGCAGGAACAAAAAATGTGTACTTATGTTGAAGCAGAAGTTACAAATATTGGAACGGTTTAAAAAAGGTGAATCAATCAGAACCATTACTCAAGAATTTGACATTTCGATCAGAACAGTGCATGGGATGAAACAAAATTAATCTAAATAGGAGGCATTCTGTAGTGATTATAAGAAGTTTTGTTATTATCAGTTAATTGTAGGATGAAAACACAGCTTATTTTGGGTAATTTCCTCAATTTAATCAGTAAGGATGATTTATGTTCTCTCTTGAAGAGTATACACCATTTTAAAATAATGTATGCTCGACCATGCCGACATGCAGTAATTATACACCTGGTAGTAGACCTTTAATGCACCTCATTAAAGCACATCTATTCATTAAAGATTAGGTTTTCGATTATTCTCGGATATGCAATCGAAAGACAACGAGGGAAACGTCACGGAGGCTGGAAATCCAATATTGTCGTAAAAGGTTATGTTCTGTTACAATAATAATTAGCGTTAATTGTAATAACATTCAAATAAATTGAATTTGTCATCTCGTTTTTCAATGTCTAATTTAATTTCAATGTTATATCAAGGTTAATATTTAGTTTACTTTGTAGGTTTATCGGAAGGCTATCAAGGTTAATGTGGAGATCTGTTTTTCGGAGAAAATCAATACTTTCGTGTCTGCGCACATCTCACAATTTACGAGGTATTGCACAAGGTCAGTTCCGCTCTTCAGTTAGATACAAATAAAATGAATACTTCTGAATAATTTCAAGTTAAAAAATATGGTCGAGCGCTCGAGAGCTTGCGCTCGTTTGATAAACAAACATCATCGCTTCTTAATTACTATCATAATAGGCTCGTTGTATAATGTACTATTAATACACAAGCACAACTATTACATGAAATGCTCAATAAGTTTTTGTAGTTTTATTCTCTTAAGCTCTAACCAACAATGACAATAATCCAGGTTGCCAGGCGACGATAGAAAAGATGCGAAAACGAATGAATGAGGTGTATAAACTATCGAATGCTCTTTCATATTTAAGTATAAAGATATAGGGGTGTCATTTGTTATTTCAAAGTCGGGGTGGCTAGGGTGGAAGGAAAAATCTAAAATGCAATTAAGCCTAGTTTAAGACTTTCCTTTCAATATCTAAATTTACGTTATTTTTTATTTGTTTAAATTAAATTCAATTTAAATGACTAGTTATTTAGAGTGGGATGTTTTGAAATGAAAGCTCTGTATGTAGATACAATTAGAGAGTTTTTCCTCCAAAAGTTTGTTTTATGTTTCAAATGTATCACGTGTATTATACTTAATCACGAAGTTGTTTTGTTATATATTTTGCATATACTGCAATATATTATTTAAAATTATGTACGTTAATTATTTATGTTTCGGTCCGCACGCCATAAAAACATTTTGTGCGAGATCGTGCGTATTTGCTTGGTTTCCGCACAAAACCAATCCGCGGAAAGTCTAAAATTCCACATTCAGTATTCCCAACCTAACACACATAACAATTTCCCTCTTCTTACCGCTTATGTGACATATTGATTTTACTGCTTTAGGCTTTTAACATATTATTTTTAGAGACGTTCAATATAGTAATAATTATAAATTGGAAACTTACCACTGCAATTTCACCTAAATTACACTGTTAATTATTGTTTTTAAATATTTGCAAAAATTAAGTATACTCTACAATTCCACTAAAGTTACTGCTTTCGTGATGCAAGTAACATAAGGAAGCCGTGAAAAAATCGACAAGATTCCAGATGCCGATGTTATTACTGCAATTTGTTATATAAATAATATTGTTAAAATATTAAATGAAAAATAAATCATTACATAACCTTACCGTTTGTTTTAAGTTCGCATTTATAGACTGGGGGGAAAAAAAGACAGACGTATATCACGGCCTGCTGGAGTATAATAAACACAGAAAACATTTTAAAGCAACAGTGTTGAAGTTAGATATTTTTGTTTTGCAAATTTGCCGTCATTGCACAGAAACCAAGATGGAGATTTCATTACAAGCTAATTAGAAATTCGTCTTTCAGGTATGTAATAAACGATCTTCGCACAAAATAATGTACGATACACGAGCGGTATATTTTCTTTCGATTCTCGGAAATTAAAAAGCTCAACTACGTTTCGATGAAAGAGTAATGGAACGGAGAAAATTTCTCTCAGGTGCCGGGATTTGAACCCGGGTTTTCAGCCCTACGTGCTGATGCTTTATCCACTAAGCCACACCGAATACAACCCCGGCGTCGGATAGAATCGTCTCAGATTAAGCTCCAACTCTATAGTGGCCGCCCTCTGCACTACGTCATAGATGTCTATGAACGTAGGACCGAAGTCCACATATGTGCTGAGTGCACTCGTTATGAGTGACTAGTTGGCCGGGATCCGACGGAATAAGCGCCGTCTTAAATCACGTGCTGATGCTTTATCCACTAAGCCACACCGGATACAACCCCAGCGTCGGATAGAATCGTCTCAGATTAAGCTCCAACTCTTGGGTTCCCTCTAGTGGCCGCCCTCTGCACTACGTCATAGATGTCTATGAACGTAGGACCGAAGTCCACACATGTGCTGAGGTGCACTCGTTATGAGTGACTAGTTGGCCGGGATCCGACGGAATAAGCGCCGTCTTAAATCACGAAGTCATTTACGCATATCATATATATTATTTTAATGTACCGAAGTACATATGATATTTCCATGCAGATATTCTGCGTCATCATACGATGAAAGAGTAATGGAACGGAGAAAATTTCTCTCCGGTGCCGGGATTTGAACCCGGGTTTTCAGCTCTACGTGTTGATGCTTTATCCACTAAGCCACACCGGATACAATCCCGGCGTCGGATAGAATCGTCTCAGATTAAGCTCCAACTCTTGGATTCCCTCTAGTGGCCGCCCTCTGCACTACGTCATAGATGTCTATGAACGTAGGACCATCCACATATGTGCTGAGGTGCACTCGTTATGAGTGACTAGTTGGCCGGGATCCGACGGAATAAGCGCCGTCTTAAATCACGAAGTGATTTACGCATATCATATATATTATTTTAATGTACCGAAGTACATATGATATTTCCATGCAGATATTCTGCATCATCATACGATGAAAGAGTAATGGAACGGAGAAAATTTCTCTCCGGTGCCGGGATTTGAACCCGGGTTTTCAGCTCTACGTGCTGATGCTTTATCCACTAAGCCACACCGGATACAACCCCGGCGTCGGATAGAATCGTCTCAGATTAAGCTCCAACTCTTGGATTCCCTCTAGTGGCCGCCCTCTGCACTACGTCATAGATGTCTATGAACGTAGGACCGAAGTCCACATATGTGCTGAGGTGCACTCGTTATGAGTGACTAGTTGGCCGGGATCCGACGTGGGGGTTGTATCCGGTGTGGCTTAGTGGATAAAGCATCAGCACGTAGAGCTGAAAACCCGGGTTCAAATCCCGGCACCGGAGAGAATTTTTCTCCGTTCCATTACTCTTTCATCGTATGATGACGCAGAATATCTGCATGGAAATATATGTACTTCAGTACATTAAAATAATATATATCAACTACGTTTCGCTTTTTCAAACTTTTCCTCGAACATGAAAACTTCAACATACCGCTCTTGTAACGCATATTACTAGTACAGCCCTTATGTTTACCAATGTCCGCAGTACACGTATAAAGACAGCGTTCGTACCTCGTCTCGCACACGGACCATTGCTGTGTCTATTTTTGGAGTTCCACTGTATTTGAGTTAGAGCTAGATATAAATGTAAATGCAATTATCTCAATTCGTCATAGTTGGAAAACAGGAATTAATTCCAGATCTGGATTCATTGTAGTAGAGATGTTGTTAGTTCAGTCATTGCGAGAATCGCCAGGGATAACTACCCATCCGGAAGAAGATCCCCAGGAAGGCCATTAAGTAGATGGAGAGATACTCTGGAATAACAGGCTGGAAGCCTAGAGAGAAGAGAAGAGAAGAGAAGAGAAGAGAAGAGAAGAGAAGAGAAGAGAAGAGAAGAGAAGAGAAGAGAAGAGAAGAGAAGAGAAGAGAAGAGAAGAGAAGAGAAGAGAAGAGAAGAGAAGAGAACTTACCACTGCAATTTCACCTAAATTGCAATGTTAATTATTGTTTTTAAATATTTGCAAAAATTAAGTATACTCTACAACTCCACTAAAGTTACTACATTCGTGATCCAAGTAACATTAAGGAAGCCGTGAAAAAATCAACAAGATTCCAGATGCCGATGTTATTACTGCAATATGTTATATAAATAATATTGTTAAGATATTAAAGTGAAAAATAAATCATTACATAACCTTACCATTTTTTTTTAAGTTCGCATTTATAGACTGGGGGAAAAAAAAGACAGACGTATATCACGGCCTGCTGCAGTATAGTAAACACGGAAAACATTTTAAAGCAACAATGTTGAAGTTTTTGTTTCGCAAATTTGCCGTTATTGAACAGAAACCAAGATGGAGATTTCATTGCAACTAATTAGAAATTCCTCTTTTAGGTATGTAATAAACGATCTTCGCACAAAGTAATGTACGATACACGAGCGGTATGTTTTCTTGCAATTCTCGGAAGTTAAAAAAGCTCAACTAAGTTTCGCTTTTTCAGACTTTTCCTCGAACATGAAAACTTCAACATACCGCTCTTGTAACGCATATTACTAGTACAGCCCTTATGTTTACCAATGTCCGCAGTACACGTAGAAAGACAGCGTTCGTACCTCGTCTCGCACACGTACCATTGCTGTGTCTATTTGTGGAGTTCTACTGTATTTGAGTTAGATAGAGCTAGATATAAATGTAAATGCAATTATCTCAATTCGTCATAGCTGGAAAACAGGAATTAATTCCAGATCTGGATTCATTGTAGTAGGATGTTGTTAGTTCAGTCATTGCTACATGCCACTCCCTTTCAGTCACTGCGGTGTACTGCCTTATCTGGGCATCAAACCGCAAAATTCGTGAGCAGACCGGACTGCAAACCAGCTGTGTGGAAAGACAACAAACCCCGTGATTAATTTAATTCAATAGAAAACTGAATTGATGAATATCCAAATGAAATTGAGTTGTGATGTGCTTCATCTCTCTCTGTCCCGTTCTAAGTTCGTCCATTGTCCTTTGAATCCCGGTTGTAACATTCTATGTTTGTGCGTGTCCTGTACTCATAATGCAAGGTATTAAATGTGGGGCTAATTGCACATACCTTTATACCGAACACAGAATGCTTTCATGTTTCTGGGAAATTTGCGGTCAGAATTTGTCACGAAAATTGGATTCGCGCATATAGAAATTATACAAAATAGCTACGTAGCCATTATAAGAGAATGAATAGGTAATTCTATTCCCTCTGAAACATGGCATGATGCGGGCGATTTTCCTCCTGATAGAACTCGATGAAATGGGATTGGCAAAGAGATTAAATCAAGACAAGGATGACCTGGTGTTCCAACCGCCGGTATTCAATACCATGGCCAGTAATTAACGCAGGCCTAGTTGAGTCGTTCGAAGTCTTGTTTTGGACTATTCCTGAAATATAAATAGATTTATGTAATGTAAATTGTATTATAGATAGCTCACTTGCTATTTGTGAGTCTAGGTTTAATACCAGCCAAACAAGAATATTTAAATTAGGGTCCAAGTTTAATCAACCGTAAGTGCGTCTTCGGGTCCGGGTAAATTGCCACAAAACCCGAACAGGTAAAGATAGTTAATATACTGCAAATCTAGTCTTTCAGGTAAAGCTCCCTGTTAAGCAGATTTGAATAATTTCAAGAGAAAAATTGTTCCGGGGCCGGTTATCGATCCCGGGACCTCTGGTTGAGCGTACCAGCGCTCTGCCAACTGAGCTACCCGGGAACTCCACCCGACACCGTCTCAACCTCTCCCTTTATATCCACACAACTGACGAAACGTGTACGTTAACAGAAAACCACAATTCCAAGTCACACAGAGATTGTGTGCACTCGATGTGGGTCTCTGGCGTTTCGTCAGCCCACGTGAGTTGTGTGGATATAAAGGGAAAGCTTGAGACGGTGTCGGATGGAGTTCCCGGGTAGCTCAGTTGGAGAGCGCTGGTACGTTCAACCAGAAGTCCCGTGATCGATACCCGGCCTCGGAACAATTTTTCCCTTGATATTATTCATAGTTATATACTGTTTTCGCTATAAGAAAAATCCTAATGTAAACATAAGCACGCTGCTGTCATACTCGTAATTGGCTCCCAATCGAAACACTCACATGACGCAGGAAAATATAGTTCGTATTTGGAAACTATCATCTTGTATTATTTGAAAATAAAAAATTGAATTCTAGTTGTTCAATACAATGAAACATATACCTTCACTCATATGTAAAACGATACGTAAAAGAAAAGCTACTTTTATATTTTGTTATGTACTATGAACGCGGATGAATACCAACAGTAATACCGAGGTAGTCTGTTCCTGTAACGAGCTGGCGTCATTTGAGCTCGTAGTTGTTCACGTAAGCACGTGGTACTGAAGTATGGCTTCTGCCTCCTCGATGTGTGTGGTTATTAAACATAAGAGTGGAAACCCTCTTAAAAGCGGAGAAAAATAAATAGTCTTAAATGTATATAATAAGTTAAGTGAGTTTTAATTACAGTAATTATAACGTAAATTTTCCTAAGCAAACGAATGCATAGTAGTGAGGTTAGGTCTACTTGATGAGTAACGCGAAATGTTTAACACGGAACAGAATGTACAACAGTAGGCGGGAACATGTATTGAGAATCTATGGCGCCAAACAGCGGCCAATGAAGCCTCACTTCAGTAACGTGCTATTGTTTATATTAGGATTTTTCTTACAGCGAAAAAGATTATATAAGATCAAGATATTTTACGTCCACACCTGTGGAGTAACGGTTAGCACGTCTAGCTGTGAAACCAGGTGGCCCAGGTTCGATTCCCGGTCGGGGCAAGTTACCTGGTTGAGATTTTTTCCGGGGGTTTCCATCAACCCAATATGAGCAAATGCTGGGTAACTTTCGGTGTTGGACCCCGGACTCATTTCACCGGCATTATCACCATCTCATTCAAGACGCTAAATAACCTAAGATGTTAATAAAGCGTCGTTAAATAACCTACTAAAATAAAAGAGATATGTTAATTACCACAAAACTACCTGCGGTAAATTTTAGAGTTGGTATCTGCGAGATATGAGGGTTAATATTTGAGGAGAAAAATTCGCTCCGGCGCCAGGGATCGAACCCGCGTCCTTGGTTCTGCGTACCAAGCGCTCTGACCACTAAGCTACGCCGCATTCAATCCACAGCACCGGATCGAATTCTCCTCCTTCAATGTTTCCCTTTGTGGCCTGACTCCAAGTTAGTTTTAGTTTTAGTTTTTATTTTCCCTGGCAGAGTTAAGGCCATCAGGCCTTCTCTTCCACTCAACCAGGATCAAATCACATACAAAAAAATATATACCGGTATACAAATATTAACTTAAAAATAATAATAAACATAATTAAGTAAAAAAGAGATTGAATGCATATACATAATCAGTATTAACTTTAAAATTAAAATAATAATATATATATATATATATATATATAATAATAATAATAATAAAAAAGAGACTGAATACATAATCACAAACAGGAAAATACATCTAGTATACAGTATTAACTTAAAAAAAAAAGAATTAATACATATGAATATAATGTCACAACTAAAGGAATAGTAGAATTAGTATGATCAGCACAGCACGTGTTACATTGAGACAATGACAATTACCTAGATATAAGTGTTAATGGAAAAATAAAGTAATGACAGTGTAAAAATAATAATAATAATAATAATACTAATAATAATAATAATATTAATAATAATAATAATAATAATAAATAAAAATTATACCTAAAAACTAATTCTTTGCATTTAAAATATATCTAACCTAATTTTAAACAACTAAGGACTAAGACTACCCCTTTTTTCGAGCGGCAGCGAAGTTAGGCATATATGTTGACGTATATGTCCAATGTCAACTGCCATTATACTAGGAGCGGGCCGGGAATCCGCAGTTAAGTGCACAGTAATCTGTACAGATATATGCACTGCAGCTATGAGAATATTATAGATTTATTAATTTGTCCTACAGAATGATATCTGTAATATTGACAATTAATATTTGAGGAGAAAAATTCGCTTCGGCGCCGAGGATCGAACCCGGGTCCTTAGTTTTACGTACCAATCGCTCTGACCACTGAGCTATGCCGAATTTAATCCATAACACCTGATCGAATTCTCCTCCTTCAGTGTTTCCCTTTGCGGCCTACAGATATCATTCTGTAGGACAAATTAATAAATCTACAATAGAGATATGAGGGGTTCACAACCAGAGTGGACCAAGTTCATCTGGAATAGTTCTGAGAAATCGAGTCTTAAAGTTCCTGCTTCACGCTTAGCAACCTTTACTTTCCATAGGAAATGCTGCCCTCTGTGGAGTAATAAATGAGTTATTGACGGACTTTGTTTGTTATGGCAATGAATAAATCTAAGTTTTCTTCATCCGAGATTGTATTAATCCACAAACTGATCACTGGTGGACTTGGTCCACTCTGGTTGTGAGCCCCTCATATGTTAATTACTACAAAACTACCTGCGGTAAATTTCGTGGTTGGTACCTGTGTCGATCAAGTTGCTTATGTTTCGTATCAGTATCTGTTCTACCCTGCTTAGTGATGGCAGTGCATTTGACTTACAGTGAAAGAAGTAAACAATTTTTAGTGATCAACAATTTTAAATGTTATGTTCATTATACATATATCTAAAAGTAACAAACATACATGGCGGTATGTCCAAAGAAGCTGCAGGACGAAGGTTTTCACAACAGGGTTAACTGAAGAAATATGCGACACGGGTAAGTGTGATTTTACTCATAACCATACGAGCATAGCCGAGGCAAAATTAAATCGACAAGAAATAAGCAATACTTGCAAAAGAAAAACAGTAGAAAACTCATCTCATCTGAAAAACCTTAAAAAAATCATTCGTGTTGAATTAGCAAATCATGACAATGAACATGAGTTGACAACAGCGGATCTTGAACTTATTAGGCGAAATATACTTTTTGCTAGATCAGCTGTACATCCCTCATTCCCTAAAACAAGACGAGAGGTCCAAGAAGTGCTGGAATCAATGACCATTAAGACGAATAGAGGCGAAAATTTTATCCTTGAAAACGTCGTAGAAAGTTAGTGATTTTTTCGTGTACCACAATTAAAGTATCAGCTCTGAAAAATGCAGGAACTGTCTACATGGATGGATATTTCAATATTGTACCCGTCACTTTTATCAATTGTATTCCGTGCATGGCCTGTTAAATAATATCTACATACTGTACCTTTGTCATTCGCGCTTTTGCCAAATAAGGCACTTGGAACCTACAGAGGTGTGAAAATTATTTGAATAATCTTAATTTTAAAGGTTTTTTAATAGTTCCTTCACAAATATTCATTGAATTGATGAATATTGGTATATAATATTACTATACTGATGTAGGATATATTTACTACTAACAATGCCGGAAAGCATTGTTTTACATTGGTATTTTTCTTATTTTACAATTGTTATGGGAATTCAGAAATTATTATACTCGTATTATGTTGGCGGAATTGGAAACATCAAAAATTAATTAAGAAATGCTTTAAACAAATTGTTCTTGCGTTTACATTGTTGTGAAGGTTCAAATGAACGTATACATCTGTTTTGTGCATATAATTTTTATGTTTCCAATTCCGCCAACATAATATAATAATTTCTGAATTCCCATAACAATTGTAAAATAAAAAAAATACCAATGTACAACAATGCTTTCCGGCATTGTTAGTAGTAAATATATCCTACATCAGTATAGTAATATATATCAACTAGTGGCTTGTGCAGCAAATGCTGCGAACTCAGTTCATTAGACGTTCAAATAAACATTTATCAGATTTATTTTCAATGAAGTATACCAGACATTCGGAAAGTTATTTGCTTCCATAACAATGAAAGATACTCTTTCTCGAGCCAATACTGAAGAGAACCACGCATATAAATATCTACACCACACCGCCATTAAATATATGAAAAAGACCCAACCCCACTTGATTAATAATTATAAAAATATTTGATTTTTAATAATATAATTATCTTACGTAAGTTTTATAGCTTTCAGTAACATATACTATATATACTATATAGCCGCCACACTGTAAAATATAAAAATCAAAATCTAATTTAAGTTATTCTCTACATCTACTTATATAACCCCAAAACCTTTCACTTTCATATCATCAATATATCATTAATATGTATAATTAATGAAAAATAGTCACATCATGGCATTAACTACAATAATATTTCATTTCTAATGGTAATAATGTCATCAAACCACCTCAAGTTTTGTAGTTTTTAATATCCAATACACAGCTGTACCCAGAAAATTACACACCACAGAATCGTACCTGTAAATTATTTTTAGTAAGAGAAGTTTTTAATATCCAATTTAATTTGAGCTCTAAATATGTCAGATTCTTGCAGATCAAGGCCTTCGTGTAATATTGTTTACTGTAGTTGTGTTTTGTTTTATTCTGAAATGCAACACGGCTGACTTGATGCTCGCTTCGCTTCTGCTTTACAAAAAAGCGAAGGTAATATCAAGTCGGACGTGAATGCTATTAGCTAGTTCTCAAAACTGACGACAGATGGATTTTGGAAAATAGGAAAATTATGTTGAGAAATTGACATTTCACTGAAAACTAATATTTTTCCGAAAAACTTTGAGTTTCAAGCTTCAAAATGAGGGGTCATTTATTAAAATCTGTCCAGCCGTTTTCCCGTAATTTCCATTACCAGTTCAAATTATATATATATATAATATTCATAAATTCAATTAATATTGGTGAAGGAACTATTAAAAAACCTTTAAAATTAATGTTATTCTAATAATTTTCACGCCTCTGTATGCTAGGCTGTTATGCATTTTGAAAAATCTTGTAATTTGCCCTCTTAAATTGGTCATTGACTTTGAAATTCCAACAAAGATAGCCATCGAAACAGTGTTTGCAGATAGTAAAATTGAAGGTTGTACATTTAATTTGGGGCAAGCGTGGCACAATGCAACAATTCGGCCTTTCAAAACAGTTTGCTGATGGAGAAAGTGAAGTTGGAAAATGGTTGAATTACGTTTATGACGTACCATTTCTTCGTTCTGACGAAGTGAGTGATGTTTTAGTTGAGGACTTCATGTCAATAAAGCCAAATGACATTGCTGTGGATAAATATAGTGATTATTAAAGAGCGGAAAAATGTGCGTTCAGTGTCAACGGACTATATTGTTGTCATTCACTCATGTAAATAGCGGCAAGAGAGTACAGTCTGGTAATGAGAACCCCATCACTCCATTCAATCGATCTACAGGGACATCATTTTATTTTTACTTGCATTTTTATTGTACCTACATTTCTGAATGTACTTCACTCTCACCCCTTCACTAATGTCGTTGCTCCCGTCAGACACACAAACTTACGGCCGCTGTTGCATTCGAAGTCTTCAAGCACTGAAGTAAACACTGCAGTGTATAGTGTGTTTCAGAAATATGGTTGCGTTTTCTATAGAATATAGAACCTATATTAATAATATCGTACTAAAAAAATTATATTCAAGAAACGATAAATTAAATTTCAGAGAATATGCTTCAAAATGTTTTTAATAATATGCGTAAAGAATTGAAGCCTGCATTGTAATGAACGGCAACCTTTTTCAGCAACTTGTTTAAAAATTCAGATTAGCTTATTTTGAATTGAGGTGGCTAGAAGCAAAGGAATGCTAGTGACATTTGTAATAACATGAGTTAAGTGCATCCAGTGTAAGAAAAAGTATCTAAAATTTTAGTGGCAAAGGGATATTTTAATCGCATCACACATTAAAATTTAAATAAAAATTTACGAAAGCTTAAATATTTAAACCCCATTTTCTCAAAAGTAACTTAAGTGCACTTATAGCCCTTTACTTATGAGCCCCTCAATTTAAATGCACTCTCCATATTGTATGTTAACATCAATAATTAATATGCTAAGTAAAGTAGACATTACATAACGAACACAGCCACCTGAAAAGTTGAGTTTTTTTTTAATGTTACTACTCTACTGCATTTTGATAAATTCCGTAAAAGTGATAATCAAACTGAAAATCGTAATATCGTATTTCCCTACAATATAAATGGATACACTACTTTTCTCTCCTCCTATACCTAGTAAAATGATTTGTTTACATATTGCACTAGTAACACCAAACTCCTGTAATGGAAGGGGGCAACAGTGTTTCCGAGTATAGCCAGGTTAATGTTAAAAATGTTGGTAAAAATAAAGTGATGTCCCTGTATAAATACTGGAATGAAGTTGTAATATAGTTATGATGATTTAAAAACTTACCTCAAATGTGAACTGCCACCACCTGGATGATTTAAGGATGCATTACACTGAACCACAATATAATGTTAATGTTATGTTTTATTTAACGACGCTCGGAACTGCAAAGGTTATATCAGCGTCGCCGGATGTGCCGGAATTTTGTCCCGCAGGAGTTCTTTTACATGCCAGTAAATCTACTGACATGAGCCTGTCGCATTTAAGCACACATTTACATCCATAAATTATCGAAAGAGAAAGTTCGACGTCTCTCACTCAAACAGTTTTTCAACATCGAAAAGCTTCTTTCCGTGTCACAAGATGTTAGAGGTGCAAATGAAAAAAGCGCCGTAGTATCGTCTTTTTTCTCTCCACTCAAAATGTTACACATAACTGTGTAACCGGTATTTTTTTTTTTTTTTTTGCAGAATTTGTTGGAATTTTTCTTTCACCTTTTCTCATGATGTCCGTGGTCTGCCTTATTTATGATATTAAACACATTTTCTATTATTTTAATTCCTATGGAAGTTTCCAATCCTGATTGTTCTAATTGTTTTATAGCACCAGGCAAGATTTCAGAGTTATTATTTACTCGTATTAACTGCAAATTCTCAAACAGTACTACTACATAATGGTAACTTAATTTTATTTTGTGCTATCAAGCAAATAAGAAAATGTGGTTTCCTAAAAAAACTGTCCACACCTCTGGAGTAACGGCTAGCGCGTCTGGCCGCGAAACCAGGTGGCCCGGGTTCGATTCCCGGTTCGGGCAAGTTACCTGGTTGAGGTTTTTCCGGGGTTTTCCCTCAACCCAATATGAGCAAATGCTGGGTAACTTTCGGTGCTGCACCCCGGATTCATTTCACCGGCATTATCACCTTCATTTCATTCAGACGCTAAATAACCTGAGATGTTGATACAGCGTCGTAAAATAACCTACTAAAAAAACTAAAAAACTGAAGGTGCTACATAAAAACTAAGGACATATTTGAACTCAGCGCGCCAAAATACATAAGAAAATTTTTTTGTGCGAGATCGTGCGTATTTGCTTGTTTTCCGCACAGAACCAATACGCGGTAAGTGTGAAATACCACATTCAGTATTCCCAACGTAACACACATAACAATTTCCCTCTTCTTACCGCTTAAGCGCGACATTCATTTTACTGCTTTAGGCTTTTAACATATTATTTTTAGAGACGTTTAACATAGTAATAATTATAAATTGAAACTTGCCACTGCAACTTCACCTAAATTGCAATGTTAATTATTGTTTTTAAATATTTGCAAAAATTAAGTAAATTCTACTACTCCACGAAACTTATCGCATTCCTGATACAAGTAACATTAAGGAAGTCGTGAAAAAAATCAACAAGATTCCAGATGCCGATGTTATTACTGCAATATGTTATATAAATAATATTGTTAAAATATTAAAATGAAAAATAAATCATTACATAACCTTACTGTTTGTTTTAAGTTCGCATTTATAGACTGGGGGGAAAAAAAAGACAGACGTAGGCCTATATCACGGCCTGCTGGAGTATAGTAAACACAGAAAACATTTTATAGCAACAATGTTGAAGAAAGATATTTTGGATTTCCGAAGTTGCCGTCATTAAACAGAAACCAACATGGAGATTTCATTGCAACTAATTAAAAAAAATTCGTCTTTCAGGTATGTAATAAACGATCTTCTCACAAAATAATGTATGCTTGTTTTCATGTTCTCGGAATTTAAAAAAGCTCAACTACGTTTCGCTTTTTCAATCTTTTCCTCGACCATGAAAACGTCAACATGCCGCTCTTGTAACGTATATTACTATTCTGCAGGATTACAGGTACGGTATGCGCCAAAATAAATAGTAATGAAATTATCGCTCATCTGCTGTTCACGTTTCCCTAGCAACAAATTATTTATTTATTGTATACAATAGTTTGGTATATTGTGAGTTCAGTGCTGTGTTGATTTCTTCAATTATGATTCTCAGAACAGAGGAGAAGGTGCTTATTGTCGAGCATTATTTCTGGTCATACGGAATGAGGCCTCAAAATGAACCGAGCTTGCGCCAAGTTGAAGAACAGTTGCAGGAGCTAGGCTATTTAACAATGAGGCATTAAATAACACAATATTATTAGCTATCGTCGAGAAGTTCGTCGTACGGGATCAGTCTTATGTCACCTTGCATGTTATAATCACCAAAGCTCGGAACTTGGGGACTTGTGTCGTGTGCATGAGTAAGGTTACAGGTACAACGTACACAAAGCTCTCGCTGCAAGTGCTCAGGGACAGTCGTGTGTACTAAGAAAGTGGCCACAACTAATGACAGGAAGACGGACGAAGAAACTGTTATGTCGAACCCAATGACATTCAGAGAATTAAAAGTAAACGGTCTTTTTGAGGAAATAGAAAATACGTGTTATTTCGAATGAGTATTATAGGAGTTTGAAAATACATTTTGCTTTAAATTTAAGATACAGAATTTCGTGGAGAAATTCGGAGGAGATGGAGAGTTTATATTTTGTAAGTTGTGCCACACACAAACTAGAGGCTAGAAACGGAATTCATTGAAAGCAGCATTGGAGAAAAATCTGTTCATAGCCATGGATCAAAGTCGTAGAGGGATCTGCCCTAGTAGTGACACACAAATTGAAAACTATTTTCGAGAAAAATTTAGGATATACTTATCTTTCTCAGATACGAGATCAGCTAGCAACTGCTGAAAATCGAACAGAAAACAGTAACAGTGAAAAAATTCAGTATTTTAAGTCTAATACCGAAAAATCTTCGAATGTAGGTAGTCATACACTGTAATAAAATGTACACAGCAGAACAGTAAATTTGATATATATTTCATGTTTATTTCTATTATATATATGCTATGAAATTACGTGTAAATTTGATATATTTTTCATGTTTATTTTTCTTATATATATGCTATGAAATTACGTGTTTCAACCTACCATAATATTATCAATATGTTGTCGGAGCCAGAAACCAATTTTGTAGCAGAACTGACAGTACTTCCGTGCTGGAAGCGGGAGTTTGTTGACATTGAAGTCCGGTCGCTTAGTCACGTGCAAAGACACAAGTCCCCAAGTTCCGAGCTTTGATAATCACTTATCTTGATTTTCAGAGTATGTTTGTAATTTCAGTACTCCGTATGACCGGAAAATGCTAAAAATAAACACCTTCTCTTCTGTTGTGAGAACCGTATTTGCAGAAATCAACACAACACTGAATTCACAATATGTCAAACTATTGTATACAATTAATAAATACTTCATGCTAGGGAAACGTGGACAGCAGATAAGCGATAATTTCAGTACTATTTATTTTGGCGCATACTGTACTAAGATGAAAGTATGAGAGAAGAACATTTTGGCAAAAACTGTCCTGCAACCCCCCCCCCCCAAAACAGTAATGTAATTTGCACTTGCCAAGAGAATATTTTACAATAATCAAATACAGGGACATGATTTTATTTTTAATAACATTTTTAATATTAACCTGGCTATACCTTTGGATCAAACTTGAGAACAGGAAGCACCGTTTTCTACCCCCTTCCACGACTGGAGTTCGATGATACTGGCTTAATATACAAACAAATCACTTTACTAGGTATAGAAGGGAAGAAAAGTAGTTCATCCATTTACGTAAACTAGGAAATATCACGCTTTTGAGTTCGATATTTTTCATTAGGTTTTTGTTTAATCAAAATACAGTACATTATTAGGGTCTAACAATGAGTGTTTTTACTCACGAACTGAGTTATCCATGCGGACGTATTCATTATGCAGGGTATATTATACTGTCTACAGCACATTAGTGTACAATATAGAGAATGAAGTTAAATTAAAAAAAAAATCATAATATGGATAATTAAATACGTACATTTTTCAAAATGGTGGCCGTTCATTTCGATACAGGCTTCAGTTCTAATGTGTGTAATTCCAATTACCAGTTTCGTCCTTCGTACTAGTAACTCATGTTGAAATAATTCTGTACCTACTCTGTAAAAGAGTACCTTACGTACTGTAAATTCAGTATTCACTTCTGCTCGATCCGAAAAGATAAAATTACTCAGACATGCTATCTACTGTCCGTCCAAGTGGTTATGTTGCAGGCTCGTAGGAAGGGGGGGGGGAAATCACGTGTCAGTTAATTACTTAACGAGGCCCTTTTATTTAAGTTATTTTAAACAGTTTTATGGGTATAATATTACGTAGACGTCCAATTCCTAACAGAAATTAATGTTCTCAGAAAAGAGCTAAGACAGCCCAGCCACTAGCCATTTACAGAGAGGCGAATAGAAGCAGGTGGGGGAAACCGGAATGCGACGTAGGCAAATCGACGACAGTACCTGTGCGAAAATGATTCAATATTGAAAGCTCTTTCGTCACTGGAAAACGCGAACATATTTTTGGAACGTACTGTTTACTATGACCGTAAGGCTACTATGACTGTATATGCGGTCTTGGATCAGTGTAGAGGACGGTTTAACTTCATTAGTAGAAGGGGTGGGAGTGAAGTACATTAAAAACTCAGGTACAATAAAAATTGAAGTAAAAATAAAATGATGTACCTGTATATTGCTTCAAAGATAAAATAATAAAGAGTTGGAAATAAAAAATATTAGATGCATTTTTCCATCTCTCACCTTGCGCAGCATAGCCGAAGAGGTGTGGGTAGTGGATATGCCTCCAGGGCTTCATTCATAAAAACTAATATTGTATACACTTTGTATTTCATTGTAAATGTTTTATTTTCATAATCTCTTGCACAATAAAAAGAGAAAGGAGAATATGTAATTTATGTTCACGCACAATTAAATTAAAAATACATATGAATATAGTACAAGTCGATTTTACACAGTCTCTATTTTAACGTTTTCCATATTTAGCGTTAATAGTGTATAGTCCACAAATGTATCTCATATAAGCAATTTAATGTATTGTTCAATTTAACAGTTTGTGCCTGGAGCAAAGGCCGTACATAACGTTAAGATTTTTTTGTATCTTCATTGTTTCGCATGCCTTTCGAGTATTTTCTGTGGCAATATCACGAGGGGTCTGAGATTTACCTGAAAAATCTCAGCCCTCGAGTGAAATTTAATTAGGACTATTTCGTGAATAAAATAAAAATGTAAATAATATATCCCTAAAATTCGATCACAAAATGTTAATAATTGTATACTAACGAATACTTAACCTATTCAGTCATTGTGAAGTCGAAATACTCGTAGATGAATATCGATTACTGCAATAAAGAAATTCGATGTTATTATTCAGTAATGCCAATTGCGAAATACAGGTTTAACAATGTTAATTACATGTACTGCACTTTTCTCTTATTATTATTATATAACTTAAATACATTTTCATTATCTGCTGAAATCATAATTTAATTTAACAATAACATTGGGGACAACTATATACCAATGCTTATGTATTCACAGCGAGACATGTTGCTACACAGTGAAGCCATCTCTGTATAGATAGGCCTAATTAAACACGAATTTTATTACGCCATACGGATGGCAGTTTGATCAAATACATTATTATTACTATGCAAGGTCTTTGGGCTTGATATGCGATGATGTCACATAAAATTTGAACATCTGACTTTCTATTAATTGTTTAATGTAATTCATAAAATACAAATTTTATAGGCTACAATTATAGGTTAAGTTACCTGTGGGAGCAGGACCAATGTCAGCTGTGCCTTATTTCGATCGTTACAATCAGTGTTACAGGAAAGCATTTTTATAGCTCGACAAACGCATTCTCGCTGTAGCGTGTAACGGAACTAAAGCTCCATCTACACAGTTCAATATTCCAATCGCGTATTTGTGCAATCTGGGAAGAATATTGAAAGAATAAAGTTTAAAACGTACGTTCAGTTAAGATGCATGAAGATTTTGTGTCTACATGGTGCGCCGCTTTGAACGTCGTCTTCACTGATGTTAAATATCAATCTTGCATTCATTGCTTTAAAGTTGAAAGAAAAGTTTAACCGTGTAGTTGATCTCAATGTATTCATGATCATCAATTTACGGGGAAACAGTTGGCGACAACGACTAAACAAAAGAAAGACCATGCGATAAATTGATAGCGATAAATCTATCTGCAAAAATTATTGCAAAGTGTGACTGTGATTGGTTGGAATTCAAAATTTCATTACACTTCATTGGTCGAAAATGAAATGACGTCATATAAAAGAAATAGTCAAAGTAATTAAATAACCCTTGTCTCCGATACATTGCGAGATCTTCAATAAATATCAGTTGAAATTCTATAGAAAGCAGTAGAAAGTGAACTTCGGTTATCGATGGTTACGTTCGAGACAGTTCGAGAGTACATACGTATTATTTTGCCAACCGAAATGTATATTTACTCCGTTGCGGCGTAGAATGAAAATGCCTATGAATGGGAGAAGGGGCTTTGATTTGGCTTGGATTTACGCGGGCTAGATAGATCCGGAACGGTTTGGTCCATTGTGCGTCCTTGATATACGATGATCGGTAAGTCTGACAGGTGGCTTGGTTGGCATTCGTGGATCCGATGCTGACAGGTGGGCCATTCTGTCTCAGCCCCGGATAGAGCCATATTTCGGTTTCGCGGCCGTATAGCCTGATATGCCCCAAGGGCGCGGAGCCCCAAGTCCTTCCTGCATCATCATCGGAAACCCGTACTACCCCAAGACTTTACTTCAGCTTGATGTTGATAGGTGAAGTATGGAGGTGAAGATTTTGGTGGAATGATGTTGGTAAACGATAATATCCCGAAAAACTCTCTGCAACATTTTTTTTTCATTCATTCATTCATTCATTCATTCATTCATTCATTCATTCATTCATTTATTTTATTCCATAGATCTTACATGAGCAATGAAGCTTTAAGATGTGGAACATGTCAACATTTTACAATATTACAATTACAATTTTTACAAATGTTTATAGTTTTACAATTTAGTAATTTTCTACAATTTTACAATTTTGTACAATTTTTTACATTTTTTACATTTTGGCGAGATGTAGTGAGATGAGATGAGGTCCGAGGATTCGCCAAAATATTACCCGGCATTTGCCTTTTCGGTGGGGAAACCTCGGAAAACCCAACCAGGTAATCAAATCAAAGGGGTAATCAAATCAAAGGGTTGATGCCAAGGACTCGCCATAGACCATCCGGCTTCAGTCCCACGGCTGGGGAAAACCTCGGAAGAAACCAAAGTCCAAAGGGGATCCAACCCAAGCCCGAACGCAGCTCCGGATCAGCAGCCCAGCGAGTCTGCCGACTGAGCTGCATCGATGGCTCTACTAAAAGTATACAATACATAGCCAATCAGATTATTAAATTTACAAACGCAAGTCATAAGTTGAGCTATATTATAATACAAAACAATTTAATTAAATTTAAGGCATAAACAATTCAACCAGTTGTGATATATAGAAATTGATAATACATATCATGCAAACTACTTCAAATTACAAACATCAAACAATTTATCAGTAGAGCTATATAGATTACTATTCAATTTAAAGCATATACAATTCATCGGCCAAAACTATACAAATATATACAATACAAAGTAGCATACTTTCATTAAGCTATACAAATTTGTGCAATTAATATCAAGTAGATTAATTCAATTTATAATCATAAATAATTCATCAGTTGAGCTGTACATATTACCATAAATTCCATCATTACTGGACTGGGAATCGAACCGGGCCTCCTGTAAGGAAAACCAACGTGCTAACACTTGAGCTACAGACGCTGCATGGGAGAAGGGACTTCAGTACATAGGCTAGCTATCGTCCTGTCACTACGCGATGTGTACTCATGTTGGAATATGTTCAAGGAGTGACGTGCTTCGAGTGAAAGCGAGAAGCATTAAGTCTATTAATTTATGAATTGGTAAAGTTTAGAGGCTGTTAAGATATTACACGATAAACCAATCGAGCGTGCCGTCAAAATCTTAGGTCTCAGTAAATCAACCGTAACTGAGCGAGCTGGTTCATGCATATCGCATGGGACTCGCATTCGGGAAGTCTGTGGTTTTTTCCGTGGTTTTTCACAGTTACTTAAGCAAATGCCGGGTATGAATTTTCATTGCCACGATCCGTTTTTCCTTCCCTTCCCGTGTAGAAAAGGAATTTAGATTTCATATCATATCATTCATCTTCCTCATCGCATTCAATAGACATATTCAGGTCAAGACGTAGGTCTTCGTCCGCTTACGGGAGGGGCGTCTTCTCCGCAACCGTTCCTGGATTCCCAGCCTTCCGCAATATCTCTGTTAGGATTCATTCTTTAAGAACACTTCCAAGGGCGTTCGACATCTTGGAAGGGCCGTTGGAATGGATCCTGTGCTGCTTGGTCCAGTGTTGCCAACACCTAGTGGAAAAAAGTAGCTAGAACTGATCCCGAAAATGGGCAGAAGTGGCTAAAGTTTAAATCGCTAAAAACGATAGGCTTAAGTACTGTTATCCAACCAGGACATCAACCGTTAAAGGAATGTGCTTACTATTGCGTCATCTATTGGAACGAAGTAGATAGATAATATTACTGTTATAACGTCAGTTTAAAAATCATGCGCTCTCCTGCATATGTTATTTCCTGTATGGAGGGATTAAAAGACCAGGAGATTAACAGTGATCTAATTTTGTAACTAGGGTAGTATAAATATGTGTGTATCAATGTTATTGTTTGTGCTGTGAGAGTTAGCCAATGGAGATACGAGTACCCACGTGTGTGACCTTATGACATCTTATGACATCAACATTCATTCACAGCATTACCCCGCTCCGTCTCATTCCGCAGAGACTTTCTCGTGGTTGGAGTACAGTATGTCAGGTACAAACACATTAAAAAAGTGTACACTATTATATCGTAATAATAAGATCAGAGAGAAGGAATTAGAGAAATAGGCAATTGTTAATTATAACTCACCTACATAGAAATACACATAATCATCGTCAACACTGCCATCTTCCTCGTCCCTCGTTTCAGTCGTTTCCAGTACCCTTACAGAAGTAATAGGATCATTATCTGATAACGTATAGGTTGCAGTTGTTCTCACAAGGCGGCGAAGAACTTCAGAAGGAACTTCATATAAATAACAACACTTTTGCATTCAGCGTAATCCAAAGTTATTCAGAATAGCCGACAATGTTGTTTTTATTTTCATCCTCTACCTCAGTTTGTTTTAAACAATATTGACTTGACTGAAATATCTCTACTTCAGCATTCGAATTTGAAAACGTTAACGCAGAATTATGATTTACAGAATTTACAAAAAGCTCTTGCATTGCCTATAGGAACAGGTTGTATCCTGTCTTTTAATTCCCCAAAATTCTCCCATTCATTTCGATACTTTTGAATATATTTAGGTTTAGGCATGATTAATGATGATAAAGAGATAATACAGTTTTTTGTTTATTTTCCGTCTTGACTTATTAGGATGTTAACTTACAAATATTTTGTTAACACGTTTATTTTCCTTATGAACGTTTTCGCCCTATTGTGGGCATCTTCAGACAAGATATTTGTACCTAAATTGCATAATATATGTTAAAATACACAAATTAATTAGTTAGAGTATATGAATACATTTAAAAATATTTTCTGAAAAGTATACTAAAACACAGCAAAAAATTATGTAATAAATATGCATATTTAATGTCATATTCTTCATGTTAGCTGGAGATCGTGAACAAGTTATTGTATTAGATTAAAATATGTAATGACTCAAATAAATATTTGTTAAAAGATAAGCCTCTTAAATTAAATGTGCATATTTTAACATGGTATGACGCAGAAAATATTACATATATAATTTAAAAGCATCTTCAATGTGTTAAAATCAAGGGGAGAAAGGTTTATGGGATCCTATTTGACTGTTGTGGAATTGGTGTAAATACAGAAGGACTTAGGATTGGCGACGAAGGTTTTGAGAGTTTAACATGGATGCTTGTATAAACTAAATTGATGTCATGATAATCTGTTAAACCATGCACATTTAATTTAAGAGGCTTATCTTTTAACAAGTATTTATTTGAGTCATTACATATTTTAATCTAATACAATAACTTGTTCACGATCTCCAGCTAACATGAAGAATATGACATTAAATATGCATATTTATTACATAATTTGTTGCTGTGTTTTAGTATACATTTTAGAAAATATTGTTAAATGTGTTCATATACTCTAACTAATTAATTTGTGTACTTTAACATATATTATGCAATTTAGGTACAAATATCTTTGTCTCAAGATGCCCACAATAGGGCGCAAACGTTCATAAGGAAAATAAATGTGTTAACAAAATATTTGTAAGTTAACATCGTAATAAGTTAAGACGGAAAATAAACAAAACTGTATATTCCGACTTATTTGACAATCTTTTCAAAATGTATTCAAAATTTAAATGATTAATGATATTTAATTACTCACGTGATATCTAATTTAAAAAACATTCACTAATTTCAATCACATCACAGCCCGATACCTGAGCTAAACTACACATAGCAACTGTTATATTAAGATTGAATGTAATGCAATCTGCAGACAAAAATAACAACACAAAAATAACCACAAACATGAATTCATGACATCATCACGTGCTCAGTGGAAAGGGAGAGGAACCGGGGGAAGTACCGAATACCGATGATGCAATACGTGATTGCATGCTATTGTGCAATTTTTGTGTAACGGTAGTGACCATTGAAAAGTCCGAAGTCGAGAACCAGACCCACGTATGCACGAATAAGAAATAAAAATTAGAATGTATCCAAAAAAATTCAAAATGGCCAGAAACGGCTAAATGGAGCACAGATATGTAACTAAAATGCCACTTGAACCACGAGGGCTAGCTTGAGAGCGGGGAGGGTAGGAGGCCCTCATTGGGTGAGCAAGTGAGGGGTCACATGCAGCCGGTGGGCTGATACACCTTCATCCTTTTTCATCCCATACAATTCGTGGTGCACAATAGGCCTCAGTATGGACGACGTGCAAAGGGTCGTCCTAACCCGCCCGTAGCCACTGTGACCTAACCTAACCTAACCGAACCTAAATGAAGCCGAAAGATGAGGTGAACTAGTTCCAACTCCGAAAAAACAAATGTGTTACCTGTGAAAAAAACAGTGAAAGAAAGTTTGATGAAAGTATAAACAATCAAAGAAACTGTTTATAATATAAAGAGACACCTACACTAGGCACCTTTTGCAAACAGGAGTTATATTTCAAAGGGTGTAGAGAAACTTTACAGAAATAGTGGAATCTTTAGATTTTTGTTTTGCGAAATGCAAGAACAATAGGACGGTGTCGCATGATTTAACATACGGATATATGATATGATATGATATTTGTCAGTCAACTTTACAATTCACAGTTATGGTGGACCTTCACATTTCTGTTTTTCGATCCACCATCCCTTAATACATATAACTCTTTTCTATTAGTGTATTCTTTGCCGAGTATTTCTTGATTACTTTCTAATATTCTGTTGTAACTGAATTGCTATATGTCCTTCCCTCTCTATCCTCTTCTATTCTCTCCCTCCTACCTAGACTGTCTCCCTTCCATTTCTCACTTACCTATTAAATATTGCATATTCCTTCCTTAATAATTTACATTATTTACTTATTTTCTTCTCTACCCTCAAATCCTACCTACTCTTAATCATTATTTTCCAGCTATTTTCTCCTACATTACTTGCTTACTTTTCCGTTTACTCTATTTTACAACACTTACATCACTTTTTTTCTACTATTCTATCCTCTGTTTATTTACGTATTGATCCCTTTCTCTTCGCTTCACTCCTAAATATCCTATTTTATTACCTCTTTCCATATATTTATTTCTATATACTCTTACAGTTACAGTACCTCTCATACTACTCCCGACCCCTAACATTGAAAAACATGAAATATCTAATTCACTTAATTACACTTGCAATTTCTCTCTCATTCCACTTCACATTTGTTCAGATGTTCTTTTTTTTTCACTTTAATTCTCTTGTATTCATTGTTTGATAGTCTATCTTATTACACTCTTACACTATCTTCTTGCGCTTAACACTTTCTTCTCTGTTCCTTTTCTTACACTTTTGCCACCATACGGATATATTGACAAAGAGGGCGATTTTCTGCGTGCTGTAAGAGAAAATGAATTGAGTAATATAGACGAAACGTTGCTTCGAACACATTATGCAATGAAAAAAAGTTGACAAAGTGAGTGTGTTCCTGGTGTGTACAGCAACAGTAGTGCGATCAGAGAATAGTTTATTTTAGTATATGCAGGAGAAGAAACGAGATTTATACCAGATGTATTCTTGGTGTATGATGATTCGAAATCGAGATTATCGGATTGCCACGATGAAATTAACAAGAACTTCCGTAAGCGGATTTAAACTCAACGTATTCGAGGTGTTCAGAAAGTGAGTATTAACGTACTTTACAAAACAATTACTTTACCATATATATATGCAGTATACACATACATAGTGTTCTGCCCAAGAGCAGGTCTCTCACTGCAAACCCAGCTTTCTCCAATCTTTCCTATCTTTTGCCTTCCTCTAAGCCTGCGCATATGATCCATATCGTCTAACTGATATGTTCTTCTGCCCCGAATTCTTCTCCCGTTTACCATTCGTTCCAGTGCATACTTCAGTAGGCAGTCTCTTCTCAGCCAGTGATCCAACCTCTTCTCAAATCCACAATTCAAATGCTTCTAGTCGTTTCTCTTCACTTTATCGTAATGTCCATATTTCTGCACCCTACAATGCCACAATCCACACAAAGCATTTACTGGTTTCTTCCTTAGTTCTTTTTCCAGAGGTCAGCAGAAAATGCTCCTTTTTCTATTAAAATCTTCCTTTGCCATTGCTGTCCTCCTTTTGACTTTCTGGCAGCAGCTCATGTTACTACTTATAGTACACCCCAAGTATTTGAAGCTGTCCACTTGCTCTACTGCCTCATTTAATATTCTCCTTTATCTCCTTTATTTTTACATCGATAATTATGGTCTTCGGCTTGTTTGCATTTATCTTCATCCCATACTACTCACAGCTGGCATTTACCTCCAGTAGCATATCCTTTAGTATAATTTCCTCTTCTGCTAACAACGCCATATCATCAGCAATTCTTATGCACTTTATTCTTCTTTCTCTTCCTATAACTCCTCTCATCTTCTGAAAACAGTTCTTCACTAAATCCTCCAAGTAGATGGTGATAAAGGGCGTCCTTGGCATACCTCTTTCCAAACCGTACTTATTTTTCTTTAAAATCCCCATCAGCTTGTTGCAATCCAAACACCTTGCCATAGAAGCAATTAAATAGACTACCAACCACGGGTATGTACTTAAGATGATAATGTGTGCAAGAAATGACATATATCTTTCATGAAAAGCCACCTCTCCGGAAGTGGAGGGAGAGATAACGCGGAGGAATTCATTATTTTAAAGAACGACTGCCCAAAACGAAAGCAGTGAATATAGCTGCCACCGACATCAAAAAGTTATTCGTTATTACATCAATAAACATACTATAAAATATATGTAAAAATTTCGTGAAAATTCAAATAGTTAATAGTGCAAGTTTATGCATGAATTCAGTGAAAGATCTACAATAATAGAGATGACTAACCACACGATACCTCCATTCTGGTTGGATGATCGTCCACCTCTGCTGAGGCAAGTGGACGTGAGACCAGCAGCCGGCTGGTCGGTCATGGTCCTTCGTGGGCTGTCGTGCCTAGGGGATTATTATTATATTATAGTGAACACTCACCACCACGTGGCTGTAACTTTGAAACTTACATTCCGTCTTCTCTTCTAATCCCATTATTATTCATAGCTTACCCTATAGCCTAAAGCATTATATTAATATCTTCAAGACAAAAGTAACGTTGCTGAATTAATATGGGTGTTTCTTTACTCCTAACTTTTTCCTTATTTGTTTCAACAGCGGCTAGAAAAAAGTCAAAGTTGAATAATAGAAGCTGCATTGTGTTATAAATGCTCGTAAAGCTTATGTACTCTCTATAGTTGCACATAATACGACCTTTGACAATAAACACAAATTTAATCAGCAACTGTGTGACACTATTTCGCGTAATCCTGTATCAGTAACTTAATTTCTAATTGTTTGGTATTATTTCGTATGACTCTCTAATCACACTCATATCAGGAATTTAATGCTGAATCGTAATAGTGTATAATTCTGTGGTATTGATTATTGAAACAACAAGAATTTGTACGTGTAATTGTATTGAATTATTATTATTTCGAACACTGTAGTCATCATCCTATCAGGAATTGAATTCCTAATTATACGTTATCATTTTCTGTATCACCAATTTAATAATGTAATTGTGTGATATTATTTTGTGTCATTCTGTGGTCATCATATGTATCTTTTAATTTGTAGCCTATTGGGCCATGGATGGGCAACTCGTGCTCACAAAGTGCTAAAAAATCTTGAAAGCGAGAAAGACAGACGAAGCCATTCGCAGCAGTTGCAAGTTGTTTGTAGTTTCGCTGCAAAAGCAGTTCACTGCCACGGTGCGCTCTGGCGGCTCATGCAGGTGGTGTGATATCTACTCCATGATTTGAATTTCAGAATGACGCATGGTATAATAATTATAGTAATTTTAGTCAGACTGTACCTAAACACACATAACAAAATTATATTGTTTCCTATCTTTGTAAATTAGTTTAATACTGTAGACACAAACTGAATATAACCTTTTCAAGATACAACAAATATAGCTGCAACACTTATTTATTATTACACTATTTGTTAATGTTTCTTATTATATGTCTTATTTTTTTTAAACATAGAACACGAGAATTTACAAGTGTTTATATATTAAAGATTATTCGTCTGTTCTCAGAAAGGTAAATAGTCTGTGATCGCAAATAATCACAGATTCAAGGAAGTATTTGGTACATGCCATGGCAGAAGAAATACACTTACTTCTAAGCTCTTTCTGTATATTGAGAGCTCTTACACTTCTTTCTTGTATTAAACTCTAACTCAAGCACTAATGTGGAAGCAAAGAGTATATCTGGAAATTCTGACTTAAGCAACATTGTATGTATGTATTTATTCACACTGCAATGGGTATATACCCGGTGGCAGTGGTAACTAATTATACTCAATAAAGACAATAATAAACACAATTAATAAAAAATACAATTAATAATACTAATAATTAATAATAATAATATTAATAATAATAATAATAATAATAATAATAATAATAATAATAATAATAATAATAATAATAATAATAATTAGACTTCGTGGAATTGCCACGAGAATCGTAAGGTTTACTGCGCACGCGGTATAGACTGTATGAGAAGGGGACGTGCAACTAATGGAGTATGCCTCTGATGTAAACACTGAGCAGTATACTGCGGTTACAATAAAACCTGTATCCTGCATTCAAGAAATATAATGAATGATCATTGAAGTAGGAAATGTCTAAACATGTAAATACACATTTATTTATAGTGAGATGTATTAACTCTTAAATGTAATATACTCACATCATTCTTGAATATGTGCATTGCAGTGAAGAGTTACGTACATTTTGAGCGACAGCATAGTGAAGCTCCTCCGATGGTCACTTAAACAGTTTTTATATTGGGAAAATGGACGTTCAACATCACACGATGTAATGGGTGCATATTTGAAGAACGGGAAGTCACTACTTTTTAGTACACCAACTTCAGACATCTTGTCGTGACCTGAGAGTACATCATTTATAATACGAAGTTGTGAATAGGCAGAATTTTTAGCAATAACGTTTCTCAACTTACATTTAACTTTTTCTGAAATTAGTGAAATGTTATTTTGGATAACGGTTTGTGATACTTTATCCACTTTATTAAGGGCTTCTGAGAGTTGTAGTTTAGACGATTCTAACAGGATGATGCTTTTGGTAACGATTTTTAAATTATTAGAATCAATGTACAGAATAGTATCTTCGAAAAAAAAAATGTTATGTTTTATTTAACGACGCTCGCAACTACAGAGGTTATATCAGCGTCGCCCGATGTGCCGGAATTTTATCCCGCAGGAGTTCTTTTACATGCCAGTGAATCTACTGACATGAACCGATTCTGAAATATCATATTACGGCATGTTTGATTGAATTCTTGTCTGCACTGAACAAATGTTAAGCTTTGACCATTCCAACTATAGTAATGCAAAAACAAGTGCTTATATAGGTATACATTAGCTGTAGCTGCTCTATCTATTTGGACCGGTCACAACTCTTAACCTGAACTGCTTATACTACGAGACCGGGCGGTCGCTCACCTAATCTATACTACCGTACATCGGCAACTTGATAGCATGCTGCGTGTGGCAATTCAACGAAGTATAATAATAATAATAATAATAATAATAATAATAATAATAATAATAATAACAGGGAACATCCTAAATTAAATGAAGCACGATCGGTTAAAATAACATTTAAAAGTAAATCTAATTTGTACCTTAAACCTATGTTCGAACTAAAACCCACGAGTATGATATGTTCATATCTGCACAAGTACCTTTCAACACTACACTCATTTCGCTGTCAACTCACTCACTGCACTGGAACTACGACACATTTCACTGATTCTATCCTGATTTCACTAACACTTCAAAAACATTTCTCTGTTCAAATACTTTGCACTGCCACTATAAACTATAAAGCTTCACTGACAGGAACACGTTTCACTTAACACACTTCACTGACACAACACACTTCACTCACACAACATAATTCTTCACTGATAGAACACTTCAATAACAAAATATCAATTACACCCTTTAAATACTGTGTATAATTATCGTCTATTACTAAAGTTCTTAAGCCTATTTTTAAATACATTTTGGTTGTTGGTGAAGCCTTTAGTAAGTCTGCAGGTAAAGCATTCCAGTCCCTGATAGTACGATTGAGAAAAGAAAACTTTCCAGTGTCCGTCCTCTGTCTTCTTTCCCTCAATTTATATGAGTGGTCGTTCCTTGAAGAGTAATTTGGCGGCTGCAACCTAGTTTTTATTTCTCTCCAGGCAGGCTCACCTCTGTATGTTTTGAACAGTGCGCATAATCGAATTCGCGTTCTCCTGTCCGTGAGTGTGTCCCATTTTAATGGTGAATTTTTCCGACAATACTAGACAGCCCGTTTTTTAATCTTTTCCAGTGTCTTAATATGTTATAGTCTGTAAGGATCCCAAAATGCAGCACCATATTCCATTACTGGACGTACTAGTGATTTATATGCAATCTCTTTGGATTTATCATTACGAACGGTTCGATTCCTGATTTCGCTGCAATTTGAATGGCGTGCTGTTCTGTAGATTTATCAATTCAAGCTATAAACTTTTAGAAACTTCTATCGGCTGTAAGCCAAAAAGTCAAAGAAAGTCAAGTTGTCTATGTTCTACATGATACTGTCACATTTCAAATTTATCCATAAATGCTTTTGGCTAGTCGATTATATGTCGTACAATTCTGTAACTCGCACTCACAACGTGCTAACGATATTTGATATCAGTCTCACCTTGTTGATATCCATTTTTACTTTTAGCTATTCTAAAGCAGATGCAGACAGTATTTCTTTATTAAAACCTTCACTGTGTTTATTATTTGTAACATAAAATGTCGTGCATAAGAAAGTGTAATAGAACATAATACAAGCTTTGCCTGCCTTCTTAATAAAAAGAATCTTTCTCTTTCGACTCATCACTGAACGGAAAGGATCTGGGCATTATATTGTTTTTCTCTTAAAACGAGCCGCCACTTACTGCAGAAGCCAGTAAACTTGGGTCTTGCAAGAACGGCATACATGCACTACAGCTAATACAGAGTCCGTTCTACCTGCACTAAGGTTGTGTTCAGGTTGTTACGTAGACTACTGGACTGTACCCGAGCACGAGCATATGCTCATTTCGGGTATCTATTCATATGTAGTCATTTCAAATGTAAATTGTAAATAAATTTGAATTTGAATTTTGACACTTTGAGAGCACGAGTTTCCCACCCATGCTATTGGGTATAATTTTATTTCTTTTAATTCTGTGATCATTGCTTAATTAAAATTGCGCGGAAATATATCGTATAACTCTATGATCATTATTACTTACTTACTTACTTTTTTACTCATTGGCTTTTAAGGAACCGTCACATAAGCCCGCCATTGATCCCTATCCTGAGCAAGATTAATCCAGTCTCTATCATCATATCCCACCTCCCTCAAATCCATTTTAATATTATCTTCCCATCTACGTCTCGGCCTCCCCAAGGTCTTTTTCTCTCCGGCCTCCCAACTAACACTCTATATGCATTTCTGGATTCTCCCATACGTGCTACATGCCCTGCCCATCTCAAACGTCTGGATTTAATGTTCCTAATTATGTCAGGTGAAGAATACAATGCGTGCAGCTCTTCGTTGTGTAACTTTCTCCATTCTCCTGTAACTTCATCCCTCTTAGCCCCAAATATTTTCCTAAGAACCTTATTCTCAAACACCCTTAATCTCTGTTCCCCTCTCAAAGTGAGAGTCCAAGTTTCACAACCATGCAGAACAACCGGTAATATAACTGTTTTATAAATTCTAACTTTTAGATTTTTTGACAGCAGACTAGATTACAAAAGCTTCTCAACCGAATAATAACAGGCATTTCCCATATTTATTCTAATTCCTCATAGAAGCTATCCTTTATATGGTCGTCTTTCTCTTCTGTAGGGGCGTGAGCATTTATAACTACGATATCGCACCATCTACCCTTAAGTACTAAATACGATAACCTGTCACTGATAAATTCGACCTTTTTTACTGCAGATTTTATTATTTTATGTACAAAAAATCCTGTTCCTAATTGGTGATTAATGCTTCCTTCCCCATAATACAACAAGTAATCGCCTACTTGTGATATGCCATTCCCATCTAACCTAACCTCTTGTACTCCCACGAAGTCTATTCTATATCTAGCTAGTTCTTTCGCTACTAATGTTACCCCTCCTGTTCTATATAGACTTGTAACATTCCAAGTACCAAATCTCAAAACCTTATTCCTTTGCTGTGGTCGTGCCAGAGAATCAGTCCCATTCCGAGGCTTATTTGAAAGATTCATAACAAGCTGTTTTCTACGGTGATGGGTTGTTAGCCCTTCGCCCAACCCCCAAGCTGGAGGACCACCCCTTATCGGCTGTTCACGACTGGTTATTCAACATATTCGCAGCTACCCTCCATATCTGAAGGCCTTCTCCTCTATCCGCAACCTGAGGACGCGCCATGCCGTGGTGATAGGGACCCACAATACATATATGCATATGATCATTATATTATTAGAAATAGAAATGAACAATAACAATAACAACCGACTACTTTACCGACTGTTTGAATGTCACCCAATCGATGGATAGGACGAGGTAGTCCTGTTCAGAGATTTCCAGCTTGATCGCGTGACCTCACCCCGTTAGATTTTTCTCTGGGGACATTTAAAAAATGTGTATCAGCAGGTTCCAACAACAGTGGAAAACATGAAAGAGCGTATTACCGCTGCATGTGCTGCAATGACGGTAGAAAAATTAACAGAAGTTAGTCGATCAGTAATGGAGCGTGCGCAGAGGTGTTGCCATGGAAATGGCTATCTCTTCGAAAATCATTGTAAAGTTTCTGCTGTGAGAAATCTGATTGCACAACGGAGATTTTGTTTTGTTTTTTGAGAATAATTATTTTCTATTGTAGGCCTATACTATAGTACGTTCGCTGAAATGAGAGCCACTTGCAACGTGCAATTGGACACACTTACCGCAGGGAGCACGTAGGCACGTGACTCCGAGCAGGTTCCATGTAAACAACGCTGCGTTGCCATCTCTCCCTTCTGAAGACTGAAGTGAACCTTCGTGTGCGTCTTGTAAATGAAGCAATAAAACACGAAAACCTCCGATTCAGAGTCCGTTGAGTCACTATTTATATCAATTACACAAGATTCCAAGCTAGCTTCTAAGGAGCGATAATCACTTTCCTTTGGCTTTACCTGTTCAATATATTTCACCTAATACTTTTTATTATTAATGTCATCCGTCATATTTACTATCAAATCACGTACTTCTTGAACAGATTTGTTTCCCAATCCATTTTCTGACCGGACATTTCTCTTCAGTTCCGACTAAACGAATTGTATGGCAGTGGTAGGGGGGCAGTCGTAGTACAACATGGCCGTATTTCGATGATAGTTCGTCAATTACATACATGTTTTTTCTGTAATGGCTACGTTTTATCTCTTGTAGCAGATGTAACTTTGGTTTTGGGACTAGCGTGGGCAAAGGGATGTTATTTTCACGTTTTAATGACATCTATTGTTGATCTAATGGTAGGTACAGGATTCACAATAGGAGAATGGTCTGGGGCATTATCCATAATGATGACAGACGGTTCTTCCAGTCGTTTTAGCAAACATTCCTCAAACCATACTTCAAAGATTCTAGAATTCACATAGTCCCACGATAATCAACTGGGACATCACACATACTTTGGTGGGTAACGAATAATGCTCCTGGAATGAAACCATTTCTTCCCCTCGCATGTAAAATTACCTTTCGTTGTCCTTTACCTGAAGAAAAATTGTCATCACAATGTTTTGACCCATCTCACCAACGAACTTTACTCCGTCAGGGTATGTGATACCATGTTTCGTCTAATTATACTTCTTCATTACCCAGTTGTCGATAAGGCTTTTATATTCCGTAAATGAAGAACGCCATATCCGTATTCGTAATGATTCCATTGGTGCTGGTTGAGATCCATTAATTTTATATTTAAACCCCATTTAATGTAATAATTCCATTAAAGTATTTCTTTGATACGGAAACTCATATTGGGTAGCTTCTGTTTTATTACGCATTGCATTGAGAAGTTTATTTGGCGTTGGAGTTATTTTATTTTTGATTTATATTATATGGAACACAAAAGCCACAATATACATTTACAGTCTTCTGCCTTGTTCTGAGCTAACTGCATTATATTTGCGGGCTCGTCTGAAAGTGAATACTATATGAACTTGTTCTCGGAGCACCGACTTAGATCTGTCAACAGCGCTGGCGTACCAACAACCAGCCGGGTGCTTCCAGACTGAAACACCTGACGCCTCCCGCTCAAGGTAGGTGCAAGTGGCTCTCAGTTGAGCGGACGTACTATATTTTATGTCTCACTTCACCATGTGCAACATATATGGAGTGAGTTTCGACAGTTTTATGAAGTGCGTGGTTACGAATTAAAAAGAGGAGCGCCAACTCAACAGATTGCAAACATTCTAAAGTATTGGGATATTAACATGAACAAATCAAATGGCGGTGATAAAACCTATGCTGTGGAAATCATATGGAATGTGTCGGCGAAAGTGATAAATGTAGGCCTAAATATTTTACCGTTTGTAGATGAATTTAAATGTGCTAGAAGTACAAGAAAGCCAAAAGGAAACAATTACAGAACATGCCAGAGAAAAGAAAGTTCAGAGCTGTAGTAATAAAATTAAATAGCCTAAATAAAATGAATATCAGTTGATGAATGATTTGTGTGATGAAAACACTCCTGCCACTTTGAAGGTAAAGTTTTTCCTTATTGCATAGCTAGATTAAATTACGTAATTTAGGTAGTAATGTGTTTTTCAAGTATAACGCTACTTTATTCAACACTATTTTTTTTTTCAGAAGTTGCCGAAACTGTTTCTAAAACAATAATTTTCATCAATTCGGTAGCATCAAATATGCAGTAATACAGTTCATTGGCATATAAAATAATGTAAGTTAAGTATTTTTAATGGCATTTTATGAATTTTATTTATATTCTAGTATTTCCGTCCCATTCGGGAATTAGTCCTAATAAATGCCACTCGAGGATCTCAACTTCCTAGATAAAAATTCTCTCGCTACTACGTAGTCCCAGAATTTTAAAAGTAATCTCACATCCTCAACTGGTATTACCTACTCGTATGATAATCCCAAGCGAACGTTTCTCAGCCAATCAACGAGCTCATTGATACAAGAGTGACCAATGAGGATCGGATTACACTGATAGTTGATAGTTAAAAGCATGGTGCTCAAAATTAGTAAGTGATGATTTTTTCCTCTTACGTTCATTTGTTTCATTTGTATCGTCTCTGCTTTGATGTATCAGCAATCAAGAAATTACGTGAAACTTGCACTCTCTACGCAACAATAATTAATTACAATTGCACAGTTAATTACTATAAGTAGGAATGTTTACAATAAAATTAAACATATTGAAAATTATAGATAAGCAATGATAAAAGAGTTTAAAATAAAGTATCGTTATAAACACAGTCTAGTATATACAGTCACGAAGCTTGAGTTGTTGAGGGTGCTAGGAACAATAGACTGTGCCGGTACTTTTTCGCATTGTTTGTAATGGGGCGATAGTAGCGATTCTAGTGGTTAGCAACTATATATGCATGCATATTTCCTACATATAGAGCTTTGTGGCTGTATATATACTAGACTGTGTTATAACCTCAAATGTTCAGTTGTTATTATTCCAAGGAGCCATTTTATTCTTATCATCTCTGCTTCGATTGGACTGTTTTTCTGGATTTATTATTATAACCTCGATGTTTAGTTGTTCGCTTTGGAATTATCTTGCTGAATACAGTTGTTCGCATTAATTTATCTTGCTTACAGGAATACAATCCTAGGGAGATGATAATCGGACAGTATCCTACCACAGATGTAATTTAATGGTTAGTTACAGCTTACAGAGGAAGTAAAATTTCAGGTAAAATATTAAGATTTTTTCCCTCTATTAGTGCATCTTGTACAATAACGAAAATTAGTATGTATAAAACACTGTCCTTTTGCTATATGAAAAAAATATTTTTACGGTTTAAAAATACTTACATTTTTTTTTTTTCAAAATTCAGTTCGCTGTGCAGTGATGAAGCGTTTCCCACATAACTCAAAAACTATCCAACATTCTGTGATGAAATTTTTCGTGTGAATTTATGTATATCATATCTACAATATGATGCAAGATCACTTCTCTACCTTTGATAGGGCGTCTGATAAAAATAAATGCATTTCAAAATGGTTAAATATTAGTACTTCCTTCTAAAACAAAATTAAAAAAAAAATATATATATTATTTATTAAGAAATGAATAGGCTAATTGCATGATTGTAAAGATGAGTTTCAGCAATAAAATGAAAGAGAGAGAACATGAAAAAGTTAACAAGTTTATGAGTTTGAGGGAAACGCTTCATTACTGCACAGTGAACTGCCACCATTATGAATTAAAATATATGTATAAATAATTGTTTTTAATATATATATACTTTTTTCATATAGCAGAAGGACAATGTTTCACACATACCATTTTTCGTTATTGTACAAGATACAGTAATGGAGGAAAAAAATGTTGAATATTTCCAAACATTTTACAGCTGTAAGCTGTACCTAACCTCTTAAACTCATGTTTGCTGTCATTAGATAATTATTTCTCGATGTTCGGTTTCGAAATAATTACCATGACAGCAAACATTCATTAAGCTCAATTAAATTACTGGAAAAACCCTCAGCACTCGTATTATAGAAGATGTTTCGTGCATTAGTGAATTAATTAATGGTAAGGCTGAGGAAAAGAGCTACAGATAAAACATCACTGAGTATGAGTCTCACTCGCTAACCTCAACCATACCTTTGGCCTACTGGGGGATGTGGAATCATCTCCAATCAAGCTTTTGGATAACTGCTTTCGTCATGTTAGCGGAAGTGTGGGCGTGCATTATTGTGTTGCAGCAGTACTTGATACAGTCTTCCCGTTTGTTTTCTCAAATTACGGCCGCAATGCATCTAAGTTGTTGATAATAAATGCCAGCAGTTATGGTTACATTTCTGGAAACAATTCGTAGTATACGATGCCTTCTTTATCCCACCAGACGTATAACATCATTTTCTGTGGGCGGACACTTACCTTTATATGGTTTTTTGTGTGCTGAAACCAGCGTATAGATAATTATAGAGTATGAACACTTCGCGTCGGTACCTTTGATGTAGCAGGATTGATTTCAGTGACCTTCAAACCAGTTTGAGCGTGAGATTCTGCTTTCTCCCAGGAGTTGGCACTGACATCACACCAGCTAGCAGTCGACACAGCGGATATATAACAGATACAATTCATACATCTAGATACGTTATGTACTCAAAATAAATTGGACCCATGAAATAATAAATCCGTCATTAACTGTAATGTGTCGACTCTAGACTTCCTTTGTAATGAGAGTTGAGACGTTGGCCCCAACAAAATTAAAATATGTAATGATTTGATACCACTGAAAATGGAAAAACAGAACTGTTATGAGAAGTAAAACCATACTGTATACCTTATTGTATACAAATATTAAACTAATTTGATACATAATTTTATAATGTATTATATTATTTTATAATATAATTCATTATATCTAACATATAAAAAATTATTACAACTACTTTGTTACTGAGAAATAAGGAAAAGCTATTAACTTGAATTTATTTGAAGAAAAGCGTTACTGGATTATGCAATAAGGTAGGCGATGTTTGGATCCTGTGTCTGAACTCTACTCTCAATTATTATCTTAGCGTATTCTCGATTACACTAACCTCTAGCGCTTGAAAGTTAAACGCCGGCGCACAGAGAAACAAAACACAGGATAATTCGCTCAGTGTCCATTGTTTGTAATCCCTATTCGCTGTTGGTCCTGCGCCGTTGAAAAGGACTCGCATTACGGAATGCACATTTCTTGGGGGAAGAAATTTTCTCATGAAATTTGATTTCTGCCCACCCAGCATCGTGATGCACTTGGGGAGCTACGATAGGTAGCGAAATCCGGCTGCGAATACCAGCTATAACGCCTGGGGGATCATCGTGCAACCACACGATCTACCTCCATTCTGGTTGGATGATCGTCTGCTTCGGCATGTGGGCGTGAGGCCAGCAGTCGGCTGATCGGTATAGGCCCTTCACGGGCTGTAGCGCCACGGATTATTATTCGCTGTTGAAACGGCAGAACCATTTCTTGCAGTGATTTCTCCGATGGCATTCTCTCCGTGCATGACACAAATGTTTCGAGCCGCTTCCGCTACCTTTACTCCTCTATTAACTTGAGAAGAATATGTCGGAAGTGTTCTTTTTTTCCACTTGGCACAAACTTTCTTCAAATCCGCAAAATTCAAAGGGTATTTAGAAGCACAACATTCCAAATAACAAATGGCAAATAATGAACGATAAACAATTTCCCAACAACGCAGTGTTGTGATGAACAAAAACACTACAAACTTATACATTATAAAGGAAATTATGGGTGGGTGCTAAAATACGTCATGGACAAGACGATTAGACTTTTCCAAGATGACGTACTAGTTACATGTGGTCTGATCAGTTTTAGGTTAGATACGACGAATCTACAAGCAACCATGGAGAAATACAATCCTCCATAGGGTGAGAGCGGCGATGTTTTTGACGGTGACAACCAGAGTGCTGCATTGGAGTTAAATCGCTTGCTTGAACTCGGTCGAGTGTCGCACCCTCGAGTGAGATACGATCGGTCGTGATACGCTCGTTATAAATCAAGGTCATCTCACCGACATGTCATATCTTGTATGGAAGGCGACAGATAAGATACACATATGTTTTGCTCACACGGTAAAAATAAGGCTTTATTTTCTGCGTTTGTGACAAACGTTTAATGGAACAGTCAATGGAACGTACCAAAACAATAGTATGAAAAACTTCGATATACAGTTATTATTGCTAATTAATAATTATTCAATATATGATTTACCACATGATAGGTCCATACATAGTGCTCCGCCTATATACTGCGACAATGTGGAAACGTTTTACAAAATATTATTGATATAGCAGTAGATTAATAACAATATTAGTACAGAGATAACGTCACAGAAAATATAATAAAACGAATAATCATGCTGGCTGCACAACTGTTACAGACGCAAAGATTGATACACTAATTATTAGAGATTATTATTATTATTATTATTATTATTATTATTATTATTATTATTATTATTATTATTGCTAGAAAACTTGGTACATTTCTTGCATTATCGTGATTGTGTTCTCCGTTTATAATAATTAAATTTACATCCAATAACATCTATCAGATGTGGCAAAAACAAAATCACTTCTGTGTGGGGGGGAAAAAAACATTTACCCACAACATTAAATTTTAGAGCAAGTTTTGTAGTTGTACTATGGAGAGGTTAGTTAAACACTGCAAAGTTTTGAAATGATAAACATCTATGATGTTACTACACAGTTCATCACTGTAACAAGAACGAATGTCTAACGCTCGGCTTATACCGTTCGAGGAATTTATCGCTCGTGACAATTTTACCCATCATGCATGTGCGCTACCTATCGGATTATGCTATGAACTACTTGGCTCTCGAGCGAAAACGTCCGATGCAGATCTCTGGTGACAACATTCATTGTGATCAACATTGTGCAACTTATCGTTTTTAAGACTTGGAAATAAATCATACTTACTTACTTACTTACTTACAAATGGCTTTTAAAGAACCGACGGTTCATTGGTTCATTGCCAGCGGTCCCTATCCTGTGCAAGATTAATCCAGTCTCTATCATCATACCCCACCTCCCTCAAATCCATTTTAATATTATCCTCCCATCTACGTCTCGGTCTCCCTAAAGGTCTTTTTCCCTCCGGTCTCCCAACTAACACTCTATATGCATTTCTGGATTCGCCCATACGTGCTATATGCCCTGCCCATCTCAAACGTCTGGATTTAATGTTCCTAGTTATGTCAGGTGAAGAATACAATGCGTGCAGTTCTGTGTTGTGTAACTTTCTCCATTCTCCTGTAACTTCATCCCGCTTAGCCCCAAATATTTTCCTAAACACCTTATTCTGAAACACCCTGAACCTATGTTCCTCTCCCAGAGTGAGAGTCCAAGTTTCACAACCATACAGAAGAACCGGTAATATAACTGTTTTATAAATTGTAACTTTCAGATTTTTGGACAGCAGACTGGATGATAAGAGATTCTCAACCGAATAATAACACGCATTTCCCATATTTATTCTACGTTTAATTTCCTCCCGAGTGTCATTTATATTTATTACTGTTGCTCTAAGATATTTGAATTTTTCCACCTCTTCGAAGGATAAATCTCCAATTTTTATATTTCCATTTCGTACAATATTCTGGTCACGAGACATAATCATATACTTTGTCTTTTCGGGATTTTGGAAATAAATCAGGCTGTTTAAAATAGTCGAGCGTTAATAAAAATCAATTTTTATAATGAAATCGGTTGTAATGTTAATTATAGCTCAATAAAGGTGATTTTTTTTTACCGCTACCAGTTTTCTACATGGACAATTTTATGTGGTTCAATCAAGAACACGACTGCAAGACAGATCCCTATAAAGTTTATTATATAACAATGCAGGTAACACGGTTATCTTTTAAAAAAATATAACATTTATAATGTTTATTGAACAATACAGTTTTTATTTTCTGCATTCCTTTACAGAGATACATTCCCAGAACATTTAACTTTCATGTAAAAAAGAATGCTTGAATTTGATTTAATATTTTTTAATTAGAATGACGTTTTCGAAACATTTATCAGTGGTGCCATTTAGGTAACTAGTTTCCTAAATAGCATCTGCGGTTTCTTAAATCGCACCTCTTTATCTGCAGGAACAGGATGAAGGAAAGCTTTTAATATTATTGAACAGTATTTAATATGAATAATGTAATAAATGCAAATTACAAGTTTATTGAAATTAATGGAAGAGAGTAACGCATCTTCAAATGAAATTGAAAAAAATAAAGCATAAATTACCTGACATTTAAACTGGCTGAATGCGTTTTTTATTCTTACACATTTGCCATATTATGCTTCACTAGGCACTTCAGAATGTAAACTGCGTCACCTTTTTTCCACCTTTTCATGATATAGCTGTCTGAAATGGTTTGAACATAGAAACATATAAAGGCTTGGCTCTGAGTATTATGACGAGAAAGCTGAAACAGGAGCACACCATTTTCCCGAGATAATCTAGCTTCTAAATTTTTTAATGGGTCATATAGCTAAACATACAGAAGCAGCACTTTTTCTATGGCAAGTTTTAGTGGCAAATAAAATGTTTGACTATTCGACAAATAGTTCACTGTTGATGTAACCTGACTCAGAGCAAACAAATAACGATCCTGGAGGAGCACCAGCTGATAATGTAGGATGGACTATTTGACGTTTAAAAATTATCACAGGTGGCAAAAAATACCTGGTGCGCTTGTACAACACTCACTTGTTGTACTAACGCCCTTTACACCACTTGATATTGCCCCCACCTGATGCATTTCTTGTTCAGCTAAAATTTTTGGGGACTTCTTTCATACGACTAGAATTGCTGCAGTTGCTCATATCGCACCGGTGCGAATTAGGCACCTACAGAGTGGTGCGAATTGAGAAACTACGTCATAAGTTATTATTTACTTCATTCTAGCCTATAATCACCACATGTTCGAAAATCGTACTAAGTTAAATGTTCTTTAATATTTAAACCAATAACATCTTAAGATTATGGATTCCTTTGCATACAAATCCGTTATTTAGTTACAAAATGTTAGCTAAATATACATCCACGTGAGCGATTATATTAGATATACTATCACCACGCTGCTGATACAAAGAAGTGGCAGAAATCAAGTAACATGGTGGAAGTTCATACGGTAGATTGTAACAATACCACTAGATGCTACACTACTACAGTAACTTGTTTTAAACTAGCAGTGGTGTCATTTTGGAAGCAGTGCGATTTATGCTACTCTACCCTACCTCAGCAAGTGGTCGTCGAGGTTCGATCACAACCTCTGAACCTTGTTAAAAATAATTTGTAAACTTTCAGTGAAACTACAGTATTATATATTAGGTCGCTAAACTTTCTTAATGATACCAAGTTTGAATACTGTACACTGATGATTGAATGAAGATTCTCGCAAGCTAAAGTTGCCACAAGTCTCCACCTCAGGTCCAACATTATTTTATTCGAAAATTTACAGTATCTCATTTGTAGTAGTGTCTCAGAGAGCTCCGTCCGAAGTTTAGCTGAGAGAACGTGACAGAACTAGATAAAGTATAAGAGTTTTGGCGAATGTTTTGAAAAAAGAAGTGTAGGAAAAGCGGCCGGATGTTGTTGAGAAGGCCATTAACATAACAAGACGGTAACTTTTCTTCTCAAACTTCGATTAAACGAAATTAAAATAAAATAGTGAAATGTTACCTAACAACAAGTGGCTTGGTGCCAGTTCCCATACTTAGAAGCCACTAATAGTGTAGACCGCTGAAAGGATAACCACAAGATCGATTAAGTGAGAGAAATACTTCTTGGGAGTAGTTCAAAACTAAAAATGAAAAGTTAAATATCTTCTTGAGTCCTGTACCACTCTATAATTATTATGTCTACAGCCCAAGAAAGGATTTAAAAACTGCTACAAGTTTTTTCTAAAGATCCATCCACTTCATCAATTATTACAGCGATTGACAAGAAACTGAACGCCTTTCATCAGTCGTGCTTATTCCAAGTGGATATATAATTAATTTTTTTGTTTCCGACACGTAGGATACATGAAAACATAACTACATTACACCTCAAGCTTTATTCTTGGTACTGTACCGCAGGTTCTTTCTATGAAGTATTAAAACTTTATCTTACGGAATGAGAAATTCCACGTAACTAAGGAGATTGTACAGACTGTGTAGTTTACTACTAGTCCATATTGTTACATAATCCACAGTTTTTTTGTCGATATTTAATTTGTGTCCTAGTTCCCTTCAAGCTTAGAATTTATAAAACCGGTTCATCTGTATGGTTCTGAATCTTGGACTCTCACTTTGAAAGAGGAACAGAGATTAAGGGTCTTTGATAATAAGGTACTTAGGAAAATATTTGTGTCCAAATGGGACAAAGTTACAGGGGAAAGGAGAAAGTTACACAACGCAGACCTGCACCTGACATCATTAGGAACATTAAATCCAGACGTTTGAGATGGGCAGAGCATGTAACACATATGGGCAAATCAAGAAATGCATATAGAGTCCATGTTGAATCTTTCGTACACTACTTTTAACACTTGAATATAAATAATTGATTAAATGGCGATCTTACTCGTGTTAATTATGTAAGCATGTGCGGCTTACAGCTGTTTCGGTGATACTTGACACCATCCTCAGAGTCTTCTGTGGGTGCGTTCGTGTGATGAAGAGTTGTGTCAAATAGTGTGTGTGTGTGTGTGTGTGTGTGTGTGTGTTCTGAAATATACAGACACACTAAAACACACCCTAATCAAATTCTCAACACACACACACTATTTGACACAACTCTTCATCACACGACAGGCAGCGAAGTTGAGATGGCGCCGAGACACAGAAGGCTCTGAGGATGGTGTCAAGTAGCACCGAAACAGCTGTAAGCCGCACATGCTTACATAATTAACACGAGTAAGATCGCCATTTAATCAATTATGCATATAGAGTGTTAGTTGGGAGGCCGGAGGGAAAGAGACTTTTGGGGAGACCGAGACGTAGGTGGGAGGATAATATGGATTTGAGGGAGGTGGGTTATGATGATAGAGACTGGATTAATCTTACGCAGGATAGGGACAGGTGGCGGGCTTATGTGAGGGCGACAATGAATCTGCAGGTTCCTTGAAAGCCATTTGTACGTAAGTAAGTAAGATCCTTCCAAGCCCTTCTGCACCGGGCGATACTAGACCAGTGAGCTCCTGCTAGTTCCTTGAAGAAGTCTGCCCAACTTCTTCGTGACCTGCCTTGGGTCCTCTTGCCTGTGCAGGGGTCCCACATGATGGTTGTCTGTGCCAATCTGTCCTGTTGTTGTCTCGTCACATGCCCTCCCACTTCCAATTGGTTGCTGCCCATTGTCCGATGTACTCCGAAGCTGTGAATTCTTGGAGCCCCTTATTGGAGATCCTATCTTTCGCTGTTATGTTTCGTACCTTCCTTTCAATTCTTCTTTGGCATGCTTCCATGTTTTGTGTCTTTACATAAGGAACCAAGTTTGGCATCCGTACAGCAGCACTCGTAGGACGCAATTATTGAGTGCCCCTATTCTTTCTTATTTCTTAGGAGGCCTAGGCATAGCACTTATTAATTAATTAATTCATTCATTCATTGTTTAGTGAGGATTGGTGTCTTAAGGACAGTATCTGAAGATGATAAAGAACAAGCCTCATGGAAGACTTATCACAAAGGATATTTCGCTTGCTACATCACATGTACTGTCAGTGACTCAGGAGAAGACGAGAGCGGACTGAGGAGGAAGGGATGTGAACAGATAACGTACGACAACACGTGAAATATTTGTATTGCAGTAAGCGGAAACATTAGGTCTCCTTCTGTTCAACTTAGCTTTAATTTCCATACGCATTGTTACTCATGTTTCCTGCACGAGTAATAACCTGGCTACTGGGATGCTTATCTGAGCGATGTTTATAATAATCAGCAGCGATAGTCAAGAAGGTCACATTCTTTCCGCTCGTCTTCTCCTGAGTAACGGACAGTAGTTATTGCCCAGCAAAGAGCTAAAGAATACCAAGGGACCAAGATAATCCACAAAGTACTGTACTGTAGACCTATTTCTCAACGGAACTGTCTGTGACAGACACGATCAGGACATACTGTGCCAATGTAAAGGATTCTGACAACATGATTAGAAAACTGACACCGGCTCAATAGAGTTCCTGGGTAGCTCAGTTGGTAGAGCGTGGATGTGTTTAGCCAAAGGTCCCGGATTCGATACTCGGCACCGGAACTATTTTTCCCTTGAAATTATTCAACTACTGCGTTATCTAGCGTCGATGAAATTTGTGATAGCGAAATGATATTTGGAGAGATGAGACAGAGGATTCGCCATAGATTACCTGACATTCGCCTTAGGGTTGGAGAAAACCTCGGAAAAAACCGAAGCTGGTTACCAGCGCAAGCGGGAATCGAAACGACGCCCGAGCGCAACTCCGAATCGGCAGGCAAACGCGCTACCGCCTGAGCTACGCCAGTGACCATGACTTGAAAATGCGTTGGACAGCAGCAGTCAAAATTTTCATCCTCACCGTCAGACGAGGACTCGATACTTGATGCACAATAACTACTCGAAGCATCACCGTCTTCAAGACTTTCGATGACGTCAACCTCCCCATCGTCATCAGAAAGGTTCTGGTCATCCTTCGTGAACAACGTAGCATCACAATGTCTCACATCATTATTTCTTCTAACAAAATTTTGCATACATCATGATCGGGCAGATTTATACCTACAACAGCCATAGTGTAGTCGCTAATCAGACCGCAAAACAAAGGGAGTTAATCGCTGAAGCATTAGTTAAATCTGGCCGAAAAAATTAAGAACTGGTCTAAAGAGTGTCATACATAATCTACCACTAGGTAGCATAAGAGTAAATTATGAGTGTTTGTCCGTAATAAATTATAAACCGCACAAAATGTAGTCTTGGGGTCAATGCTGTCTCCCCGGTACTAAATGTAAATCAATATTTCAGAAACAGAAAATGATAGACGAGAAATATTTTACGGGAATGTCATTAACCTAAAACAAATAAAAGTCAAAAAGAAAAAATATATATATAATTTTTTTGTAGGAGATACGAAAGATTTGTTTAATGCGTGGGGTCACCATTGACCCCACGATAGTAGGCGGGTTAAATGAGTAGGTAAATGAATGAATGAGTGAATAAGTAAATTACTGTAAATGAAATAAATAAGTAAATAAAACGTAAATAAATAAGTGACAAAAACGTAAATAAATAAAAAAATTATAAAAATAAATCTAAGGTTGAAATGAGTACGTGTAAATTATGCTTGCTTTACTTGGAGAAAAATATATTTTCTTCCTTGATTAATAGCAGAAAGACTTGCTGAAGTCTGCAATCACTATTACATTACTAAGCGAAAACACGTCTTCAGTATCGACCTTAAAACATGCATTCTTATTATTTTGTCGTTGCATTAGGTAGATCCTGTTACGGAGTATCACTACTACCTTCATGCATTAAGCAGTCTTATTTGTATACGCCTTTTTATATGGAAATATGGTAGAATTTGATACCCTTAGTTACTACGTTTAGTAGAGTATGTCCCAGAATACCCGATTTCATTAAAAAATTGCATGAAGCAGATTTTGAACCGGATCCCCTTAATTCTTTTTGTATCAAATATATAAATTCTGTATTTCGACAATGTGGGTGAGTTCCCATTCTAATGATGATAACAGAACATTTTTGTGTAAACAAAAACATATTTCACAAACATCGTTTAATTGAATTAATATAAATGTGTTATAATTTGTTTAACAATTGAATGTATATAAATTTATTATACACTAGAACCCCGATTATTCGTCACCCTATTAACCGAGCGACGGATTATCCGACTGTCTTTCTATCACTTTTTTTCTCTCTTTCTCTCTTTTTACTGCCGAAAGAAACATGCAAGAAACTTAGTACCGTGGTTTCCCTAACTATGGTCCACATTTGTCACATTTTTCTTTGTATATTCAATACTATTCATCCAGAATAAGTGAAATTTTGGCTTCGGACTCTTGTAAGTGTACATTAAGTAAAAAATTGACATATGTGTTTGAAATTATTTAATTACAAGTGTTGAAAAAATAATAAGTACATAGTTGTATTCTGAGTTGCCCAACTATGGTACACTTATATATTCATGCTTGAAAACATGAATGGGCTATAGCTGGATCTGTAATTATTCGTAAACCAATAAATTGAGTTTCTAATTTAAGGGTAGAAACATAATCGAGCACAGAAATATTAAAAATAAATGAAAAGTACATGGATTTTTTTATTAGTACACGCTGCATAAACACACAATAAACAAGTGAAATCTGAAAGTCATTTTCCTGCAATAATGAACAACTACACTCACCGGCAAAAATACCGGCCCACCTAAAGTTTCTCAATTTTTTTATGAGGTGAGAATCAGAAAACCCATTATGAAATGAAGAAAACATTGCTTCCCAAAAAAAAAACTTTTTTATTATCACTTGCGCTATTATTTTCAACGCCAAACAATGGATATAATTAAAAGGTGTAAAAACTTACAAATTGTTTCAATTTTCTTCCAAATGTTCAACTGATTTTGTGGCCACCCAGATGTTACTAATAGCGGATATTGCCTCCCCTCAGTAATTGCCGATTCTTTATATACATGAAACAACAGCTCCTTTGTTCTTCACTTCCAAAACTTTCCACGGCCACAATTCCTCCTTATAAGTAACTACCATATAACTATGTGCCTTTAGCATTATTTTAACAGATTTCGTCTTCTTTTCCACATCTGACTCACTATCCGTAAATATGGAGAGTACACCGGAAACATCATAATCTGTATCCAATTCAATTTCATCGCTGTCATAGTCACTTACAGGGACGGTTGTGATCCTTCTACCCTGAAGTTTTCGTTTTACCGGACCATCATTCGTGCTAGTACCATTGATGCTGGAACAGCCTGTTTCTTTATTTACTGGACTATAATGTTAAATGGTGTTTTAGAATATACTGAGATACCGTATTTGCAGAAGTAAATAATCAAATTGTTCACATTTCATTAAACAAATATTTCAAAATGAAATACAACTATGGTCCACGAAAAATTGTGGTACATAGTTGAGGACTGACTTGTAGCCTTGAGGTTAAACATTTTTCACGCAGAGTCCTTAACCTCTGCCAGTCTAATTATTACGTGAAAGTAAACAATATATAGCCAGGTTTAATTGTACAAAAAAATCATATATTTATAACGTACCAATTCTACAGAGGAGAGCTTAATAAAACAGAAAATCACAAACTGAATGATTTCGTGTCTCCACACATTCAATAGAACGATGCACACTGACCTTGTTAAGCATCCATTTCATTGCCACGTCTAATGGTAGATAGAAGCATCTATGGGGAACATAATTCCATGACAGTGGCGCCTTAAATGGCAAAACACCGAACTCTTGGGGGACTAAGTAATACATAATGCGTTTTGGACCATAGTTGGGTGCCTGGACCATAGTTATGGGAAATTACAGTACTATACCTTATATTAGTACCTATTTCCTCTAGTGTTTTTTATTACAAGTTTTTATCGTTACATAGTACTATTTCCAGCAATAGGAACAGTTACTTGAAGGTGTTTTTCCCAACTTTTAAAATAATCACTGTCTGCTTTCAAAGAAGTAGTCCCAAGAACTTCCACACAATGTATAGCAAACCTATGCAGCTTTCAGTCCTAGTCATACTGTTCGAATGCCCGTACTTTATAACTTCTATGTAAGACAGCCGCGGCGAAAATGCGACTCACGAGCACATTGTGGCTCGCAGTGCTTTTCTCTCGCTTCCTACCTACAACCCCCACCCTCTTACACACTGGAGTCAAACTCCGTTCTATTTGTATTTGTCTCGGACCTGCGAGTGGCGTATCGTCGCAATATCTCTCTCGAAACCATGTATCTCTATAAAAACTAAAGTTTCAAGTAGGATGGGAGGATGCATTCTTTTGATTTACAATATGATGAAAATATTAAATGTATGATTTGTTCGCAAATATTACTAGGAAAACGGTTGTATAACATAAAACGTCATTATAATTTACTACATGTTACTGATGAAACATTAAAAGGTTAAGTGTTGTTGTTATTATTATTATTATTATTATTATTATTATTATTATTATTATTATTATTATTATCATTATTATCATCTCTGTACGTCGATTCTTTTACAGCAGATGTACGAATAATGCGGTTAGATTTTCAATTTAAACTCACAGATTTACAATGTGATGTTAAATGAAAGCTAGATGTAAGGACTTGACAGATATTGAACTTTTCAAATCTTTGGAAAAAAATAAATATTTGAAGCTTCGTTCTTTCGCTTGCTCTGTTGAAGCCATGTTCGCTGTAACGTTTTGAAAAATTATTTTCAACAATGAAAATAGTAAAATCAAATTTAGATCACGACTGACAGACAAATACCTTCGTGATCAACTACGATTGGCAGTAAGGGACATAATTCCTGATTTTGAAACTTTGTCGCAGAGACATTCTGAAGACAGTTAATTTTAGGTTGTGATAATGTGTCCTATGTTTTCTTGTTCATTTCTTTCTTCGTTACACGTCCTAAACATTAACTTCCCTTCGGTTGTCCGCCTCCCTCCATAAGTGCTATGCAAGTTGCAGCTTACACAGTGGCTCGGCGCACCATGGCCTTTTCGCCACGGCTGATGTAAGTTATCTTCCACTGGTGTTAAAAGTGTTTACTAAGTATCGAAATAAAAATGCAAATAATTGAGAGGTTTGGAAAAAGAGAAACCGCGACCGATTTCGCATCAGAATACGTGATTGCCGTTACAACTGTGCGCGATTTAATGAAAAATAAGGATAAAGCGTATAACGTAACTTATATAGATCTACAACAGGAGACCTCTACCTATCCTTCCGCAAACAACCATCATAAGGAATTTCCTTGGCCCTTATAAACCCGTCACTGACAACCAGAATTAGATTAGTGAACTTCTGATCCACCATCTAGCTTGTTAAACACAACATCACGGAGGAAATTCTTAGACTGTAGGATGCACTTATAATATTTTATGCTACAGATTATCCGATTATTTCGATTAACCGTCAGTCCACCCCTTCATTACTACGGATAATAGAGGTTCTACTGTACATTATATTTAATGAAAGTGTATATGATATTCTTAATATTAAAATGAAGACGTACAAATAAAGACTAAAACTATGGCATTTTGTGGCAAATCTCCTGTAAGATCTAAAATAGTAATAGGAAACAATATCATAGAACAGGTAAATAAATTTAAATTTTTGGGTGTTACCTTATCTTATAAAGGAGACTATGATCAAAAAGAAAAAAATATAAAAATTTAATTACATAAATGGAACAATAAGAAGAACCCTGAAATCAAAAGCTAGAAAAGATACATTGTTAAAATTTTATAAGGTGATGTCAGTGCCCAGTTTACTTTATGGAACGAAACATGGGTTATGAAAAAGAGAGATGCCTCTAGATTACAAACAAATGAGATGAAATTTTTGAGAAGCGTAGCAGATTACAGGAAAATAGAACATAAAAGAAACGAAGAAATAAGAGAAGAACTTGAGATATATGAATTAAACAACAAAATAGAAGAATATAGAAATACATGGATGTCTCACATTTCAAGGATGCAGGAGGACAGGATACCATATAAGTTTTGGAAATATAAACCTCGGGGAAGAAGAGATATTGGAAGACCAGCCAAAAGATGGATGGACCAATTTCAGTAGCTGCTACAGGAATCAATTTCCTAATGCATGAAGGATGATGATGATGACGTAGAAATAATGAACGCTTTCTGTTGATTAGTTTCATTCACTTTAAAAGTCATTGTGTGATATCTCATATCCCACTATACCTCTGGAGCCTCAAGGAATTTTAGCTTCTCTTTGCGGTAGAGTCTCCCACCTCGAAGACAAACGACGCTATATACACATCACTTCAGCTACTAAACTTATCTGTAGTTTAAAGAGTGAGGGGAGCAATTTAAAATCCTCGTCTTCCTCCTCTTTCCACGCCCTCACGTGAGCAGCGTGAGAGGAAGCTCGGTGAAGACTAGTTGATAAGATTTGAATTAGCTATACTGCGAAGCGGAGAAGTGCTTGCTCTAACATAGATGGCTCTGACATAGCTCTTAAGCAAAGACTTCACCAGCCGGCCTCTTTACTCTTGCCTAATTAGCCTTGAGAGGCGGGGTGCAGGTTATAATCCCGAGGGATTGTATTATTTTTTATATTGCTCGTAAACGCTGAGCGTCGAGTGGAGCTGTTGCGTCTGTAATCAAGTCAAACACGATACGATTCCTTTTATTTCCTCCTTAAGAGAACTCGTTTCCTAGAAAACATCTTAGTTTAGTTCCTACGTCTTTTACATCGGAATAAAACTGTTGTAAAAAGTACGGAATAAAAGCATCATAAAACACATTTCATCTTATCTAATTGTTATGCTAATGGTTTTTGTTGAAGACTAGGAAAGAAATAGGCTTACGTGAGTTGTCGGAGAGAATGCCGATTGCCATCGATGCTTTTAAATTAATAAAAGTAATGGGGGGAAAAATATTTTAAAATTAAATTTTCAGTTATGCCAATAATATTTGCATAGGCTATCATAAGGTTTCATTTTTCAGCATACGAGGTAATGTTCCAAAAGACCTTTACTCTGGAGAAAGCTAAAGTCCTTGATTTCAAATGACTGCTGGAATAATACATACATGCATGCATACATACATACATACATACATACATACATACATACATACATACATACATACATACATACAGGGTGATTCACGAGGAGTTACCGACACTTACGTCGCTTATTTCCGAAGTCATTCTGCGCAAAAGATATCATATAAACATGTGTCCTAATCTACGTAAAGATTATTATTATTTTTGGTCCTACAGACTATATCTGTTATGGTAACAATTAATATTAATAATAGCGCTTAGTACGTAAAACCAAGGACTCGGGTTCGATCCCCGACGCCGGCGCGAATTTTCTCCTCTAACAACAACTATTGTTACCATAACAGATAAATTCTGTAGGACCAAAAATTAATGTTTACGTAGATTCTTACTAACTTATTAAAGGAATAATACTCCTGAATAATTCATTCTTTATCTGTAATAACTTATTCTTTTACCTTTAAAACTAAAGACAAAAGTTATTTTACAAACAACTTCAAATTAGTGTGACTCTGGAAATATCGAGAATAGGACTCATGTTTATATGACAATTTTTGCTAAAAATATCTTTGGTAATATGCTCCGTTAGTGGCGAAACTCCTCGTGAATCACTCTGTATACACCGGGTGTTTCAGACCACCCGTATCAGCCTTTTTCTCGAAAACTATATGATACTGGTTGTTTATAAAAAATTTAATAACCAGAACCTATGTAAAGAAACGATTGGTATTAGTACCATTTCCCGTAACAAACCAGAAGTAGGGTAACTGTGATCAACTTCGAAATTTCAAACGGGAACATAGGTCATTGAAAGTACCATTGGAAAGTACTTTTAAAATGAAACAATTTTTACTGAAACTGTTTTCTCTAACTTTTATGCGTATGGTTTACTCACAAAAGCGACAAAAATTATATATGGTAGTCTCTTTAGTTAGGCTCCTTAATTTTACGTTGTGTACTCAGAAGTGCTGCACTAGTAGTACGAAATTTAAAAAAAAAATACTACTGTTACAATTCTAACACTAAGAGTCAGAGTTATGTATGGATACTAACATTAAGACAGAAAATAAGAACTGAAGGTGCAGAGATAACATTACTCTGATAGCAGAGTTTTCTTCGCTGCCTGATTATAAGATAAACTGTTAAAAACAATAATTCAAGTTGTCTTCAACTAAATAGATACACAAATATAAAAATATAAAGCACACAGCCACTGAGTACGGGTTCCTGTTCAGGGATCCTTGGTGAAACAAAAACGGCAGAATTTCAAATGTTCACTGTAACAAGACAATGAGCCACATCTGAATGCTGATATTATTAGTAGTTAGGCCATGAACCAATGTAACCTTTGTGACAACTCCCAATGACGCAATCTCTCTTCGCTACGGAAATGAGGGCGCCGAATTTATGTACAAAATTATCATTGCCGCGCGAATATTCTCAGTAATATCTCGGCATTGAGAGCAGCTACAGACCTGTGCAACCACTAGTTTTATTTGTAATCGCGAGTTCTGTAATATTGAAGTGGTAATAGATATATACGCTATTCTTTGAGTGAACCATAGTGAAAAATTTGTTGTGAGCTGGTACTAATATCGGAATTTCACTTCATATGAAGATAAATAAATACTGCATACCCTTCATTAAATAGTTCTCTTATCATAGACCGATACCCTCCATTTGTAAAGCAAAGCACACAAAAGAAAATTCAAATCAACACAATTGTAGTTTCCTTCCCGCAACTGGTTGACGTAGGCCATTCTAACTGCCGGCGTATTCCTGCTACAGGTCAGAAGTTTTTACGAAGAATTTAAAGTTTGTTGTTTTGTTTTGTTTTGATGTTTTGACAGCAATAAATAGCTAATATTATTTATTTCTTCAGGAGCGGAAGGCAAGCAAAACGCATGTCATCGATATTTTGTGTTAGAAGGCTCTATTCAATTCAATTCCAGTTACAGATAAAATCGTATTTAGAACAAATCAATCTCATTATTTATTCGCCGGAATATGCGCGAATACACAGACGCATGTACGCAAAATTTATGTGTAGCGTCGTAAAATGAACCAATTAGAAAGTTATCATTATCATCATCGTCATTATCATAACAGGGATTAGACAATGGTGCCTGGTCCATCTTCACAATTTTTTAGGTCCATCGTTTCCTTGAACGTCCGATATCCCTCCTACCTATAGGCTTATAATATGTAGATACTACAACTAGGATTCTTTCTTTATTCATTTGGGTCAAATCTATTCTCTCACAACCCTTAACCCTATAGACGAATCTCATTTCTGCCGATTCTAGTCCTATTTTGCTTCTATATCTTTCTCTTATTATCTAAGACTCACTTCCAGACATATCTTGTGAAGATTCATTGTTGTATCTTTTCTAGTCTTGTTTTGAAATGTTCTATTAATTACACAAACCTGCGATGGAAAAACTCCTTAAAACATTTTAGCTCTCCTCTAAGTATTTTTGTGTGCTGAAGTCAGAAATGACATCAGAAATGTCACATCACGCACCATTTTTACACAAAACTATATTTTTTTTATAGTATTAATATAGGCCTAGTGGTGATTTTGCAGCATCTATATCCCAGTGCTCTAATGTAAAATTTTGTACAAACCTGTTGATGAGAATCAGAAACATAGTGTAGAGGGCTGTGCGATATAGAAAGTGAAAGTCATGAAGAGTTTACCAGTTTCAACTCAATGATTTAATAAGAGATTTAGGATTACCCAAGGAAAAACTGAACTCTTATGCTCCAGGTTAAAAGAAATGAATTTCCTGACGTCAGGAACATTTCTTCTTTGGTACAGGAGTACAGGAGAAAAATTTATTCCCTACTTTTCACAAGAGGGTGCCTTACAGAGACCGGAAAACCCTCTTTCAGGCTTGCCCATACCCGTTTTGCTTCGTGAGTGGGCTAACGCATGCTACTTCTCCCTGCCTTCAACCTTCCCTCACAAGCAGACAGGCAGTGTCGTTACACGTCACGTCATCCTATTAGTCCCGAAAGGACTGTTGTGTTTCACCAACCTCCTCCAGACTGTGCTGCTTTCAGATGCATGATAAATATCGGCCAAGCCATTCAAACCTGATAGGAAGCATACAGATATAGACAAACTACTAAAAACTTAATTTGTTGTCTTCTGAAACGTACCGACAAAGACAAAGACAAAGAAAAGTATTTTTCGTCAACATAATATCCATTATATGCCAACAGTTATTATAAATTACTAGCACTTTCCTTTTCATAAATTTAATGCAAACCCTTCAAAATTTCAGCTTCAATAAATAAAAATGAAACTGTCACTTTGAAGTTAAATAGCAAATCAATATTCTGAAGAACAAAAACTTTTTCACATTTTACAGGTCTTCATAAGGCTTTTAATTGTTGATGAGGAAAAAGTTAAAATGGAATATTTTCCTATAATTGTTGTTATTCATAATAATTGTTATCAATATCTTTTCAACATATTTCCTTCCCTTCCCTTCCCTTCCCTTCCCTTCCCTTCCCTTCCCTTCCCTTCCCTTCCCTTCCCTTCCCTTCCCTTCCTTCCCTTCCCAACTACTCCCAAGTTACGAAATGTTACTATTTTGTTGAGTCAGATACACTTTGCAGGAATATGAAATGTATAATATTGTCTTATTGTTTTATGAATTCTGTAGCGCAATAAATTGTAAGACTGTGTCGCTTTCATCAAGAATTATCTGCTGTTATTTTCTTGAGTCACATACACTTTATAGAAAAATGAAAATTATAACTTAATATTTATCTTATTATTTTATGAAATTATGTAGCGCAATAAATTGTGAAACTATCTGCCGTTATTTCTTGAGTCAGGAACACTTTGCAGAAAAATGAAATGTATAATATTTATCTTTTTAGCCTATTTTATGAAATTCTGTAGTGCAATAAATTGATTTGAACCCGGGTTTTCAGCTCTACGTGCTGATGCTTTATCCACTAAGCCACACCGGATACAACCCCGGCGTCGAATAGAATCGTCTCAGATTAAGCTCCAACTCTTGGGTTCCCTCTAGTGGCCGCCCTCTGCACTACGTCATAGATGTTTATGAACGTAGGACCGAAGTCCACACATGTGCTGAGGTGCACTCGTTATGAGTGACTAGTTGGCCGGAGAGAATTTTTCTCTGTTCCATTACTCTTTCATCGTATGATGACGCAGTATATCTGCATGGAAGTAACATATGTACTTCGGTACATTAAAATAATATATATGATATGCGTAAATCACTTCGTGATTTAAGACGGCGCTTATTCCGTCGGATCCCGGCCAACTAGTCACTCATAACGAGTGCACCTCAGCACATGTGTGGACTTCGGTCCTACGTTCATAGACATCTATGACGTAGTGCAGAGGGCGGCGACTAGAGGGAACCCAAGAGTTGGAGCTTAATCTGAGACGATTCTATTCGACGCCGGGGTTGTATCCGGTGTGGCTTAGTGGATAAAGCATCAGCACGTAGAGCTGAAAACCCGGGTTCAAATCCCGGCGCCGGAGAGAATTTTCTCCGTTCCATTACTCTTCCATCGTATGATGACGCAGTATATCTGCATGGAAATATCATATGTACTTCGGTACATTAAAATAATATATATATATATATATTTCTTTAATCAAGACTTTTCTGCCGTGTTGGTCCAGAAAATAAAGATTTTTTTGAAGTGACTAAATAGCCAACGAACTTAGATTTCAAACTAGTGCTGTTTCATCTTAACCAGAGCAGACTGGCTTCCCTGAATGCAAGTCACTCTACCTTATAATACGAGCAAACAGGCAGGCTTTCTTGGGTCCGCCTGGACTGGACTTATAAAACCTGGGCTGAATGGACCAGTCTTAAAAGTTAATTTGCTTTGTAGCTTCACCGGAACCCAAGCCTGACGTCAGGTAGTTACGGGCGTGAGTGTTGTCTGATTTACCGGTGTCTAATGCCTTAATATATTGCAGTGATATTCCTGGTTTGATACACAAATTTAGTGTTCATTACGAAGTGTATGAATGGAGACTTTTATCGACTTCGCCAAAAACATCTGAAGGCAGTGATCAGTGCTTTTGCAAACAGTATGCTTCGTTATCTCTTGGTCATCCTGTACATCTTAAAAAACTTATGAGAATCTTGAACTGGTTCTTATAAACACAAAATATAAAGATCATAACTGCATGATCTGTGGAGATCTGAGAGAGTTGTGCATGCTTCTTGGTCAGTAGGTTGGGTGTACTATGTTTCTACATTTCATCTGTGAATGGGACAGCAGAGCAAGAAGTAGTCCTTGGGAACAAAAAGAGGAAAAGCAATAAACGCAACTGCACCACGAAGAAAAAAATGGTATAAAACGTTTGACTAGATGTGCGTTGTTAATTATGACATTCTATCAGATTTTTCACAATAAACCTTTAATATTTGCCACAGGATATGTTCCACTTCAGCACTTTCTCATATTAGATGAAAGTAGTAAGGAAATGATGCTCACGTGACAGGCTGGGAGGCTGGGAGGGGGCGTGGCCAAATGAGGGATAGGGGAAACGGGGCGTGACCAAATGAGGGATAGGGGAAACGGGGTGTGGCCAAAAGAGGGATAGGGAAAGGGGGCGTTGTCAAAGGAGGGATAAGGGGAGCTGGTTTGTGATTGGTGAATGGGCATTTGCAAGCGAGTGGTGTGGGAAAGCGATTGACGAATGAGCATGGAGAGAATGTTGAAATGAAGTGAAAGCTGTGTTACATAAGTTTCAAGGTCCATTGTTTGTTATGAAAGCTCTTGTTACGTAAGAGCCAAGGTAAATCACTCGATATGCGTGGATGTTCCGAATACACATGTTCCTGTAGGTCTTATTTGACACTTGTATTATTTTTTTAGACCACCGCCTGTTCCCTGGCCAGTTGAAAATCATTTTCTGTTGTGAAATATGTATGAGTATGTATTACGCAGTCGGTTTAGCCATCTGTGTGAGAGGTGAATCCGCACGTGGAAGTGAAAGTGAGTCCTCGACTATATGACATTGACTGGACGCAGCTGTCTGAAGCAGGACCCAACCAGTTCACCGCAGTTGAAAGAGAAAGTGTATCACCTTGGTGGAAGTAAAACAATGCATCAAATCGAATTCAAAAAGATGAAATAGCGGAATGGTGAGTAGAAATAAATAAAATTACTCAAATATGTGGAGAAAACTCATTTCTCACTTCAAAATTACCTATGATTACTAGAAGTGAATAAAATGTACAGCATAATAACAATGAAGAAAACTCACTTCAACAGTCACCTGGTTGCTGTATTTAAAGAGGCATAAATAGCATGATTTATACTCTATCTATGGCTGGAAGTAAACATCTTTTACCTGATTCCAGACATTCGCGGAGCGGACTGTAATTTCTAACATCAGTTGTTAAAGTACAAAGGGATATACATAAAAAGACTTGGACTTTTGAAGATAGATTGACGCATAACCAGTCAGAGGAAGTAAAATCTTTCACCTTACTCCTTCCTCAGAAAATTTAATAATAATAATAAAAATAAAAAAAATAATAATAATAATAAATCCTTTTCCAAAAAATAAATGGTGTTTACATTTATAATTACACGTCGTGATGCATAGATCTAACGCATGATTCTTATCAAAATGTACATCATTAATTACATTAATCAGTGCATCACATTCAGTTTTTTTAAAAACGTGACATTCATTTTTTAATAATTTTTTTATGATCCGCGGTTGCTCTTGCTCTAACAAATGTTACTTTACTGTTATTATTTCATTGTTGTGATTATCACGATAGCGTTATTAATAATGTGATGCATAGGCCTAAATCTAACCATGATTCTTATCAAAGTGCACATCATTAATTACATTAATCAGTTCATCACATTCAGTTTTTCAATCATTTAACTAGATTGTGGGCTTATTTTCATTTAATTGTTGTAATTACATGACGTTCTTGCACTCATAATTTACCCATACTATTCGTTTCCCATGTTTCTTAAAATAATATTTATGTGCCTAATTTCATCTTAATTTATTTTATTTACATAAACAGTGATGCAGAATCGAGAGAGTTTGAGACTCGCATTGAGGTCATGGGTTCAAATTCTGTGGCCGACCATAAAGACAACTGCCAAATTGGAAATTTACATGTCATGATTCATCACCACCTCAATTGCCAATACGATAAACATTAATCAAAATCTATAATTAGTTACATGAACACAAGCCATCTATGCAAAAAGGATGAGACAGTTCCAGAGATTCAAAGAATGCTGTTTAACATGTCTGTTTCGTGTGCTCATTTAATAACTGAGGGAGTAGCTCAATTGGTAGAGCGTTCGCAGTGCATCACATTCAGTTTTTTTAATCATTTAACTAGATTGTGGGCTTATTTTCATTTAATTGTTGTAATTACATGACGTTCCTGCGCTCATAATTTTCCTATACTATTCGTTTCCCATATCGCTGTAAAAACAACTCATTACGAAAATGACTCCATCTATTCAATGTGGCCTTGCACAACAAACAGGGAATATTATCCATTTAACACTATTGTTATATGATATAATTAGTACAATAATTAATGCAAGGTTTCATTAAATGGATCATTGAATAAATATACGCACTTAAAGAGGAAGTGCTAGTTTCCTCCCGCGAAGGAGATGAATTGTGTAACGTCATCACATCGATTGTTAAAAGTACAATACAATAATTAATGCAAGGTTTCATTAAATGGAAAATACTATCACTATTAATGATTAATTAATACAATTTGTTAAAACTACAATACAATAATTAATGCAAGGTTTCATTAAATGGAAAATACTATCAGCATTAATGATTAATTAATACAATAAAACTAATGCCAGGTTTCATTAAGGATCTACCTGCCGCGAGTCAACAACCTACAATGCATGCAAGTAAACTTATTGTATCGGGTCCAAAGTCTCGAAGCCTGCTTATAAGTGAATCTAACATTGCAACATACGATTAGCTGTGTGTCTTTTAATGTTGCAATACTCTATCAATCATCTCACGTTACAATAAGCTCAGTTATAGTATGTGAAAACTACATCACAATAATTCTCGTTATATTTAATATGGTATTTGAGTTAAATATAAAAAGAAGCTGATCAAATTCTCCCTGTTGGCTTAAAATATAAGTCTTTAAATGGAAATTATTGAATTATAAATAGATTATGATACACAACCGAGAGAGTTTGAGATTCGCTTCCGGGAGATCATGGGTTCAAAGTTTGTGGCCAACCAATCTGACTGAACTTTTTCATGGTTTCCTTAGATGTATATTACTATTGAGCTCACTGGAGCGGAGTTATTTTACAAAGGACTAATTTTATCTATATGAGTCGGGTACAAGTGAAGATTGAATTTACAGTACGTAAGGTACTCTTTTACAGAGTGGAATTATTTCAACCTGAGTTACTAGTACGAAGGACGAAACTGGTAATTGGAATTAGATGCAATAGTCTGTAGTGCGATAATATGCACAAAAGAACTGAAGACTGTATCGAAATGAAAGGTCACAATTTCCAAAAATTTGTTTAAATACCGGTAACCATATAATGATTATTTTTCAATTTAACTTCATATCTGTCTATCGGGATGTTTGTTACCTTTTACACACAATAATGGCCGAACCGATAATATTAACATTGGAATATTATTTCGTTTTTTGCACTGTCTTTGTTGATTACTCCGAGTACACATATAACAGATTAATGACTGCTGATTAGATGTAATGAACTTACATTAGCCTACTGCATAATCATGTTGACGCTCACATCCCAGCCACTCGACTGTGAAAGAGACACGTGTGAGAGTACCACATAACCCATGACCTTCCTTTAGATTTCTCAGTATGGTATTGAGTTCTCAAGGTCCATGTGTGCGTTGACTTTTACTTTCACCGCGCTAACCATGATTGAGAAATGGATAGAGAAAGTAAAATAACGAACTGTTGCATTAGCGACAATTTTGAATGCTATCGTTAAATATAAAAAGAAGTGGATCCAATGCAACAAGTTGTCTATAGCAAAGAATAGTTGGTTTGATGAGGATGATGTATTGAAATAAAAACAAGTTTATGCACAAGTACTGTAAGTTTATTATGAGTAAATAAAAAGTATATAAAATATACTATTATTATTTAAAGATCTCTTGCACACGTCTTCTTTTACATGGGGGTTCATAAAATCCATGTGGCACTCTATTAACACCATATTGTAATACAACACAATCACATATCCAACTACCACAATTTAAATCTGATTATTGTTTCATGAAAATAAAGTCCCCACCTCTGTTTGGGGATTTTTTGTTAAGACTAAAGTACTTTAAGTAATTACAGTCACATTTCCAGCTATCACAACCACAATTTATCACAGTTCTGGAATTTGACGTTTCTTCTTTCTCATCCTCCTCCACATTCCAAGTATGTATAATCATATTACCCTTTCCTACATTCCAGGTATCTGATACAACATTCGCTTTTCCTTTCAATGCTTCTGGTTGACACCGACTGTATCTAACGCTACTGAAAACACTGTGGTAGCTCCTTTATTTATTGCTCAGGTGTTTCCTTAGATGCATACGATAATATATATGTACCTAATTTCATTTTAATTTATTTTATTTACATAAAAATGATGCAGAACCGAGAGAGTATGAGACCCGCATCGAGGAGGTCACGGGTTCAAATTCTGTGACCGAGTATAAAGACAACTGCCCTTCTGCTCCACTCCTAAGATGTTAATTCCAACATTATCGAATACAACCATCATCTACACCTTATTACCTATGTTAAAATAAAACATTTCTGACACCGATTGTATCTAACGCTACTGAATATGTACCTAATTTCATTTTAATTTATTTTATTTACATAAACAATGATGCAGAACCGAGAGAGTATGAGACTCACATTGAGGAGGTCACGGGTTCAAATTCTGTGGTCGACTATAAAGACAACTGCCCTTCCGCTCCACTCCTAAGATGTTAATTCCAACATTATCGAATACAACCATCATCTACACCTTATTACCTATGTTAAAATAAAACATGTTTGACACCGATTGTATCTAACGCTATTGAAAACACTGTGGTAGCTCCTTTATTTATTGCTCTGGTGTTTCCTTAGATTCATATGAGTAATTTAGCATTGAGCTCACTATTTTAAAAAGTGTCACGAAATAACGTTCCTGCGCTTATAATTTACCCAAACTATTCGTTTCCCATGTTCCTTAAAATAATATATATGTACCTAATTTCATTTTAATTCATTTTATTTACATAAAAATGATGGTTATTGCTCTGGTGTTTCCTTAGATGCATAAGAGTAATTCAGCATTGAGCTCACTATTTTAAAAAGTGTCACGAAATAACGTTCCTGCGCTGATAATTTACCCACACTATTCGTTTCCCATGTTCCTTGAAATAATATATATGTACCTAATTTCATTTTAATTAATTTTATTTACATAAAAATTATGGTTATTGCTCTGGTGTTTCCTTAGATGCATATGAGTAATTTAGCATTGAGCTCACTATTTTAAAAAGTGTCACGAAATAACGTTCCTGCGCTCATAATTTACCCACACTATTCGTTTCCCATGTTCCTTAAAATAATATATATGTACCTAATTTCATCTTACTTATTTTATTTACATAAACAATTATGCGCAACCGAAGGTTCATTGCCGCCCTCGCATTAAGCCCGCCATCGGTCCCATCCTGTTCAAGATTGCCAGTCTCTATCATCATACCCCACCTCCCTCAAATCCATTTTAATATTATCCTCCCATCTACGTCTCGGCCTCCCTAAAGGTCTTTTCCCTCCGGTCTCCCAACTAACACTCTATATGCATTTCTGGATTATACGTGCTACATGCCCTGCCCATCTCAAACGTCTGGATTTCAAGTTCCTAATTATGTCAGCTGGAAGAATACAATGCGTGCAGTTCTGTGTTTGTAACTTTCTCCATTCTCCTGTAACTTCATCCCGCTTAGCCCCAAATATTTTCCTAAGCACCTTATTCTCAAACACCCTTAACCTATTTCCCTCTCATCAGAGTGAGAGCCCAAGTTTCACAGCCATTATAGAAGAACATTTAATATAACTGTTTTATAAATTCTAACTTTCAGATTTTTGGACAGCAGACTGGATGATAAGAGCTTTCAACCGAATAGTGACGCATTTCCCAATTTATTCTGCGTTTTTTCCTCCCGAGTGTCATTTATATTTGTTACTGTTGCTCCAAGATATTTGAATTTTTCCACCTCTTCGAAGGATAAATCTCCAATATTTATATTTCCATTTAATTTAAAATATTCCCGTCACGAGACATAATCATATACTTTGTCTTTTCAAAATTTACTTCAAACCGATCGCTTTACTTGCTTCAAGTAAAATTTCCGTGTTTTCCTAACCGTTTGTGTATTTTCTCCTAACATATTCACGTCATCCGCATAGACAAGAAGCTGATGTAGCCCGTTCAAAACCCTGCCTGTTATCCTGAACTTTCCTAATGGCATATTCTAAAGCGAAGTTAAAAAGTAAAGGTGATAGTGCATCTCCCTGCTTTAGCCCGCAGTGAATTGGAAAAGGATCAGATAGAAACTGACCTATACGGACTCTGCTGTATGTTTCACTCAGACACATTTTAATTAATCGAACTAGTTTCTTAGGAATACCAAATTCAATAAGAATATCATATAATACTTCCCTCTTAACCGAGTCATATGCCTTTTTGAAATCTATGAATAACTGATGTACTGTAGTTTTATACTCCCATTTTTTCTCCATTATCTGCCGAATACAAAAATCTGATCAATAGTCGATCTATTACGCCGAAAACCGCACTGATGATCCCCAATAATTTCATCTACGTACGGAGTTAATCTCCTCAAAAGAATATTGGACAAAATTTTGTACGACGTCAACAAAAGTGATATTCCTCGAAAGTTACCACAGTTGGTTTTGTCCCCCTTTTTAAAATAGGTACAATTATGGACTCCTTCCATTGATCTGTACAATTTCCTTTTCCCAAATAGCAAGTACAAGTTTATAAATTTCGCTATATAATGCACTTCCACCCTCTTGTATTAATTCTGCTGGAATTTGATCGATACCTGGAGACTTGTACTTTTTCAGATTTTCTATCGCAATTTCGACTTCTGAAAGCGTGGGTTCAATAAATGGCTCAGCAGTTTGTATTTCAATATCGTCCGATCATTTCTATTTGGCCTATGTACATTTAGTAGTTGCGCAAAATAGTTTTTCCATCTGTTTAGGATTGATGGAGAGTCTGCAAGCAAGTCACCATCTAACTTTCAGATTTTGGACAGCAGACTGGATGATAAAGCAACAACTTGTCGTCATCCTTGATCACGTTTACCCTTGGCTGATATCCGTTCTTAAATTCCTTTATACCCTTATATAAATCTCGAATGTTTTTATTCTTACTATTTGTTTCTACCTCATTCAGTTTTTCCTTCAAGTAACCTCTCTTTTTATTCCTAAGTGTACGACTTGCTTCCCGTCTTTCATTGAAATAATTATCTCTCTTCTCCTCAACTGGATCCTGTAAAATTTCAATTTTGCCTGTTTCCTTCTTTCTACTACCATGCAACAATCTTCATCAAACCACGGTTTCTTTTTCTTAGTTTCATAATAACCTATGCTCTGCTCAGCTGCAATTTTGATACTATCTCTGATATTTTCCCACACGCTATTAACATCTAATTCTTTCTCAACTTCGTCGGAACTTTCTAAAGTGGCAAACCTATTCGAAATTTCGACCTGATAATTTTGCTTAGCTTCCTCGTCCTTTAATTTCAAAATATTGAATTTAGTAATATTAACTTGTTGCTCTACTCGCTTGGCTACTGATAATCTTTCTCTTAATTCTCCAATCACCAAATAATGGTCAGAATTACAGTCTGCACCCTGAAAGTTCGAATATCTACTATACTAGTATGTCTCCGTTTATCTATCAAGATGTGATCTATTTGGTTGTGTGTCAATCCATCTGGAAAGTCCAAGTATATTTATGTATATCCTTATGGGGGAATGTTGTACTTTTGACAATTAAATTTTTGGATGTGGCAAAGTTGACTAATCTAACTCCATTGTCACTACTAATTGCGTGTTCTCTTTTCCAATAGTTGGTGAAGATAAAAATATCCTCCCAGTCCTACTTTAGCGTTGAAATCCCCAATAAAATTTTCATGTGATATCTAGGAACTGATCAAAACTATGTTAATTCCTCATAGAAGCTATCCTTTATATAGTCGTCTTTCTCTTTGTAGGGGCGTGAGCAATAAATGATGTGTAACCCTTAAGTTAAATATGATAACCTGTCACTGATAAATTCGACCTTTTTTACTGCTGATTTTATTCTTTTTTATGTACAAAGAATCCTGTTCCATTGGTGATTATTGTTTCCTTCCCCAAATACAAAAGTAATCTCCAATTTTATATGCCATTCCCATCTAATAACCTCTTGTACTCCCACAATGTTTAATTCTGTATTTTCATCTTAAATTATTTTTTATTTTACATAAAACAATGATGCGCAACCGATAGTATGAGACTCGCATTGAGGAGGTCATGGGTTCAAATTCTTTGGCCGAATATAAATGACCAGCATTGGAATTTACATGTCATGATTCATCACCACCTCAATTACCAATACGATAAACATTAATCAAAATCTATAATTAGTTATGGTTACGTCACCTTTCTCGGGGTTGGTTGCTATCCCAACATGAACATCTGGCATGGTTGCACAACCGACCTCTGGAGCGGATGCTGTCCCAATGGTGGCGCCAACATCCAGTCAAGTATGTTCTGGATCTGTGTTTGCGTTATCGGATAGAGCTTTCAAAAATCGTTTGAAGACTTATATTGCTCTAAATCTAACATCATGAGAGTGAATTAAAAGATATTTGAGACTGCATCACTGATGAAATCCGAGACATTTTAAAGAGACATTTAAGTGAGTACTCTGCTTTAACATTTAACATATTTGTTGAGCAAAATATAAAAAAACGTAATGATATTTCAATAAATGTTTTTGCACTTGACGAGAATGATTATGTATTTCCTCTCAGGATGTGCGAAATGGAATTACCAAATCACAGGGCTTTGTTATACATTAGTAATGATAGAGAGTTTTGGATTTGAAATACACAAGTTCATTATATGTTTGTATGACGAATGGTATAAAACCTGAGGATATGGAAGCATGATTGAGAGTCATGAATGTCACAATTGTGTGAATGTTAATGATTAAACTGAACCTAGTCATTGTGGATTGAGGATGGGGATGTGCTTGTAAAAGAAAATAGTAACAAAATAACATTATATGTATATATTGATTCATAAAAAAAAAAATAACATGTAGTGAGTATTCAAATACTTTTTCAGTTAGTGAATTCCAAGACAATCCATTTCTTCCAAATTATACACATAACTGGTGATAAATTGTTCCAAGAATTCTTTCTTTTCCACACCCTTTGTATAAATACACTGAATCAGCATCATTGTAATTAACATAACCAATACGATTAGTTTCACGGCGTCCAGTGACGGGGTGGTTTCAGCATAAAACAGCATCCTTGCTGTAAATTCCCGTGGAGACGGCAAGTTCTTTTAAAATACAGTGTTGTTTATTCAAGCTTCTTGGAAACCTTGTACGTCAGTTATCATAATGGACGTCCTGAAACAAAATAAAAGCGGCGTAGCATGATACCTATTGTAAATTGTATAATGTCACAGAAAAGAAAACGCAAACACATATACTTACATTTTTAAACATATGATATGAATAAAAGCACTTTATACATAACCCAATAAGACACTTTGAACATTGTGTTCGAACAATGCTCTTACACCCTTTTTGAGCACATCTCTTCCTCCCTTTCAATGGGATATATTGAACCCAATGATTTATACAATCATATCGAGATACTCCATCATATGTAATCGGGGAAGAAGTTAGTTGCACACCCAGTTTCTCTGTCCCCATCATTGCAAATGATGCGAAAAAAATTCTTGGAATTACAACAACTTGTCGAAAATGTGACCTATATTTTACAATATGAAAATACATGTACAACTTGTTGAAAATGTGACCTATATGTAACAATATGTTGAAAATGTGACATGTATGCAACAACTTGTTGAAAATGTGACCTATATGTAACAATATGTTGAAAAAATGTGACATGTCGAAAATGTGCAACACCTTGTCGAAAATGTGACCTATATGTAACAATATGTTGAAAATGTGACATGTATGCAACAACTTGTCGAAAATGTGACCTATATGTAACAATATGTTGAAAATGTGACATGTATACAACAACTTGTCGAAAATGTGACCTATATGTAACAATATGTTGAAAATGTGACATGTATGCAACAACTTGTCGAAAATGTGACCTATATGTAACAATATGTTGAAAATGTGACATGTATGCAACAACTTGTCCAAAATGTGACGTACATGTAACAATATGTTGAAAATGTAACATGTATGGAACAACTTGTAGAAAATGTGACCTATACGTAACAAAATGTTGAAAATGTGACCTATATGTAACAACTTGTCGAAAATGTGACCTATATGTAACAATATGTTGAAAATGTGACATGTTTGCAAAAACTTGTCGAAAATGTGACCTATATGTAACAAGAATTCCATTTTCGCATCATTTGCAATGATGGGGACAGAGAAACTGGGTGTGCAACTAACTTCTTCCCCGATTACATATGATGGAGTATCTCGATATGATTGTATAAATCATTGGGTTCAATATATCCCATTGAAAGGGAGGAAGAGATGTGCTCAAAAGGGTGTAAGAGCATTGTTCGAACACAATGTTCAAAGTGTCTTATTGGATTATGTATAAAGTGCTTTTATTCATATCATATGTTTAAAAATGTAAGTATATGTGTTTGCGTTTTTCTTTTCTGTGACATTATACAATTTACAATAGGTATCATGCTACGCCGCTTTTATTTTGTTTCAGGACGTCCATTATGATAACTGACGTACAAGGTTTCCAAGAAGCTTGAATAAACAACACTGTATTTTAAAAGAACTTGCCGTCTCCACGGGAATTTACAGCAAGGATGCTGTTTTGTGCTGAAACCACCCCGTCACTGGACGCCGTGAAACTAATCGTATTGGTTATGTTAATTACAATGATGCTGATTCAGTGTATTTATACAAAGGGTGTGGAAAAGAAAGAATTCTTGGAACAATTTATCACCAGTTATGTGTATAATTTGGAAGAAATGGATTGTCTTGGAATTCACTAACTGAAAAAGTATTTGAATACTCACTACATGTTATTTTTTTATGAATCAATATATACATATAATGTTATTTTGTTACTATTTTCTTTTAACAAGCACATCCCCATCCTCAATCCACAATGACTAGGTTCAGTTTAATCATTAACATTCACACAATTGTGACATTCATGACTCTCAATCATGCTTCCATATCCTCAGGTTTTATACCATTCGTCATACAAACATATAATGAACTTGTGTATTTCAAATCCAAAACTCTCTATCATTACTAATGTATAACAAAGCCCTGTGATTTGGTAATTCCATTTCGCACATCCTGAGAGGAAATACATAATCATTCTCGTCAAGTGCAAAAACATTTATTGAAATATCATTACGTTTTTTATATTTTGCTCAACAAATATGTTAAATTTTAAAGCAGAGTACTCACTTAAATGTCTCTTTAAAATGTCTCGGATTTCATCAGTGATGCAGTCTCAAATATCTTTTAATTCACTCTCATGATTTGTTAGATTTAGAGCAATATAAGTCTTCAAACGATTTTTGAAAGCTCTATCCGATAACGCAAACACAGATCCAGAACATACTTGACTGGATGTTGGCGCCACCATTGGGACAGCATCCGCTCCAGAGGTCGGTTGTGCAACCATGCCAGATGTTCATGTTGGGATAGCAACCAACCCCGAGAAAGGTGACGTAACCATAACTAATTATAGATTTTGATTAATGTTTATCGTATTGGTAATTGAGGTGGTGATGAATCATGACATGTAAATTCCAATCTGGCAGTCGTCTTTATATTCGGCCACAGAATTTGAACCCGTGACCTCCTCAATGCGAGTCTCATACTCTCTCGGTTGCGCATCATTGTTTATGTAAATAAAATAAATTAAGATGAAATTAGGTACATATATATTATTTTAAGGAACATGGGAAACGAATAGTGTGGGTAAATTATGAGCGCAGGAACGTTATTTCGTGACACTTTTTAAAATAGTGAGCTCAATGCTAAATTACTCATATGCATCTAAGGAAACACCAGAGCAATAACCATAATTTTTATGTAAATAAAATTAATTAAAATGAAATTAGGTACATATATATTATTTCAAGGAACATGGGAAACGAATAGTGTGGGTAAATTATCAGCGCAGGAACGTTATTTCGTGACACTTTTAAAATAGTGAGCTCAATGCTGAATTACTCTTATGCATCTAAGGAAACACCAGAGCAATAACCATCATTTTTATGTAAATAAAATGAATTAAAATGAAATTAGGTACATATATATTATTTTAAGGAACATGGGAAACGAATAGTTTGGGTAAATTATAAGCGCAGGAACGTTATTTCGTGACACTTTTTAAAATAGTGAGCTCAATGCTAAATTACTCATATGAATCTAAGGAAACACCAGAGCAATAAATAAAGGAGCTACCACAGTGTTTTCAATAGCGTTAGATACAATCGGTGTCAAACATGTTTTATTTTAACATAGGTAATAAGGTGTAGATGATGGTTGTATTCGATAATGTTGGAATTAACATCTTAGGAGTGGAGCGGAAGGGCAGTTGTCTTTATAGTCGACCACAGAATTTGAACCCGTGACCTCCTCAATGTGAGTCTCATACTCTCTCGGTTCTGCATCATTGTTTATGTAAATAAAATAAATTAAAATGAAATTAGGTACATATTCAGTAGCGTTAGATACAATCGGTGTCAGAAATGTTTTATTTTAACATAGGTAATGATGTGTAGATGATGGTTGTATTCGATAATGTTGGAATTAACATCTTAGGAGTGGAGCGGAAGGGCAGTTGTCTTTATACTCGGTCACAGAATTTGAACCCGTGACCTCCTCGATGCGGGTCTCATACTCTCTCGGTTCTGCATCATTTTTATGTAAATAAAATAAATTAAAATGAAATTAGGTACATATATATTATCGTATGCATCTAAGGAAACACCTGAGCAATAAATAAAGGAGCTACCACAGTGTTTTCAGTAGCGTTAGATACAGTCGGTGTCAACCAGAAGCATTGAAAGGAAAAGCGAATGTTGTATCAGATACCTGGAATGTAGGAAAGGGTAATATGATTATACATACTTGGAATGTGGAGGAGGATGAGAAAGAAGAAACGTCAAATTCCAGAACTGTGATAAATTGTGGTTGTGATAGCTGGAAATGTGACTGTAATTACTTAAAGTACTTTAGTCTTAACAAAAATCCCCAAACAGAGGTGGGGACTTTATTTTCATGAAACAATAATCAGATTTAAATTGTGGTAGTTGGATATGTGATTGTGTTGTATTACAATATGGTGTTAATAGAGTGCCACATGGATTTTATGAACCCCCATGTAAAAGAAGACGTGTGCAAGAGATCTTTAAATAATAATAGTATATTTTATATACTTTTATTTACTCATAATAAACTTACAGTACTTGTGCATAAACTTGTTTTTATTTCAATACATCATCCTCATCAAACCAACTATTCTTTGCTATAGACAACTTGTTGCATTGGATCCACTTCTTTTTTATATTTAACGATAGCATTCAAAATTGTCGCTAATGCAACAGTTCGTTATTTTACTTTCTCTATCCATTTCTCAATCATGGTTAGCGCGGTGAAAGTAAAAGTCAACGCACACATGGACCTTGAGAACTCAATACCATACTGAGAAATCTAAAGGAAGGTCATGGGTTATGTGGTACTCTCACACGTGTCTCTTTCACAGTCGAGTGGCTGGGATGTGAGCGTCAACATGATTATGCAGTAGGCTAATGTAAGTTCATTACATCTAATCAGCAGTCATTAATCTGTTATATGTGTACTGGAGTAATCAACAAAGAAGTGCAAAAACGAAATAATATTCCAATGTTAATATTATCGGTTCGGCCATTATTGTGTGTAAAAGGTAACAAACATCCCGATAGACAGATATGAAGTTAAATTGAAAAATAATCATTATATGGTTACCGGTATTTAAACAAATTTTTGGAAATTGTGACCTTTCATTTCGATACAGTCTTCAGTTCTTTTGTGCATATTATCGCACTACAGACTATTGCATCTAATTCCAATTACCAGTTTCGTCCTTCGTACTAGTAACTCAGGTTGAAATAATTCCACTCTATAAAAGAGTACCTTACGTACTGTAAATTCAATCTTCACTTCTACCCGACTCATATAGATAAAATTAGTCCTTTGTAAAATAACTCCGCTCCAGTGAGCTCAATAGTAATATACATCTAAGGAAACCATGAAAAAGTTCAGTCAGATTGGTTGGCCACAAACTTTGAACCCATGATCTCCCGGAAGCGAATCTCAAACTCTCTCGGTTGTGTATCATAATCTATTTATAATTCAATAATTTCCATTTAAAGACTTATATTTTAAGCCAACAGGGAGAATTTGATCAGCTTCTTTTTATATTTAACTCAAATACCATATTAAATATAACGAGAATTATTGTGATGTAGTTTTCACATACTATAACTGAGCTTATTGTAACGTGAGATGATTGATAGAGTATTGCAACATTAAAAGACACACAGCTAATCGTATGTTGCAATGTTAGATTCACTTATAAGCAGGCTTCGAGACTTTGGACCCGATACAATAAGTTTACTTGCATGCATTGTAGGTTGTTGACTCGCGGCAGGTAGATCCTTAATGAAACCTGGCATTAGTTTTATTGTATTAATTAATCATTAATGCTGATAGTATTTTCCATTTAATGAAACCTTGCATTAATTATTGTATTGTAGTTTTAACAAATTGTATTAATTAATCATTAATAGTGATAGTATTTTCCATTTAATGAAACCTTGCATTAATTATTGTATTGTACTTTTAACAATCGATGTGATGACGTTACACAATTCATCTCCTTCGCGGGAGGAAACTAGCACTTCCTCTTTAAGTGCGTATATTTATTCAATGATCCATTTAATGAAACCTTGCATTAATTATTGTACTAATTATATCATATAACAATAGTGTTAAATGGATAATATTCCCTGTTTGTTGTGCAAGGCCACATTGAATAGATGGAGTCATTTTCGTAATGAGTTGTTTTTACAGTGATATGGGAAACGAATAGTATGGGAAAATTATGAGCGCAGGAACGTCATGTAATTACAACAATTAAATGAAAATAAGCCCACAATCTAGTTAAATGATTAAAAAAACTGAATGTGATGCACTGCGAACGCTCTACCAATTGAGCTACTCCCTCAGTTATTAAATGAGCACACGAAACAGACATGTTAAACAGCATTCTTTGAATCTCTGGAACTGTCTCATCCTTTTGCATAGATGGCTTGTGTTCATGTAACTAATTATAGATTTTGATTAATGTTTATCGTATTGGCAATTGAGGTGGTGATGAATCATGACATGTAAATTTCCAATTTGGCAGTTGTCTTTATGGTCGGCCACAGAATTTGAACCCATGACCTCAATGCGAGTCTCAAACTCTCTCGATTCTGCATCACTGTTTATGTAAATAAAATAAATTAAGATGAAATTAGGTACATAAATATTATTTTAAGAAACATGGGAAACGAATAGTATGGGTAAATTATGAGTGCAGGAACGTCATGTAATTACAACAATTAAATGAAAATAAGCCCACAATCTAGTTAAATGATTGAAAAACTGAATGTGATGCACTGATTAATGTAATTAATGATGTGCACTTTGATAAGAATCATGGTTAGATTTAGGCCTATGCATCACATTATTAATAACGCTATCGTGATAATCACAACAATGAAATAATAACAGTAAAGTAACATTTGTTAGAGCAAGAGCAACCGCGGATCATAAAAAAATTATTCAAAAATGAATGTCACGTTTTTAAAAAAACTGAATGTGATGCACTGATTAATGTAATTAATGATGTACATTTTGATAAGAATCATGCGTTAGATCTATGCATCACGACATGTAATTATAAATGTAAACACCATTTATTTTTTGGAAAAGGATTTATTATTATTATTTTATTTTTATTATTATTATTAAATTTTCTGAGGAAGGAGTAAGGTGAAAGATTTTACTTCCTCTGACTGGTTATGCGTCAATCTATCTTCAAAAGTCCAAGTCTTTTTATGTATATCCCTTTGTACTTTAACAACTGATGTGAGAAATTACAGTCCGCTCCGCGAATGTCTGGAATCAGGTAAAAGATGTTTACTTCCAGTCCGCTCCGCGAATGTCTGGAATCAGGTAAAAGATGTTTACTTCCAGCCATAGATAGAGTATAAATCATGCTATTTATGCCTCTTTAAATACAGCAACCAGGTGACTGTTGAAGTGAGTTTTCTTCATTGTTATTATGCTGTACATTTTATTCACTTCTAGTAATCATACGTAATTTCTGAAGTGAGAATTGAGTTTTTTCTCCACATATTTGAGTAATTTTATTTATTTCTACTCACCATTCCGCTATTTCATCTTTTTGAATTCGATTTGATGCATTGTTTTACTTCCACCAAGGTGATACACTTTCTCTTTCAACTGCGGTGAACTGCTTGGGCGCTGCTTCAGACAGCTGCGTCCAGTCAATGTCATATAGTCGAGGACTCACTTTCACTTCCACGTGCGGGATTCACCTCTCACACAGATGGCTAAACCGACTGCGTAATACATACTCATACATATTTCACAACAGAAAATTATTTTCAACTGGCCAGGGAACAGGCGGTGGTCGAAAAAAAATAATACAAGTGTCAAATAAGACCTACAGGAACATGTGTATTCGAAACATCCACGCATATCGAGTGATTTACCTTGGCTCTTACGTAACAAGAGCTTTCATAACAAACAATGGACCTTGAAACTTATGTAACACAGCTTTCACTTCATTTCAACATTCTCTCCATGCTCATTCGTCAATCGCTTTCCCACACCACTCGCTTGCAAATGCCCATTCACCAATCACAAACCAGCTCCCCTTATCCCTCCTTTGACCACGCCCCCTTTCCCCCTATCCCTCTTTTGGCCACACCCCGTTTCCCCTATCCCTCATTTGGTCACGCCCCGTTTCCCCTATCCCTCATTTGGCCACGCCCCCTCCCAGCCTCCCAGCCTGTCACGTGAGCATCATTTCCTTACTACTGATGAAAACATTAAAACGTGTTCATAATTCTTGTGTTCGCTTCGTCTGCGATGTCCGTCGCGCTGACCACATTACCCCATCCTTCCAAACTCTAAACTGGCTACGGCTTAACGAACGTAGAAATTTTAATTCTCTTGTTCTCCTTCTCCAAGTCTTCAACACTTCTACACCTACCTACCTTGCACGCAAAATAGCCGCATACTAGCCATGCCAACACATAAGACATCATCGTATTCATCATCATACACAATCTCGCTCTCGCGCTTGTGGAAAACCCTACCCAGTGACATCAGAGACTGTCGGAATTTAGTAGCGTTCAAAAGCAAGCTTATTAAGCATTTTATTACTGCGTAGAGTAGGTTTAATTTTTACTTAATCAATAAAAAAATGTTTCTATCTTCTTAACTTTTACAGTAAACTGTCTAGCTTTTATTAATCAGTTAAACTTTTAGTACTTTGATTTTTATTGTATTTGTAAATTTAATATTAATTGTAATTATAATTGTAATTGTATTCTTAATATTATAGTTGTAATCCTCTGGTAGAGGGGAAGAGAAAGCCTGATGGCCTTATCTCTACCAGTTTAAATAAATAAATAAAAATAAATAAATAACGGTACATTCACATTGTAAAAAGTGCCAATGCATGTTTTCGGAGAAATGGTACGTGGTAGAAGAAATCTGAACTCAGTTTTGGATTCAGCACCCCAAGAAACTATAAATGTGTGGGCATATATTTATCCCCATAATTTTGCAGGCCTTTGTAATTATTGCTCCACATGTTGATTGAAATTTATTTATTCTATTTTTAATAGTTATCTCTGTCTATACTTATGTTGCATCCTAAATAATCGAAATTGATATCTGTTCCAAAGATATATATTCTACTATAATATTCGAGTATACACGGTATTTTCTACAGTAGCCATTTACCAGTAGCCATCTAAATGGCCAAATAGAAATGATCGGGACGAAATTGAAATACAAACTGCTGAGCCATTTATACCCCAACCCACAGTTTCTGAAGTCGAAATTGCGATAGAAAATCTGAAAAATTATAAGTCTCCAGGTATCGATCAAATTCCAGCAGAATTAATACAAAAGGGTGGAAGCGCATTATCTAAAGAAATTTATAAGCTTGTACTTGCTATTTTGGAAAAGGAGATTGTACCAGAACAATGGAAGGAGTCCATAATCGTACCTATCTTTAAGAAGGGGGACAAGACTAACTGTAGTAACTTTCGAGGAATAACACTTTTCTTGACGTCGTACAAAATTCTGTCCAATATTCTTTTGAGAAGATTAACTCCATATGTAGATGAAATTATTGGGGATCATCAGTGTGGTTTTAGGCGTAATAGATCAACTATTGACCAGATATTTTGTATTCGACAGATAATGGAGAAAAATGGGAGTATAAGGGTACAGTGCATCAGTTATTCATAGATTTCAAAAAGGCATATGACTCGGTTAAGCGAGAAGTTTTATATGATATCCTTATTGAATTTGGTATTCCCAAGAAACTAGTTCGATTAATTAAAATGTGTCTCAGTGAAACGTACAGCAGAGTTCGTATAGGTCAGTTTCTGTCAGAAGCGTTTCCAATTCACTGGTGGGCTAAAGCAAGGAGATGCACTATCACCTTTACCTTTTAACTTTGCTCTAGAGTATGCCATTAGGAAAGTCCAGGATAACAGAGAGGGCTTGAAATTGAACGGGTTACATCAGCTGCTTGTCTATGCGAATGACGTGAATATGTTAGGAGAAAACCCACAAACAATTAGGGAAAACACGGGAATTTTACTGGAAGCAAGTAGAGAGATAGGTTTGGAAGTAAATCCCGAAAAGACAAAGTTATGATTATGTCTCGTGACCAGAATATTGTATGAAATGGAAATTTAAAAATTGGAAATTTATCTTTTGAAGAGGTGGAGAAGTTCAAATATCTTGGAGCAACAGTAACAAATATAAATGATATTCGGGAGGAAATTAAACGCAGAATAAATATGGGAAATGCGTGTTATTATTCGGTTGAGAAGCTTTTATCATCCAGTCTGCTGTCAAAAAATCTGAAAGTTAGAATTTATAAAACAGTTATATTACCGGTTGTTCTGTATGGTTGTGAAACTTGGACTCTCACTTTGAGAGAGGAACATAGGTTAAGGGTGCTTGAGAATAAGGTGCTTAGGAAAATATTTGGGGCTAAGAGGGATGAAGTTACAGGAGAATGGAGAAAGTTACACAACACAGAACTGCACGCATTGTATTCTTCACCTTACATAATTAGGAGTACAGTACATTAAATCCAGACTTTTGAGATGGGCAGGGCATGCAGCACGTATGGGCGAATCCAGAATTGCATATAGAGTGTTAGTTGGGAGGAAAAAGACCTTTGGGAAGGCCGAGACGTAGATGGGAGGATAATATTAAAATGGATTTGAGGGAGGTGGGATATGATGATAGAGACTGGATTAATCTTGCTCAGGATAGGGACCAATGGCGGGCTTATGTGAGGGCGGCAATGAACCTCCGGGTTCCTTAAAAGCCAGTAAGTAAGTAAGCCATTTACCTTAGTTTCTCTTATGGGTATTTTTAGATTATTTTGCTTCCCGAGTTGGTATAACTTATCCTTGTAAATCACTTTATAGTCTCAAGGACTCTCCTCCCTAATTTAGCTCTTCAGTACAGCTTACACCTGCGTAACTTTCAACACACTGTAAACATGATAGTGACATGGAACACCAGCATCCTATACTAGTTCGTGCCGTCTGTCCGGCCTGGCTGGCAGCGATAGCCTCGTCTCCTTGCTAGAGATGACGGTTTTATGGACGAGCTTATTTATTACGAGCTGACTATGTGTTTCCACAACGTGTCGTAAAAAAGTTAAGAGTGTAAGGTTGTAAATCTGTAATTGTGTGTCAGTGAAGCCATCAAGGTCGAGCCTACAAATAAGGTTAAGCGTTTCGATTCGCCATCGTTTTCACGGTTCATATTAAGGTCGAAGGAACGAATCAATTACAGCGAATAACGACTAGCAAACACTCGTTAATTCGCCCACGCATCTCACAGCCGGCAAAGTCTTCTTGCCAAATGCGGTCCGTGATTGAGGAAGCTGCCATCCGAGACGGCAGTCCAAGGTTCACAGATTGTCTGTAACAAATTAAGATGGTGCTACAGCTGTTGACAGGAGGTGAGCTGGTTCTGTTGGTGGAGAGCCACGCTACTGACTGGAAGGCCTCGAATTTTATTTTTAATCGACTATTTAACGACGGTGTATCAACTATTAGGTTATTTATCGTTGATGGAATTGATAGCGAGGTAGGATTTGGCGAGATTAAGCCTAGGATGCGCCATGAAACTACCTGATATTCACTTTACTTACTTACTTAGTTACTGGCTTTTAAGGAACCCCAAGGTTCATTGCTGCCCTCACATAAGCCCGTCATTGGTTCCTATCCTGAGCAAGATTAATCCAGTCTCTATCATCATATCCCACCTCCCTCAAATACATTTTAATATTATCTTCCATCTACGTCTCGGTCTCCCTAAAGGTATTTTTCCCTCAGGCCTCCCAACTAACACTCTATATGCATTTCTGGATTCTCCCATACTTGCTACATGCCCTGCCCATCTCAAACGTCTGGATTTAGTATTCCTAACTATGTCAGTTGAAGAATACAATGCGTGCAGTTCTGTGTTTTGTAACTTTCTCCATTCTCCTGTAACTTCATCCCTCTTAGCCCCAAATATTTTCCTAAGAACCTTATTCTCAAACATCCTTAACCTGTGTTCCTCTCTCAAAAGAGAGTCCAAGTTTCACAACCATAAAGAGCAACCGGTAATATAACTGTTTTATAAATTCTAACTTTCAGATTTATTGACAACAGACTGGATGATAAAAGCTTCTCAACCGAATAATAACAGGCATTTCCCATATTTATTCTGTGTTTAATTTCCTCCCGAGTATCATTTATATTTGTTACTGTTGCTCCAAGATATTTGAACTTCTCCACCTCTTCAAAAGATAAATTTCCAATTTTTATATATCCATTTCGTACAATATTCTGGTCACGACATAATCATATACTTTGTCTTTTCGGGATTTACTTCCAAACCTATCTCTTTACTTGCTTCCAGTAAAATTCCCGTGTTTTCCCTAATCGTTTGTGGATTTTCTCCTAACATATTCACGTCACCCGCATAGACAAGCAGCTGATGTAACCCGTTCAATTCCAAACCCTCTCTGTTATCCTGGACTTTCCTAATGGCATATTCTAGAGCAAAGTTAGAAAGTAAAGGTGATAGTGCATCTCCTTGCTTTAGCCCACAGTGAATTGGAAACGCATCTGATAGAAACTGACCTACAGTTTACACTTTACAGTTGAAAATCTTGGGGGGGGGGGAATAAAACCAGGTAATCAGTCCAAACAAGAATCGAACCAACGCCTGAACCCATCTGATACCCAAAATATAATAGCAAATATTTCATTTCATCATAACCTTCAGAATGATTTTTGGTTTTACTAACCCTCGTACAGTATAAAGTTTAGTATTGGTAGGTCTATGAGGTATCGAAAGGTAGCTGGGGAGTAGTGTGACCAAATCATGTCATTGTAGTACCCAGATCCGAGGTCAAGAAACCGGAGAAATTATATCTTCCTTCCTCCTGTGCGCCGTTAATGTTTTACTCTCTAATTACAAGAAGTATAAGTTACCGCAATACTACAGAGGTATGTTGTCAGCATCTATGATATCTCAAATGGTTTTGTACATGCCACCGCTATCTGTCTGTCCGTCTGTCTCTATACAATGATTTCTCATAAACTATAATGCGAATTTTGTTCATATTGAATATCTACGAGTAAGTTTATCCTGAAATAATGCACAGAAAATGTTATAACTTAGAGTAAAATTTTATCGGTTTTTATTTTAAATTAAGAACACACAATGACAAACTAGTCCGAAATAAATCCTAACATTTCCTACTTGATTTATTTTATTAGTCTACATAAAATGAACTAACAAATGACTTGGTTAAATAGCAACTTTTTCGTAAGGGGGATTATGTCAATAGTGCGCGGTAAAAAGAACACGTCACAAATTTCAAAAGCAGACTTTGAAATGAGTACAACATTATTATGATGAAATTTAAAGCTCTACATCACTTGAAAGAGGATGGAAATATGCTCTTATACTAACTGAAGAAGTGGATTTCTTGTATTCACATAGAGGTCATAATTCAAAACCAATAATTTCTGATTTATATCCTGGGATTTATTTCCGCGCACCATGGATTTATTACATAATACATTGAGATTGTGATCCTAAAACTCGTTCAGTCCATTTGGCCATTTTTATGATTTATAGAATGTCATATATATGTATATAATATATGCAGTAGTATTATTTGTATTTATCCTGGTAATAATGAACAGTTTGACTCGTAACTTCCCATGATTGTACGAGAAGATTCGAAGAGAACGGCAGTTACGTAGACTTTCAGCTTCCCCCTACTACCAATAATGCACAACACAATGTCAATACGGCGGTTGCTGTCGTCTGCGATATAACGAACTTTTCTGTTGATTTTCGAGTTAGTCATTTTTTCCGGTTATTATATGCTTATTTAAGTTGTGTTAACTCTCGCTAGTGGTTTTATATTTTATTTTATCTGTCTTAGTATTTATTCTATTATTGTAAATATTCTTGTTTTATCACTATTATTATTATTATTATTATTATATATATTATTATTATTATTATTATTATTATTATTATTATTATTAGGCTATTGTTATTATTATTAATCAATTATTTTGTATTACAATCTTTGTATCATTTCCGTCACGATTATTCTATTATTATTATTATTATTATTATTATTATTATTATTATTATTATTATTGTTATTATTGTTGTTACTATTATTTATATCGTCAGCATTATTATTTGAACCCTGTAAAATTTATGTAGACTACTGGACTGTACCCGAGCACGAGCATCTGCTCATTTCGGGTATCTATTCATATGTATTCAATTCAAATGTAAATTGTAAATAAATTTGAAATTTGAAAATTAAATATATTATTTTTCAGACCCGTATTGCTATACTTCAAGCACGTTTTCTTCCAAAACAACGCCAATTCTTGTCCAAAAGGGGTTGTATTATTGTGCATGTCGCTTGAAAACTCACTCAGTCTCTAAACCAGTCTTGCGATGGTGACGAATAATTTCGAGCGAGAGCTCTTTTATGGCCGCCGCGCGCGCGCGCGCGGAGCTCTTTTACCTGTAAACATTGCTAAAGGATGTACAGATCTTAGAACACAGCGCATCATGACGGAACGGAAACGCTTAAGGCTTTCAAGGAAGAGTGGAAGGTACAATATTTATGCTTCGAACATGGTGATGAAGTCTAGTGTTTATTGTGTAAAAAAATGTATCATTTGCAAAAAAAAAGCAACATAAAACGGCATTATGAGCCGCAACATGAAAAAAAAATATTGGCATTATTCAGGACAAATGAGAAATAAATTGATTTCGGAATTGACATCGAAGGTAAATTAATTTACATTTGGGTCAGTAGATTGTATCTACATTCCTTTTAGTTATTTATTTTAGTTATTTATTTTAAATGTATTGTTGATGTTTTATTTGTTGCTTGTTTCTGGATATTTACTTTCATTAGACTACGTGTTTCTTTAATTTAGAAATAATATTTTATCTTTGATTGTACTTCAACTTATACTATTCCTAAACTCAAAAAGCTAATTCACTTTTATTCAAATAACTATTTTCAAGATTTTGAGCAAATATAAAGTAAACATTTTGAAAACTTTGATCCCAGGAGCTTTTTTAGTAACGTCAATATAAAATATACTTAAAAATATAATTTCAACTCTATTAGACCTAATTGCACCAAATTTTGTACAGATGATATTATTACAGATCTGTTTATATAGTTTAAATTTCACAAATTTTGGCCGAAAATTGTGGAAGTTTTAAAAGTCATACATATCCCCTTAAATGATTGACCACAAAAATTACGATGGCTCTCAATATCTTAATTTAATCAATTTGTTTTTTTTTTCGTGTTACGTGCATCTCACAAATCACTCTAAGAAAACTCATTACCTAATCACGACTGGAGAGTAAGGACTACATTTTCACAATCACACAATCAATATACTCTATTTCAATCAATATTGTCATTATTATTTTTCAACAAATACGCAAAAGTACTTAGAAATCACACACGTCGAGCAGGTAGACCCTATTAGTTTCTCCTAACCAATGAAGTGAAGTATTATATAATAAATAATTCCTTTTAACAAGAAAATGGTTTACATACAATTAACTTTTCCTATTTCTCTTTTTGTTCCTAAAAACCTATTTATTGCTTCTAAAATAACATGTTTAATAGCTATTATATATATATATATATATATATATATCTTCCTATAACCATTACAGGTTGCCATTGACAAAGAGTACCATGATACAATACAGTAAATATAAGAAATGCCTTGAGGTTTTTTGAAACATATTTTTGTTGTTACAGTGAAAAGTAACAAATTGAAATAGATTGAAACACAAAATAATATACGAAGTAAAGTCAAAAGATGTGAATTAAAGACATGGTCCATGTATATAACGCCTGAAAATAGCTATTGATCCTTTGCGTGTTTGTTTTTAAAATAATGTGTTTAATCTCTAACTACAGTCAGTGTATTGTTATTAATATATATTTGTTGTTACCTATTGCTTTAAAAAAGAATGTGTAATTTTAAGTCAATTTTTCTACTATTCCTTTACTGTTTACATTTCTTTTTAAATCTTTTGTATTGCCCACTATTATTATATATTGCCCTTCAAGAATTTCGTTAGTTATAAGTCATTACTTGTGCTATTATTTCAATTATTGTACCTGTTCCTGAATCACGTACCGGTATGTAACTTGTAACCGTAAATCATTGCTTGTAATATCCTTTTATTACTCTTAACTGTTCCATTGTTCATGAATTAAGTATAAATTTGAAAGTGAAAGTGAAACTTTGTTACATTAATGTACTAATGATTATCTTTTTAGGTCGTGTATTTACTCTGAAAGGGTTAGACATTCTTGTATATCTTTGAATTGATTATTCCTCAAACATCTCATTAATCTTTAACAGAATCCATTCTTTGATTAAGGTGCATTCTTGTACATAATTCATGTGAATTGTAACCTTGACTACAATTTTGTATTATAATTTTATTATTGTTTATTGCTTATAAAATATGTATTTTGATGCCAACTATAACCCTAATATACCTCAGGGTGAAATAGGGTTTATTAAATTGGATAATAAAATAACCCTTCTCTTTGCGATTTGTTTATATATGTACATGTATATTAAATAAGTTAGTAATTAGCCCTATTACATAGTCATAAATTTAGTAACGCAAGTTATTGTAATAATTGCTGCCTTTATTCGCTGCATGTGCATGTACATCCCTGTTGTCTACGTTAGGACGCTATGTAGTGGATGCGCTATGCTCTCGTGATCAAGGTCGAGCTCTTCTACCATGATTGGGAGCTAATATCGTCTCATCCCTGCTCTGAACCGATGAATACAAACACTAACCCAGTCCGTTCGTAAAAAAAAAGAACTGAACGCGTTTTGGCGTCACACTCTTCAATTGATTTTGCAGTTTGTGATATTTGTAAGTCTCGAAACCCCTCAAGCTACTTCAAGTAGCGGAAAATACCTCATTATTCAAGGATTAGGCCTATACTTATCACAATAATGATGCACTTGAAAGACGCAGGACCAGAGCGCCGTGTAGCAGGCAGGAGGACACGTAGACAGACAGACAGGCTGGCAGAAATGTTGTGTTTATTACCGAGACTCGCGGAAGCCTATTCATGCAAAAACGATTCATTCGCCATATTGAGGTTCTTCGTGTTTTCTGCAATGGCAGTAATGCTGGATCCTGGACGTCTCGCTAGACCAGTGGCCGGCAGATGCTGCAGTTATGACGTAAGAGCCAGTCAGGCCTCAAGAGCTTGGAAGAGCGAGCAGTTGAGTCGTATTACTGTTATCACGCACCAGCGCAGTGGCGTCAGTGCAGCAATGATACGACAGTTCTTGGAGATAAATTGATGGAATCACATTCCTGTATTTTGCTAGGGAATAACTACTCTGCGGTCATGATGACAACATTCTTGGCAAATTCCCGTCATTAAAAGAACGCATGTTCTTTGCAATGGCTAGTGAAATCCTATATCTTAAGCCTTAAGCTTACCATTGATTCACTGACAGTGTGTTCCCTAGCTTCACTTAACAATTTATCTTTCAATTGCTGCACCAGTATTTGTCGATATTCTCCCTCATATTTGTCATAATCATTTGTGTGGCATAGAGAATAATGGCATTGTATATTGAGTTTCTTTACATGCTGAAACAGCTTGCCACAAATCAAACACTTCGCCATTCCTCCATACTCCATAACACAGTTTGATTTCGACAAAGCATTTAACTTGGGCACGGTAGTAACACAAAGTGATGGTGTGTTTCAAAAGTTGAAATATACTTTGCATACTACTCACCAAGTTAGGGCCTATATAGTTCAATCTGTATATTGTGTAGGAAAACGTCTGTTAAAAACACTTGAACTTTTTTCAAGTTTCCGAGTAGACAAAGTGTTGTAGTACTGCTTAAATTATTTATTTCTATATTTGAATATTTATAGCAGTTTCGGAGCCTCATTTACATAATGCGAACGCTTCTGCAGCTGGCTGTATTATGAATTTCATATTATTATAAGTATATTAAATCTGATTACAAACCAAAATATTTTGTTACATTGAATTATCACGGTTGTACAGTTTTGTTTTCGTACAAATGTATTGTAATTGTGCTGTTCCCATACTACCTCAGACGAATGGATCGCTCTCTGTCACTGCATAGGCGCCGTACCACCACTGTTCAGTTGAACCTTATCTCCTCGCTGTGCTCAGTATGCAGAGATTGCCGAGCAAAGAGCGTGGCGGCTCCGTGGTATGACGTCAAAGAGCACGGAACATGCCGGTCACTGCGCTAGACTATAAGTAGTTAATCGACCTGCAAAAGACAAATTTTTTTTTCCTCTTCGTAAAGAACATAACGATTCATGTACAGCGTGGGCCAAAGAAATGGGACATTTTTAAATAGTGAAATGAAACTTTAGATATTGTAGCAAATTAACTTGTATTATATGAAAATATAGAATATAGTAACCTATGCAATTTGTATGTAACCACTGGCTTTTGAAAATGACACTCTTCAAATACCCTCCACCAAAGTGCATACATTCTTGTAATCGCTCTCTGAAGTTTCTCTTTACATTTTGCAACGTTTCGGCTGTGATATTTGTAATTCCTTCACGAATTGCTGTCTTCACGTGTTCTATGTTTTGGGGTTTGTTTGCGTACGTCTTAATTTTTAGATACCCCCATAGAAAAGAAATCACATGCATTCACATTGAGACATCGCGCAGGCCAGGGAAAGTCTCCATTTCTCAATAAGACATTATTCCCAAAAAAATCTTCGCATTTGCCTCATAGAGATGGCTAAAATATGTACTGTTGCACCGTGTTGATGGAACTGAGTTGGTCTGTTGATACGAAAATTTCTTTTTCTCAATTGACCACTTAAAAAAATTGAACCATTATCACTAGGTATCGGATTTTTATGTAATATCAAGGTGTGAAATATGTACATATTTATGTAAGAAAAATAAGCTGAATATGTACCAAAATACGTAAAATCATGAAAATACTTAATATCAATATCTGGCAGGTATAGGATAGGTAAGACTCTCCAGTTGTGATTTCATAGAGCACCCCATTTTTTACCGCACACTTGACACATTACTATTTTTCCATCTGTAGTGAAAGCTTCGGCCATCGCAATCCATGATTTTATCTTTGTCGTTGGGATTGAAAATACAGAGGCCATTTTAGTTAGTTAAAATCAGTAGATAAAATTACTTCCACTTTATACTGTACGTACTAAAACTAGAGAAATGAGTGAAATGAATGACAAACAGTACTGCAAGCACTGTTTCGCTTTACTGGATTAGGAGAAAATAAGATCAGATGTGGGACACATGCATTTTAGCTGTTCCCTGTAAAAAACAAAGTAGCTACTAAAACCTCAAACTGTAGGCATTTACAAAGTGTTCTTTGAAGAGTGACATTCCTGTCTCATTCAGAAGGGTAGGATTATTCCAGCCGAGGACCATACTTTCTAATTGCTCGGAAAATCCCATTTCCGTATAGATCTACTAAATTTAAAGTAAAAGAGAATGGAGAAAGTTACACAACACAGAACTGCACGCATTGTATTCTTCACCTGACCTAATTAGGAACTTGAAATCCAGACGTTTGAGATGGGCAGGGCATGTAGCACGTATGGGCGAATCCAGAAATGCATATAGAGTGTTAGTTGGGAGACCGGAGGAAAAAGACCTTTAGGGAGGCCGAGACGTAGATGGGAGGATAATATTAAAATGGATTTGAGGGAGGTGGGGTATGATGATAGAGACTGGTTTAATCTTGCACAGGATAGGGAATGGCGGGCTTATGTGAGGGCGGCAATGAACCTTCAGGTTCCTTAAAAGCCATTTGTAAGTAAGTAAGTAAATTTAAAGTAAAAAGGTCAAGCAATAACCTGAAAGTTATTTATTTTAATCTTTCAACATCATTCCAGTTTGTTCCTTTACTCCAGCTTCTTTTCAAAAGTCGGCTACTTTATTGCGGCTCATGTGAGACTTGACACGGGGTTTCCCTGGAAGGATTAGGAAGAGGGTGGGGTAAGGTTCCAAATTGCATGGGAACGGCTTGTTAAGACGTGTGCAGAACAATTATAGTTCGAGACAAATCATGTTGTCCTCGTCCCACTCCACCTCTTGAAGGCAACGCTACTTTCTGAGTGATTTTTACAATGCAAGGTAGTTGTATGAGAAAGGTTTCCTTTTGTTCACTCATATTTACAGTAGGCGGTATGGGGTGAGTGCCTCTATTACTTACTGGAACTAAGAACGTAATGTTTCGTCCCGAAATATATCCTTTCTTGGGTAGGTCAAAAGGCTTTTTAATTGTAAACTTCCCCATCAGAATTTTTTTTTTTTTGAGAAGTATAAATGAATAAAACTCCTAAATATGTAGATGTATGTAATACCAAGCCATAATATGTAATGTGGGGTAAATATGTAAAAATATGTAGTATCAAATTTTAATATATTAATGGTAATTACAAGATTCGCAAAGATTTGTTATTTATATACGGTTAGGTTGAAAGGAATATAATATGTAATTACATAAAAATCCGGTCCCTAATTATCACATAACGAGCTGTTGCATTAACAGTTTTGGGTACGACCATTGGCATCCTCAAAGAAATATGATCTAATAATTCCTTTGTAAGAGACAGCACTCCAGGTTTTAATCGCATATGAAGAGGGCATAAAATTGCAACCTCATTCAAGAAATTAAACTACAACATCGCATACAGAACAAATAACACTCTACAAAAACATCTCAACACACAAACAACAGAAACAAACAAATACAACCACACAGGCGTATACAAACTCAAATGCAACACCTGCAACAACTTCTACATAGGACAGACAGGCAGATCATTTCAAACACGTTACAAAGAACACATCACAGCCATAACAAAATTACAAAACACCTCCACATATGCAGAACACATCACAAATGCCAACCACACCTACAGAGACATCAACACAGACATGGAAATACTGCACATCCAACCAAAAAGCCAGAAACTCAACACTAGAACAATATGAAATATACAGACATACGAAAACACACCCCAACGATATTCTCAACACAAAACTCAATTTCAAAACACATACACTCTTTGACTCTACACTACGAAACGCACCCACACAGGAAACAAGAAGCGCCAAGACCAACAACGACCAGTTCCGAAGATGGCCGAAAATAGGTCGAAACATGTTAACAAGGTACGTAAAAAAAATTTAACACAAGAAAGTTCTTATCATATATATTCCGAAATGAAGGTAAATTGAAAAATAAACATAATATGGATATTTAAAAACATTTTTGAAAATGGTGGCCGTTCATTTCGATACAGGCTTCAGTTCTAATGTGCATATTATCGCGCTATAGATTATTGTACGTAATTCAAATTATCAGGTTCGTACTTCGTATCAGTAACTGATGTTGAAATAATTCTGTACCTACTCTAAAAGAGTACGTACCTTACGTACTGTAAATTCAATCTTCACTTCTGCCCGATCCGAAAAGAAAAGATTACTCAGACATGCTATCTACTGTCCGTCCAAGAGGTTACGTTGCAGCGTCGTAGAAAGGGAGGAAATCACGTGACAGTTAATTGAAGCGTGCATTTCCATAACGTTGTAATTGCCGAAAGCGGGAGAATCTATTTTTTCACATATATCAGTTGTAGATGCCCTGTTTGACAATATTACGAAAGGTTATGAAGAAAATGCTGCTCCAAGGTTCTGCAAGTTACAACGTTGTATGTACTGTATAAAACTATTTTTGTTCATACTGTAAACTTTACAAATTGGCACTTACAACGTTCTAGAATTGCACGCTTCAATTACTTAACGAGGCCCTTTCAAGTTATTTTAAACAATTGTATGGGTATAATATTACGTACACGTCTAATTCCTAACAGAAGTTAATGTTCTCAGAAAAGAGCTAAGACAGCCCAGCCACTAGCATTTACAGAGAGGCGAATAGGCCTAGAAGCAGGTGGGGAAAACCGGGATGCGACGTAGGCAAATGGAAAATGATGCAATATTGAAAGCTCTTTCGTCACTGGAAAACGCGAACATATTTTTGGAACGTACTGTTTACTATGACCGTAAGGCTACTATGACTATGTGCGGTCTCGGATCTGTGTGGAGGATAACTTCACTAGTAGAAGGGGTGGGAGTGAAGTACATTAAAAAAACTCAGGTACAATAAAAATTGAAGTAAAAATAAAATGATGTCCCTGTATTTTTGTTTCATCCAGATTCTAGATGTCTGTACTCTTCTTACGTTCATTGCAGATCTCAGTACTTCGCTTATAGCAGTGTTATACAGACAAGACACAAACGAGGAGCGATTAACTGTTAAATCTGTCCTGCCACTGTAGATCCAGGGCGATTGTCACCTCCCTCCTTCTCACTATACGGTTTGTTCTGGGATCGCGATATCCTCGAAAAGCTGAGGAAATTGCAAACTACTCTCTGAGAACCCGATATCCGATGTGCAGTGCAACCATGGTCCCACTCTACTTCCCAAGATACAGTGACTTCGACATTTAATTCGACAAATCGATATTCACGAGTTGTCTCGATATCAACGCATTACCGGAGGAGGCTAGAGACAAGCCCTTCGCGGCTCTAAAGATTTCAGATTCAATTGGACTCGCATCAGAGTTTTCAGATGATCCAAATAAAAATCTCGTACTGTACTGGGGTAAGAAAACTCTCGTATTTCAAGTGAAATTCTCGTTCATAAAATTCTATTAGCGGATAAATGTTCGATTTGCATGCACAACTACATTGAAAGTAAGGTTACATTAAGCGGGCTTAAGTAGTTAATGGCGATTTTCATTAAACTTTTAATAATTTGCTAATTTTTACCTCAGTGAAAAATAAAATATTGTAGGCATTATATTTTTCGTAACAGTTCCGTTACTGAGTGTAGTGCGGATGTTTATTTTCTTGAACTCTTATACTTTCTCATCATAGTTTTCGTAATAATCCCGTTACTGATCGTATTGCGAATGTTTATTTTCTTAAAGTCTTATACTTTCTCATCATAGTTTTCGTAATAATTCCGTTACTGATCGTATTGCGAATGTTTATTTTCTTAAAGTCTTATACTTTCTCATCATAGTTTTCGTAATAATTCCGTTACTGATCGTATTGCGAATGTTTATTTTCTTAAAGTCTTATACTTTCTCATCATAGTTTTTGTAATAATTTCGTTACTGATCGTATTGCAAATGTTTATTTTCTTAAAGTCTTATACTTTCTCATCATAGTTTTTGTAATAATTTCGTTACTGATCGTATTGCAAATGTTTATTTTCTTGAACTCTTATACTTTCTCATCATAGTTTTTGTAATAATTTCGTTACTGATCGTATTGCAAATGTTTATTTTCTTAAACTCTTATACTTTCTCATCATAGTTTTTGTAATAATTTCGTTACTGATCGTATTGCAAATGTTTATTTTCTTAAACTCTTATACTTTCTCATCATAGTTTTTGTAATAATTTCGTTACTGATCGTATTGCGAATGTTTATTTTCTTAAACTCTTATACTTTCTCATCATAGTTTTTGTAATAATTTCGTTACTGATCGTATTGCAAATGTTTATTTTCTTAAACTCTTATACTTTCTCATCATAGTTTTTGTAATAATTTCTTTACTGATCGTATTGCGAATGTTTATTTTCTTAAACTCTTATACTTTCTCATCATAGTTTTTGTAATAATTTCGTTACTGATCGTATTGCGAATGTTTATTTTCTTAAAGTCTTATACTTTCTCATCATAGTTTTTGTAATAATTTCGTTACTGATCGTATTGCGAATGTTTATTTTCTTAAACTCTTATACTTTCTCGTCATAGTTTTTGTAATAATTTCGTTACTGATCGTATTGCGAATGTTTATTTTCTTAAAGTCTTGTACTTTCCATCATAGTTTTTGTAATAATTTCGTTACTGATCGTATTGCGAATGTTTATTTTCTTAAACTCTTATACTTTCTCGTCATAGTTTTTGTAATAATTTCGTTACTGATCGTATTGCGAATGTTTATTTTCTTAAAGTCTTATACTTTCTCATCATAGTTTTTGTAATAATTTCGTTACTGATCGTATTGCGAATGTTTATTTTCTTAAACTCTTATACTTTCTCATCATAGTTTTTGTAATAATTTCGTTACTGATCGTATTGCAAATGTTTATTTTCTTAAAGTCTTATACTTTCTCATCATAGTTTTTGTAATAATTTCGTTACTGATCGTATTGCAAATGTTTATTTTCTTGAACTCTTTTACTATCTCATCATAGTTTTCGTAATAATTCCGTTACTGATCGTATTGCGAATGTTTATTTTCTTGAACTCTTTTACTATCTCATCATAGTTTTTGTAATAATTTCGTTACTGATCGTATTGCAAATGTTTATTTTCTTGAACTCTTTTACTATCTCATCATAGTTTTCGTAATAATTCCGTTACTGATCGTATTGCGAATGTTTATTTTCTTGAACTCTTTTACTATCTCATCATAGTTTTTGTAATAATTTCGTTACTGATCGTATTGCAAATGTTTATTTTCTTGAACTCTTATACTTTCTCATCATAGTTTTCGTAATAATTCCGTTACTGATCGTATTGCAAATGTTTATTTTCTTGAACTCTTATTCAAAGGACAAATTTTTAATACTGTATATTGTGACATGTTTTAATTCTATGTTGCAACCCCACCAGGGATTATAATAAACTCTTCCAAGTAGACTGTATATAGGTACATATGTGGACTGCTCTTGGGTATAGGAATGGATTCGTTCACATTGTTGAGTTTATCGAATAATATGATGCAAGGATTTCCATTGCAAAATCCTTTCATTATTTTCTATTAGTGTAGGTCGAATATAGGCCTTACATTAAAAAAATTGTAAGGAGAAGACACTAAGTGGTGATAGAATAAGAAAGACAGCAAATCCGTAGTCCTTCATTTAGCGAGATTAATCAGCTGAAGGATGAAGCCATAGTGACTCTTGAAAAGGAGTAATATCAGAATACGCCTGGGACTGTAATGATTTATTTCATGTCTTTTCAACTATAGGGATTGTTCGGAGATTACGAGCGGATAATGGAATCTTAATAGAGCAAAAGCGAAATAATAGGAGATAAAACGGAAATGCTTCGAGGGATTGTGCTGTTCAGTTCTTTGCTCGCCATTCATTTCACAGAATCTAGACTTACTGTCGATTTGATTAAAGGCACTAGCTGAACTACAGAAACTGAGCTGGGCTAAGAAGAGAAATTATTATCATGAAGATGACAGTCACTGGTCACTGTACTCTTCATGCATTGGGTAGCAATTCAGTTATTTTACCGTGTGTGTGAATGGATTATCGTTTATTGTTTATTTTCTTGAACCATTACTTAAACATACGTAATTTATGATGAACCCAAATAAGAAGATAATCTTTCGTCTTTTGGATTGCATATAAAAGAAATTCTTAATTAATATACAGAATGTTTCCGAGGTGGTGTTACAAACTTTCAGGGATGATAGCGAAGGGCACATGTATCAATTTGTGATAAGGAACCATGATCCGGAAATGACTGAGTCGAAAGTTATAAGCAAAAAGGTTGTGTTGGAAATGGAATTGTAATTTGGCACCACGTGCCCTTCTTTCCTTAACTTTTGGAACAGTCGTGGAAAAATGATATGGGCCGGATATCTCCTACGTGGGTACTTGGCCCGATACAATCTGTGAGCTTGTCTACTGTTCCCATTGGCTCATCCGTCTTCGAAGACGAAAGTAGAAAACAGAAGATTGTACCTCATATACTTAGTGATTAGGTACGAGGAAGGATCTTATCTCGAAGTTGACGTATCCACCGCTGTGGAGTAACGGTTACCATGTCTGTCCGTGAAACGAGCGGCACCGAGTTCAAATCTTGGTTTGAACCAGTTATCTGGTTCCCGGGGGTTTCCCTCAGTGCATTAAGAGCAAATGCTGGGTAACTTTCAGCGGTAACCCCTGACTCATTTCGCTGGCATTATCACCTTGACCTCACTCAGAAGTTATATAACTATCGCAGTTGATAAAGCGTCGTAAAATGAACCGATTAAAAAAAAATGTGAACGTTGGTAAGTTGAAACTTCATACGCCTTCATGAATTCCAGAAGTAAGAAAACTGAAGCAAGTAAAATCTATGCCAGTATCTCAAGAGAAATAAATATATATTCAGTTTATGATAAAATTGATGCTAAAAGTGGACAAGGGCTTTTATTCTTCTGTGTTTAAACTTAGTTGAGAACAATCACGAAAGGTTAGGTCTGTGATTTATTACTTTGTACATTGTGAAACTTTATTTGTGAAAAGTGGAATTCGCAAATCAAGATTTTCAGGTATAACTCCCTGTAAAGTTGATTTGAATAATTTCGAGGGAAAAATTGTTCCGGAGCCGGGTATCGAACCCGGGACCTTTGGTTTAACGTAACAACGCTCTACCACTGAGCTACTCGGGTTCGATACCCGGCTCCGGAACAATTTTTCCCTCGAAATTATTCAAATCAACTTTACAGGGAGTTATACCTGAAAATCTTGATTTGCATAATACACGTCACTGTTCGTTAACAGAAAACCACAATTTAAGTCACACGGAGTTAGTGTGCACTCGAAGTTGGTTGCTTGACGGTTGTCAGCCCACTTTGAGGTCTGTGGATATAGAGGGAAAAATTGGATCGGTGTCGGTTAGAGTTCCCGAGTAGCTCAGTGGTAGAGCGTTGGTACGTTAAACCAAAGGTCCCGGGTTCGATACCCGGCTCCGGAACAATTTTTCCCTCGAAATTATTCAAAAGTGGAATTGTTACATTAGTGTTATTATTTTGTGTTACCGTTTACCTCTCGTTACAAATTACTTACTCATGAAACGCCGCGTAATTTGAAATGAGCAGTGAAGTTTAGCCCATCTTATGGCATTTTAAGTTGAATTTTGATTAGTGTTCTAATTTTTAATTGGTTATTCTGCATCGCTTTATCAACTGCTATGGTTATATAGCGTCTGAGTGAGATGAAGGTGATAATGCTAGTGAGATGAGTCCAGGGACCAGCGCCGAAAGTTACCCTGTACTTGCTCTTAATGGGTTGAGAGAAAACCCCAGAAACAACCTCAATCATCCCTCAAGTTTCACGGTCGGACTTGCCAACCGTTACTCCATAGAGGTGGACTTATTTTATGTCAGTATCATCTCATAATAAAGAGTGACAATAATTGAGAGATAAATCATAATGTCTAAGCCCAAAAGAACAGTTATAGGCCTATCTGATTTGAAAGAAATCACAAGACGTGTTTTGTGTCATTATTTACAACAATAAGCTTTGAAATGTGACATTTAAGGAGGTTCTAATTGCAATTCTGAACTCATTTGAGATATTTTGAAATAAAGAGTTCTATCTGAAAAGTGGCACTTAAATATCATCAAGTTTCTGTATGAGAGATTTAAAGAAATAATGGTAAAAAGGAGCACGCCCATTCATACATTTATGACAAGTGAAATTTATTTTATGTTGTGTTTTTGTATTTGTGTTGTTTTCCATATTGTAATATTATTATTTAGTAACTTTTTTTCCCCCACACCTGTGGAGTAACGGTTAGCGCATCTAGCCGCGAAACCAGGTGGCCCGGGTTCGATTCCCGGTCGGGGCAAGTTAACTGGTTGAGGTTTTATCCGGGGTTTTCCCTCAACCCAATATGAGCAAATGCTGGGTAACATTCGGTGTTAGACTTGGACCCCGGACTCATTTCACCGGCATTATCACCTTCATCTCATTCAGACGCTAAATAACCTAAACTGCTGATAAAACGTCGTAAAATAACCTAGTAAAATAAAAAAGTAACTTTTTTTTTGTTTTGTAACTTTATGTTGATGTTTTGTACAGTGGCAGTTCCTCCATGGAACAGAGGGAACAGGCTGTTGCCTTCCTCCCTGTCCCCTTAACTGAGATTGTGAGATATACTTTATTCTAGAGGATAGGCCTACTTACAGTTTTTGAAAAGCGAAAACAGCTATCGTTAGCAGGTTTACTCCAGTGAAGTGAAAACGACTGGAGCTCTTCTTGCCTGCTGTGCGTGATGATGTGAGTGGGAGTATCAAGCAATGTTTTCTCCGAAGCAGGCTCGAGCGGACACGAACTTAGCCGAGTATTGCTGGAAGCTGTAGAACAGTCATGTCAATTGATGCCCATAGGAGCAAACGCGCGCTTTAGAGCTCAGGAAGCCTGAGTGCTTTACAGCGGAAAGGAAAGAGACAGACGAAAGAGGTAGTATAAGCCGCTTGGTCGAGCTATATTCAGGGATGGCCAGCACTGATTCAATAGATAAAAGGAAGAGAACTTATTAAAACTGTGTCCATGTTAATTTTTAGATTTGTCTGACAAGTATAAGTGCATTATAAGAATGTAAGTTTTAATTTTAATGCTTATTTTGCACAAGTTTGATTTTTTTATTCAAAAGAAATATTTTCTCAACTTTCTTTAATAGAAGAGTGAAATTTTCAGATATTGGCCTATTTATTTAGTAGCCTTGCAGAATGTTTTCGTAAATATAATAAACCGTAAATACGTATTACTGAATGTAGTGTATTGACAATTTTGAAAATATTCGCATGGAAATTGTTTGTAAAGAAATTAATTAACAAAGCAACTACTGTTACATCATAAGCAAAAGATACGTGCCCATGTGTTGTAAAAATGTCAGCTCTATAGCATCAGCACATTTCGAGAAAATAATTTAATATTCTGATGATAGGAAGTTGCTCACCAATATCACCTTAAAAGCATAATGCGATAAGAGTTTTGTTATGGAATATTAGTTACACTTAAAACAGATACAGTACCTAGGTAACTTTGCTTTGTACTGTAATATTGTTTTGATTGGTTTATTGATTACTTTTATAAGGCTAAAGATACCATCAATATGAATTCCAACTTATCATGTCATACTCGATCTCTTTTTTTTTTTGGGGGGGGGGAATATCACTTTCTTTATGAATGATGTGTTTCATTCATTTAGTACAGTGTAGTTGTACTACTATGGAATTTAAGTGAATATTCCTTCTTAACTCTCTATTATGTTATTAAGATTTAAAACACAAGTGCAATATTAAGAAATCAGTGTTAGTACGTTTTTTGTTTTACAGACAATATAGATAATATCAAACAGAAAGAAGCCATATAAAAATAACGACATAAAATTTCCCGTTCCGTTTGAAGTTTGTGCACCACTGTTTTCTTAATCCAACAGGCTGCTTATTCATATACACAACCCTTCCTCTTTCCATACTTAGCACTTGATGCCCGCGCACGACGTCAAGGTCAGAAAAATGCGCTTGCTTTGACATCACTGTACTAGGCTGTAATGCCGTTTTTATGTAAATTGTTTTTATTTCCCTCTGTACTGTACCAATATTACCACCGGCTATCTTCCCAATCGTAATGTAATGATAATGAATTATCATTCATGTGGTGATGCTGATAAATATGTTAGCGATGATGAATTTGATGGCAATATTGACAAAATGAAAGTGACGGCGAATATGATGGTCGAGATATTGTGATTAATATGATGATGTATATGAAGGAGACGATGAATATGTTCGCGATGAGAATATATAGGGACATCATTTTATTTTTACTTCAATTTTTATTGTACCTGAGTTTTTGAATGTACTTCACTCCCACCCTCTCTACTAGTAAACTTCCAACCGTCCTCCATACAGAACCAAGGCCGCGTATGCAGTACTGATTTAGTGAGTATAGTACGTTCAAGAAATATGTTCGTGTTTTCCAGTGACGAAAGAGCTTTCAATATTGAATCAGGTACTGTCCGTTTGCCTACGTCGCATCCCGATTTCCCCCACCTGCTTCTGCACGCCCCTCTGTAAAAGCTGGGCTGTCTTAGCTCTTTTCTGAAAACATTAATTTCTGTTAGGAATTGGACGTTTACGTAACATTATACAACTGTTTAAAATAACTTAAATAAAAGGGCCTCGTTAAGTAATTAACTGTCACGTGATTTCTTTCTCGATCCTGCGGCATAACCACTGGGATGGACAGTAGATAGCATGTCTGAGTAATTTTATCTGTGCGGGTCGGGCAGAAGTGAAGATAGAATTTACAGTACGTAAGGTACTCTTTTATAGAGTAGGTACAGAATTATTTCAACATGAGTTACTAGTACGAAGGGCGAAACTAGTAATTGGGATAAAGTAAAATAGTCTATAGTGCGATAATATGTACAAAAGAACTGAAGCCTGTATCGAAATGAACGGCCACCATTTTCAAAAATGTGTTTAAATATCCATATTATGATTATTTTTCAATTTAACTTCATTCTCCTTATTGTACGCTAATGTGCTGTTCACAGTATAATATACACTGCATAATTATTACGTCCACATGGACAGCTCAATTCGTGAGTAAAAACATTTGTTAATACAGTACTGTATTTTGATTAAACAAAAACCTAATGAAAATGATCAAAATCAAAATTGAGATATTTCCTACTTTACATAAATGGATGAACTACTTGTCTTCCCTCCTATACCTAGCAAAGTGATTTGTATATTACGCCAGTATCATCGAACTCGAGTCTTGGAAGGCGGAGGAAGCGGTGTTCCCGGTTCTAGACTTTTAATCCAAAGATATAGCCATGTTAGTATTAAAAAGTTAGTAAAAATAAAATGATGTCCCTGTACTACGCGACCAAGGTGGGACCCGTCGTGGCAGAATGAGGAACTCCGTGCTCGCTGCGTATGTTTACAGCTGGAGTGTCGTCACATCCAATGCCTAGCGTTTCAATCTGGTCGCAATGCCGCGTGTAGGAAGACGTGTGTTTCGTAGCCAAGCGCGGAGCATTATTTATAATGCCATAAAATTTAGTGATGAAGAAAAGACAACTGAATGATTGGTTGATTGTGAAACTTACTGGTGTTAAATTACATAAGCAACTGTGGCTTACAGCCAGTGGCGTATACTGGTTAAAGGATTTGGGCTACCGCTGACCTATTATTACACAAAATATATCTAACAATTACTTTAATTTAAATTACTATGGTAAAACTAATAATACAAAATTATAACATTATGTTATATTATAAACTTTTTCTTTTGTAATTTCCTTGGGCTACCGCCAGTAGCCCGGTAGCCCTGTACCGCAAAATACGCCCCTGCTTACAGCTGTTTCGGTGCTTCTTCACATCATCCTCAGAGCCTACCCATTTATATATAAGTGTTAAAAGTAGTGTACGCAAGATTCAAGATGGAAAAGACAATTGGTTTATTCCTATCGAAGACAACAGAGCGTGCTTTAGCTATTGTGAAGGTAATAAGTAAACAATTAGTAGGTTTAGAAAGGAAGGTAAAGAATGTGAGGACAAGGTTGCAGAAATATCGACACCAAACAAAGTTAGACGACCTGCTGCAAATAAGGTTGAATTAGACGACATGGACAAATGTGTCATAAGAAGAGAAGTTCATAAATATTATAGTCTCTACAAAAGCTTCCAACATTAGGAAAGTTGCATAAATTTTGTAAGAGAGAGTTAGGTTTTAAAGGGTGCAAGGAAACTTTACGAAAACACGTTCCGTTTGAAGTTTGTGCACCACTGTTTTCTTAATCCAACAGGCTGCTCATTCCTCCTAGCATACCTAGCGCTTAATGCCCGTGTACGACGTCAAGGTCAGAAAAATGCGCTTGCTTTGACATCACTGTACTAGGCTGTAATGATATGTAAATTAATGATGAAATGTATCTGAGGTCCAACGCCGAAAGTTACCCAGCAATTCTGCTTCAATTGGTTGAAAAAAAATCCGGAAAAACCCCCACCAGTATTTGAACCCGGGCCCGCTCGTTGCACGATCAGACATGCTAACCGTTACTCCACAGCGGTGGACAGGGTAGTGATTATTGATTACAAAAATATTAAGGTTGTGATTAATGTGACGGTGATGATTAATATTGTATGATTACAAAAAATTAAGGTTGTGATTAATGTGACGGTGATGATGAATATTGTATGATTACAAAAAATTAAGGTTGTTATTAATGTGACGGTGATGATGAATATTGTATGATTACAAAAAATTAAGGTTGTGATTAATGTGACGGTGATGATGAATATTGTATGATTACAAAAATATTAAGGTTGTGATTAATGTGACGGTGATGATTAATATTGTATGATTACAAAAATATTAAGGTTGTGAAAAAATATTAATGTGACGGTGATGATGAATATTGTATGATTAATGATTACAAAAATATTAAGTGCGGTGATGATGAATATTGTTGATTACAAAAATATTAAGGTTGTGATTAATTGACGGTGATGAATATTGTATGATTACAAAAATATTAAGGTTGTGATTAATGTGACGGTGATGATGAATATTGTATGATTACAAAAATATTAAGGTTGTGATTAATGTGACGGTTATGATGAATATTGTATGATTACAAAAATATTAAGGTTGTGATTAATGTGACGGTTATGATGAATATTGTATGATTACAAAAATATTAAGGTTGTGATTAATGTGACGGTGATGATGAATATTGTATGATTACAAAATATTAAAAAATTAAGTTATGATGTTGTGTGATTAATAATGACGATGATGATGATTAAATATTGTATGATTACAAAAAATTAAGGTTGTGATTAATGTGACGGTGATTGAATATTGTATGATTACAAAAAATTAAGGTTGTGATTAATGTGACGGTGATGATGATGAATATTGTATGATTACAAAAATTACTGTGATTAATGTGACGGTTATGAAAATGATTACAAAAATTAAGGTTGTGATTAATGTGACGGTGATGATGAATATTGTATGATTACAAAAATATTAAGGTTGTGATTAATGTGACAGTGATGATGAATATTGTATGATTACAAAAAATTAAAAATATTAAGTTGTAATGTGACGGTGATGTGATATTAATGTGATGTGACGGTGATGATGAATATTGTATGATTACAAAAAATTAAGGTTGTGATTAATGTGACGGTTATGATGAATATTGTATGATTACAAAAATATTAAGGTTGAATATTGTATGATTACAAAAATATTAAGAATTAATGTGATTACAAAAATATTAAGGTTGGATTTATGATGAATATTGTGTGATTACAAAAATATTAAGGCTGTGATTAATGTGACGGTTATGATGAATATTGTATGATTACAAAAATATTAAGAATATTGTATGATTACAAAAATATTTGTGATTAATTGCGACGGGGATGATGAATATTGTATGATTAATGAAAATATTAATGGTGTGATGAATATTGTATGATTACAAAAATATTAAGGTTGTGATTAAATATGATGAATATTGTATGATTGAATATCGGTGATGATGAATATTTTATGATTACAAAAATATTAAGATTGGTAATGTGACGGTTATGATGAATATTGTATGATTACAAAATATTAAGGTTGTATTAATGATGAATATGATTGATGGTGAGGAGAAATAGTGTGATGGTGGTGGTAATAAAATTCGTTCCCTAAAACCAATAACGCACAAACAAGTGAGCAACGCCATAACATTTAATGGAAAGCAATACGAGGACGGAGTTACAAATTGGTTCATGTAACGGACGACGTCGGGCGTCGAGGCGCCCTACAGGGAGGGGTTCATCGATGAAATTAGAGAGTGGAACTCGAGACGCAAACAAAGGAGTAATTGTCTTGATGGCGATGTTGACTGATGCCCCCGCGGATGTATCCAAGTGGTCTTGTCACCGGCGATATTAAGAGCTCACGGCGACGAGGGGCGTCTCTCTCAGGTCGGTTGTAAGGCAATTAAAGTGCACCTCAAAGTGCCTGTGGATTGGACTGGAATTAGCCAGTCATCGATACTGGCACGATGCTATCAATTATTAGTCCACGTCTGCTCAACAAAAGGACGTGAGAGGTCATGTGGCATTCCTGGAGAACAAAGCTGCCGTCAGATAGGTTTCCTTTCCATTAAGTTATTTTACTTAATCTGGCAAGATGATTACTTCATAATCATTGTGTAATCAACAGTAATCTTACTAGAGGTTTTGATTTATGTATAGGAAATCAAAATTCGAGTGAGATTTAATTATTTAACGATTAGAAGAAAGTCTGTAAAGATTAGAAGAAATAAAGTACTCTAATACAATAAAATATTAACTTACTAAAATTCTCTTTCACTAATGTTAGCTTCACTAAAACGTTTGATCAGTCGGTTAAGGGTCTTGTCTTCCGGTCTGAAGATGCGTTCGGGCGCGGGTTCTATTCCCGCTTGATGAATGCCGAGCGAATCCTCGGCCTCATCTCGCCAAATACCATCTCGATATCAACAATCTCATTGACGCTAAATAACCTCGTAGTTTATACAGCGTCGTTAAATAACCAACTAAAAAAACGTTTGAACGGAGCCGCCATTTTCAGTTGATTATCTATATGCGGTAAACAAATGACGATCACAAAGCATGTTTTATAGTACCATAAAGAATTTGTAGTTTGAAATGTTGGCAAACAAAGAAACAAATGCTACAGAAGTGATAAAAACAAACAAATGCCAAAGAAGTGATACAAATAAACAAATGCTAGGGAAGTGATAACATTGAAGGATAAAGAGCCGTGATTGGTTGAAACACGTTCTTTCGTACCGTTTTATTGGTCAAAAGTAGTATGATGTAGTAAAAGTGTAATAATCATTCTAAATTTTCTATCTCTTCAGTTTCTCCCTCTCCCTCTTCTTCTTATTCTTCTTCTTCTTCATCACCATCATCATCATCATCATTTTCTTTCGAAATTTGAACCTTGATCTAAAATATATTTTTATTCCCTTTAAAACATATTTTGAGACGATATAAAAAGCTCACAGTCTGTTTCAGAGATTCCGTACAAAATACTCGTTTTATTTTTGCACCTATTTTGAATTGCAAAGAAGTTAAAGATTTAAAAAGCAAGTCAGACAAAAGAAAGGAAGAAACAAAGAAAGAAGGAAAGAAAGAAAGAAAGACTGTAATTCAAAATTATAATTGCTTCAATTGTCATTAGATCATTGCTGATTACCATGCCCGGAAAATGTAGGCGTAAAACATACTTATGTCACATGGTATAGCTGTATGCTAAGAGGGATGAAGTTACAGGAGAAAGGACAAAGTTACACAACGCAGAACTGCACGCATTGTATTCTTCACCTAACATAATTAGGAACATTAAATCCAGACGTTTGAGATGGGCGAATCCAGAAATGCATATAGAGTGTTAGTTGGGAGGCCGAGACGTAGATGGGAGGATAATATAAAAATGGATTTGAGGGAGGTGGGATATGATTGTAGAGACTGGATTAATTTTCCTCAGGATAGGAACTGATGACGGGCTTATGTGAGGGCGTTAATGAACCTCCGGATTTCTTAAAAGCCCTTTGTAAGTAAGTATAGCTGTATTGAGAGGAGGGAAATAAATATCTAAGGTATCTCTTAACGTACGCAGCGTTACCATCTGTGTGAAACCAGAACCATGCCCATAATGTGTTTAAATTAAAGCGAGTGGAGAAGAGCTTAAAATTATGCTTATTTTAAAACATTTTCTTTTGTAGCGACGGTTTATAGTAACATAATTTGAAACTTATTGGAAAGGACGACTGTTGATGATCAGTTAAATATACTTAATTATACCTCGTGTATCATAAATGATGTTACAAAGATCGAGAGCGGATTCAGTGGTCTAAAGCTAAGATATTTTTGCTAAACATACTATGGCCGGAAAAGCGTCATGTGAGCAGTAGAGGCCATCAAAGTTTTGTTTAGTGTTGTTCGTATGACACTGTGATTTCACAAAAATCTACTTCTGTTACGGAGAATGGACTTCTTTTTAATTGCATACTAAAATGTAAGCGGTAAAGGCTACCACGTCCAATCCAATTCAATTTTATAATAATAATAATAATAATAATAATAATAATAATAATAATAATAATAATAATAATAATGGCTTTATTTAACCTGACAGAGTTAAGGCCGTAAGGCCTTCTCTTACACTCAACCAGGATTGAAACTTGCTTACATAGTTGAACATACAACTCAATCAGAATTGAGTAATTACATACAGATACGATTTAGGTACATAATGAGATCAAAAGAGGTAGTTACATAAAAATTTACCTCGTACAATAAAAATAAACATAATGGAATACATATTAATGTTGTTAGAATAAAATACGAATCACATAACAACAGAAGCCGATAATTGTATAAAAAATGTACACAGTAAAAATGAAAATAAACACATTAATATACATATTAGTATTAGACTACAAGTAAGTAAGTAGGATTCACATAATTAAACCAGAAATCGACAATTGAATAAAATGTACACAAAAAATAGATTAATAATAAAAAACAACACAGTGGGATACATATTGGCGTTAAGTGATAAATAAACACGATTTACATGATTAGACTACACAATAAAAATAAGAAACAAAAAAAAAATAAAAATAAATACAGTGGAACACATTCCATTAAATATTTGCAACGCGTTAGGCCGGCAACTCATCATAAGATATTTTTCTAATTTACATTTAAAGGAAATTAAAGTTCGACAGCCCTTGACTTCAGGCGGCAGAGAATTTCAGTGACGAGAAGTAGCAACAGTGAAAGATGAAGAATAAAGGGATGATGTGTGCAGTGGTATTTCTAGCGTGTTATCATATTGTGACCGAGTATTTAAGTTATGATACCGAGAAAGACTGTGGAATCGGACAGATAAGTAAGAGGGAGTAGAGGTGTGCAAAATTCGGTATAAGAGAGGAAGGGAATGTAACTTTCTCCTCTCATTTAACCTGAGCCACAATAATTTATCGAAAGAAGGCGAAATGTGATTGTAGTATCGTATCAATACCGTATTAATAAAAACGGTTACATTTTCAAATAAATGCGTACTGTGTGCAACACTGTGCATCAAACCCAAGAAGAATACTTATTTCTCACAACATTTTCTTTGCCGATGTACATAAGCCAAGTTGGCCATGAGTTTCCAAGGCAATTTAAAAACGTCTCCTTGATCCAAATCCAAGCATTCGATATGACATTAACATTTAAGTGACATGCTACCTGGTAGCCAGAGGCACCAGCGAATAGGGATTATAAAGAATGGACACTTCGCGTCGGTACCTTTGATGTAGCCGGACTGATTTCAATGACCTTCAAGCCAGCTAAAGCGTGAGATTCTGCTTTCTCCCTAGAGTTGGCGCTGATATAGCAGTCGACACAGCAGAAATATAACATATATAATTAATATATCTAGGCACATTATGTACTCAAAATAAATTGGATCCATAAAATAATAAATCCGTCATTAACTGTAATGTCTAGACTCTAGAGTTCCTTTATAATGAGAGTTGAGACGTTGAACCCAACAACAATTAAAATATGTAATGATTCGATAACGCTGAAAATGGAAAAACAAAACTCTTACGAGAAGTAAAACCATATACCTATATTATATTATATTATATTATATTATATTATATTATACACCGTGTTCCGCTTATAAGTATAATAAAAGAAATAGTTATAATTTCATAACAATGCATGCAAATGGGTTAAGATTGGTACCATTGTAAAGAGGAAATTGGGAAGTTTTAATCCATTGTTGTTACTTATTTTTAGAAGACTCACGCATGCGCAGATCATTAAATAAGAGAATTCGTATCGTATCTTTAGTCAGTCAGCATGTGGACGCCACAGCAGAAAGCCTTTTGTGTGCTGTCATTAGCAGAACATAGATCCATAATTCGTGTACAGCGCTTGTTTCGCCGTCAGTACAATCTTAGACCGAGGGAAGCTGTACCGACGTACGTCTCAATAATGAAATGGGATAGGCAGCTCAGAGAAACAGGAAGTTTGTTGTCTAATGCAGGTAAACATTCCAAGCGTAAAGTGTCTGACGAAAATGTCGAACGCATTCGCGAGGCATTTCAGAGAAGCCCGCGGAAATCCATTCGACAGGCTAGTGTGCAGTTGAACATCCCACCAACAACAGTGCATACAGTGCTCCATAAAAGATTGCGTTTGCGAGCGTACAAGCTGCAACTTCATCAGATGATTACGCCGAATGATAAACTGGAACGAAAACGCTTTGCAGAAACAATGTTGGATAAAGTGGACGATGACGACACATTTCTAACTCGAGTCTGTTTCTCAGATGAGGCAACCTTCCACGTCAGTGGAAAAGTAAACCGACACAATTATCGCATCTGGGGGTCGGAAAATCCAAGTGTCGTAATTGAACACCAACGGGATTCCCCTAAATGGAATGTTTGGTGTGGGATCATGCGTGACAGAATCATTGGTCCCTATTTCTTTGCTGAAAAGACAGTCACTGCAAACACGTACCTGGATATGTTGCAACTGTATGCTGTGCCACAACTCCCAGATGGAGCAATTTTCCAGCAAGATGGGGCTCCACCACACTTTGCCAACATGGTTCGCACATTCTTAGACGAACAATTCCCTGCAAGATGGATCGGAAGAGGATCACCGTACATCACATGGCCTGCCAGATCACCAGATCTAACACCACCTGATTTTTTTCCTGTGGGGGTTTGTTAAGGACCAGGTCTACAGGACGCCAGTACGTGATTTGGCAGACTTACAAGAAAGAATTTATGCTGCTGTCAACAATGTTACACCACAGATGCTTCAAAACACTTGGGTCGAGGTTGAATACCGGTTGGATATTTCCCGTGCCACCAATGGAAGCCATGTTGAGGTTTATGGAACATAAGGTAACAAAAATTCCCAGTTTTCATTCTTTGTAGCAGTTGGTTTCAACTATATACTTGTATTAATTCAGAAGTTATAGCTATTTCTTTTGTTATACTTATAAGCGGAACACTCTGTATTATATTATATTATATTATATTATATTATATTATATTATATTATATTATATTATATTATATTATATTATATTATATAGTAACAATATTAAACGAATTCAATACTTAATTTTATAATGTATTATATTATTTTATAATATAATTTATGATATCTGAAATATAAAATATTATTATTACAACTAGTTTGTTACGAGAAATAAGGAAAAGCTGTTAACTTGAATTTATTTGAAGCAAAGCGTTACTGGATTATGCAATAAGGTAGGCGATATTTGGATCCCGGGTCTCAACTCTATTCTCAATTATTATCTTAGCGTATGCTCGATTACACTAACCTCTAGCGCTTGAAAGTGGAACTATACGCTAGCGCACAGAGAAACAAAACACAGGAAAATTCGCTCAGTGTCCATTCTTTATAATCCCTATTCGCTGGAGGCACCTTACCGCTTACACGACACGTTTCCGGCCATAAATATTTTAAGCAAATTTCATTGCTTTGAACCACATGAATATTTGAAATAATTATATTAGAATCAATATTTTCTACATCATCAGTGTTAAAGATATTTGCTATAATATCAGCTCATTTCTTACTGTACGTATTATTTTTCTTTCAAAACTTTTTTGACATGAATCGTCATTATTCGACCTGCAAACTGGAAAAATATGTAACACTTTTTGCATGGTGAAGTTCCTAAAGTTTATTATAACGGCAGCATCATCCCTTTCAATGTTACATTAGACGATAGATTGCAATTTTCAAATATAACATATTTAGAAGGAAACTATAAAGTCATGCGCTGATAACACAGGTCTAGAAACAAAAAAAAAAAAAAAATTGGGAGCTTTTTGAAACCAATTACTGATTTTGTATATTCAAAACTGTATGGATTACAGAAAAGACTTCCATTTTCCTGTATCACATCAGGTTTCTAAAAATTACATGTAATACAAATCTTTATAACATGTTTTAAATTGACGATATTCAATACATGCGAACCATAGGATCAACATGTTAAAAATTATAATACACTAATTAAATACATATTGCATTCAATTGTTTCCTTAATATTTTATGCAGCTTAGGACATTAACATTTTAACTCATTAACTTATCACTTCTTGTATGTAATATATAAATGTTGTAGGGAGAAACTTGTATGCAAGCACATTAACACATTAACTTAAGACTTATAACATAAATTTTCAAGGAAAATAAAAGCGGTACAAACCACTACAATGTTCACATAGGGTGATTCACGAGGAAAGGTAAAACATTTAGGATATGATATCTTAGGCCATTTTGAGTGCAAAAGTTCATATGAACATAGGTCCGTTTTCGAACGATGGCGGAGCTAGATGCACTTTTTTGGTAAAACGTCTCGCCCCAATGTGAATCAGACGTTACCATATGCTGCTGACGTGAAACAAGGTCACCGATGAATGATGTAATATTGGAATCTGCATTGTGAGCGATGTAGATAAGAGAAGAGAAACAAACCGGGTGGTGGGGCATTACAAATGTCACAACAAATACGCTATCACTTATCGGTTCACAGCAATCCAGTCAGCTACCTACAGTACAGTAGTTATACAGGTACAGTTATCGGAAGTGTTAAGTTGTGTTTTTCAAGATGCCTTATAAATTTTCGACTACAGAATACGCCGATATTGTGTATGTTTATGGTTTGTGCGATGGAAGTTCCTTGCGTGCCGTCGCTGAATATGAACGACGCTTTCCGAACAGAAGGGTACCATATCGAGGTTGGACTGTCTATGAGGTTGGATGAAAGACTTGGTATAGCAAAGGAACAGGGAAATGAGAGAGGTGCTAATCGACCGTATTTTGGATGCGGCATAAAGAACAACGTGCAATTCTCCCGAGCGATGAGCGCGATTCACGCCCGAGCGCAACAGTGCATTGAAGCAGAAGGAGGCACCTTTGAAAATGTGCGAAAACATCGACCCCGACTTCTAGAATATTAGGTATGTATGCATACGTGAATATAAACTTTAAATTTGTCCGTTATCTGTCTCTAAATGCGAGTTAGTACAATGGAATCTCAGAAGTTTTTGTGAAATCAAAGAGCCATATCTCCGTAACCGTTCGAAAACGGACCTATATTCATATGAGCTTTTTCACTCAGAATGACTTCAGAATTCACATCCTAAATTTTTTACCTTTCCTCGTGAATCACCTTGTATATAATGCAGTCAATAGTTGCTTGGATGAAAAACTTCTTGTACCACTTGTTCTCTTGTGCACACTAGCAGTATCATCCCATTTCAAGAACCAACAATAGTTGGCCATCATAGATGTATTCCATCGCTCCTAGTACCACGTCTCCATTTCTTTAATGTACTGGTAAAACCTCATCTTGTTCTTCACTCATTTCTCCCAAGGTTTTCTGGAAAATGGTCTAAATGTGAGTGAAGGAAGTGTAGTTTCAGACTCATGTTACAGCCTAAAACTTCGTATTTTTGTAGCATGTTGTTTACAATATGCACATAGTTTGAATCTTTATTATTTCCCAAGAACATATTAACTAACTTTGAATTCATTTTCGAGTTCCAATAAGTCAAGTATATTCAAATGAAAAACAAGCAAATGTTCAGTCTTTTGCCTTATTTTAATGTAAAATACTAAAATAGTTATTTTACAATTATTACATTATTAGTGTTAACGTTTTCGCCCAATTGTGGACATTTTCAGACATAAAATTCGATATCTATGTGAAAAATAAGCAATACATATTAAATATTGCCAAATATGAAGGCATGTCCAAGGTTAAAATAGTGGGAAATGATAAAAGTTTAAAAACAGTACAAACGGCATCATTACATGTGGTATATATAATTATGCATATTTAAAAAAATGGTATATGAAAAATAATGCGTATTATTGCTATTGATTGTTGAAAAAGTGAACAGGAATAGAATCACCTGATTTGTAGGAATGACACCGTTATGACTAAAAAAACGTATTAAATATGCATGTTTTTCATATTGTGTACTAGGTTAACTAATGTGTAAAAAATAAGATTTATGGTTTGAAACAGATCTTATGGTTGAAGAATATGATATAAATGAAACAAAGAACAAATAGACTTAAAAATAAACGTAATATAAATGAACTAGAAAAATATGACTTTTTAATTGGAATATAAAATCTAAAAACTAAAAGTAAATTATAATAAAAAAACTTAATGAAAATTAGATACTATATTAAATGAATGTGAGTTGGCATAAATGACTAATATTCAAACACAATAAATTGTACTTGAAAAATAATTCTTTGGATTACATTAGAAATGAAATTTAAGCTGTATTATATATTATGTCACTGGGTACAAATTAATGTAGGATATTAATTATGCAAGATAAGATGAAGCTAAAATACAAACATTATAATATAAAAAGGATGAAGTATGGAATAGTGAATGTGGAGAAAACAATCTTACTGGCCACATAAAATAAAATTAATTATATGTGGATTGTTCATTATGTTCATAATGCTGATAATATGTGTTGTAGAAATATAAAGATATGACGAAAAGCTAACTATCATGGCCTGCACAACCATCATGGGATTCTAACGTAGAAACATGAATATATGCAAGACTCACGAATCTTATGAAGTTTAATTGGGTCGTGGAGGCTGCAAAATACAGGGTGAAAGGTAAGGTAGTACATTAATTGACAGGAGCCGTAGATCTCATTATTTAGAGTAAGTTTTGTCAAATAAAAAAAAATATATAGGACTTACAGATAGTGAGATAATTACAGGTGTTTCGAAAGCGCTGACGGCAATTGCAAGATATCTCAACGCCGCATAAGTACAGTGGCGGTGCGTCAATAAGAGCACAAGAGCACGTGAACACCTTGTTTCCATTAATGCACGACTAGTTTTAATATTTGATACCGTATTGACGTAGTGGGGATGTATAATATCAGAATCGAGTATTTTAAACTTCCCGCATCTTGCATAAACTTCTTATGTAAACTCGTCAACATCCGTTCACGTACAAGCCGTGCTCTTTTCGAGTTGGTTACAGGAATTTCACGCATGCGCGGGAGAAAATTGTCTTTAGCTGGCCGCTTATGACTCGTCAAGAGCACAAAGCGTTAAGTGAACATGATGAGTATCTATCCTATAGATGTCAGGTCCATCGATGCCTATCGTTCACGTCCTATATCTCGAGGAGGAAATTTAATAGCCTGTAGATGTCAGCATCTGACTGTAGGAACGTTTACTTACGTGGATGTGTGTACAATGCTGCTACGAGAGTGTAGTTTGTGAATTACTATACTTCAGTGTCGGCATAATAGCATAGTTTGGCTTTCAAACACGTGCTGGATGACTGTGGTGGTGGTATGAATTTAAGTATCTGTATGGCAGTGTATAATATTTAAGAATAATATTTACTGGCATGTATTTATAGTAATCTATGCGAGTGGGATTACAGTACTGGTATAGGCTATAGTGTATCAGTGTGTTGTGAATCAAAATATATTACTGAACACACGCTTTTGTAAATAACGGCACTGTGGTATGTATTAATTTTTAACAAACGTAAACAATGAATTCTGTTCAAGCAATTTTGAACAGCAAAGATCTGGGTAAACTAGCTTACCAAGAAAAATTGGAAATAAAAAGACTGAGTTTCATTATTATTATTATTATTATTATTATTATTATTATTATTATATGTTGTTTTGAATTTATATACGGTTTTTTTTTTTTTCGATAGTGAAACATTGGAATCATGACATTTCATATTAGACTAAACGTACGATTTCAAATTCTCTTCGATTTTGGAACCACAAAATTGTGAACACACATAATATTTTATCACGAGCCGCCACTGCATAAGTAGTACCCCACACCCCATGCGGTCAGCGACTTTCACCTTGTATCTTGCAGCAGGTGAGGGAGGACGGTAGCAAACAAATGTACTGAGCTTCGGTCCAATACTTCGCGAGCTAATCTGGGGATAAATCTTCGCACAAAAATGACCTACGTAAATTCCGGATAGGGACGTACAGTAACTGATATTTGTTTAGTTTGTATAATTTAATGTCAGAAAATGTAAATTAATAACCAGAATGAACAAAATAGCTCGTGTCCGGGCGCAGTTCAATAATGAATGCAGAATTATCAACTTACAATGCAATACACTAACAATTCAATACTAAGTATGGCGTAATAATTTTAATGTAAGCAAGAAATACGTACAGCAATAACAAGAAATAACGTGAAAATCAGCAAATTATGTCCAAATTAGTGAAAACACTTAGGACTGAAGTTTCAGTTAAAATTAATGAATAAATAAAACTGATGTAACTTTGTGAATCGCCAATTCTGAGCGTTAGTAATGAAATAAAGAGTAATAAACTCTGTAAACCACATTCCACTCACATGTTACAGGTACTGTTCAAAATGTCTACCATCAGCGTGGTTGCAGCTTTCACATCTTCTAGTCCAATTATGACGAACTCTGGCCAGTAGTTCTTCACTGTTCCGAATTTCTTAGGCGACCTGGATCATGTCTAAGTACTTACGATTTGTGAACTCTGGCATCTCGTAGTTTTGAAATAAACTAAACTGTATCGCTGTACGTCCAATTGCACACTAATGCAATGCAAACATCACAACAGCTGATCAGTTGCGAGTACTAGGCGAACTGTCTGCTGTCCGGACAGCGATGCCAGATTTTTTTAGACCTTCTGTACGTGACCCGACAATCAATGTTTCCAATGTTTCTTCAATCGATTAATTCGAAATCTGTGAATTTTCCAATTAAAATTCTACTGCAACGTGAACATAACAAACGTTCTCTTCGTTGTTACACAAGAAATTAAACCGTATTTTAAACAGTATTCGTAAAATTCGCGATTGAAATGTCGGCATAAAAGTATTATTTCTTAAAAAATCTCGCAAAAACGAGCAAAATGGTATCATCCTTTTTTGTTCGTTATATTTCAAGGAATCACATCCTACAATTAATGTACTAGCTTACCCTCCAACCTGTATAGTCGATCAGATTGTGATCTGACAACCAATTTTGGATTACAGAATTCTGTAAATTAAGAAACGTAATATTAAAGCTAAATATAATCAATTTTGAAAAAAAAGTATATACTGGAAGTGATAGAAATGTGGATACATGTAAGACTTACGAATGTCGTAAAATGTTAAATGTTATGTTTTATTTAACGACGCTCGCAACAGCAGAGGTTATACAAGCGTCGCCGGATGTGCCGGAAATTTGTCCCGCAGGAGTTGTTTTACATGCCAGTAAATACACTGACATGAGCATTTCGCATTTAAGCACACTTAAATGCCATCGACCTGTCCCGGGATCGAACCCGTAACCTTGGGCGTAGAAGAATGTCGTAAAACTTGCGAAGTTGAATCAGATCGTGACGGCAGCAATATAATATAGCAGATCTGTTTATGATCTGGCGACCAATTTTACAGGATTCTATAAGTTACGAGATGTAATATTGAAGCTAAATGTAAAAAAGTTTGCAAAAGACGGTATACACTAAAATTATGAAAGAACTTGCATGAAAAGAAGCGTGAGTGGTACCGGTGTGTTTGTCTGTAGGCGGCGGTAAGAAGACTGAGAGGCAAAGCACTGAAGTGGAACAGCCGGGCTATGTTGTAATGTTGCGCTTAGGAAAACATTTTTGCGTATTGATATGATAAAGATAAAAACTCTCAGTGCTGGCTTTTTTTTTTTTTTGAGTTGTGTATCTGTATTTATTTATTATATTGCTACATTTTTTGTTAATACATGGAACATAACTGGCCGTATATATCGATTGTAACAATGACGGTATCCATGGATAATAAAGAAGGCTGTGGAATACTATATAAACTGCAGTTTCACTATTTTCGTGTACTATTCTTATTAATCTTGTAAAATAAAATTATATGAATATTAATTTAAAATCAATTCATATTAAATAATAACGTGAACATATTGTAAAAGTCGTATATATATATATATATATATATATATATATATATATATATATATATAAACAAAACTCAGAAAAACAGAGTTCCACCTCGCCATATTTGCCTAAGTCAGGCATGTCAATTGATGCCCACAGGAGCAAGCGCGCGCTTTAGAGCCCAGGAGAGCCTGAGCGCTTTACAGCGGAAAGGAAAGAGACAGACAAAAGAGGTGGTATATGCCGCTTGGTCGAGCTATATTCAGGGATGGCCAGCACTGATTCAATAGATAAAGGGAAGAGAACTTATTAAAACTGTATCCATGTTAATTTTTAGATTTGCCTGAGAAGTATAAGTGCATTATAAGAATGTAAGTTTTAATTTTAATGCTCATTTTTCACAAGTTTGATTTTTTTTTTCAAAAGAAATATTTTCTCAACTTTTCGTATAGAAAAGTGAAATTTTCAGGTATAGGCCTATTTATTTAGTAGCCTTACAGAATGTTTTCGTAAATCTAATATACCGTATATATGTATTACTGAAGATAGTGTATTGAAATTTTTGAAAATATTCGCATGGAAATTGTTTGTATGGAAATGAATTAAGAAAGCAACTACTGTTACATCATAAGCAAAAGATACGTGCCCATGTGTTGTAAAAATGTCAGCTCTATAGCTTCAGCAGATTTCGAGGAAATAGTTAAATATTGTGATGATAGGCAGTTGCTCACAAATATCACCTTAAAAGCATAATGCGATAAGAGTTTTGTTATGTAATATTAGTTACACTTAAAACAGATACAGTAACTAGGTAACTTTGCTTTGTACTGTAGCTAATATTGGTTTGATTAGTTTATTGATTACTTTTGTAAAGCTAAAGATACCATCAATATAAATTCCAACTTATCATGTCATTCTCAATCTCTTTCTTTGGAATATCACTTTCTTTATGAATGCTGTGTTCCATCCACTTAATACAGTATAATATTATACTACTATGGAAATTAAGTGAATATTCCTTCTTAACTCTCTATTATGTTATTAAGATTTAAAACACAACTGCAATATTAAGAAATCAGTGTTAGTACTTTTGTTTTGCAGACAATATAGATAATATTAAACAGAAAGAAGCCATATAAAAATAACGACATAAAATTTCACGTTCCGTTTGAAGTTTGTGCACCACTATTTTCTTAATCCAACAGGTTGCTTATTCATATACACAACCCTTCCTCTTTCCATACTTAGCGCTTGCTGCCAGCGCACGACGTCAAGGTCAGAAAAATGCGCTTACTTTGACATCACTGGCCTAAGTCTTCGGAAAAGACATAATTTTGTATCGGCATTTATTTTGCAGCCCAGTGTATATAGAGCAAAGAAGACCTATGATTGAGCTAATGGTTGATTTGGACTCGGCTAACCATAACAGACATGCAACATTTTCTTGCTGTATCGCAAGTGTTTACTATAAATAACAATAACAATATAATAGTATACAATACTAAAGATGATTTACATGTACATTTCAAGCTAAACAATAACCTAATATAACCAGTATGCAGTACTGAAAACAATTTCGCATGTACACTTCAAGCTAAGCAAATTAACTGATATTAGACTTTGTCCACAACTACTACTCTGTCACCTCCGATATTCGAATCCGGGTCCGCAGTCATCGTAAGGCAGCACTGTACTAACTGAGCTAGTAGTTAATTTTACTGAATATAATGAATATCATTAATTTTTCATTGTTCCATTGTAAATGATAACATTTTTCTAGTGTTTATATCGGAGATGATGATTTAAGCTCGTCTGACGAGGAACATCAGCATTTTATGAGCTCTACGACAGCGAAAAGTGGAATCGAGGCTTATACACTCTAAACTTTCCAGTTTTCACTCTGCTCCCCTTCAATATCACGCCATTCTGCGTCGTAATTAAATAAATGAGACGACAGTAAACCACATTCACCACCTCAGATTCAATTTCGAGCAGTACAAAGTCCACGACCCACGGGTTGTTTAAATCCTATTTTCACGTCGCTACCCTTTTTCACTCTAGCACAAGATTAACTGCGTAGTTTTAAAATACAGCGGTGCACCGGATACAACGTATTCGAGCCAACTAAACAAACTTCCAGCGGAAAAAAAAGTTTTAAATCCAGAATCCTCACCGATACCATCTCATTTCCCGCAGAGCTACTGATTCCAATACTACATGTTATCTCCACATAATACATACACAAACGAATACAGTAAATTCTAAAATCAGAGCATCGCTCGCTTTTTACTCCAGAGACACGGATTCAAAATTAAACGAAACGCCTTCATAGATAGCAAAGATGGTGTTCAGTGAATCTTATGCTACCTCTCTTCCTTCTGCTACAATTCAATCCATCTTCCACTGTTGTTCTTTGGGGGATAACTAATGTGGACAGAAGGGCATTGAAGGATTACCTGCGAAGCTATATGAACAATTACAAAAGTCATTATTGAGATAATTTTGAATAAAAATATTCATATTAACATAGGGCCTCTTACTTACTTACTTACTGGCTTTTAAGGAACCCGGAGGTTCATTGCCCCCCTCACATAAGCCCGCCATTGGTCCCTATCCTGAGCAAGAGTAATCCATTCTCTATCATCATATCCCACCTCCCTCAAATCCATTTTAATATTATCCTCCCATCTACGTCTCGGCCTCCCTAAAGGTCTTTTTCCCTCCGGCCTCCCAACTAACACTCTATATGCATTTCTGGATTCGCCCATACGTGCTACATGCCCTGCCCATCTCAAACGTCTGGATTTAATGTTCCTAATTATGTCAGGTGATGAATACAATGCGTGCAGTTCTGTGTTGTGTAACTTTCTCCATTCTCCTGTAACTTCATCCTTCTCAGCCCCAAATGTTTTTCTAAGCACCTTATTCTCGAACACCCTTAACCTATGTTCCTCTCTCAAAGTGAGAGTCCAAGTTTCACAACCATACAGAACAACCGGTAATATAACTTTTTTATAAATTCTAACTTTCAGATTTTTTGACAGCAGACTGGATGATAAAAGTTTCTCAACCGAATAATAACAGGCATTTCCCATATTTATTCTGTGTTTAATTTCCTCCCGAGTATCATTTATATTTGTTACTGTTGCTCCAAGATATTTGAACTTCTCCACCTCTTCAAAAGATATATTTACATAGGATTTCTTCGTGATAATAAAGATAATATACAATATAAGTAAGTAAATCTTAACAAAACAAGTACTAAAGAAAAATTATAAAAATATCTAAAAAAAAAGCTTGCAGAAGTAATAGGCCTGTCATATGAAATCAAATGTAGCCACCGGCGTAGCTCAGGCGGTAACACGTTTTCCTGCTGATCCGGAGTTGTGCTCGGGTTTGGGTTCGATTCCCGCTTGTGCTGATTACCTGTTGGTTTTTTCCGTAAGGTGAATGTCAGGTAATCTAGGCCGAATACTCGATTTCATCTCGCCAAATATCTTCGCGCTATCACCAATTCCATCGGCTTGACACTAAATAAGCCAGTAGTTGCTACAGTGTCGTTAAATAACCAAGTAAAAAATCAAATGTACGTATTAATGGAAGATAGGAGTGATCAGTGTTTTAAGAATGGAATGTCTATATTTTGTAAAATACTGTACCTTGATCTTGTATAGAAACGGAATTTACTCTAGATTTGAAGAAGTTAACTTTAGTTTTTAATGGTATTGATCGCATGCGTGTGGATCGTGCCTTACCTTGAAAGATACTTTACCTGAATCATTCAGCTAATCATGTAGAACGCACGTAGGGTAAAGGTTGGTAATACTGTGAGACGAGTAATATTGTAATAGTTCTTATTGAGAATTTATTACAATTTTACTGAGTGAGAGGAAGATCGGTTTTTTTGCGTCAACGTATTAAGGGAATGTTCGTGGACAAGTTTCTGCAAAAAACCGGCCCTTCTCTCGCTCAGTAAAATTGTAACGAATTCTCAAAAAGATCTGTCGCAATATTATTCGTATCACAGTATTACCAACCTTTACCCTATATGGTGTGATATAGGGCTGGATAGTAGCAGATAACTAAAGACTAATTCACAACGATAGACTTCTCAAATGGTCTTGACATGTAAACTTTGCACAACTTGAGCACCTGCTTGAATGTTTTCGGTCAACAGAATTGCCCCGATAAAAGTTCTAATCTTCCAATTTTATCCATCACAATTATTACTTCAGTCAACACTGGGAATTGAATCCGAGAGCACATACACTCTACACTAGATGTCTTTGGAGCAGACCATAACAAGGGTCTCGATGCATCTCATGTTATCGCTGCGCTCCCATTGGTTGGCGAGTCATTACTTAGCTGTAGACACTAGCGCGTGCATATCATGTAGAACGCACGTAGGGTAAAGGTTGGTAATACTTTGAGACGAGTAATATTATGATAGTTCTTACTGAGAATTTTTACAATTTTACTGAGCGAGAGGAAGATCGGTTTTTGCGTCAACGTATTAAGGGAATGTTCGTGGACAAGTTTCTGCACAAAACCGGTCCTTCTCTCCCTCAGTAAAATTGTAATAAATTCTCAAAAAGATCTATCACAATATTATTCGTATCACAGTTTTACCAACCTTTACCCTATATGGTGTGATATAGGGCTTGATAGTAGCAGATAACTAAAGACTAATTCACAATGATAGACTTCTCAAATGGTCTTGACATGTAAACTTTGCACAATTCGAGCACCTGCTTGAATGTTTTCGGTCAACAGAATTGCCCTGATAAAAGTTCTAATCTTCCAATTTTATCCATCACAATTATTACTTCAGTCAACACTGGGAATTGAATCCGAGAGCACATACACTCTACACTAGATGTCTTTGGAGCAGACCATAACAAGGGTCTCGATGCATTTCATGTTATCGCTGCGCTCCCATTGGTTGGCGAGTCATTACTTAGCTGTAGACACTAGCGCGTGCATATCCTGGTTACAGACGGTATTCATAGACTCGTCCACTACTACAGTTCTATTGCGTCTAGCATCTGTGCGGAGTATGAGCAGAGGACAGCAGTACAACTAGTGACTGATGCAAGAAGGTATGTTCAAAGACACATTACTTTAATTTCCACTTTTCGTTATATGAACATAGTCGGTCACTTAATTCATACACAGACATTTAGTATCGTGTGAACCTCGCTCTCTTGCATTTCGTTCCGTTGTTTATATCTGCTCCAAAGACATCTGGTATAGAGTGTATTGATAGCGCTAGCGTTGATAAACTGGAAGGCTTTATTCTATTTTAGGATATTTTACAGTAAAGATATGAATTACTTTTTTGTACTAGGTTATTTAACGATGCTATATCAACTACTGGATTGCTAGCTTTCATGTATTGCTCCCTGTGAAGATGATTTGAATAATTTCAAGGGAAAAATTGTTCCGGAACCGGGTAACGAACCCGGGACCTTTGACTAAACGCACTAACGCTCTACAAACTGAACTACCCAGGAATTCTACCAGACACCGACTCAATAGAGTTTTTGGACACATGTTTGTAAGAACTTTTTTCTAGTTTCGACCTATGCTATCTCTATGTGACACTTTTTTAAACACCCTGTATTCATGAATGAATTTCTATTCAAAATTACTTTAATTTTTCAATCCAATGCTAGCAGACGGGTTATTCTGCCTCATCCTTCATAATAGACGAGTAACTCATAAACCTCAGGACCTGGAGCCCAAAATCCTTAGACATATATAAACATCATAAACGTTGAAAACTCGTACTACCTTCAAGCCTACTTTTAAATACTGCAGTTGATAGATCATATTAGGTGGAGATGGAGAGTGTTGGTGGAATGATGGAAGGAAGCGGGTGTACCCTAAGAAAATCCCTGTGCAACTTATCATTTGTTCATCACAAATTTCATTACACCCCGAGTACTAGCGCTGAGCCACGAACGCGGCCTTTAACATCCCTGATCACGACATCGGTAGTGGAGAAGCGATGTCTAAGAACTTCAACTTTTACTCGACAAAAGAAATGGAAGTGTGATGAAGCTATATCAGGATTATACTCTTACATAATTTTGTGTCAGAATATTCTATATAAATTTTTGTATTTAAATAATAGTATATAATGTAATTCGGGGGAAGATGCCAGTTGGGGGAAGACGCAGCTTTCTTTGCAGTTCTTTTGTGTCAGCAATTGACAGCGCGGATCCTCTAGTTTGAAGAGTGTTGACGGGGTGGACACGTAGCGTGTGCATTTGTCTAACTTTATCGTCTTTCATCGCCGTTGTTTTGGATCTTGTGAGATTATAGACTGGTGAGTACACACTTTATAATATTTCGTTGCTTATATTTAAGGTTCATAATACGTGAGTTGTGCATTTTGTTACGCACACGAGACATGCAGCTACGGCAACAACCTTACGGCAGTAGGCAAGTAAGTGTGAGTGGCGTCTTCCTCCTGTATATTATTTTACATGTTCTCTGATACTTCACAAAAGGTATCAATGATTAAAAATGTAATTCACATTTCATTTTTATGCAGACGATGACTTGAGACTGCAAAATAAAAACAGATTGGACATCTTAGTCAAAATAAAATTTAATTCGAGCTGCTGAAGATTTAAAGTATGGACAAAAATCGTCATGGGCTGCAGCGTGGGTGTGTGGCATTCCATACAGAACTCTCAAATGACGAATGGAATCTTCAAACATTACTAAATGTTCACGAGGTCCTTCCACTAGCGGAACATATGGCAGTAGACCTACATCAATAGTTGCTTCCATCAGAACGGATAACGGGATTTCAATTCTGGAAACAATCAGCCCTATTCCTAAATAAGGAAATCTAAATTCCTGTAAAAAACGAACAGCGGAGATCTCAACTACACCACAGAGAAGAGAAACTATGTGGAAAAAGGCCAGAAAAAAAAAAAAGAAACCTTCCCATCGAAGAAAGAAAAAGAGATTTGTAAGTTCTTCTTTTTCTTCTTCTTCTGTTGACGAAATTAGTCACGATGACAGTGGCAATAGTTTTGATGAGGAAGATGATTTTTGTTGTTTGTTCTGGACACTTAAACGCTAAGACAGGTTCCAAGTGTGACTGGAGTTGTGATAATTTGCAGTGTATGAAATGTGGTGCGGGCTCGTACTAACATTCAGAATTGTGTCCTAATTAATCAATTTTTGCAAAATAATCATGAAACAAGTTTATAATTAAATTCATAGATTTTTCCCTGTAGTTGTAATAAAATACCCATAAAATATTCCAATGTTTATTTTATGTATGCCATTTACTATGTTGTTGCATCTTACCCCATACCAAGTGGCATCTTCCCCGCATATGTGGGGGAAGATGCCACCCTGACGCGAGTTCTTTTAACATGAAAAATTGTTAACAATATACGCACTTGCAAAGGAACCAATCATTATACAGAGCAAATTATAATTGAAAAATACGATAAATTTGTTTGTATTGGCTTATCACTTCAGGTTTGAGTTGTATAGCCAAGAAATACCTTAGTTGTGGCGTCTTCCCCCGAATTACCTTATGTGTAAAATTATAAAGTGTGTAATGTAAGGGTTCAGTTGATTTGTCTGTGAACTATAATATAATAAATATCAATATCTATATAAATTTCGCATTGTACATTGTTGTCAAGATTGTGGTATAGGCCCTTGTGTCACCAAGATAAAGAACATGCTTTTCCCTCCTGTATCTCTAGTCCAGTGCAATGCGGGAGTGATTGTATTTTAACACAAAACAATTCATTTATCATACAGTATGTATCTAGAATATCGATAATTATTGTCTCTTTGTATATTCGGAGAGCAAAGTCATCCGATTTTGGCATGGCTTCTAAATCACTCCAACGGACACGCCCAACCTGCAGCATCACTTTGTGAACAATCGGTGATTTTCTCTACAAAATTTCCTGAAATTTTGATTAATAATTTCAATGTCGGTCATCTGTTCCTCTTTCAGAATTCTGTTACTCATTGCTGAGTAGAAAGAGGTGCAGGAACAGGGTGAACAGTATACCCACCATTAGCAAGAGGTATCGGGCAAAAATCCCTTTCAGGCTAAATACATCAATTTATCATAACGACAACGCGGTATTGTACCTTACATACTTACAAATGGCTTTTAAGGAACCCGAAGGTTCATTGCCGCCCTCACATAAGCCCGCCATCGGTCCCTATCCTGTGCAAGATTAAGCCAGTCTCTATCATCATACCCCACCTCCCTCAAATCCATTTTAATATTATCCTCCCATCTACGTCTCGGCTTCCCTAAAGGTATTTTTCCCTCCGGTCTCCCAACTAACACTCTATATGCATTTCTGGATTCGCCCATACGTTACATGCCCTGCCCATCTCAAACGTCTGGATTTCAAGTTCCTAATTATGTCAGGTGAAGAATACAATGCGTGCAGTTCTGTGTTGTGTAACTTTCTCCATTCTCCTGTAACTTCATCCCGCTTAGCCCCAAATATTTTCCTAAGCACCTTATTCTCAAACACCCTTAACCTATGTTCCTCTCTCAGAGTGAGAGTCCAAGTTTCACAGCCATATAGAAGAGCCGGTAATATAACTGTTTTATAAATTCTAACTTTCAGATTTTTGGAGAGCAGACTGGATGATAAGAGCTTCTCAACCGAAAAATAACACGCATTTCCCATATTTATTCTGCGTTTAATTTCCTCCCGAGTGTCATTTATATTTGTTACTGTTGCTCCAAGATATTTGAATTTTTCCACCTCTTCGAAGGATAAATCTCCAATATTTATATTTCCTTTTCGTACAATATTCCCGTCACGAGACATAATCATATACTTTGTCTTTTCGGGATTTACTTCCAAACCGATCGCTTTACTTGCTTCAAGTAAAATTTCCGTGTTTCCCTAACCGTTTGTGTATTTTCTCCTAACATATTCACGTCATCCGCATAGACAAGAAGCTGATGTAGCCCGTTCAATTCCAAACCCTGCCTGTTATCCTGAACTTTCCTAATGGCATATTCTAAAGCGAAGTTAAAAAGTAAAGGTGATAGTGCATCTCCCTGCTTTAGCCCGCAGTGAATTGGAAAAGGATCAGATAGAAACTGACCTATACGGACTCTGCTGTATGTTTCACTGAGACACATTTTAATTAATCGAACTAGTTTCTTGGGAATACCAAATTCAATAAGAATATCATATAATACTTCCCTCTTAGCCGAGTCATATGCCTTCCAAAATAAATCTTTAAAAACAAACCTCGATGCCGTCTCCTATTTTATTCACTGCTGTAACTCTAAACTTAGTTATATAGACTATTTATTTTGAAATCACTTGGGTACCGTTAATTATATTTTCTTGCCGTCGTTTGTTTCATGTAGTATCGAGGCCGCAAGAGATTAAATTTCTTATGCCTCGTTGGTTATTGGGATTTGTTGACGCAAGTCCATTTGCGCGGTCAGCAATGAAACTACAAAAACAAGAGTTTACAAGCTACGGCTCAGCGTTATCAATAATAACCTCTAGCAATTTCAGTGATCTCTTGGGCTCATAGTAATCGTAGCTGTACAATTTTGAGTGTCCATAACCGTAGGTCTAAGCTTTACCGAATTAAGAATTAAAAATTAGCCACGACATCTAGTCAAGGACAAGAGCTTCTTGACTATGCAGGTTGGCTTGTCAAGCAGTTCCCTGTTAGCCATTCTGGGAATGATGGTCACTTTTGTAAGGTCATAGTGTGTTTAAGATGCTGCCCGGGTTAACAGTGAAGGGTAATATACAAAGCTCGGAACTTGGGTTTTATGTGCATGAGTAAGGTTACAGGTACAACGTAAACACAGCTCGCGGTGCAAGTGCTCAAGGACAGTCATATGCACTAAGAAAGTGGTCACATCGAATGAGAGGAAGAGGGACGAGGAAACTGTGGCATGTCGAAGATAATGACATTCAGAGAATTACAGATAAACGGTCTGTTTGAGGAATTAGAAAATACGTGTTATTCGAATGGATATTATACAAGTTTGAAAATAAATTTTATAAATTTTAGGTACAGAATTTTGTGGAGGAATTCGAAGGAGATACATTATTTTCTTCGAGTGGAGAGTTTATATATTGTAAGTTGTGCCACACAAAAACTAGAGGCTGGAAACCGGCATTCATTGAAAGACATTGCAGTCCCTTAAATTGGTGGAAGATTTGTCCATAGCCATCGATCAAGTAGCAGAGGAACCTACCGTAGAACAAATTGAAAAGTATTTTTGAGAAAAACTTAGGATATACTTATCTTTCTCACATACGAGATCAATTAGCAATTGCTGAAAATCAAACAGAAAACAGTGACAGTGAAAACATTCAGTATTTTAAGTTTGCGCCCGTCACTTCATGTGACTTGGAAATAAGTTTTTCTCGTTTCATATCAGCGAAGAAGTTATGGATCCGAAAACCTTCGAATGTACGTAGTCATACACTGTAATAAAATGTACATAGCAGAACAGTAAATTTGATATATTTCTCATGTTTATTTTTATTATATATGCTATAATATTACGTGTTTCAACCTACCATAATACTACCAATATGTTGTTCCAGTCAGAAACCACTTTTATAGCAGACCTGACAGTACCTCTGTGCTGGAAGCGGGAGTTTGTTGACATTGAAGTCCGGTCGCTTAGCCACGTGCAAAGACACAAGTCCCCAAGTTCCGAGCTTTGGTAATATACTACTTCAAATAAAACGTTAGTTGACTACTCTTCTTTTTCTAGTTCTCGTTTTTATTGATTTATTTATTTTTGCCTTATCCTCTCTTCCTTTCTCACACCTATCGCCTCCCTTTTCTTTTACTTGTCCTTCATATTTACTTCTCCTCGCTCTCTGTCTTTAACTCTTATCCATTTATTATTTGATCCCTATTAAGGTAGGCGCTCACTTACAGGAACAAATTCGTTCGATGAGTTCGGATTTTTATTATAGTATCGCTCACTTGTCCGCATTTGCGAATTGTTCATCAAATAGTGTTGTAATTTACCGCTAGAGCGCATTATTTCATTATAGTATTCTGAACTGAACCTGGAAATAAAATGAATAGCTCTGCAACTTAAACTATGAAGGACATACGATGAAAGAGTAATGGAACGGAGAAAAATTCTCTCCGGCGTCGGGATTTGAACCCGGGTTTTCAGCTCCACGTGCTGATGCTTTATCCACTAAGCCACACCGGATACAACTCCGACGCCGGTCAGAATCGTCTCAGATTAAGCTCCAACTCTTGGGTTCCCTCTAGTGGCCGCCCTCTGCACTACGTCATAGATGTCTATGAACATAGGACCGAAGTCCACACATGTGCTAAGGTGCACTCGTTATGAGTGACTAGTTGGCCGGGATCCGACGGAATAAGCGCCGTCTTAAATCACGAATACGCATATCATATATATTATTTTAATGTACCGAAGTACATATGATATTTCCATGCAGATATTCTGCGTCATCATACGATGAAAGAGTAATGGAACGGAGAAAAATTCTCTCCGGCGTCGGGATTTGAACCCGGGTTTTCAGTCGGATCCCGGCCAACTAGTCACTCATATCGAGTGCACTCAGCACATGCGTGGACTTCGGTCCTGCGTTCATAGACATCTATGACGTAGTGCAGAGGGCGGCCACTAGAGGGAACCCAAGAGTTGGAGCTTAATCTGAGACGATTCTGACCGGCGTCGGAGTTGTATCCGGTGTGGCTTAGTGGATAAAGCATCAGCACGTAGAGCTGAAAACCCGGGTTCAAATCCCGACGCCGGAGAGAATTTTTCTCCGTTCCATTACTCTTTCATCGTATGATGACGCAGAATATCTGCATGGAAATATCATATGTACTTCGGTACATTAAAATAATATATATGAAGGACATGCCTGATTAATTTAGTGTTTTCCCAATCTTTTTCCATATGTTCTTTCTCCATATTAGGCCTACATTGCTATAATTTTAATCTCATAAATTGTAAAGCCCTTCATATTACTGAACTTAATCAAATAATGAGTGTAGGATGAGTGTCATCCATTCCGTTACTTACTTACGAGTTTTAAAGAACCCGGAGGTCTATTGCTGCCCTCGCATAAGCCATCGGTCTCTATTCTGATCAAGATTAATCCAGTCTCTACCATCATGTCCCACCTCCCTCAAATCCATTTTAATATTATCCTCCCATCTGCGTCTCGGCCCTCCAAAGGTCTTTTTCGCTTCGGCCTTCCAACTACCACTATATGCATTTCCGGATTCGCCCATACGTGCTACATGCCCTGCCCATCTCAAACGTCTGGATTTAATGTTCCTCATTATGTCAGATCAAGAATACAATGCGTGCAGTTCTGTGTTGTGTAAATTTCTCCATTCTCCTGTAACTTCATCCCTCTTAGCACCAAATATTTTCTTAAGTATCTTATTCACAAACACCCTTAACCTCTGTTCCCCTCTCAAGTTTCACAACCATACAGAACAATCGGTAATATAACTGTTTTATAAATTCTAACTTTCAGGTTTATTTGATAGCCGACAGGATGATAAAAGCTTCTCAACCGAATAATAACAGGCATTTCCCATATTTATTCTGCGTTTAATTCCTCCCGAGTATCATTTATATTTGTTACTGTTGCTCCAAGTTATTTAAATTTTTCACTCCTTCAAAGGATAAATTTCCAATTTTTATATTTCCATTTCGTACAATATTAGGATGACGAGACATAATCATCTAGTTTTTTCGGGATTTACTTCGAAGTTCACACCTGTGGAGTAACGGCTAGCGCGTCTGGCCGCGAAACCAAGTGGCCCGGGTTCGATTCCCGGTCGGAACAAGTTACCTGGTTGAGGTATTTTCTGAGGTTTTCCCTCAACCCAATATGAGCAAATGCTGGGTAACTTTCGGTGCTGGACCCCGGACTCATTTCACCGGCATTATCACCTTCATCTCATTCAGACGCTAAATAACCTAAGCTGTTGATAAAGCGTCGTAAAATAACGTACTAAAATAAAAAAAATACTTCCAAATCTATCTCTTTACTTGCCTCAAGTAAAATTTTCGCGTTTTCCCTAATGATTTGAAGATTTTCTCCTAAAATATTCACGTCATCCGCATAGATAAGCAGTTGATGTAACCCATTTAATTCCAACCAAAGGAAATTAAATCTCTACCAAATAAGTAACCTAAATTACCCCAACAAAATAAACCAGGTATAGAAAACATAAATAAAAAACATAAAAGAAATATTAATGACTGAATTATTCATCAAGAATTACCTAATAAGCATAAAGGGATTAAAAAAATTAAATATATCAGTAACTTTAACATTGCAATATAACATATGATTGAAAATAATCATTACCATAACTACGAATTATAGAAACTTAAATATAACATTTGAGTTGCATTCAAAAAGTATTGATTATTCAATCTATCTTAAATAAGAAGCAATTAATTGCAATCAGTTTCGACCTGATAGAATGAGCATCATAGGATAGTAGTTAAATGTAACATTTGGGTTGCATTAAAAAAGTATTGATTATTCAATCTATCTTAGAACATAGCTACTCGGAATTACCAACAATTACTAGTTAGTATATTAATATTATTCTAATATGTGGACTTTGATCAACCAAATGGAATGGGTGATTTGAGTGTCTTGTCATCTTTAAGTATTTATAAAAGTTTCCTTTATTTCTACAGTGGAAGTGTAGTGTTTTAAATGTTTAAAGACATTTAAAACACTACACATCATCTATTGGGTCTATAATTTCATTTGTAGGAGTATTAATATTTGTTTTCATCATATGAGAAAGTATAAGAACTAACCGACAAATTCTATTTCCAACACAAATACTCTAGACTAGAGCAAAGTTAAAAAGTAAAGGTAATAGTGCATGTCCTTGCTTTAGCATGTATTCCATTGCACCTTCAATATTATCGCAATTGGGGGCCTTGCAATCGATATATTTGCCTTGACACTCTTCATTTCGATCTTGGCCGTACGGAAATCCGTTTAGAATTCTCTGGTCAGAATTCTGGACGGAATCCGGTCAAGCGGACAGAGGCGATGCTTCATCTATTCTAAACAATAAAAATCCGAACGCGCCATACGGATCCGTTCCGGTAAGTGAGCGCCTACTTTCATTTTTACTCTGTTGCGGAAGAGGGCCCCGAAGGCTAGCACTGCAACCTTCAATAACCTTAATGTGTCCTATTCCTTCTATACTGGGAATATTTTTAGGTCATGCATTTGTAGATATCCTAACCGAACTGTGTGATGTCATCTGGCGATTCAATCTGCATGTTTCAAGGTTCCGATGGAGTCCCATTAGAGCAGCTATTTTAAACCGGTCGGTGTGCCGAGAGTAAATGGATTATCGTAGCTCAATTGGAAAAATAAATGTGAAAAGAATAGTAAAAAAGTGAGTCCATGAGAGTCAACATTCAGCGAAAGCTACACAGTCGGCATTCATTAAACGCAGTGTAAGTGTGCGATCGACAGAGAAGGTAGGATTGCCAGATCATTAAAGTTAGAATATCGTACCATTTTTTTAAATTGAATTGCATTTTTATGTAAGGGTGGGTGCTCTACGACCCATCACAGAACGATTGCGCTGACCCTTAAGCTAGGTGCATTCCCAACACACACCGGCTGACTACACTAAGGTTCGCTATATACCCAGGTTTCGAGCAGGCAACCCCACTCGTCCTTAAGCCAGCCCCTTCCATGTGTCGCTAGCCGTCGTTCGGAAAATGCTTTGGAATGATGACGGAATGGAGAAATGTTGACGAAATAATGTAGATGCCTAATACGAGGAAACGAGAGAACCCCGAGAAAACCACTGCGACCACTTCCGCCACAAATGTCACTATGGCAGAGGTCTGCATCGGACGTTTTCGCTCGAGCGCCAAGTAGTTCATAGCATAATCCGATAGATAGCGCACATGCATGTTGGGTAAAATTGTCGCGAGCGATAAATCCTCGAACAGTATAAGCCGAGCGTTAGACATTCGTTCTTGTTGCAGTGTTGAACTGTATAGTAACATCTTAGATGTTTATCATTTCAAAACTTTGCAGTGTGTAAGTAACCTCTCCATAGTACAACTACAAAACTTGCTTTAAAATGTAATATAAATGTTGTAGGTAAATGTTCCCCCCCCCCTTTCCACACAGGAGTGATTTTGTTTTTGCGACATCTGATGTAATTGTTATAAACGGAGAACACAATCACGATAATGCAAGAACTGTATCAAGTTTTCTAGTAATAATAGTAATCTCTAATAAATAGTGTATCAATCTTTGCGTCTGTAACAGTTGTGCAGCATGATTATTCGTTTTATTATATTTTCTGTGGCGTTATCTCTGTACTAATATTGTTATTAATCTACAGCTATGTCAATAATATTTTGTAAAACGTTTCTACATTGTCGCGGTATATAGGCGGAACACTATGTATGGACCTATCATATTATATATGTGGTAAATCAAATATTGAATAATTATTAATTAGCAATAATAAGTGTATATCGAAATTTTTCATACCATTTTATTTATAACTTTATGTTACTATTTTGGTACGTTCCATTAGATTGTTCCACTAAACGTTTGTCATAAACGCAGAAAATAAAGCCTTATTTTTACCGTGTGAGCAAAACATATGTGTATCTTATCTGTCGCCTTTCATACAAGATAAGACATGTCGGTGAGATGACCTTGTACTGCGCTTCTATTTTTTACGAGCGTATCACGACCTTTCTTACCTCACTCGAGGGTGCGACATTCGACCGAGTTCAAGCGAGCGATTTAACTCCAATGCAGCACTCTGCACTATGGACCACCTTAAAAGAGTATTGTATTTTACTTTATTTTATGAGAAAAAATCCAGCCCCAGTTAGAAACCATGGTTTATATTATAGTGTGTAACGCGGGATTTTAAATTACACTTCAGTGTGTCACATATTGAAAAATGTTTACAAACACTGCTTTAGATTACTTCTCTAGCTAACTAAAGCGTATTACGCCTCCTCAGACTGTACGCCAGTCACAGTGCTACACTACATTGCACCCTTTTGGATAGGAACTACTGAAATTATTAATAATTAAAATTGAAATGAAGAGTTACGGAGAAATGATGGACGAAAAAAAACTGAGAAAACATGGATACGTTCATCATAAATACGATTTCGCTATTGACGGGATTCGAACCTGGATCCGGAGTCATCGTAAGCCAATGCTCTGCCAACTGATTACTCCCCGTCTCCTTTTTCTTCCTCTTCTTTCCATCTCTTATTCACCCTTCTCTTTTTCTTTTTCATTCCATCTGTATCTCCGTTTCTAGAGGTACTTTTTTCCTCTACTTTTATTTTAAAACAATTTATTTTTATAAATTATCTAGAGTTTTTTCCTCACTCTGAAAAAAAAGCATGAAAAATGTTACCTTTTCCTTTTCTTCAAATATCAAATAATTTCTTTTCTTCCGGTTCCTTCTTATTCTACCCTCCCTCTTATTTTCTCCTCCTTAGTTCTTCATATCCTTTTAGTCTTTCTTCCTTTCCACTGTTTTCTCATCCTTTATCTCTCTTCTTCTCCCATCTTTTCTTTCCCTTCTCCCTCTTATCTTCAGCTCTCGTTGTCTTTATTCTCTCTCTCTATGTTCTAGTCCTTCCCTTTTTCCTCGTCTTTCTTTGTCTCTCTCTCCATATGATTCCACAGTCTTCACATCTACAGTAGAGAGCCTACTTTAACATACATTAACGTTCTGTCTCACGTGAGATGTCATAATTGGAACAACGGCTGCAGTCGCAGTTTGCAGAGAATCAGCTGCTAGACAATCTCACGCCCTGTGACCCACACGCCTGCAGCTGACGTCAGAAGGCGCGCTTGTTGATTTACGCACACTAACCACGGGGGTTACTGGCTCTTGCCCAAACCTTCCGGATACCAACGAAAACACCCCCTGCAAATGGGACTTTGTGCTTCAATGCCTCTCATTCATTGTAAACGCCTGACACCGATAGCCATACATACACGCTCAACATTAAAATTCACACAAGTTGAGAAGTAAAGGAAGCCTGAAGTTTCAGGGACCGGATTTTTATGTAATCATATTATATTCCATTCAACCTAACCGTATATAAATAACAAATCTTTGCGAATCTTATAATTACCATTAATATATTAAAATTTGACACTGCATACTTTTATATATTTCCTCGTCATTACATATTATGGCTTCCGTATGATTCCACAGTCTTACATGTAACAGATAATAGCCTACGTTAAAATTGGCAGCACTTTGAAGAGAACATCTCACCGTGCCACCCGTCCGTCGTAAACGAACACGAGATGCAGCACAGTCGCTAATGCAGATTCAAATCGGTATTATGACGTGACCCTTATGTAACAACTAGATGGCAGCATAGTAAACCTGACAAAAGTTGAAGACACGTTCAGAAAAGGAATACAATTAATAATTATATATAATAAATTTTCAATCAAATACACTTTTCAATTTGGGGTCAGATAATCTGTTACATCACAAATTTTCCGAAGTCACTAATATTTTACCAACTTTAAAAGTCATCTTCAGGTGCATGAGATGCAAACAATTTTTAAAAATGCTGATAAGTTGATCATTCATTAATAAATAATAAGTAATGACACTGGCATTTACATTTATATAAACGTGCATCTTGAGGTAAACTGTACATGGTAAAGCTGAACACTGATGCTAGATTATCGTATGTATATAAGACAAGGAGAAGGCAGCATGACATTAACCTTATACAATTAAAGGCTAATTTCTCATTAGATCGTATCATTAAAATTAAATTTTCCAGTTTGATATTAACTATGTTAAAATGTTAAATATAATGTATAAATCTAAAAGAGATGGAGAAGCTGTGATGCAAATGCTGTTGGTGGATTAATATATTAAATTATTAACTGACAAAGTTTTAACAGCCTTAACCCCGACATATCTGTTACATATATAATCTAGGTATTATTAAATAAATGTTTAGGGGTTTTATTCACTTTTATTTAAAAGGGGTTTGGGAAAGCTTACAATTTGAAATACACAAATTTAAAAAACCTTTTTATCTACCCGAGAAAGGTTATATTTCGGGATGAAACATAACATCTTAGTTCCAGCAAGTAAAAGAGGCACTCACCCTTACCGCCCACTGTAAATATGAGTGAACAAAGGCATCCTTTCTCATACAACTACTTTGTATTGTAAAAATCAAGAAGGGAATAATCTCATACGCATAAGCGGACGACATAGTAGTAGGGTTTAAAGACCTTACAAAGTTACAAGAAACAATAAACATCATGGTAAAATGGTGCAATAAAAACAAATTTGGTATAAATGTGGACAAGACAGAAATGATGATACTCAGAAACGGTGGAAGAGCACCAGAAACAGTAGAAATCGTCATGAAGAACAGAAAATAAAAATTGTACCAGCTTACAAATATCTAGGCTTAACAATACAAACCAGCACAGATATTGATATTAAATATTTTCATGATTTTATATATTTTCTTACATATTCAGCTTATTTTTCTTACATAAATATGTACATATTTCACACCTTGATATTACATAAAAATCCGGTCCCTACTAATGACCTAAGTTGGACGTTTGATTGAGTCAGCCTATTTGATTGTATTGTTGTTTAGTCAACTGTCCGAAAAAAGGTCTGAACCTCATAACTGACACCAATAAGGCATTACTAATGAGGCAACTAAGCCAGAAGATAATGGACTAGGGTAGCCAGTTCCTTTTCCTCCTCCATTGCATACATAGCTGATTAGTAACATATTACACTAATCAGACTTCAGATATATACAAACAATAATTGTTCTTCCCCTGATATATATCGTCAAGTGTTCTTTGTTCTTAACTTCTACAATAAATTGTCTAGCCTTCGATGTACTCCCACACGACATATTGTTGGTTAAACTAAAATCAACGGGGTTGACTTCAGAGTACTCCAGTGGATCAAGGAATTTTTAACTTGTCGCATTCTACGGGTGAGGGAGGAATTATCGAGCTCAATAGAAATTACTTCCGGAGTCCAACAGGGGAGTGTCTTTGGACCCTTCTATTCCTGGCTTTTGTAAATGATCTGCCAGTTAATATCTTGTCCATGGTTCGCTTATTCGCTGATGACTGTATCGTAATCAGACAAATAAAAAGTCATAAAGATTCTACTCTTCTTCAGAATGACCTCAATGGAATAAACGATTGGGCAATGGCCAACAAAATGAAAATAAATTCTCTAAAGAACAAAGCCGTCAATTTTACAAGAAAAATAAATAAAATAATCGCATCATATACGGTAGGGGGTGAAACTATTCCGGAAGTTAACAAATGTAAATACCTAGGAATAATTTTAGCAGCGGTCTCGTCTGTCGGAAACACGTTACTGACACAGTGGGTAAAGCATGGAGAGCGTACACTGTGATGAGGGTTCTAAGAAAAGGCTCTGATAAATCTAAAGAGATTACATATAAGTCACTAGTTCGTCCAGTACTGGAATATGGTGCTGCATGTTGGGATCCTTACAGATTAGAACACCTGCCTGTCTGGAGTGCAATAAAAAATAAGTTGCAACCGCCAAATTACTCACATAAATTGAGGGAAAGAAGACAGAAGATGGATATTGGAAAGTTTTCTTCTCTAAATCGTCTGGCCTCGAAACCAGGTGGCTCGGGTTCGATTCCCGGTCGGAGCAAGTTACCTGGTTGAGGATTTTTCCAGGGTTTTCCTCGATCCAATATGAGCAAATGCTGGGTAACTTTCGGTGCTGGACCCCAGACTCATTTCACCGATATTATCACCTTCATCTCATTCAGACGCTAAATAACCTAAGATGTTGATAAAGCGTCGTAAAATAACCTACTAAAATTATATATATATATATATATATACGAGGGGGATCCAGGAAATAACGACCGTTCGCGCATACCCGCCGCGCAGCTGACTCCCTTCCTTGTTTGAAGGTCAACTGGCTTCCTTAACATGTGTTCTCATAATGTTGTGAGTACTGGTTGCAACAAGTCGCCATTGTGCATTTTGTGTTACTTCAGAATGAACGACGTGATTGATAATCCCGCCGACTGTGAGGTGAGGAGTGTGATTCGATTTTTGAATGCCCGACATTTGAAACCCGCAGAAATTTACCGGCAATTGAAAGAAGTGTATGGTGACACTGTAATGAATGAAAGAAATGTGAGAAAATGGTGCGAAATGTTCAATAATGGGCGAATAAATGTCCACGATGAATTGCTGGATCAATTCGGATGGGAAATCTTTGATCATCCGCCCTATAGTCCAGATCTTGCTCCTAGCGATTTTCACCTTTTCACTAAGCTGAAAGACTTTCTGGGTGGTACGCGTTTTGGAAGTGATGAAGAGTTGAAGACAGTGAACACCTGGCTTAATGAACTGGCGGCAGAGGAGTATAACACGGGAATTCTAAAGCTAGTGAACAGATACGACAAATGTGTAAATGTAGGTGGTGATTATGTAGAGAAGTAAAGGAAGCTTCAGTTATGTAACAGACTTTGTTTTTTCAAATAAATATATTTTTTTAAATTATTACAAAAACGGTCGTTATTTCCTGGATCCCCTCGTATATATATATATATATATATATATATATATATATATATATATATATATATATATTGTAAATTTTTATACTGAACAACAATGTAACTTTATTATCTCAACAATAACTATTCACTCTCTACAGTTTAACTTCACTCCCGTCAACAATGGGATTTGCTCTCCGCACAGCAACACAGCGTTCGTTATTGCACTCCACAAACGACAATGACAATTTATTTGGACTATTACGAACAACAATAAACTGTTAATCTTAACTAATATTTACAAAGCACTATTTACAACACAGAACTGTCAGTTCTCAGTTCACAGTTCTTCTAGCTCAGTCACTCGAGTTCACAGTATCTCGAACCACACCTTCAGAGACAGTCCACTTTACTCGAACTCAGGTCCCTGCAACTGCGGTCCACTGCACTCGAACTCAGGCCTTCGGATGCTGACACAGTTGCGGACGCACACTCGAGTCGAACTCCGGTACACAAGACTGGCTTGCTTGCTCTGGCTTACTCACTGAATGGCTGAATAAACTGAAAACTGCTCAAGTTCGCTCGCGTTTCTTCTTTTATAGCAAAATCCTAGTTACGAGAAGTTTCTACGGGTGTCCTATCGAATTATCTGGATATCTCCACTTCGGACGGACTTCTCTGGACGATTCGGGAGGGTCCGTTCCCCCTTCACTCCGCAAGTAGCAGCTGCGCGCGCACCCTCCTCGCCGCGTTGACGTAATACACCCTCTGCCCTTCAGCATGCAGATGCTCCCCGTACCAGCGTTTCGTCTGCCGCGCGCCCTGTCGGACGCATGTTCGAACCCCGTTGCAGCTGTCACAATATAATATATATATATATATATATATATATATATATATATATAATATATATATATATATATAGACTTGAAAAATATAAATTAGAACGTGAATAAAGCAAGTTAAATTCTTACAAAAAAAGGACTTAGAACACTTAGGAATCCATCTCTTGAATTACCTCCCATTAAAATGATTCTGTGGACTTTTTGGTGTGATGTGTAGAATTTCCATATCAGTTTCTATATTATTGTAGTCGTGATTATTGTTGATAATATGTTTTGCGTAATTTTGATGTAATGTAGGGTTTGGTTATAGCTTTATTGTGTTCATTATATCTTGTTTGAAAGGATCTTCCTGTCTGTCCATGTTAGAACAATAAGAAATATACAAACATATAATAACACACCCACAACATATACTTAATACACTAGTACAGTTCAGTACCCACACATTATTCGATATCATAATACAGAACACACAAACAACCAACCCCACCATAAGAGCAACACACCCCACCCCTACAACTGACGAATGCAAATGGCAGAATTCTAGATCAGCAGGAACATCAGTAGTTCGTAGGACACTGAAGATGACGCAGCACCGGCGTTGAAACGGGCCGTCTGTCTAAGGTACAATTTTAAGTTTTTAAACAAAGTGTTAACGTGAACTAGAATCAGTGAATCACGACGATATGAGTCACTTAGTTCACCAATATCGAACTGCGCGAGTGAAAGTGATCAAGACATCTCACAACATCAAATTCAATCAAGAATGCCTTAAACGAGACATAATACCCAAACATATACATATAAACATAGAAGACAACTCATATCTAGTACAGAAAACAAAAGCTAGAGCAGAGAAAATATACATACAAAACAATATAAAACATTACATTACATGAAAAACAAACACAACACAAATGCATATAAGATATATTTACAACTAACAAAAATAGTACATCATATACAATTAGAGGAAATGATTTTACATATGAACAACGTAATAACACAAATAAGTGCAAAGATAAAGAAACGGTCAGCGCGTCTAGAAACAAACGGTCGGGGCAGTTACCTGGTTGATTAACCGGGGTTTTCCTTCAACCCAATACGAAAAACCAAATACAACACTCATTTCACCCGGCAAATTGCATTCCATTCAGAGCTGAATAACCTAGAACAGCGTCCAAATAACAATAAAATAAAAAATAAAAGCGTCATATAAACTAGCAACATTAAATAAACAAAAACCAAATACAACACTACACAAAATTACACCTAAGATATTCAAAACACCAACATAACATTCAGTCAAAATGAAACGAAATTACTTGAAAAGGAAACGAAAACATAACCTACAACATAGCAAGACACCAAAAACACAAATGCAAACGATCATCAATGTACAACACCCAGAATACATTCGAGAAGATTTACTAAGAAACATAGATAAAATAAACAAACCTATAACTGATAAACATGAAATTAAAACAATAAAGATGTTAAGAGAGAAACAAGTACACAATTTAACATTTATAAAGCAGATAAATGTAATTGCACCGTAATAATGAATGCTCAAGACATGAACGACAAAATTAACACTTTTTTTTTTTTTTCACGAAAACGACATCACAGAAATAAAAACAGATCCAACAAGAAAATATCAAACCATAGTAAAAAATACAATAAATCGAAATACATCATACCTAATAACAAAAAACCAGCAATTGAAACAAGTTAAACCCCACGCACCTAAACTAAATACATTACCTAAAATTCTTAAACAAAATATACCAATCAGGCCTCTTATAAACTATAAGAATGCACCAGCATAGAAACTAGCGAAATACATAGACAACACTATAAGAAATAGTATAAGATTTGAGAACCCAACAACAATAATCAACACCATAGACCTAATTAACAAAATAAAACACAAACACATTCCACACAATACAACATTAGCATCATTTGACATCGAACATCTTTATACAGGGACATCATTTTACTTTTACATCAATTTTTATTGTACCTGAGTTTTTGAATGTACTTCACTCCCACCCCCTCTACTAGTAAACTTCCAACCGTTCACGACACAGAGCCGAGGGCGCGTAAGCAGTACTGAGTTACTGAGTATAGTACGTTCCAGAAATATGTTCGCGTTTTCCAGTGACGAAATAGCTTTCAATATTGAATCATATTTTCGTACAGGTACTGTCGTCCGTTTGCCTACGTCGCAGCCCGGTTTCCCCCACCTACTTCTGTTCGCCCCTCTGTTAAGTCTAGTAGCTGGGCTATCTTAGCTCTTTTCTGAAAACATTAATTTCTGTTAGGAATTGGACGTCTACGTAATATTATACAAGTGTTTAAAAGGGCCTCGTTAAGTAATTAACTGTCACGTGATCCCCCCCTTTCTACGAGTCTGCGACAAAACCACTTGAACGGACAGTAGATAGCATTTCTGAGTAATTTTATCTTTTCGGATCGGGCAGAAGTGAAGATTGAATTTACAGTACGTAAGGTATTCTTTTATAGAGTAGGTACAGAATTATTTCAACATGAGTTACTCGTACGAAGGACGAAACTGGTAATTGGAATTAGATACAATAGTCTATAGTGCGATAATATGCACAAAAGAACTGAAGCCTGTATCGAAATGAACGGCCACCATTTTCAAAAATGTGTTTAAATATCCATATTATGACTATTTTTCAATTTAACTTCATTCTCTATATTGTACGCTAATGTGCTGTAGACAGTATAATATACACTGCATAATGAATACGTCCGAATGGACAGCTCAATTCGTGAGTAAAAACACTAAGTGTTAATACAGTACTGTATTTTGATTAAACAAAAACCTAATGAAAATGATCAAACTCAAAATTGCGGTATTTCCTAGTTTACATAAATGGATGAACTACTTTTCTTCCCTCCTATACCTAGTAAAGTGATTTGTATTTTTCGCCGTTATCATCGAACTCCAGTCGTGGAAGGGGTAGCAAACGGTGTTTCCTGTTTCAATCGTTAATAGAAAGATATAACCAGGTTAATATTAAAAATGTTAGTAAAAATAAAATGATGTCACTGTACAAACATACCGGTAGCAGAAACACTCGAAATACTTCGAGAAATGCTTATCAAAACAAATACCACAGACTCACATTAACGAAATTATACACATTACAGAAATCATCACGAAACAAAATTATTTCACACATAACAATAAATATTACACACAAACTGAAAGATTACAAATGGGTTCACCTATATCAAGAATATTAGCTGAAATCTTCGTTCATAATATAGAACAAACACACATACTAAACACCGACAACAATAAACCCGCAGAGAAATAATGTACTGGCATCAATATGTAGATGATAAAATAGTCTTATAAAATGGAAACAAAAGACAAGTAGAAACCTATATCATTGTCTTTGCCTGCTATATCGAATTATACATGATTCCACACCCAAATACCTTGCCTCTCGGTTTACTCTCCTAGCTTCACATCATAATCGTAATACACGTTCACAGCACAATCTGTTGCTATCAATACCACGTCATCAGACATCTCTGTACTCAAGTTCTTTCTCAATAGCCATGGCCCGCTCATGGAATTCGCTGCCGCTGGAAATCAGGGGTAGTCTTAGTCCCCAGTTGTTTAAAATTAGGTTGTTTAGAAATATTTTAAATGCACAGAACTAGTTTTTAGGAATAATTTTTATTTATTATTATTACTATTATTATTATTTTACACAGTCATTACTTTATTTTTCCATTAACACTTATATCTAGGTAATTGTCATTGTCTCAATGTAACACGTGCTGTGCTGATCATACTAATTGTACTATTCCTTTAGTTGTGACATTATATTCATATGTATTAATTATTTTTTTCTTTTAACTTAATACTTGTATACTAGAATGTATTTTTGTGTTTGTGATTATGTATTCAGTCTCTTTTTTATTACATATATATATATTTTTTTTTTTATTATTGTTATTTCAAAGTTAATACTGATTGTGTATATGTATTCAATCTCTCTTTTTTACTTAATTATGTTTATTATTATTTTTAAGTTCATATTTGTATACCGGTATGTATTTTTTCTGTATGTGATTTGATCCTGGTTGAGTGGAAGAGAAGGTCTGATGGCCTTAACTCTGCCAGGAAAAATAAAACTATTATTATTATATCAACAACTCAACAAAATACATCCCAAATTAGTAGTCTATACAATAGAAACAGAACATAACCAATCTATAAACTTCTTAGACATCACTATGACCAAAACAAATAACAGACACGAATTCAAGATATACAGGAAACCCACTACAACCACAACACACATACACAGTTCATCAGCCCATCCCATACAACAGGGATGAGCTCGACCTTGATCACGAGAGCATAGAGCATCCACTTATTGGCGTCGTAACGTAGACACCAGGGATGTACAGTTCATACACATCCAGCGAATAAAGGCGCAATTATTACAATAACTTGCGTTACTAAATTTCTGGCTATGTAATAGAGCTAATTATTCACTTATTTAATATACATGTACATAAGTTATATAAACAAATCGCAAAGGGAAGGGTTTTTTAGGAACAAAAAGAGAAATAGGAAAAGTTAATTGTATGTAAACCATTTTATTGTTAATATTATTTATTATGTAAATACTTCACTTCATTGGTTAGGAGAAACTAATAGGGTCCACCTGCTCGACGTGTGTGACCTCTAAGTACTTTTGAGTATTTGTTAAAAAAATAATAATGGCAATATTGATTGAAAAAGAGTATATTGATTATGTGATTGTGAAAATGTAGTCCTTACTCTCCAGTCGTGATTATGTAATCAGTTTTCTTAGAGTGATTTGTGAGATGCACGTAACACGAAAAAGAATTGATTAAATTAAGATATTGAGAGCTATTGTAATTTTTAGGGTCAATCATTTAAGGGGATATGTATGACTTTTTAAACTTTCAGTCCACACCTGTGGAGTAACGGTCAGCGCGTCTGACCGCGAAACCAGGTGGCCCGGGTTCGAATCCCGGTCGGGGCAAGTTACCTGATTGAGGTTTTTTCCGGGGTTTTCCTCAACCCAATACGATCAAATGCTGGGTGACTTTCGGTGCTAGACCCCGGACTCATTTCACCGGCATTATCACCTTCATTTCTTTCAGACGCTGAATAACCTAGATGTTGATACAGCGTCGTAAAATAACCCAGTAAAATAAAATAAAAAATTAAAACTTCCACAATTTCGGCCAAAATTTGTGAAATTTAAACAGATCTGTAATAATATCATCTGTACAAAATTTGGTGCAATTAGGTCTAAAAGTTTTGAAATTATATTTTTTAAGTATATTTTATATTGACGTTACTAAAAAGCTCCTTGCATCAAAGTTTTCAAAATGTTTAGTTCATATTTATTTTGCTAAAAATTCTGAAAATAGTTATTAGAATAAAAGTGAATTAGCATTTTGAGTTTAGTAATAGTATAGTAAGTTAAAGTGCAATCAAAGATAAAATATTATTTCTAAATTAAAGAAACACGTAGTCTAATAAAAGTAAATATCCAGAAACAAGCAACATATAAAACATCAACAATACAGTCCACACCTGTGGAGTAACGGTTAGCGCGTCTGGCCGTGAAACCAGGTGGCCCGGGTTCGATTCCCAGTTGGAGCAAGTTACCTGGTTGAGGTTTTTTCCGGGGTTTTCATTCAACCCAATATGAGCTGGACTCCGGACTTATTTCACCGGCATTATTACCTTCATCTCATTCAGACGCTAAATAACCTAAGATGTTGATAAAACGTCGTAAAATAACCTGCTAAAATAAAAATCAACAATACATTTAGAATAAAGAAATAAAAGGAATCTAGATACTATCTACTGACCCAAATGTAAATTAATTTACCTTCGATGTCATTTCCGAAATTAATTTATTTCTCTCTTCTCCTGAATAATGCCAATATTTTTTTCATGTTGCGGCTCATAATGCCGTTTTATGTTGCTTTTTTTGCAAATGATATTTTTTTACACAATAAACACTGGACTTCATCACCATGTTCGAAGCATAAATATTGTATCTTCCACTCTTCCTTGAAAGCTTCAAGCGCTTCCGTTCCGTCATGATGCGCTGTGTTCTAAGATCTGTACATCCTTTAGCAATGTTTACAGGTAAAAGAGCTCCGCGCGCGCGCAGCGGGCATAAAATAGCTCTCGCCCGCAATTATTAGTATCCATTGCAAGACTGCCATACAACATAAACGTGCAGCTTTCCATACAATGACTCACAGATTAATTAGCATACCAATGAACAATGACAACTACACTGAAGAACTAAACACAATACAATATATAGCACAAGACAATGGATATAACCCTAATATAACAGACACACTAATAAAAAGGCAAAACAAAAACAGAACAAACTAACACAAACACCGCGTGAGAATAAATACATAACATTAACATATTACCACAATACCAATACATACAAAATCGCAACTTCATTCAGAAAACTAATATATAAGATAGCATATAAAACAAATAACACAACACACAAATATCTAAATAATCACATCAAACATACAAATAAATATAATTCAACAGGCGTTTACAAACTAAAATGCAATGGCTGCCCAAATGTTTACATAGCACAGACAGGAAGATCCTTTCAAACAAGATATAGGCCTATGAACACATTAAAGGTACAGGGACATCATTTTACTTTTACTTCAATTTTTATTGTACCTGAGTTTTTGAATGTACTTCACTCCCACCCTTCTACTAATGAAGTTCCAACTCCACACAGAACCAAGACCGCAGATAGTAAGCAGTACTGAGTTACTGAGTATAGTACGTTCCAGTAATATGTTCGCGTTTTCCAGTGACGAAAGAGCTTTCAATATTGAATCATATTTTCGCACAGGTACTGTCCGTTTGCCACGTCGCATCCCGATTTCCCCCTGCTTCTGCTCGCCCCTCTGCAAAAGCTGGGATGTCTTAGCTCTTTTCTGAAAACATTAATTTCTCTTAGGAATTGGACGTTTACGTAATATTATACAGCTGTTTAATTTAACTTAAATGAAAGGTCCTCGTTAAGTAATTAACTGTCACGTGATTTCCTCCCTTTCTACAATCCTGCGGCATAACCACTTGGACGGACAGTAGATAGCATGTCTGAGTAATTTTATATTTTCGGGTCGGGCAGAAGTGAAGATTGAATTCACAGTACGTAGAGTAGGTACAGAATTATTTCAACATGAGTTACTAGTACGAAGGACGAAACTGGCAATTGGAATTAGATGCAATAGTCTATAGTGCGATAATATGCACAAAAGAACTGAAGCCTGTATCGAAATGAACGGCCACCATTTTCAAAATTGTGTTTAAATATTCATATTATGATTATTTTTCAATTCAACTTCTTTCTCTATATTGTACGCTAATGTGCTGTAGACAGTATAATATACACTGCATAATGAAGACGTTCGCATGGGTAACTCACTTCGTGAGTAAAAACATTTATTCTTAATACAGTACTGTACTTTGATTAAAGAAAACCTAATGAAAATTATCAAACTCAAAATCGCGATATTTCCTAGTTTACGTAAATGGATGAACTATTTTTCTTCCATCCTATACCTAGTAGAGTGATTTGTGTTATACGCCAGTATCATCGAACTCCAGTCTTGGAGGGGGAGCAAGCGGTGTTTCCGGTTCTCTAAAGGTATAGACAGGTTAATATTAAAAATGTTAGTAAAAATAAAATGATGTCCCTGTATAACCAAACCCTACATCACATCAAATTACGCAGAACATATTATCAATAATATTCACGACTACAATAATATAGAAACAGATGTGAAAATTCTACACGTCACACCAAAAAATCCGCAGTTAAACATGTTAAAACAATACGAAATATACAAACATACAATAACACACCCACAACATATTTCCCACAATTACAGTTCAATACCCACACATTATTCGATATCATAATGATAACACACAAACAAGCCTCCACCATAAGAGCAACACACCCACACCCCTACAACTGACGAATGCAAATGGCAGAAAAGATCAGCAGGAACAATAAGGACACTGAAGATGACGCAGCACCGGCGTCGAAACGGGTCGTCTGTCAAAGGCTAAGGTACAGTAGTGGCAAAAAAACCGGACCGACCCTTGTAGCTGATTTCAGAGCCTTGTTCACTCCAGAGCACTTTTCGATTGCAGCGATATTTTACTACTTAATTAACTTATTATTCCCAGAACATGAATCTTACCAGCAATCGAAAAGTATTGGGAATAAATCTGAATAAGGAACAAAAAAAAGTTTCCTTCCCAGGCAGGATTCGAACCAAGAAAGTCTTAGTTACCGGTCTATCGTGCTCTGGAGTGAACAAGGCTCTAAAATCAGCTACAAGGGTCGGTGCGGTTTTTTTTGCCACATCTGTACATAAGCTATTTTAAATGTTATCACTTTTAACGTGTCGATTAATATAATTTTAAGTTTTTTAAAGTTATGTGTAGTAGTTTCAGCAATTAATACTCGTACTAATGACAAAACAGGCGTTATTTGGTAGCTGAATTGTTGCGTGTAGATCTACTATTTGTCATGTGAGTCTGGTTAGATTCTATACAGAAAAATAATGTTCAATGAAGCTTTTCCTTTCCTTTCCGTATTATTCCTTTCAGCCCACGAAGGGCCAAGACCGACCAGCCGGCTGCTGGACTCACGGCCACATGTCGAAGCAGAGGTGGACGATCATCCAACCAAAATGGAGGTTTCGTGTGGTTAGCACGATGAGTCCCCCAGCCGTTATAGCTGGTTTTGTGTAACCGGATTTCGCTACCTATCGTAGCTCCCCAAATGCATCACGATGCTGGGTGGGCACCGGTCCCATACCCTGGCCGAAATGTCATGAGAAAATTTCTTCCCCCATGAGGACTCGAACCAGCGCGCATTCCGTAACACGAGTCCCAGGCAGGATGCCTTAGACCACGACGCCACGGTGCGGGACTAAATGGTAACTTGTGCACGATCATATTCTCATATAAACCTACTGTTCTCTTTACAGAATCACATTCCTGCTGCCCGAGTTCTCGACCTGGTATAAGAGCTTCCGCAAGGGTCTACAGTACAGGTAAGTAATAATTAAGTTATGTAATCTATCCTTTTGCCAGACATTATACTACGTTTTAGATAATTTTTGTTTCTCTCAGATCTGATTTATAGGCCTAGTTGAGTTTTGGAAATTCCTTTGTTAAATTTGGTACCTTCAACAGCTCATACACCTCCAACAATAAATAATACTCTTACTGATGCATTCGGCAACCGAAGAACTCTAAAAATCCGGATATGTTGTTAGTAAGTGAACTTGTTACTTGTATTCCATACTTGGACAAACCATACCTTTTTTTTTACAATTCATTTTATATATCAATATGCCTGGTAAATTATTAAATAAGTATATAATAGATTTCAATCTTAAGACATATCAACTTGCAAATGTTTATTTGCTATGTAATAACTATATGAACAGCGTTTAGGCATCTTCAGATATAACAAAAACATATAATCTGGACCTATAACAGTAAATTATGCAAATGACAAAGAATAGAAAACAATATATGTAATACATAAGATTCATGAGCTATATGTAAATATGACATAATGCAGGATGAATATAGAGATAATCTTTGAATTTTAAAATTAGACTAGACGAATATTTTATACATATAGCTCATGTTACAATTAAATATATAATGGTTAAAATTTGTCAATGATGTTAAAATTTAAATGTATATGATGATAATAAAATATTTTAGAGTAATCATAGCTGAGAATTGTCGAGTTACAAGATAGTTTGCGTAGCTGATGTTCGTGTATTTTGTAATTGTTTCATTTAGAGAGATCGTTGGCTTTTGAAATGGATGTTGTTTGTCAGTTCTCTTAAAACCACCAACACACCAACACCAGCACATACAAATAACATCTTCATTTTATATACTTCAATAAACGTGATGACACGTAATAGGATGTCAAATTTTCACCAATCGTCAAACAACATCCATTTCAAAAGCCAACGATCTCTCTAAATGAAACAATTACAAAATACACGAACATCAGCTACGCAAACTATCTTGTAACTCACGACAATAATGATTTCTAAAATATTTTATTATCATCATTATAAATTTAAATTTTAACATCATTGACAAGTTTTTAACCATTGTATATTTAATTGTAACATGAGCTATACGTATAACCTTCAGTCTAATTTTAAAATTCAAAGATTATCTCTATATTCATTCTGCATTATGTCATATTTACATATAGCTCATGAATCTTATGCATTACATATATTGTTTTCTATTCTTTGTCATTTGCATAATTTACTGTCATATCTGAAGATGCCCTAAACAACGAAAACGTTCATATTGTTATTACATAGCAAATAAACATTTGCAAGTTGATATGTCTTAAGATTGAAATCTATTATATACTTATTTAATAAACCATACCTTGCATGGTAAAGGGGTTATTGTTTATAGTGATCTCCCCAAGGCTAACTCTTGGGTAAGCAATCGAAAGGGCCTATCTTCCTCAGAATGAACCAATGCTTTAAAAATGTCAAGCAATATTTCGGCGGTTCGCGCAATACCGGGCAGAACTCTAAGCACAACCCGCTGCCGTCATCCAGACTGTAGCGAGCTTGAAACACTTGGACACGTGCTTGGACAATGCCCTAAAGGCGAGCTGCTGATCATCATCGTGTACGACATGCTCTGGCGACTTCGTTAAAAACTTTAAATTCGGAGATTCATGAGGAAGTACATTGGGTATCATGAGATGGTTCTTTCAGACTGCCAGACATTATTGCTATTAACGGACGCTTAAAACGGGCTCTTGTTCTTGACGCTACTATCCGTTTCGAAAGGAACCTAAATCAGGTCACCGAAGTTGATATGGAGAAGAAGTCCATATATGAACCTTGTCTGCCGTATCTTTCGATGAAAGAGTAATGGAACGGAGAAAAATTCTCTCCGGCGCCGGGATTTGAACCCGGGTTTTTAGCTCTATGTGCTGATGCTTTATCCACTAAGCCACACCGGACTTCGGTACATTGAAATAATATATTCCGTATCTTTCTCAAAAGTACAACGTCGCTCTTAAACAAAGGTCTGTCATTGGTTTGCTGTTTGGCAGTAGAGGTTCTATTTCCAAATTCACATAGAATTATCTTAAAGAACTTCACATTTCTTTTGAGTTGTAATGCCTATCCTTATAAATATTATCAAGGATTATCTTCAAATATTACATCATCATCTCTATTTCAATTAATCCACTTATATTATTTGCCTTCAACAATTTAACTATTTCAAATGACATTATACTGTACATATTTATTGTATTCAGGACCCTTGTGGTCACCCAAATTCTTTGAGCTGATGTCTTTAATGAATAAATAAAAAAAAATATATATACTATTTGAGTTCATTCGTGTAATGGTTTGATGAACAATAACTTAGTTTATATCATTCTTTCTTAGACGATTCTTTTCTGCAGATGAAGTGGTAGATCATAAAATTGTGAATGTAGGCTAAATGAATACATATTCTTCTAATTGTATGTTAACTGTTGTGACTAAAGGATCTTCTGATTTAAAATGGTATATCTCATACAATTAAAATTTAAGTGATAAAATCTTTTGCACCAATTTTAAGTTATTGTTTTTATCAACTCTTATTTCAAGCACTTACTCCAATTTTGTCCATTCAGTACCACCTGATACGTTCCATAAATATGCATATCGTATTTCACAGATTAAATATCACAAATAATTGAATGATTGGATGCAAGAACCAGGCAGCTCGAATTTTCATCAAAATTGAGATTTTGTAATGTATTTCAAGAAAAAAATTAAGCGCTCATTACTATCCAAGAACCACGCAGCTCCAATGATTTTCTTTCGTGTTACAGACGAAATGAAGTCACATTTATTAGAGTGCAATGTAATTTTAGTGCAAGAACAAGGTAGCTCCTGGATCTACCTGATTCTTGTATCAGTTTAGTTCACCGAATTCTCACTAGTGCCGCTGCTCTTTAGTTAATAAATGTTTTATTAAAAAAACAGTAAGCGAAGTTTTCCTTATATGCCTATCCTTCAAAAACTGTATTCAGAACCTCTGCGAATCAAGGATGCGAAATTTCGGATGAAATAGCACTTGCCGAACGCTATGTGCTTCCTACTGACAAGCGGTATTGCAACAACATAACCAGACAATATGCAGAAAATGAAGACACGTCATCTACAAGTGAATAACTATAGCAGTAACAGTAGTCGACATACTAACATGCATGCCCTCTTGAAATTTCTGAGACCTATGATGAAGTGTTATCATAATTGAAATATTATATTCCTTATGAGATATATCCATTTTGAACGTATTACATTGTTTTTTTTTTTTACAAAAGCGTAGACTAATAACAGCAGAAACAGTATAGATATAGGGATATTTATGCTTTCTTAAGGTAGGCTATATGTACACCCACAAAACGCAAAAAATGATGAAAAATTAGAATTTTCAAAATGTAACTATTTTAATAGAGAATTTTCTCCTCTTTAATTTGATATAAGAATTTTCGATTTATGCCTTATGGTTTTTCAGATAAGTCCCATTTTCCAAAATGCTGCGTCATCAGCCACGGTCACATACTTTTGGAGTGATCTTCGTAGCAGTCAATCCCCTCGTGTAGCATTGCTTGTAAAATAAACTTATTTCTACTCCCAAAATAGATGCATAGATATCTGGGGATGATCATTTGATTGAAAACTTTTTACATAATGAAGTAATTTATAATCTTTTACTGTTAGTCATAAAACTGTAAATTTGTGTGTCAATGATGTTGTACTTCATTTTAATAACAGTCCAAAAGTATAAATTACAATTCTGATTAGGATGGGCATAAACCCTGGGACAAACACCGTCGCAGGATTTGTTGCATCAATGGAAATAGGGACAAAAATGCCAAAAAAAACATTCAACACCTGAAGTTAAAACAAGGCGGAGGTATTTAAGAGACAGAAAGAAGCTGAAACTGGACCGACATGAAGCTGCTTAAGGAGTGACATATGATGATGGAGTCTTCTAGGCTCAGAAAGTTTGTGGTTCATTTTCTGCAAATAGTAATTTTAGAATATTTAATTCTTTCAAACATGATATCTCAGCCAAATATGGTGATACCAGGAAGATATTGGTGTCATTTTGAAGATTGAAATGTCCCCAGTGCCTGACAATGAGTAAAATAACATTTATATAGTTAATAATTATCTATGGATTTTTTACATGATTTATGCAACATAAAATATTATTGTAAGTTACATATATGGTAATATTTAATTAATGTAAATAAAAATAAAAATAGCTCTATGTCAGGCACTAAAGAATAGTTTTAGCTATAAAACAGTGAAAAAACTGTGGCTCTATCTTAAAAACTGCATGAGCTATCATGTTTCAAGTTGCATGTCAAAATTATAAACAAAATAATTTTTAACAACAATTTAGACATAATTTCAAGGGATCTGTTCACTTCATCCTCTTTCTGGTACCATTCTCAATTGTATAAAAATTTTACAGAGCAAAATTATACAAAAGAAAATTTTTTGTATGTAAAGTGTACATATACCTTAAATTTCTGTGATTTAAGGTTAAGTATTTTCACAATTATGATTTAATTCTTATGTGATAAACAAATTACAAATGTATTACAATGATTTTTTTGCAGTAATGTATTTTTGTCGTAAGTAAAATTACTCAAACCGTTGAATTCATAAAATTGGATGCAAGAACCAGGTGGCTCCCAAAATTAATTTGTTGTGTATGAGTACTAAAATCTGAAAATTATCCTACAAAGCAGAATGTGTTTATCAAAGAGGCCACAATTAATATATTAACAAGAAGAAACATTTTATAATATCATTTCTTAATATTTTAAACAGTTTTTTTAGCTCCTGTAAAATTAGTAAATATGGAGCCACGTTATTCTTGCATCCAACTCTTCAATTAATACCAACAAAATTATAGATAACCCAATTTTAAAGAGATTTACACTTTTATTTCCATGTAAACCTCTAAATTCATTTTTCAATAGCAAAATAGGCTACTTTCTCTAAGCACGATATAAGAAAATGAAAAATAGCCAAAATGGATTAGCAATTCTGCCGCCATCCCCACACTAGGCACAAAGTATACATAGAACGGAGAATTTACATTGACAGTGGTAGCAGGGACCGATGTATTGTCCCCGGAGACCCTGTCCCTCGGAACTTAAAATCCCTCAGAATAGAGGATCTGGTGAGTGACTGACACCTTTCCAAATCTGCCTTTACATCAGCCCGTAGACTTATCCTCCTTTTCTTGCTTCAATAGAATTAAGCTTCATGGGGTCTCAGGAGACGGCACTCCACTGCGCGACGCTAAGAGCCAGTCAGTTCGACTGGCAGGCATGTAGAGGGCGTGGGCGACGCCACTCTGCCAGCTGACGTCTTGTCAAACCAGTATCACACATCTTAGCAAATCTCGAACAACACTTTTAGTCCACCGCTGTGGATTAAAAGTTAGCACTCACCGCGAAAGTAGCGGGCTCGGTTTCAAATCCTGGTTGGGACAAGTTACCTGGTCTCGCTAGCATTATCACCAGGCTTCGAGACTTCGGACCCAATAGAGCAGTTCAGTGGGAAATCCGCATAACGGCGTACTGAGTATAGTGGTAAAGCGTATAGCGGGTGAGGGTACTGTAGAATGAGTGACAACAAATATGCAAAAGAAAACGCTCTGGATTTGAAGGTTCTGGTGAATAATTTGGTTTTCATACAAACCTATTTTCAAACTGTGTCTGAAACTATTACACGGTTAGAAAAGTCAGAGCAAGAGATGCCGGAAGCCCTCAAATTAATTTAGAAAATGATGCAGAGAATTAATGAGACACCAAGTACACCGGGTACTGAACGTGTAAAAAGAAGTGGAAATCAATTTTATGTAAAAATAATGGAAATGGAACATTGTGTATCATAAACAGCAAATTAGTGGACATAGAGTCACCCGAGAATAAAGGACTGTCTCTTAGAGACTGCAATGATGTTCGGTTTTTCGTTTTGCTCCTATCACGTCATGCGACGTAGAGCGCAGCTTTCCACAGTACAAACTTTGGCAGATAACCGAAAAAGATTTACGTTTGAGACACTGAGAATGTATCTTGTAGTAGGTACATTGCAATTCGGTACTGTAACTGCACTTCCTAAAGACGACCAATAGGATAAATGAATAAATTAAAATTGCTACATGTTTATTTCCACCATTAACACTGTGTATAATTAAACACAAATGCTTATAAAAGACAGGAGAATAAATGCTTTTCACATTCTTTTGACATTGTCATTGTGTAATGTATATTTACTTTCAGAATGTCCATATGTGTGCGTTTCCCCATACTACCGTACTCTACTCTAAATAGCAACGTTGTTACCTCAACACATCTCACTACCTGCAGCGAGTCAACAACCTATAGTACATGCACAGTAAACTTTTTTTATCGGGTCCAAAGTCTCGAAGCCCGATTATCACCTTTTAATGAAAATCGCAAGCATAGTAAAATAGTGATACCGATACTATATATACAGGATGAACCGTAAATAATGTCATTAATTTCAGGGGATTATTCTTTGAAATATTAGAACAAAAGAGTATAATACTGTTTTGCTCGTTTTTGCTTCCCTTTAGAGATAAGAGTTGCTTTATATTTAACATTTCATAGCGTGTTCTGGCAAAGCCATTGATTTAATTCCCAATCTTCTTAGTAAATTTAAGAGAGCAGTGTATTATGATAATAGTTTATTGAAAGAATTGTAGATTTGCCCTTTGCCTTTTCTCTCTTATAGGCTACCGAATTTTGCACACCTCTGCCCCCTATTACTTATTTGTTCGATTCCACAATCTTTCTCACTATCATAACATAAATAATCGGTCACAACACGATAACACGCTATAAATTCCAATTCACACAATATCATCTCTGTATTCCTCATCTCAGTGGCGTATACTGGTTAAAGGGTTTGGGCTACCGCTGACCCTATTATTACACAAAATATATCTAACAATTACTTTAATTTTAATTACTATGGTAAAACTAATAATACAAAATTATTACATTATGTTATATTATAAACTTTTTCTTTTGTAATTTTGGGCTACCGCCGGTAGCCCCGGTAGCCCGCAAAATACGCCCCTGTCTTTCACTGTTGCTACTACAAGTCACTGGAATTCTCTGTCGCCTGAAGTTAAGGGCTGCCGAACTTTGATTTCTTTTAAATATAAATTAGAAGAATATCTTATATTGAGCTGCCAGACCTAATGCGTTGCAAATAGTTAATGCAATGTATTCCACTGTCTTTATTTTTATTTTTTGTTTCTTATTTTTATTGTGTACACTTAATTTAATCGTCTTCGCAATTTTATTATGTAAATAGTATTTTTTTCTAATTTAATGCTCATATGTTTACCGCAGCGTTCATACTTTTGGGTATTCTTTATTCAAATCTCTGTTTATGACTTTATTATGTAAATCGTGTTCATTTATCACCTAATACCAATATGTATTCCACTATACAGTGTATCCCATTTATCTTGTTCACCTATTGTAACTTTTTCGTTTGTATAGATTTTAGAATTTTTGTTTTTGAGAGTAATGTTAAAACGACGGGCTAACATGAGGATAGAGACTTGGTGCACGTAACTACATTACGGTACAAGATAACGTCATAAATTTTCATACACCACTAATCTTTAATCATGTTACATTGATTACAACAAAATTCAAAATGTATCACAATGTCACCTTCCTAATCAATAGCAACAACAAAATGCAAAATGAATTCCATCAGAATGTGCCGTTAGTTGTGGTGCCCCATTCATCTTGTGCATTAACTTACACAAAACGAAAGACGACTGATGTCCATACACGTCGTGTGTTGTGTGTTTGCTGTCTTAACATGTAAACAAACCACAACAACTGTCGATGCCAAAATCCAACGTACAGTGGCCTGCACGTTCTCCGAACTTGTCGCCACTCGATTTCTTTCTGTGGGGACTGTAAAGGACAGTGTGTACCAGAAGATTCAGGCAACACCAGACGACATGCAGCAACGCATTCGACAGTGTTCATTCAGCCAGCTACATGCCGGGCAGTCATACGGTCTTTCGGGGAACGTCTTCCAATGTGCATTAATGTGAATGGTCACCATTTGGAACATCTTCTGTGACTCTCAAAGCATAACATTATCATATTGGAAGGACGTTTTTGTTTCGTTTTGTTGTTATTGATTAGGAAGGTGACATTGTGATACATTTTTGAACTCGTCTTAATGTGTGTAATCAATGTAACATGATTAAAGTATGTAGTGATATTTGAAAAATTGATGACGTCACGTGTATCTTGTGCATAATGTAGTTACATGCACCAAATATCCACACTCCTGTTAGGCCCTCGTTCTAACATAATGCTTAAAACAAAAATTCCAATACCTATACAAAGAAAAAGTTATAATATGTGTACAAGATAAATAGGACATTCTGTAAATACTAATTATTATTATTATTATTATTATTATTATTATTATTATGTAAATTTTATTCAATTGTCGGGGTTTCTGGTTTAAATCTGTGAATCCTACTTGCTGTAATTTAATATCAATTTAATACCAAATGTGTTTATTATTCCAACAAGTTAGAAAACTAGTTATATTTGTCCTAATTGTATTCCACTGTGTTTATTTTTATCTTATTAGGTAAATTTTTATTTAACTGCCTCTTTTGTTATCATTATGTAAATCGTATCTGTATGTAATTACTTAAATCCGATTCAGTTCTATGTTCAACTAAGTAAGCAAGTTTTAATCCTGGTTCAGTGTAAGAGAAGGTCCTACGACCTTAAATCTGTCAGGTTAACTAAATACATTATTATTATTATTATTATTATTATTATTATTATTATTATTATTATTACTATTATTATTAAGAAACAAGTTTTATATGATATTCTTATTGAATTTGGTATTCAAGAAACTAGTTCAATTAATTAAAATGTGTCTCAGTGAAGCGTACTAAGAGTCAGTATAGGTCAGTTTCTGTCGGATATGTTTCAATTCACTGTGGGCTAAACAAAGATGCACTGTCACCTTCAGCGATTTTAACTTTGCTCATAGAGTATGCCATTAGGAAAGTCCAGGATAACAGAGAGGTTTGGAATTGAACTGGGAGAATCAGCTGTTTGTCTATGCGGATGAAATATTTGGGAGAAAATCCACAAACGATCAGGGAAAACTGGAATTTTACTTGAAGCAAGTAAAGAAATAGGTTTGGAAGTAAATACTGAAAAGACAAAGTATATTATTATGTCTCGTGACCAGAATATTCTACGAAATGTAAATCCAGAAAATTGGAAATAGATCCTTTGAAGAGGTGGAAAAATTCAAATACCTGGAAGCAAAGTAACAAATATAAATGATAGTTGGGAGGCAAGTTAAACACAGAATAAGTTTGGGGAAATACTGTTATTATTTAGATTTGAGATGGAATATGATTTATTAATCTCAGGATAGGGCAGTCTGTTGTCAAAAATCTGAAAATTAGAATTTATAAAACAGTTATATTAGTTGTTCTTTATGGTTGGAAACTTGGACTTCACTTTTAAGAGGAATATTAGGTTAATTTTTTGAGAATAAGGTGCTTAGGAAAATATTTGGGGCTAAGAGGGATGAAGTTACAGGACAATGGAGAAAGTTACACGACACAGAAATGCATTATTTTATTCTTCATCATAATTAGGAACATTAAATCCAGACGTTTGAGATGGGCAGGGCATGTAGCACGTATGGGCGAATCCAGAAATGCATTAGAGTGTTGTTGGGAGGCCGGAGGGAAAAAGGCCTTTGTGGAGGCCGAGACCAGATGGGAAGATAATATTAAATTGGATTTGAGGGAAGTGGGATATGATGATAGAGAATGGATTAATCCTTTCTCAGAATGGGACCAATGGCGGGATTTGTTAACGGCAATGAACTTCCGGTTTCCTTAAAAGCCAGTAAGCAGGTATTATTATTGTTGTTATTATTATTATTATTATTATTATTATTATTATTATTATTAAATTCTAATTTCTAGCTATGATAGCATCATGAGAATTCAGTTTTACTTACACACTTTTAGTTTATCAGCTGATGTTCCTATCCATCTATCTGTTAGTCATTCTGTCAGTAAATAGATCAATCAGTCAACCAACAATTTCAATCAGTTACCTAATCCGTCAATCGGTCACTGTTTCAGAAACTAAATTAATTATTTCGTGAACTATAATTCTATCGAGTCACGGCAGAACTGAATTTGTTTTGATTCAACTCGATGTGCAATTATCGTGTGGAATCAATCCCCAGAAACTTCTTCCTTCACAAGGACAAGTTCTAGAGTGTCGCTCTGATTGAAATAATTCTGCCAGGTCCAATTATCTCGTCCTTGCTCCAGCACTTCTCGCCCCTGCTGGAAAACAGTCCTAAGCCATGGGTGCACCACGCTTTATACAACGTCAGGTTTCAATTCACACTGTCTTGCTTTGATGGTCTTATTCCAGACCGTCAATATAGATTCCTGTTACACGAAATGTCATATTGAAACAACACCTTATATACGGAATCCTTCGTAAGTAACTGATCACTCTAAAAAGTGACTAATTTTTATAATTTTTGGCTGTGTTGCACATCTCTGCTGGTAAGAACCTTTCCCGGTGTACCGTAGAAGAGGGTAAAGTCGATCAAAATTTTGCAACATTTTAATGATATTGAGGTTATGCAATGGAACGAAGTTCCTCAGAAAATAACATTTTGTCGTCATATCCTTCACTTATGAAGGCACGTTACAGGCATTGAATTACAATCTATAAAAAAAACTGATTTTTTTATTTGACCTGTGATCGAAGTTACCTTCTTAAATAGGGTAAAATCGATCACCATTGAATTTTTAGTGTAAGATCGATTTTAAAGTATTGCGGAATAAAGTCGATCACTGTTTATGTTTTTAAAAAACAAATTAAGTGTATTACATAGATTTCATTTGTTATAAGGGGTGTAAAATAGTACATTATGCAACGAGCCTATAATGAAGGTAATTAAGAAGTCAGTATGGATATTTATGAAACGAGCGCAAGCGAGTTTCATAATTTTCATACGATCCTCTTAATTGCCATTATCTCGAGTTTCATCTCGACTTTTTATGCTCGACCATATTTCTAACTTGATATTATTAATTTTTAGCAATGTCCCGTATGTTGTGAGATGCGCAGACGCGAAAGTATTGATTTTTTCCGAGGAACAGATGTCCACATTGACCTTGCTAGGCCAAAGAACCTACAGAGATAACATTGACATTAAATTAGACATTGAAAAACGAGATGACAAATTGAATTTATTTGAATATTATTTACAATTAACGCTAATTATTATAGTAACAGAACATAACCTTCTGCGACAGTATTGGATTTCCAGCCTTCGTGACTTTTCGCTAATTCTCTTTCGATTGCATATCCGAGAATAATCGATACTTGCGGTTTTGCAACGGTAGAAAGCTGACCTGTCATTGGCTGAACAGTTGTAACCTGAGTCGTCATTGGCTGAAAGACCTGACCTTTAATGAGTAGGTGTACTTTAATGACATGCATTAAAGGTCTGCTACCAGGTGTATAATTACTACATTTCGGCATGGTCGAGCATAAACAATAATAATCTACAATATATGCCTATAGCATTATATAGTGTATCTTTTGTTACTGGGGTCATACTATTCGATACAATTAGGCCTATAAGTCTCCAATGTACAATCGTGACTATGATTCCAACTTATAAAACATAAAAACACATATTAATACTTCACATACCAACAAACAAAGATTTAAGAATTCAAATTTTACATTGAAATACCACATTTCAATTATAATCTAAAATGCAATTCAACATTGCTTAGGTTTATATAAGATGTTATTTGGAATCTTCCCCTCCTCATGTCACTTTAGAAACTACGTTGTTTCCATAGTCAGGTACAGAGGGGTGTACAAAATATGTTCCTTTGGCAGTGCTTCTTTTACGCAAGAAATTCACCATAATTTCGTCTTCATCTTTCCCCACTATCCCATCAATATAAGCTATACTATAACACTTTTCTGTTTATAAGTGTTAGTTGGAGGTATTTCGGTGAACAATTTATTCTTCCTGCTGGTCCTGTCTGTTTCGAGTAGGCCGATGGCATGATCGACTTAACCCTACAAAGGTACAAATTTTTTTTTTAAATAATAAGTTTCAATACTAACATTTACGAACTGCAAAACCATTATTTCAGGATACAATCTCAACGAAAAGTACTTACGTATACTTACTGTCTCCTTTCACTGCTGACAATGATTTAGAGTTCGTAAGAATTTGTTTTCATTTAAGAGAAAAAGTTGAGAATAACAATTTTCACTTCAACGGTAATTACACAGTGTTCCCATTGTTGGCATTCGCAGGCTTTTTGTTGTCCCTCTCGCTTACATTTGCAATATAAGGCAGTGAAGTCAGCATAATAAAATTTTAACAAGTAACTGAGAAAATATATAATTTTCAATAAAAATCGCAAATGATCGATTATACACTCACTGATTGACTTTACCCACTTCTACGGTACACTGAATTTGGTTACGAGTTTGCTCACCAGAAGCCTCAACTTTCTATGTAGAGATGAATGAAATTATAGCTATGAAATTTAAAACTTAGGAATTTACAATTCAGTTTGGAAATGGTCAGCTAAGCCCCTTATTAATGATCTATAACAATAAATTTAAATCTTTTATTCAATCTTATGGCTTAACACTGATAATTACTGTATATAAAACAAATTAATTCAATGTTTTACATCGTATTGTGTCATCATACAAACGTTTTCGCCCTCATGGGGCATCTTCAGGCAAGAAGTATTTACAATATCAATCTAAAATCAATTAAAAGATTCTGGCCTCATGTTTGAAAATAATAATGATCTTATTGAAGAGATAGTATATGTAATTTAGCACAGTGACAAATATTAATCATTCAAATTATATTAAAAAATGATCATGTCAAATGTTAAAAATTCACAAACTTACATAGCTGTAAAATATTGCTGAAGAAATCTTAATAAGTAGTGATGACTCACAAAAGTTAAATCATAATACATTAATATCATAGGTACATTGTGCTATTGCCAATAAACTTTTTTAATGATGACTTATAAAACATATTATGTGAACATGTGATTCAGTATAATAATAATTCTTTATTTATACTGGCAGAGTTAAGGCCATAGGGCCTTCTCTTACACTCTACCAGGTCACAAAGTATACAAGCAGTTAAAATTTAACAAAAAGTTAAAGAAAAGAATACTAACATTTTACAAAGAGAAATAATAATAGCATAATAAATCGACACTAAACAACATGAAAATAATATCATAATAAAAAAAGAAAGTAAATACATTGGAATATAGTGAAAGCAACTCATTTAGTACAAATGGAAAAACGTAAGGAAGAATATATCAAAATGGAATGTAATAAAATAATAAAAAAGAAAAGAAATACGAAAATTAAATAAAATTTACCATAAAAAGGCTCTAAAATAAATTCATCGGCTGATAAAGAGAACAAAAAGGGGAAAGGAAGGAAAGAAATATATAGCCTATATTGATCATTGATAAATATTATAGCATTATTTTATAAAACAAACGTATTATTGAATGCTGAGTCGTAAAGTTTGAAGTCAAGTAAGTTGTCCCATCAGAAAAAGTCAATCACACAATTTGACTTCAAACTTTACGACTCAACATTCAGTAATACGTTTGTATTATAAAATAATTCTATAATCTTTATCAATGGTCAATATACCGATACACATGTTCACATAATATTATTACTATTTAATACGAGAAAAATTCGTACCGGCACCGGGAATCGAACCCAGGACCTCAGCTCTGCGCGCTGAGCGCTCTTTCCAACTGAGCTATGCCGGGACACGATCCACGGCGCCGGCCGAACCCCTCTCGTAATGCTTTTACGGCCTTACTACCTGCATTTGAGACGATACAAGTCATATATGCAGGAGTGCATATTTAAATGACTTTATGGCCATATTCAGCATCAGTTTGTGACAACTGCTAACAGTTAATACATCACATATTCATTTTGTATGAGGTCTCGCCCACCTCATTGAATATTACACGACTACTACACGAATTTTTCTCGTATTAAATAGTAATAATACATATTGGCTACTTCACAGTAGTCGTGTAATATTCAATGAGGTGGGCGAAACCTCATACAAAATGAATATGTGATGTATTCACATAATATGTTTTAAAGGTCATTATTAATGAAAGTTTATTGGCAATAGCACAATGTACCTATGATATTAATGTATTAAGATTTAACTTTTGTGAGTCATCACTGCTTATTAAGATTTCTTCAGCAATATTTTTCAGCTATGTAAGCTTGTGAATTTTTAACATTTGTCATAATCATGTTTTTAATATAATTTGAATGATCAATATTTGTTGCTATGCTAGATTACATATACTATCTCATCAAGAAGATCATTATTATTTTCAAACATGAGGCCAGGTACTTTTAATTGATTTTAGATTGATATTGTAAATACTTCGTACCTGAAGATGCCCCATGAGGGCGAAAACGTTTGTATGATGATACAATACGATGTAAAACATTGAATTAATTTGTTTTATATACAGTAATTATCAGTGTTAAGCCATAAGATTGAATAAAAGATTTAAATTTATTGATATAGAGCATTAAAACTTAGGGTTAGTGTAAAAGATAAACACAAATTCCGATAAAATGCAATAAACTAATACACTAATTATGGCTCACAGTTCTCAAAATGTTTGCTGCTCCGAAGTATGCATAAATGCAAGCGACGGACCATCTCCTTATTTACTCGCGAGAGCATTTCAGGAGTAAGCAGCTGTATCGTTTGCACAATCCTTTCCATCAATTATGGGATGGTGCGAGGTTTATCTGCAAACACACGATCCTTAACATATCTCCATAAAAATCCAGGGGAGTTAAATCTGGAGAATGTGGAGGCCAAGCAATTGGACCTGCGAGACCGATCCACCTGTTAGAAAACACTTCGTCAAGCAAGGTTTGAACATCGCGTGGATGTCGCTCATTTGTTATACCAATGCAAACACGCATAGAATAGAAATGACGCTTTGTGGTGGACTCATTTGATTAGAGCGAGTTCTGGCGGACAAACGCGTAACCAGATCGAGTGTAAGATATCGGGAAAGGTTCTTAATAGCAGAAATGTACAACAAAATCAAAAATCGTAAAAATTAGTCAATATTTTGAGTGATCAGTTACTTATGAAATATCCGTATATATTGTGTAGGTGCATAAGTTCGTAGCGTTTTTCGTTGCTATGGTAGCTGTGTCACTATAGTACTATTGAATGAATGAAAAGCAATGCAGATAGCGTAATGTGTAACGGACATGGTCGGTCCTGATATGCACGTCTGTAGACAGCAGTGTATGTGTACAAGTTGCAGTGTCCAGTCGATCAGTCCTAGTGAAATGGAGGAGTACACGAAAGCGGAATAAGCAGACCTGATTTTCGAATACGGATGAGCTAATGGGAACAGTAGACAAGCTCACAGATTGTATCGGTACAAGTACCCACGTAGGAGATATCAGGCCTATACCATCTTTTCACAACTGTTCCAAAGGTTAAGGGAAGGAGGGCACTTGGTGCCAAATTACAATTCCATTTCCACAAAACTATTTTTGCTTATAACTTTCGACTCAGTCATTTCCGGACCATGATTCCTTATCTCAAATTGGTACATGTGCCCTTCGCCATCATCCCTGAGAGTTTTTAACATCACCTCGGAAACACCCTGCATAATATCTTAGTGTTTCCTTCTTTGATTAAACTATTTGGCTATACCTTGCATCTCATATTTTCTTTAATAGTGTTACTCTCTTATTTTATCGTAAATTTATTTTTATATATCTAGTACATATCTCAAAATTTTCAGCTCAAATTGTGTATAACATCATTATTCACTTTGTGATATAAAGAAAAATAGTTCTATATATAATGGCAGCTGCATTATTAGACTTAACCAGTATCGAATTGGAAAATGCAATGAAGATACTAATATTCCTTTGAAGTAGCAAATGAAGACATTTTGTCTGCGTAAAATTGCACAAGTTGGTTGAGGCTTTGACATATTTCCTCACCATGGTAAGACGAACCTTCAACCGTAGGTACTTAAAGATATGCTCAGAAATTTCATTTGGGTCCCGCCGGATTTCGAATCCTAGTTTCCAAAGTATAAATATAATGTACTTTTGCCCCTAATTAAAGTTAGGAAAGAGAATTTGATAAGTTGCAATACTCTTGACCAAAATTCGGTAGTGTTTGCGTAAAGGGAGACGAGTACTAAATTGAGTTTTGAAGTAAATAAGAACAGATAAACTTCGGATCCTTATTGCAACCACGTCTAACGCTAGTATTATTTTGTTTCTTTGCACACCCACTTAGAATGTAACTTGTTTATTCGTCTGGGGACCAAAACTCCATTTGCACAAGAAATTACTTAACTCCCTTTACCCGAACACCATCGAATTTTGGTGTTCTGGTACAGATAACTTAATCCAGCCGTACTGGTTTCCATGGTGATTCTCTGACGCTATATTTATAGTTCGCTATTATCCGGAGCGTTCATTAAATTAGTCACTTCATGTAATGGATTCAAAGTGCTATGTTAGTATGAACATCTAATGAAAATTAATACAGAGTGATTTATAAATGGCTGTCGTAACAAATCCGTTAATTTTAATTAATATATTTATATCTCTTTGCAAACAAGGTAACGTTCACGATACTCGGGGAGACGTCTGTTTTATAACTCGTTTATGTAATTGAGCTCTGATATTTGTCCTGTTGAAGGGCGGCGTTTCCTTCTTTATTCCTCACACCAACTGTTGACTCTCCTCGGCGTGTTAGCAGTAATTCCACTCCTAAAGCTTCACTAATTAAACTGGCAGCCTAGATATCAAGAATATATTAATTATCCTTATTATGTTGTTTTCAGGCGAACAAATGCTACGCAGCGACTTACCTGTGCCTTTGTTATTATTAAAGAAGTCAAACTTAGATATATCCTGAAGCTCTAAAGCTTCAGACGGAGCAAAAATTTTAATTGGAAATTAATTATTTCAAGGAAATTTGTAATGTTAATAATATTGACTTTTTCTGTACTGACAGAAATGGAATATAATTAAAAATAATATAAAAAGGTCGTTGAAAATCAATAACTGAAATTCATGGAAACAGACTGGCCTTCAGAAGAGATTCAATTAAAAAAAAATGTATTACAGGTTGGACAGTAAAATAAGTTATAAACATATGAGGGGCTGTTTATTTCAGTCTTAGATATCTAATACATACATTGTTAAATAATAAAGGCCACAATACTTTTTTAAATGACTGAGGAAACATTTTACAGCAAAATTTTAGACAGTAAGTGAACACACAAATTCCACAATTTGGGACATCTGACCGAAATCTACGGCTGACCACTAGGATTCAGAATACAAAGCAGAGGTTAAATTAAAAATACAATATGATTGCGGAGAAAATACGGAACAATGATAAATTTAAAAATAAAGTACAATTTGATTTCGGAGAAACATGAGATGAAAATACATTGAAGAGTAATGAAATGAAGTAAAAAAAATTACATAGTATTATACAAGTGATTATGTAAAATGGATAATGAATCTCTCTATACCATTAGACAAATTTTGTTAATGTCCTCATTAGAAAATTTAAGAGAAAGGAGAATGGTTTTGGTTAACTTTAATGAAGTTCCCCTAGCGCCAAAAAGAAGTCCTTTCACTTCCCATGTATTAATATTCATTTTGTATCTCTCACTGAAGTGAGGAATACATGGGTTGTAAATAGACTTCTTTTCATCGTTAACGTTATTGGCTTGTTGATAATCCTTCTCAAAACGGACAGTGGGGTCAAGAATGAGGCTTCTTTGATTCCGGCGATCGATGGCTATAATGTCTGGTCTTCTCGTTGACCCATTCTCAGCCAAGGAGTGCACTTCTTCGTAAACCTCCCACTTTGCCTTCCAAAGAGTGGTTACGATGGAGCTTCTCGCTTTATGGTGGCGATTGTTTCTCAGTAGTTCTCCTTTAGTGCAATAAACCAAAACATGCCCAAGGGTTTCTACTTCGCTGTATCCTGGATGACGACTGGAAGTACTGGAAGAGCTCTGAAAATATTAAAATGAAAGTAATCTTCGTCTAAATTCGTGGAAAATAATTATGGCTCAGACCATCTCAGAGGAAATGTTATGTTTTATTTAACGACGCTCGCAACTGCAGAGGTTATATCAGCGTCGCCGGATGTGCCGGAATTTTGTCCCGCAGGAGTTCTTTTACATGCCAGTAAATCTACTGACACGAGCCTGTCGCATTTAAGTACACTTAAATGCCATCGGCCTGGCCCGGGATCGAACCCGCAACCTTGGGCATAGAAGGCCAGCGCTATACCAACTAGCCAACCAGGTCGACATCTCAGAGGAAATATTACAGAAATTATAGAGCAAATTCACAAAATCAATATTATTCACATCTACTTAGAAATGCATGACCGATTGTTCTTCATTTGAGTGGTACAGGATGTTGCTATAGAACAGACCTGGATAATACCTAACGTTATGAAGTCGCGACCCATTTTTGACCGAGACTTCTCTTTGTCGGAGTCTTCCAGTTCGATCAAGAGGAAAAAGGGTACAGTCTAAATGGATCAGAGAACAAAAAATAACACTAGTCGACAAATTATTAATATAATCTTCTTGTCTATAAAATGGACAAAATCAGATCATGTTTACAAAATCGACTCTCCTGAACATGAAAATGGCAGTAAAAATGTCGTAAGATGTAACGTTTTTGTGTTAGATAGGTGCAGTAATTTTCGCCCAACAACACAAAATTCTGTTTTATTTTACATGTAATACTGATATTATCGTTATTGAAATTGGTTTACTATTCGTAAGAGAATACATGCATTTTACAGAAAATATAACGAGAGTTCTAAATTTATGCTGATATCGAGAAAGTGGGCACGGATTTACTTTTTATTAGTAAAAAATCTCTTATTTTTTTAATAACTCATTAAACAATTTATTTCTAAAATTGTTTTAAATTATGACCAAAAAGAAGAGTCTGTTTTCCAGTAAACTGAAGTATACAACATAGGCTATATCGTTTTTATCTTGTATAAATTAGAACACTTAGTTACCTTTTCTCTTGTGGACCGTGTCAATTTCTCTAATCAGAAACCAGCATTAGTCGCCTAACATATAAGGATTTCATCTTCATTGATACCTCTGCTCCATTTTTTAATATCCTGATGGAATCACATCCCTTGTTTGTCGCTGACAGCTCCCAAGTTTTTGAGAAAAAATCGAGGTGGAATTGGATGAAATGTATTTTTAGCGACATTCGAAATTCTAATTGTTTGTATCTAACTAATTATTGTTGATAATTTTCAGCTTTATTACCAAGAAAACCATTAACTATTAAACAAAAGGTCGTCTAAATCGTTAGTTCCTTAAGCTTAACTTTTTCTGAAAATCCTAATCTACCAGAAGTTTTCTAATTTGAAGTTCGATAAATATTTCCTCTTTCATTTTCGCATCACTTAGCTTTGGAAACTGTTTCTGAGATAAGCAAAAACCTTTTCTGCTCTTAGGATCAAAGGATGTATATGGTTCAAATGATTCATATAACAGTTTTTCTCGTCAAAAGAATCCTTCTAATTGAGAAGGGTGATTGGTTCCATCCAAACCATCGGAATTCGAAAGGCATAGTTCGAGTTTTGTCACCATTCATCCACGGAATATAAATAGAATAACACATTATGCAGTATAGGCTATATGAGGGGACCACGGTTTGTCTTCATCACCTGCTCGGCATTAAAAATACTTGTAATAAGTTTCGTTTGCTTTTTCTGCTAATATTCGACGCTGACTTTTCACTGTAAACTGCGCTCATAATATATAACAGAATCTGTCGGGATATCTTCATTACTAGAAAGAAGAACTTGGCACTCACTTAAAAACACTTAATCCTACGCAAAACCAAATCTAAACCGAAACTAAAATTGCAATCTTAGTAATTGAAGACCTTGGGAGTAAATAGTGATAACCCTCAAAATTGAGATTGACAATTTTCTGGTTATTAACAGTCCTTACGCAACATTATATTTGATTTGGTTAAATAATTATGTAACTATGTTAACAAATGATTGGATTATGGTGCTTGAAAAATATGGCAATCCTCTTATGTTTGCAGTAAAAATTAAAATATATGAAATTTGTATATGTGGGTTGTCATTATTTACCCTCGAAGTCTTCAATTTCCTGTCGGGCCTGACGCTTAGAGTAATGAAGGAATGAAAAAAGGAACAAACATCCTATCAAATTAACTTTACAGGGAGTTATACCTGGAAGTCACTGTTAACAGAAAACCACAATTTAAGTCACACAGAGTTAGTGTGCACTCAATGTTGGTTGCTTGACAGTTGTCAGCCCACTTTGAGGTCTGTGGATATAGAGGGAAAAATTGGATCGGTGTCGGGTAGAGTTCCCGGATAGCTCAGTTGGGAGAGCGTTGGTACGTTTAACCAAAGGTCCCGGGTACGATGCCCGGCCCCGGAACAATTTTTCCCTCGAAATTATTCAAATTAACTTTACAGGGAGTTATACCTAGAAGCTTAATTTGCAAACATCCTATCCGTTAGCAAACTTACAAAATATACGGCAGAAAGCTAATGACTCAGAGCAACCCCCCACTACCTTACTGGTACTTAACCCCAATAGAAAATTACAAATCACTTTGAAATTGAAAACAATGATAATAATTTTATTTAACTCAGTGAACACCATTCAAAGAACGACCAAATAGAATTATGTGGTACAACAATGACATGAAATATTAGTAAACTTCATTTCTAATACCTACTTCAAACTATTACCACCATGGCGCTGTGGTACTAGTTAAATACAAATCGAAAGTGATGCTTGAGCTTTCTGTTACCCGACGTATTTATAAAGAAACTTGGTCTCTGGTCTCGACATCAATTGACGAAAAGAAATTTGATGTTGCATGAGTTCATGGAAAATTCAGTTGCGTACTGAATTAGTTTTTGGGGCATGCAATTAAGTTTGTACACTTAAAAAATAGCTTTTTCGTTATTTTCACGAAGAAACTCTAAACAATTACCACAGTCACAGATGGATAACGAATTCTTCTCTCAACAATTAATTATATTTACGTTCAATATTGTTCATGTTGCTAAATGAAAATAAATACATGGTTTTCGTTTTATTTTTTAAGTTGTAATCTCGCAAATTCCCTCAGTTATGTGGGAGTCGCGACCCACACTTTGGGAACCACTGATATAATCCTTCCAACCGCACCATGGCCGTGGGGTTCATTCAGCCTCTAACAGAAATGAGTAAGATCATACCATGATATTTCCGTGGAGGTCAAGGTGACCAACACGTTTTACCTTCATTTGAATTTTTAATGTCTTCCCTGTAGTCCTCTTTTCTGAAACACGTGACCTTTGTCCTTCATTATCTTCTCATAATAAATTTCATCAACGATGTCTGTCTCTTCTGTTTCCTCATTGTATTCTCGGATTTCTCGTGGTCGTATGTAGTGATGAGATAAACTGCTCTTTTGTGATCACTGTTCGACCTGTGATTGCTCATTTATGATCACGATGATCTTAGACAGTGAAACAGTGATAAACAGTCATTGAACTGCGAACTTGTTTGAGGTGAACACTGAATAGTTCATTCTTCCCCGCTCACCAGAGGGTCTCACTGCGATGTTTTAATGCTCTCGATATTTCGCACATGGTACGAGAGTGCGAGAAAATGTTGAGGTTATGTGTTTGTACTTCACAGAAGTCAAGTGTAAGCACAATGCTGAGATGTAAATACAGGCGTTTCATCATTTTAAAAACAGATTAAAGGTTTGAAAGTGAGTACTTGCTTTATTTATTCATTTCATATAATGCTGTAGACCAGGCGTCTCAAGGCCAACGCATAAAAGTTGTTACACAGAGCAGATATAGATAGCGTAGTCAGCTGAAGAGATAAGCTCAATACCCGAAGACAGCCGATCGCTGATTCATATTAGAAGCATGAGCGAGCTAAGTTGTAACTGTCGCGGGAGAAATTCCACAAAGCTGCACTTTTGAGTTGTACTGCCATAATAGACGGTTATTTTCGGAAGGAATAAAATTTCGTAAGTCGTTTGCAGTAATAATAATAATAATAATAATAATAATAATAATAATAATAATAATAATAAATGTATTTTCTAATTATATATTATGAGTAAAAAGAAGACATGTGAAGCATGAAGAACCATACATGTTACGTAATTATTCAAGTACAAGGAACTGGCTACCCTATCCCATTATCTCCTTGCCTAGTTGCCTCATAAGTGGTGCCTGTTGATATCACATGTGAGGTTCAGGCCTGTCTTCGGACAGTTGATTAACAACAAAATATTTCATTTCTAGAAAATGGTTTTGTATCTCTCTTTTTTAAGTTCATACTATGTTGAATAAAACAAAATTCAATTAAAATAATAATAATAATAATAATAATAATAATAATAATAATAATAATAATAATAATAATAAAATTAGAATTAAACTTGTTGATTGTTAAGGTACGTATTCTTATAATATGTCCTCTCAAATTCTTTTCTCAAGTCCTTCAGTACTTCATTATATTTGTTACACTGGTCTTGATTCAAATTAGGTAACAATTTTAGATTAATAAAGTGGTAACAGTTATCCACTGAAACTTGCAACTCCCACAATTTCGCTTTCCCTGTAAAAGCTTTTATTTGTTCATACATTTGCGGTAATAAGGACATTCTTTCTTCGGAGATGGAGACAAAATCGTAGCGGTTACAGATGTCTATTCAAACGTCGCGGTCAATGACGTCATCCGGAGACACACGAACTGCTCCCGCATCTTGTTCCACTCTTAATATTTTCAAATTATCTCCATAAAAAAGAGAGAGAGGAGGAAGTGCTCCGAGGAGGCCCTATTGAGACGTCTGCTGTAGAGAAACTAAAAATTTGTCGTCTGGTTACCCAATATAATGATTGTCCATTTGATATTTTCCAGTACTCCTAAAGTCAAATATTATATAGGAAAAAAATGGAAAATTAGTGATTTTGACATAATTCACACATCACTCAGAAGATAAATGAAACATTATTTTTTTAATCATTGTCATGTTTGGTAAAATTTTGTTATTATTGTAATTTTACTAGTTGAATAGTGCAGCCAATTAATAACGTCACTGCTTAAAGTAATGGAATCAATTAAGCCATGTAAAATCCTGTCAGATTTTCTGCTGTCGGTTGACAGGATCAACCTGAAATCTACTGAGATGACTACACTGAATATATTGTTAAAATCGGGCGCTCACAATTCGCGGGCGTAGTTGTTCCCAGCACAGCGCACGCAGTGAAAAAAGAACATGAACTGTCTCAGTTGGTGAGCAGTTTAGCCCTCGAACTGTGATCACTGTTTAAAGACCTGTTTAATCACAGGTGTGATCGTGATTTTTCGATCACCGTGATAAAATCGCAGGTCAGTGATTTTCTGCTCATCACTAGTCGTATGAGTTCGTCTAGCATCCAAGCTGTTTTAATTCATCCAAGTGTCTTTCCCATTTCGATTTTACTTGTTAAATACATGCTCCGCAATCCTTCATTCTGAATGCGTAAAGTTAGACAAAGTGGGATACGCCTCTTTTCATAATCCCTTTCGATTCGCCATTTATAAATCTCCTTACGTGACAGACTTTAACAGCCGGCGCTGCGCGCCGTGGGAATCTTCCGCATATGTAGCGATGTCTGCTAGTACAAGCCATCTCTCTGTGCCGGCAAGACGGAGTGGCGTCAAGGCGGGATTAATGTTCTTCCCAACAGATGCCAAGCCCAGCTTAAGAGTGGGTTATTAGTTTATGGACTGCAAGCAGCTCTGAATGCCCAGTCTGTGATGTAATTTTCTGCAGAGCACGAGTCCCGCCTGCAGGCCGGATCTTTGTCTGCACCGCACCGGTCGGCCCCATTGTAACCACGTCGGATCAATGCAGTTGCCTTCGCCGCATCAATAACTTTGTAATCCTTCGAGGACATTACATTGCCTTCTCTTTTCTCCATTTCTCGTGATCTTCCAGATTCTCTCCCTCCCCATTTTCGCTCTCTCTGCTTACTCTTTCTCTATTCCACTTAATCTAATTCTTATTTCTACTTACTTTGTTCATTTTCCTCTTCTTTCCTCAGCAAACCTCCCTTCTTCACATCTTTCCTCCATGTTTTAATTTATTTTCTCATTTCACATCAGTAGCGGCCCGCGGTTACAGAGGTTGGTAGTGCTACATGAAAAATAGTATATTTAGCAAACGCATGCTGTTTATTGCATCTAAATCGGCTAACGCGTGTAATTACAGCCCCTTCTCGAAGTTGACTGTGCACCCGAAATTGTACTCCAACCATCCGTGCGCTACACCTCTCCCACCTGGTACAACTAGTCACGTAGTGGAGATGTGCCCCACATGCTTTTCTAGTTTTTAAGTCAAATTAACTAAATCCTTCACTCCGGTCTTTGTCCATGTATTTTCTCCTCTAAACAGAATACACGGGTGTGGGAGAAGCGTTTTCATGAGCGCAGCAAAAAACTATTACATATTTCGGTATTAAAATGACTAGTAGGCTACATGATTTCCTCGACTTTTTCCAGAAATTTAAATATTTAAATTTTGTGTAGGACGTCCTAATTTCTTAAGTTAACATGCAATTTCTCTTTTAATTTCGAAAAGGGTTGGTCGATTAGGTTTTCATTTCATTCATTTTTAATATAAAATATTTCCTTAGACACACTGACTAATCACATCACACCACCCACAGTACTATAACACACTGTAATGATATATAGTAGTCCAGAAGCATGTGTATTCTAACGCAGGTCATGTTGTAAAATTGACAATTAATATGTATTTATTATTATTATTATTATTATTATTATTATTATTATTATTATTATTATTTATTATTATTATTATTATTATTATTATTATTATTATCAGTTATCTGTTATCGCTATCATCATTGCTATCTCTGTTTTCTTTCTTTTTTCTTGTATTAGCTCGATGAGAGCTCTATAGTGTTCTTTGGACTCTGTTGACCCTCTACAGCAGGGATGAGACGATATTAGCTCCCAATCATGGTAGAAGAGCTCGACCTTGATCACGAACGCATAGCGCATCCACTATGTAGCGTCGTAATGTAGACAACAGGGTTGTACATACATATACAGCACATCGAATAAAAGCAGCAATTATTACAATAACTTGGGTTACTAAATTTCTGGCTATGTAATAGATCTAATTAGTAAGTTATTTAATATACATGTACATATATAAACAAATCGCAAAGGGAAGGGTTTTTTGAGGAACAAAAAGATAAATAGGAAACGTTAGTTGTATGTAAACCATTTTATTGTTAAAAGCAATTATTTATTATGTAAATACTTCACTTCATTGGTTAGGAGAAACTAATAGGGTCTACCTGCTCGACGTGTGTGATTCTAAGTACTTTTGAGTAATAAATAATAATGGCAATATTGATTGAAATAGAGTATATTGATTGTGTGATTGTGAAAATGTAGTCCTTACTGTCCAGTCGTGATTATGTAATGAGTTTTCTTAGAGTAATTTGTGAGATGCACGTAACACGAAAAAAACAAATTAATTAAATTAAGATATTGAGAGCCATCGTAATTTTTGGGGTCAATCATTTAAGGGGATATGTATGACTTTTAAAACTTTCAGTCCACACCTGTGGAGTAACAGTCAGCGCGTCTGGCCGCGAAACCAGGTGGCCGGGGTTCGAATCCCGGTCGGAACAAGTTACCTGGTTAAGGTTTTTTCCGGGGTTTTCCTCAACCCAATACGAGCAAATGCTGGGTAACTTTCGGTGCTGGACTCCGGACTCATTTCACTGGCATTATCACCTTCATTTCATTCCGACGCTAAATAACCTAGATGTTGATACAGCGCCGTAAAATAACCCAATAAAATAAAATTAAAAATTAAAACTTCCACAATTTCGGCCAACATTTCTGAAATTTAAACTATATAAACAGATCTATAATAATATCATCTGTACAAAATTTGGTGCAATTAGGTCTAATAGTTTTGAAATTATATTTTTAAGCATATTTTATATTGACGTTGCATCAAAGTTTTCAAAATTCTTAGTTCATATTTGCTAAAAATCCTGAAAATAGTTATTGGAATAAAAGTGAATTAGCATTTTGAGCTTATTAATACTATAAGTTAAAGGACAATCAAAGATAAAATATTATTTCTAAATTAAAGAGACACGTAGTCTAATAAAAGTAAATATCCAGAAACAAGCAACAAATAAAACATCAACAATACATTTAAAATAAAGAAAGAAAAGGAATCTAGATACAATCTACTGACCCAAATGTAAATTAATTTACCTTCGATGTCAATTCCGAAATGAATTTATTTCTCTCTTCTCGTGAATAATGCCTATATATATTTTTTTCATGTTGCGTATCATAATGCCGTTTTATGTTGCTTTTTTGCAAATTATATATATATATTTTTTTGCACAACAAACACTGGACTTCATCACCATGTTCGAAGCATAAATATTGTATCTTCCACTCTTCCTTGAAAGCTTTAAGCGCTTCCGTTCCGTCATGATGCGCTGTGTTCTAAGATCTGTACATCCTTTAGCAATGTTTACAGGTAAAAGAGCTCCGCGCGCGCGCAGAGGGCATAAAATAGCTCTCGCCCGCAATTATTAGTCGCCATCGCAAGACTGCTCTATAGGGCTTTAACTTAATTTCTATTATTTTCATCAGTGTTTGTATTTCTTTTTTGTATTTGCAGTATATGTGCTATCTGGTAGGATGGAAGAGAAGGCCTTATGGCCTTAATCCTGTCAGATTAAATAAATAAATCATTAAAATAAAGAGATGAGGGTGTTGACGGTTCATTCGGAGAGAGCTTCTTCGATTGCAGCTCTAATGCAGTCTTAGGGGACGGTGAAGAAAACCAGTTTTCTGCTGCCGACTACCCTACGTTGAGCTTCAGGAACTGCCGATCACAGATCCGAAAAGTACACTACAGCTAAAATTCTCGAGCAGTTCAAGGCTCCTACAGACAGTAAAATCTCGAATCGAAGGAGAATGAATTGGAAAAATAAATGAAACAATGAACTAGATTACATAAAAGCACGTTTTATATTTTTAATTTTTTCAGGTCCATTTAAATGGCGGTTCTGCAGTTCTGCAGTTCTTATTGTAGGGCCGATGTATAGTGAAACAAAAATTCACAAAATAATGAACGAGAACCAGTAATAGTGAATGGTGGTGTGAGATAAGGTTGTCAACTACTCGTTTAAACTAATTTATAGACGAAATTGTAAGAATTTGGTTAAATAAAGTTGAAGGAAGTATCGATATAGCAGGAACAAAACTAAAAACTATGCTGTTTGCAGATATCAAATATTATTAGCCACTAATGAAGATGATTTACAAAAAATGGTATATTGCTTAAATAAGTTCGTTGCAAAACATAAAATTAAAATTATTACCCAAGCAATGGCTTTTAAAGGAAGAAACTCAGTCAGATCAAAAATAGTATTGGATAACATAATCATTGAACAAATATCACAGTTCAGATATTTAGGATGTAATATCTCTTACCAGGGAGAAATGGATATAACAGAAAAAATAAATAAATTCAGCTACAGCACAGGAATTTTAAGACGAGCAGTTAAAAATAAAGCTCGTAAAAATTCCATAATAAAACTATATAAATCTATAGCAGTACCGAATTTAATTTATGGTTCAGAAACCTGGACAATAGTAAAAAGTAATATCTCTAGAATACAGACGGCAGAAATGAATTTTTTTATCGGATGGTTACACTAAATTTGACAAAAAGAAAACTCACGAGTTTAGACAAGAAATGAGAGTTCACGAATTAAAACGACACAATTAACAAGTACAGGACAAACTGTAGACATCACGTGGATGGGATGGCAGATTTTCCAAATTAGCTTTACAGTACCAACCCAAAGGAAGACGGAATCAGGGAAGACCAATGAAAAGATAGGCACATCAGTATGGCGCGTCCACACCTGTGGAGTAACGGTTAGTGCGTCTGGCCGCGAAACCAGGTGGCCCGGGTTCGATTCCCGGTCAGGGCAAGTTATCTGGTTGAGGTTTTTTCCAGGGTTTTCCCTCAACCCAATATGAACAAATGCTGGGTAACTTTTGGTGCTGGACCCCGGACTCATTTCAGCGACAATATAACTTCATTCAGACGCTAAATAACGTAAGATGTTGATAAAGCGTCGTAAAATAACCTTCCAAAAATTAAATAAAAAAAAATAACATGTTTCGTCCAAGAACTTGTTTGTCTGTTATTTCAAATAGTCCATCAACACATGGATTTTCTGTTCTTATTTGAAGAAGTTTAAAATTTTATTTCGCGGTACATTAAATCATATCTTCCTTTTCTCTCTAGATTTCTATTTCTTAACAACTCTTTCGTCCAGATCTTTTGCATTAAATCTTCTTAGTCCGTTGTTTAATTTAAGTTTCTTCAACCTTCTTCTGTGTTGATGTTTTTCATTTTCATATTCCCATCTTTCCAAGGTTTTTAATCACCCTCTCTGTATCCTATTGTTTCTTTGCTGTTGTTTGTATATCGTTCTTTTTAAATGAGTACAAGTTCATTACTACCCGAGGTGTAGATTCAATAATATCCTGCCAGACTTTCTCACTGAAAAATTTGCTTCAAATTTTCTTCAAAATTCGACAAGTATCCCTTCGTTCTTCAGTATTTAAATCAGGATAGTGTCAGTGAAATGTGTCGTAGTTCCAGTGCCGTGAGAGTTGACAGCGAAACAAGTATGCTGCTTAAAGGTGACTTACGCAAGAACATACATATATTCGTTGGTTTAAGTTCGAACTTTAATAAAGATACAAATTAGATTTACTTTAAATGTTGTTTTAGTGATCGTGCTTTACATTTAATTTGGGATGTTCCTCGTTAATATAATTACACTATATTATTATTATTTTATTATTATTGTTATTGTTATTACTATTATTATTAATTGTATTTTATTATTAATTGCCATTATTGATTGTAATCCGGTACCACTGTCAAGGTATTTACCCATTTGCAGTGTGATTAAATACATACAAAGGCAATGGACGAGATTTCTTGGAAGGGGACTGGAATACGGAGAGATGAGATTTGTGACGGTAATGTCATAGTTGAAATTTACTTGCTTATGCTACAGATGTTCTTAATGTATTTTCTAAATGATTTTACCTTAAAACATAGATAGAGTCGTAAAATAACCTACTAAAATAAAACAAATAAGTATAGCAAGAACGGATTGGAAAGTCCAAACTGTGAAGAAGAAGAAGAAAAGAAGAAGAAGAAGAAGAAGAAGAAGAAGAAAGAATAAGAAGAAGACCTGTAACTGACATTTGTTGGGGGTTATAATGACTGATGTTGAAAATCTATTATAACAATTCGATAGTTAGGATGGTCCTCAGAATTTTTAAACTGACCTTGCTTTAAAAAGTTTGAGAAATGTTGTCATGAACCTCAGATATTTTTGCTGAGAAATCATTTGGGCTCAATGGATTGATATACTGAAGTGGCTCGTTCGTCACGCACTGACTATAGCCCGACCACTGACATAAAAACCTGCGCCACAAACCAGTGTTCGTTCGTGCGCAGGTTCTCGTAGTGGGGGTCAGTTGTGATAGATGCTCCCCGATCGACGTCTCGCAGCGAGTTCGTTTTAACCTATTCGAAACAGCACTCGTGTTCGCTTCCATTCCTTCACATTTCAATCAATTAATATGCTTCCATTTCGACTTATTGCATATAGGCTAGTTAAAACAGATTGTAATTTATAATACCTGTAACCTGTATAATACGCGTCCCCAGGTGGCGGATCGGGGAATGCCTCTCAGAAATGAGTGGTAGGAGAGAAATGAAATATCAACGTGACCTCAGGTAATTATCTATGCTAGCCTGTCATTAGAGATGTCCCACAGGAGGCAGAGGTGGGAACGGTCGGTGGACTCATATAAGCCCTCCCGAAGGACCCGCTGACCAAAGACAGGTGTGGCCCTCCTTTCATATAGGGGGTTGAGAAAGGACAGTACAACCGCCAACTCTTTAAAACATGGTGTCCTTCAAGAAAATAGTTAAAATCAGCTCATCAAAATGTTACATCCCAAAGTAAAACTAAACCAGTGCAAAAACATAGTCATCCTGTCTGACTCCGAAGCTGCAATCCAGTCCATCAGCTCAACTACATCCCCTAAAATGGAAAAAGTAAAAGAAATTCATTGCATGGTAAAACAAATCCAAATTCTAAAAAAAAAGTGGTCTTCCAATGGATCCCCCCACTGCGGACTGAACGGTAACGAGAAAGCAGATATGTTAGCAAAGAAACGAACTAAAATGAACTTAAAAACAAATTTCAAGTTCCTATATGAATCAATAAAACGAGTCATAAAAAGAAAAAGTAACTGCGAACAGGCAAAACATCAAAATTCAAAATGGAAAGAATCATTCAAAGATCCAAAACTAATTTCTGATTTACCTCGAAAATCTGCCGTGGCCATGTTTAGATTGATTACTGGTCATGATTGCCTCAGTAAACACCTCCATCGTATTGGAGTACTGAATTCACCTAAATGCTTGCTGTGCACCAAGAAGACGACATGGAGATGGAGCACCTGGCTAATTTGAAACTCTTAGGACATTTTGGACCTTCCATCAAAATATTGGGAAGCAAGAAGGTTGATGATTTCATTGTTAAATCCAGAGCTTTAGATAAATACAAAAATTTATAATAATGTTCTTAACTTCTTTGATAAAATGTACTAGACAAGCTTTTTAATCGGATTCACAATTGGAGTCTGACTAGTTTAATTTTATTGAGCTGCTAATTGTAAATTTAGTATTGGAAAAGTTGAAGGTATTTTTGTAGTTGGTCGAGCTATAGATTGGCATTGCCTCTTTTGTTATTGTGGAGTTCATACATTCGGCAGTAGGCCTAACTGCTTTTCCCTTCCATTTCTCGTTCTGCTCTAAATAAATAAATGGTTACCCGTGTTAGCTGTTGAATCCGGCAGAAAAGTAAAGTGTGGATATAATTTGTTGGACATTTCTCGCCCACGTTGAATTTCGACACTTTACAGTTGAAAGCGTCTTTAAATAAAGTACTGCTACTACTGTTTTAATTTTCTCGTCTGGACCAGATATTAATCTAAATTAGAACCAGCGCCCCTTTAAATCTTAAACTCAGGCGCGGCTTCTGCTATCGGGAAGAGGGTGGGATAATTAATAAGATCAATCGCAGTGGTTGGCAGCCCTGCGTGCCGGGGCAGCTGTCCCAATCCCGAGACTAATGAGCTGAACTAACCTCACGTGTGCGGTGTGAGGTTTGCGGCCAGGCACGTGCAGTGACGATCGAATTACTGTCCGGCGTGTAGTTCATGGCACACACACTGATTGGCGGACAATTCTCCGGCGATTATTTCATGACGCGAACAGTAATCGTTGAGGAGCTGTCCGGTTGTGGGGGTCAGTTGTTTTCTTAGATGGCCGGTTTCACCAAGCTTCTTTAAATCAGCACAAACGACTTGTCAACAAATGGATCGTTTAATTTTAACGGAATCTTTAAAAGTTGACTATTTCACCAAGCCTCGTATCTTTAAAATTAACAGGCGTTTACTAACGAGGGATTTTGTAATGTTGTATCTTCCATGTTTTGTTTTTCATACGACCATGGCTTCGAAATCGCGAATTTCATTGGTTACATATGATCATGGCTGACTTTGTTTGGCATGAAGAAACAATCATAGGCAAACGGGTAAGAGGCAGTAATTGAAAAGAACATCTTCCTTGTGTTGTCATACAGCAATTAAAAAAAAAAAAAAGACAGCTGCTTCAAATGTAAATTAGGAATGTAGAGCAGTTAAATTGGCTTCTAAAGGAAATCTGAGAAAATTTAGTGACTACAAGGTCGACAGCTTAAAAATTGATGCCACAATTAATTATATACAAAGCATTCTAAGCAGTTATATTAGGTAAATTTGGACGGGAAATCGCCTCTTCCATAAATTGCAACTACTTTTCCTGTATTTCATCAGATTTATTTGTAACAATTTTGCCATGCTTGTGTGACAGGATTCAGGAGAGATGTCATTAAATTGGATTTTAAGGGTATCCATTGTCTCCTAAAAGAAAATCTCTTTGCACCTTTTCATTTAAAAGGCATCCTCCTTTGGAATGTTGTGCTATCCATGCTAGACTGTAACATTATCTTAAACCGAGAAGAATCTGTTGGAGAGGCGTTTGGGTGATTCCTATCTGTCGTATTCTAACCGAATTTCAATAAACTAGCGCTGAGGTAGTTCTGAGGTAAAATAAAATACGTTGAACTTATAGGGATTTTTTAGTTGATCGTATATGCAAGGCATAACAAAAATTAAACTAATCAAACATAACCTATCACCTTTGCAAATGCAAACTCAGGCGCGGAAACTTCAGCGCTAGTTTCCACAAGAGGGGAGCGTTAATAGGCCTATGAAATTGTTTGAAATTGAAGTGAAAAATAGAATCCCTATTGCAGAATCTTTCCCAATTACTGCTAGGATATATGATTGGAACTAACAATCTATGTTGTCTATGACAACATAAAATTTAGCTATGTTTATTAGGCCTATGAAACGATCGACTATTGTAATGTCCGGGTAGTTAGTCTGATAATTTATTCACATATCTAGACAATACAGCTTTTGATACCCGGATCAATTACTATTTCAAAACTTCCGGCGATTATTTCAAAACAAGAAGAATCTGTTGAAGAGGCGTTAAGGTGATTTCTATCTGTCGTATTCTAACCTATACAGTTGCTGTATTCAGTCTTCTAGAAAAACATGTTGTAGTTGAATTCTTTATCACTTAAATCTTCAAAATGATTATTCCGAGTGTTATTACAACATATAAGTTCGTCGTTATGTTGAAGTTCTAAATAAAGAACTTCATCATCGAATAATTACGTCCGCCAGGGTTGTTGGGTTAACGCATCGTTACTGTTTTAACGCGACGAATAGGTCCTAATAAATTAACGATGAATTTAAAGATGCGTTAGCAATAATGATGCTTGGTGAAACACAAAAACTGACTAACGTGTCATTAAATTATTTAACGAGACGTTATAATGATAACGAAGTTTGGTGAAACCGGCCATTAGTGTAAAAACATGTTGGAGTTGTTCATTTCGCCTCTCCGAGTAGCTCACCTCGCCATTCACTCGCTGTGCATCTCGCATCTCGCCTCAGCAGAACATAGTGAAGCAATTCACCTCGCCGTGATTCTCGCCGTTACGCGGACAATGAGTACAGATGTGAGGTTCTCCATGAATACAACGTGGTAAATACTAATAAATTTATTAGTCGTACATATTAGTACTTAAAAAATGTTTACAGATTCTGACAGTGTTAGCGATTTATCTACGAGTACTGCAATGAAGTGGTGGTTACTTTCCAACAGAGGAAGAAAATACAGCGTGCATCCAATCAATAAGGAACGCACTAAACTTGGTGAATTCTATCAATTATATCAGCAGCTTAAGGCATTTCCAGATAGATTTTACGAATATTTAAGAATGTCTCAGTCAACGTTCAATTATATCTTGATGCTAATAGAACCTAAAATCCAAAAAGTGTACACTAACATACATAAACAACCAATCAGTGCTGAAGAGAGGTTGGTAGTGACTCTCAGGTAATTAATAATTATACAGTATATAATAATGTCAGTTCACAAAGTGCAGTCGTAGAGAGCGGTCGTGTGGTAAACAGTGTCTATAAGTAGGTTAGCGTGTGGAAGAAGTTATGGGTGACGATCTAGTTTCCTACAGAGCGCGGATCGGAGGCTATAATGCAGGGCATTACCACAGGCATACAAAATGTGAATATGCTGTAGTGATAGATAGTTTCAATATATTTCTGACCGCGGCTGTTTTATCAATCCTCTTAATTATTGGAAATGTGGAGTTAAACCCTGGGCCTGGCTCTAGGGAAGGAAGAGATAACAGTGATGAAGTGTTTCAAAGAGAATGGATAAACTATATGAAAGAAACGAGAGAAGACAGACAGAAAGCAAGTGTTCTACTAAATAAAGTTTCAAATGACTTAGATACACTAGTTAATAGGTATAATGAAGTGGAAAATAAGTTAAAAGAGGTCATTCAAGAGCAGGTGGTGTTAAAAGCAATAGTGAAAAGATGGGAAATTGAAAGCAGAAGAAATAACATTGTTTTCTATGGTGTGGAAGAGGAAAATTATGAAAAAGGAAGTGACACTTGTTTCGTTGTGTTAGACTTATTAACTAAATTTTTCAGACTTATATAATAATGTACTATTTTCAAAATGTATTATTCGCTCGATTTCATACTCTCTCTCGCTATCATAATATTAATACTCGAGCACAACGCGATAACACGCTAGAAATTCCACTTCACGCATCGTCTCTGTATTCCTCATCCTTCACTGTTGCTACCTCTCGTCACTGGAACTCTCTGCCGCCTGAAGTCAAGGGCTGCCGAACATTGAATTCTTTCAAATCCAAGTTAGAAAATTATCTTATGACGAGTTGCCAAACTAACTTACTATTATGACAAGTGTTGTATTGCATGTTTCCACGTATTCACATTTTTTGTTATGTTCTAATGATATTCAACTTATTTTATATTTTTGTTTTCATATTTTCCGATAATGTTATATCTCTAATGTGATAAGTTGAGCTATATATAATCTTAATTTTCCTTATTGTGTGTACTTAGAAATATTGTATTCACTGTATACTTTGTACTGCACTATTTTATTACTACTATTAGTATTATTATTATTATTATTATTATTATTATTATTATTATTATCATTATTACTATTCTTCTTTATTACTATTATTATTATTATTATTATTATTATTATTATTATTATTATTATTATTATTATTATGAATAATTGTCTTTTTTTTTGTATGTCTCATTTATTTTGACCTGCTGTTCACATTTTATTATGCTTTTTCTTTCTTTCTGTATGTTATATATTATGTCTGATTTCTTCTTATTTGCCTATTTTTTATTATTATTATTATCTTATTCAGTTTTGTGTGTAAAATTGTAGTGTAATTTGTTAATTTGTAGTGTTTTTGTAACGCAGTCTTTACTCCTGGTTGAGTGTTAGAGAAGGCCGTATGGCCTTAACTCTGCCAGGTTAAATAAATCATTATTATTATTATTATTATTATTATTATTATTATTATTATTATTAGCAAAAATCTTTCACTGTCAATCACAATAAGAAACACATATTCTTTCAAAATATTGTGCAAAAGTTTGACGTCGGTATAAACACTTTTTGTTCTGAAAACGAAATGAATAATAATAATAATAATAATAATAATAATAATAATAATAATAATAATAATAATAATAATAATAATAATGGCTTTGAAAATGAACATACTTTAATATAATAAGCAATTAAGAACTGCAAGATTAAAAAAATAAGAATTTCCTTCCAACTTATGCCTTGAGAGGACGGATGGAGAGAATCATGACGTTCCGTTGCGACGATCGACCAATCAGAACGCTAATTTCAGGCAGCAGCTGCATCTTGAAAATCAAACCAGTTTGATTCCCGCTGAACGGCGAGAACGAGATGCAAGATGCATTATATATCGTTGGTTTGTTTCTAATCGCCACACGGAGATGCGTAGCGAGATGAACTACTCCAGCATGTTTTTACCCATTATATATCGTTGGTTTGTTTCGATTGGATTTGTTTTTACCCATTATAATCGTTGGTTTGCCTAACACGGCGAGATGCGTAGCGAGATGAACTACTCCAGCATGTTTTTACCCATTATATATCGTTGGTTTGTTTCTAATCGCCACACGGCGAGATGCGCGGCGAGATGAACTACTCCAGCATGTTTTTACCCATTATATATCGTTGGTTTGTTTCCTAATCGCCACACGGCGAGATGCGTAGCGAGATGAACAACTCCAGCATGTTTTTACCCATTATATATCGTTGGTTTGTTTCCTAATCGCCACACGGCGAGATGCGTAGCGAGATGAACTACTCCAGCATGTTTTTACCCATTATATATCGTTGGTTTGTTTCCTAATCGCCACACGGCGAGATGCGTAGCGAGATGAACTACTCCAGCATGTTTTTACCCATTATATATCGTTGGTTTGTTTCCTAATCGCCACACGGCGAGATGCGTAGCGAGATGAACAACTCCAGCATGTTTTTACCCATTATATATCGTTGGTTTGTTTCTAATCGCCACACGGCGAGATGCGTAGCGAGATGAACTACTCCAGCATGTTTTTACCCATTATATATCGTTGGTTTGTTTCTAATCGCCACACGGCGAGATGCGCGGCGAGATGAACTACTCCAACATGTTTTTACCCATTATATATCGTTGGTTTGTTTCTAATCGCCACACGGCGAGATGCGCGGCGAGATGAACTACTCCAGCATGTTTTTACCCATTATATATCGTTGGTTTGTTTCCTAATCGCCACACGGCGAGATGCGTAGCGAGATGAACTACTCCAGCATGTTTTTACCCATTATATATCGTTGGTTTGTTTCCTAATCGCCACACGGCGAGATGCGTAGCGAGATGAACTACTCCAACATGTTTTTACCCATTATATATCGTTGGTTTGTTTCTAATCGCCACACGGCGAGATGCGTAGCGAGATGAACAACTCCAACATGTTTTTACCCATTATATATCGTTGGTTTGTTTCATAATCGCCACACGGCGAGATGCGTAGCGAGATGAACAACTCCAACATGTTTTTACCCATTATATATCGTTGGTTTGTTTCTAATCGCCACACGGCGAGATGCGTAGCGAGATGAACAACTCCAACATGTTTTTACCCATTATATATCGTTGGTTTGTTTCATAATCGCCACACGGCGAGATGCGTAGCGAGATGAAACTCCAACATGTTTTTACCCATTATATATCGTTGGTTTGTTTCTAATCGCCACACGGCGAGATGCGTAGCGAGATGAACTACTCCAGCATGTTTTTACCCATTAAATCGTTGGTTTGTTTCGTAATCGCCCACGGCGAGATGCGCGGCGAGATGCGCGGCGAGATGAACTACTCCAGCATGTTTTTACCCATTATATATCGTTGGTTTGTTTCCTAATCGCCACACGGCGAGATGCGTAGCGAGATGAACAACTCCAGCATGTTTTTTTTATAGTTTTTATATAATAGAGCTCGCAGTAACGGGTGTTACCGTCCAGTGGTTGAGACGTCATGACACCTGTGCTGATAGCTTAGCGGTCCGCGATGTCAAGGTCAAAAGCACGTACACGGTTCTGCATGCGATCAAGTGCTCACTGGTTTCAATGAATCTATTCAGCAGGCAGCAACAGAGCACAAGAAGGGGTGAGCAAAGTAAAGTCTATTGGCTGTCACTGCAAGATGAATTAAATTTTTTTTAAATAATAGATAACATGTTATATTCATACAAGACAACAAGAAATCAGAACATGTTTTGTAGAGTGTATCTCTCTAATAAATGCAATGAATTATAAAATAGTAGTCTACAATAAATAATAAACATAGCTTCTCCTTGCATTATACAGTTTCATATAATAGCTAGAATCGAATTAATTGTTATCCAACTAGTACAAAACACTATTTTCCTATTTTAAATTAATCTATACAAAAGTGAAATAAAATACAGGACGTTGTGCTTATGAAAAAATGAAATGATATGGCTGCAACAAATAATAAACATAGTATATTCTCTTTATCTTAGCGGTTTTAGATAATGAGGCCTACCTAATTAATTGCTATGTAATTGTTAGATACTTAATCCTGTACTTATTATATGAACATCACATTTCTAGAAACAAATTTAAATTCCTGACTTCTCGTCTAATACAGACGTACTTTTTCTGCCGACACCAATCTTCTTATGTCCGAAGAAATTATGTTTCCTGCAGAAAGACATAGCATAGCACGCTTATTATCACCCGATTATTTTAGACGGAATTCGTAACGAGTCTATGCTATTAGCAACATAGGCCTACCCTTTTTGTACTTTATCCTGTAAACATAAATGCATTACCGTAAGGAAAAACCTCTATAGTACTTCCACACATATAATTTATTACTATTTAATGTCAAAAACAACAAAATTTCAATACATCATTATGTAGATCGTAATTAATAATTGTAGGCGTTTCAGATTGCTTCTCTTTGTAACTAAATGCTTTCCATATATCAGACAAAGAAAATTATCTCCTCTTTCACTATATAAGAAGTCAAGAGTGTAGTCAGCCTTCATCAGTGTCTTATGTACAACCCTTGAGTTCATCAGTAATTTTTACCTGCGTGCCGTATGTTCTCTGAACAGCGTATATGGCCGGTGAGGCACGCTTGCGCTCTCGTTCACATCACTGGGTTAGCTTCTTCCTTCTGGTTATGTCACAGCGCGCACTGCTATGGTCCGGTAGTTGTTTCATGGTACATGAGCTCCTGTCCAAATGTTGTCTAGTAGAATGCGCAGTAATGAGTAAGCATGATAGGTGTAAATAACGATTGAGGTATTATCGATCAGTTAGGCTTACTTCATGACATGAATACTAATGGTTGAACTTTTGTCGGTCGGTTGTTATGGAACGCGCAATAACGAAAAAGTTTCTAACGTGCGGTTATGTAATGGTCCACGCAATAAAGAATAACCTACTGCGGCATTAATGAATTGGCAGTGTGCCCAACTCCCGAAACACAAAATCCGCTACGGAGCTGCCAAAATCCCGCTCATTTCGATACGGTTGCCCGTACTGAATAAATATGGATAAATCATAAATACCTATTTAAAGGAGCATAGAAAGAGGTTTTATTGTGTTTCTTGACATAGGTAATTTATGTTGTTTGAAAATCAAAGCTGTGGATTATATATGTAAATTAAATATGTTTTAATGAAAAAATACCACTAGGTTCTACTAAAATATTTGTTTACAAAACACTGTCTTTGTCATTTGTGAATGATATATTCATTCATTCATTCATAGTGTCCTACCCACGGGCAGGTCTTTCATTACAACCACAGCTTTTTTTGTTTTAATTCGTCCATCATGTGATAGCTTATTCTGCGTCGATCTTCTCCCATTCACCATTCCTTCCAGTGCATCCTTCAGTTGGCAGTTTCTTCTCAGCCAATTCCTTTTTCTCTTCCTGATCAGTTTCAGCATCATCTTTCTTCATCCACTCTTTCCAACACAGCTTCGTTTTTTATTCTGGTTCTCCATTTCACACGCTCTGTGTTTAGTGTGGACAGTTGTGTTCAGATTATAATTTATGTGTTTAGTTTGGATATTTTTTTTTGTGGATGTTTAGTTTGCATAATTTATGTGTTTAGTCTGTATTGTTTTTCAATAATTTAGTTGGTATAATTTGTTTATGTGTTTAGTTTGTAAGTATAGTGTAAGCTCTCTTGGACTGGCTCACCCTACACTCTCCTGTAGAAGGCCGTTGCCCTTATAGGATTTCAGGCTTTTCGTATTTCGTATCCACATTTTAAATGCTTCTAGTCGTTTCTCTTCACTTCGTTGTAATGTCCGTGTTTCTGCTCCGTACTCCACACAAAGCAATTCACTAGTATGTTCCTTAGTTATTTTCCAGAGGCCGCACAAGATGCTCCTTTTTCCATTAAAAGCTTTGTTTGCCATTGCTATCCTCCTTTTGACTTCCTTGCAGCAGCCTAAGTTACTGCTTGATATATTATTTTGTAAACAGATATAAGTAGGCCGAGTGATATTATTTCATTAAAACATATTTAATATGTTTATATTATTACGCATTCAAGAACTGTAGACTTAGCCTTTAACACACAATAAGAGCAGCTTACTAATGAAAATGCATTGTGCATGAGTGATAGAAACGTGTGTGTCTGGGTCACACCCGTCCATCCTTTGCAGATAAGGTCACAGTAACAAACCCACCCCATGTTAGGTTAGGATATATTTTATATAATGTGTTTTGTTTGTGTCATTTTCATATTAATCTGTAACCTATGTTCTTCTGGAGAGTGGTTGGATCCAATCTTAGGTGAGGGGAGTGAAACCTACAAAGTAGGAATATTGTTTTATACAGCACGTTCGGTCAATAGACCCACGCATTGGATTTAAGAGAAATTTCTGATAGTATAGTGAAGCCGTGGCGAAAATGTGACTCACAAGCACATTGTGGCTTGCAATGATAGCTGTGCATTTCTCTTGCTTCCTACCTCTCCCAACCCGCACCCTCTCACTCACTGGAGTCAAACTCTGTCCCATTTCTATTTGTCTCTGACCTGCGAGTGGCGTATCGTCGCATTTTCTTCCTCGAAACCATGTACGTCTACAAAAACGAAAGTTCCAAGTAGGATGGGAGGACCTATTTCTTTGCTGCCAATATGATGAGAATATTAAATGTATAATTAGTTCACAAGTGTTACGAGGAAAACGGTTGTATAACGTAAAACTGCATTATACTACATGTCACTCATGAAACATTAAACGGTTAAGTGTTTTATTATTATTATTATTATTATTATTATTATTATTATTATTATTATATGTATCTATTATTATCTCTGTACGCCGATCCTTTTTCAGCAGATGTACGCATAATGCGGTTATATCTTCAATTTAAACTCACAGATTTACAGTGTGATGTTAAATGAAAGCTAGATGTAAGGACTTGACAAATGTTGAACTTTTCAAATCTTTGCCAAAAAATAAATATCCGAAGCTTCGTTCTTTCGCTTGCTCTGTTGAAGCCATGTTCACTATAACTTACGTTTGTGAAAAATGATTTTCAATAATGGAAATAGTAAAAACCAAATTTAGATCACGACTGACAGACAAATACCTTCGTGATCAACTACGACTGGCAGTAAGTGACATAATTCCTGATTTTGAAACTTTGTCGCAGAGACATTCTGAAGACAGTTAATTTTAGGTTGTGATAATGTGTCCTAAGTTTTCTAGTTCATTTCTTGCTTCGTTACACCTACTAAACATTAGTTTGTAGCCTTGTACTGTATAAAATTACATTTAAGTGCTAGACGTAAGGAAAATGAAAATCCGTTAATAAGTCAGACAGTTGCTTCACTTCCCTTTCGAGTGTCCGCCTCTCTCCATAGCTGCTATGCACGTTGCAGGTTACAAAGTGGCTCGGCGCACGATTATATTTTCGCCACGGCTGGTATAGTGCATCTGTATGTATAATATTGCTGAATAAATTCATCTATCTATCTATACACGCATTCCATCTCTGTCAGCTCGTAACTATACAATTCGGCAATTATATTTTCATACAACTAGCGGTAGTAATTAGTGAGTCAATGTCTGGTACTGTATCATGTTTATACAGTGGCAGATTTAGCAATGGATGAACTACTGCCCGGTGTTAATTATGTGGCTTATGCTTGAATGAAACTCGCACTTAATCCAAGTAAGACTCAAGCCATAATTATTGGACATAAGCGTTTAGTCAACTCCCTTAATAACAGTAATCTTTCAGTTGTTACCCTTAACAACACGCTAATCCCTTATTCATCTGTCGTAAAAAATCTTGGCTTCTTTTTTGATAATAAACTAAGTTGGAATTTTCAAGTCAAAGAAACGATAAAAAAATCTGTTCCTCCTTTCACTCTTTGAGTCGCTTGAGAAACTTCTTGCCCCAGCAACTAAAACTTACCCTAGTATAAACCCTAGTAATGCCGCACTTCGATTATTGTGACGTTTTGTTAAGTGATCTAAGTTCTGAACTGTCAGTCAAGTTACAGCGAGCTCAGAATATGTGCATCAGATACGTGTGCAACATCCGACGATATGATCACATATCACCGTCCTTCGCAAGTCTCTCGTGGCTCCGACTTAAAGAACGCAGGACTTTACACTCTTTGTCTTTACTCTTTCGAATTCTGCACACCTCAACACCAAATTACCTTTCGTCTCGTTTCTCTTATCTATACTCTAACCACGACGTAAATACCAGATCACTTATCTGTGGCACGCTAAATATACCTCTTCATAGAACATCTTGTTATTCCTCATCTTTTACAATATCCACCTCGCGTCAATGGAATTCCTTGTCACAAAGTATTAGGGGCTGCAAGACAATAAACACCTTTAAGAACAGCTTAAAAGATAACCTTATTAGCATGTTACTCCAATCATACTGATTTAAAATATTACAGACTACACTGTTGCTTTTTTTTCTTTAGACATCATCCTGATTGTGCTGCATTTTCAAAATTGTCTCATAATAATCTCTTTCTATTATCTAATATAATTTGAAATATATTAACATTCTATGTATTTTAGTTTAATTCTGCTACACAGTTTATTTCAGTGTTTAATTAATAGTTCATAGTATTTTGTTGTTTAATTCGTAAATAACTCTTGTATACATGTAACTCTCATCTAAATCAAATTGTTGAATTCTTTGTAAGTTCATGCATATGTATATACACTTTTTGCTGGTTGTGTGGAAGAGAAGGCCTTACGGCCTTAACTCTGCCAGCTAAAATAAATTATTATTATTATTATTATTATTATTATTATTATTATTATTATTATTATTATTATTATTATAACTAGACTTCGAAGTCGAGACACATTTAATCTGAAGTTAACTACACACAGAATAATGCAGAGTTTCCAAAGCAGCTGGCAAGGTAGTCTTCTCCCTCATACATACTGTACAGTACATCATGTCAGAATGTCAGTTAGATGGGGCTTTTGCAATACAGACCGAGTAAGGAAAGAATTAAACGTTTGCCTGAAGGACAAACGTAAATATTATATTGGTCATAATCAAAGAGAGCAGATGGGGTACGTTATCAGTGGACACAAGTTTACTACACCCAGAGCTTTGACTACGTCACGAGGTGGGGGAAGGGATTTTACCTACAAGGTACAGTCATTGTACGCACAGAGCTCTCTGATGTTATAATTATGTGCTGTCGTAGATAGTTTTCAACACTTGGCGTATTTGAATTTCCTGTCTTCTTCATATTCTTCTTTATTGGTCCTTCTACACTCTTTCCTGTATTTACTTTTTTCCTGTCGCAGTCCTAATTAGTTCTACTTGTGTTTACCGTAAGTGCAAAGCATTTATTTGCCTTTACACTACAACATAGTTTACAATATACGGAAAAAAGAAGCCTCGGCATGTACAATTGCAGCGATTTGTTGAGGAGTTCGGATCGCAGCATTTTTCCACGGATGGTGAAAAACTTACATGCAAGGTATGTAGAGTCGATCTAATGGGAAACAAGAGACACCATGTACAAAAACACTACAACTTTAAAAGACACAATGAATGTTTTAAGTTGTTGAATTCGAAGAAAGTCGAAGCTATTCCCACGAGTTCAAATATGGAATGTGATTTTTACCAAGACTTGGGCCACATATTCGTTAGGGCAAATATTCCATTTAAAAAACTGAAACCCCCATGTGTCAGATCATTTTTGCAAAAATATACAGGTAGAACACTACCCCGACAATCTACTCTGCGTACGGGTTATTTAGCAAAATGTTATGAAGATGTCGTACGTGAAATTAGAGAAACCTTAAAAGATGAAAAATTGTGGATATCTATAGACGAAACGACAAATATTGCAAACAGATTCGTTGCTAATGTTATTGTTGGGGCACTTCAAACTGAAGGTATGGGCAAAATGTTTCTATTGACATCCGAAGACCTAGAGAAAGTAAATCATGTTACTATTGCAGCTCTGTTTGAAAAATCAATGCGATTATTGTGGTCTGACAAAATGAAAGCAGAAAAGCTCTGTTTGGAAAATCAATGCGATTATTGTGATCTGACGAAATGAAAGCAGAAAAGCTCTGTTTGAAAAATCAATGCAATTAATTTGGTCTGACGAAATGAAAGCAGAAAAGTTCTGTTTGAAAAATCAATGCGATTATTGTGGTCTGACGAATTGAAAGCAAAAAGCTTAATGAAGTATATTGTCGTCCACTGTAACAAATATAGTCATGAAGAAGAGCAAAGTAGTACAAAGTAAAATACTATGTTTTCTATGTTGTTGTATTTATATACAATATATTGTTCTTATGTAGCTACATTAATATTATGTAACACAGAACTATGTATGTTGTAATTAAATGTACAATATAAACAACAGGTTCTTTAATATTATAACGTGAAATTACTGAATAGTAAAGATAATTTGCTGCAGGAACTGTACTCTAGTCGTCGTTATTGTAGCGACACGATGACATTCACCCCCTCCCTTCCTTTCTTCCTAATACATTACGATATAGTACATGTAGCAGTTAACTCAACGGTTTACGTACACCAAATGCTCTCTCTGGTCATAATACTGTCTATTGTAGTCTATTATCGTCTCTTTGGTGTAGCAACGTAAGATTTTTCTTCGGCCAATAACAGTTTTTTTAATTAGTTATTTTACGACGCTTATTCAACTGCTATGGTTATATAGCGTCTGAATGAGATGGTGCTGAAATCTAGAGGCTTGGGGAAAATTACGCCCTATGACTTGGCTGGACTATTTAACAAGGCGTATTCCCAAGTAGCTAGCATGTATTTCTAAAGAAACAGCGGGATTCAAGGCTACAGATATTCATCCTCTGGATCCCATTGTATTTTCAGATTAAGATTTCGCTCCCGAAAATATGCTGCAGTCCCCTTCCATACCTGCAATTGTCGAACTTGTTCAACATCCCTCTGACATCACAAATCCTTTCTTTCAAAATACAAGCACTTCAGAAATTCCTTGCCAAACATCTTGCTCCACAAAAAATGAATCCCATTCTTCAGTTCCTTCATTTTCATCTGTTCAGATTGATACAATTTCTTCTATTCCTATCGTGAGGCAACAAAACTTAGAAAAGAAAGAGAGGGCAAAACATAATTCGCAGATTCTAACAGCATCACCCATGTTCTCCTATTCCTGTCGTGAGGCAACAAAACTCAGAAAAGAAAGAAAGGGCAAAACAACATTCGCAGATTCTAACAGCATCACCCATGTTCTCCTATTCCTGTCGTGAGGCAACAAAACTCAGAAAAGAAAGAAAGGGCAAAATAGCATTCGCAGATTCTAACAGCATCACCCATGTTCTCCTCCTATTCCTGTCGTGAGGAAACAAAACTCAGACAAGAAAGAAAGGGCAAAACATCATTCGCAGATTCTAACAGCATCACCCATGTTCTCCTCCTATTCCTGTCGTGAGGAAACAAAACTCAGACAAGAAAGAAAGGGCAAAACATCATTCGCAGATTCTAACAGCATCACCCATGTTCTCCTATTCCTGTCGTGAGGCAACAAAAGTCAGAAAAGAAAGAAAGGGCAAAATAACATTCGCAGATTCTAACAGGATCACACATGAAGGCTGTCTTGGAAGAAAGGAGGGGGGTAAAAGAAAGAAGAAAAATTTGAAAAATCTGAAATCGGGAAAAAACGTTTCTAAGAACAAAGGTAAAGCACCTAATTGTAAGAGGAGCAGAAAGAAGCTTGTCTTTTCCTTTTCGGAAAAAGACAGCGATTGCGAACTCCAGTTATGTGATGACCAGGCCACGGATGTTCGGTACGTCTGTGTTCTCCGCGCGACTACGGCTTCAGATAGGACGGGGGATTGTGCTGGTAGTTTGCGTTGCAAGTGCACAGTGACAGTCACAACTAATAACAAAGCGGGCACATACAAGTACAGCATACGGACGAGGTAACCGAGTCATGGCGAAGCCAATTACATTCAAAGAAGTGCAGGTAAGCGGACGTTTTGAGAACTCACAACATACGTGTTATTAGAAGCGGTGTTATAAAAGATTAACAATACTACTTTGAATTGTAGGTGAATTGTTTCGTGGAGGAATTTGGAGGAGGTGAAATATTTTCTTCGAATGGAGAATTTATAATTTGTAGATTTTTCCGCACACAAACTAGAGGCTGAAACGAGCATTCATTGAAAGACATTGCAACACCAAACAACATAAGGCAAGTGTAGCTTTATTGGAGCAGGAAGTAAACAAAGTTCCATCTACTTCTCTCTCAAGTCGGAAGTATACATTTTTCGGGACGTCTGTGGGATAATGGTGGGGGCCAACATTCCATTCCATAAAGTAGAGAATGTTTTTTTCAGAACTTCATAGAAAAATATACAGAAAAACAACTTCCTTCCGAATCAACTCTTCGCAAAAACTATCTGCCAGATTGTTATGCAGATGTTTTAAATCAGATAAGGAAAGCGGTAGGAAATAATAAGATTTGGGTTTCTGTGGACGAAAAGACTGATGAAACAGGGCGATTTGTAGCGTATGTCGTTGTCGGAACATTGAGTCCTGATGGACCTAGTGAAAAGTTTTTGTTAACCGTAGAGGTACTTGATAAAGTGAATCATGCATCCATTGTAACACTATTTGAAAACTCAATGTCTCTTTTATGGCCAGACGGAGTTAAACGTGAAAATATCCTCATGCTAGTCACCGATGGCGCTGCTTACATGATGAAAGCAGGCAGACAAATAAAATTAAGCTACCCTAACATCTGTCACATGACTTGTCTTGCTCATTGTCTTCACAGAGTAGCCGAGACTGTGAGGAGATCCTATCCAGATGTGGACCGGTTCACATCAAATATGAAAAAAATATTTTTAAAGGCACCTACTAGGTTACAAGTATTTAAAAATATAGCGCCAGAAATTCCCTTACCTCCAAAGCCAATCATAACACGTTGGGGTACTTGGTTGGATGCTGCAAGCTATTATGCAAAATACTACGAAAAAATAGTAGACGTGTTAGCAGTGCTCAATAGTGAGGATTGTTCTTCAGTTGCCATAGCTAAAGAGTTAGTGTCGGAACAGCTGAGAGACCACATTATGTATATTGAACAGAAGTTCAAGGATATGTCAAAATATATTAAGCTGTTGGAAACAAGTGCCATGGAAATATCTAAGTCTCTTAAAGTAGTACAAGACTTGCCCACAGCCCTAGATCAAGTCAGAGAGGGGCCCGCCTAAGCAGTGACACAAAAACTGAAAACAATTATTGACAAAAATGTTGGATATTCTGATCTTTGCCAACTATGTGATCAGCTAGCAAGTACTGAAAATCAAACACATAACAGTGACAGTGAATACATTCAGTATTTTAAGTTTGCACCCGTCACGTCTTGTGACGTGGAAAGAAGTTTTCGCGCTTAAAATCGGTTCTGACAATCGAAAAAAGTTTTCAATTCGAAAACCTTCGAATGTACATAGTCATACACTGTAATAAAATGTACAGAGCACACCATTAAATTCAATGTATTTTCCAAGGTTATTAATAAAATATATGTTGTTCTAGACGGAAGTCACTTTTCAAGCGGATCTGACAGTACCTCCTTTACGGAAGCGGGGTTGGAATGAGTTTATGTTGACATTGAAGTCGGTTACTTACGTACGTGCAGCAACACAAGTCTCAAGATCCGGGCCTTGGTGATGACAGTGAAGACGATGACATGGAAACAAAGCGTGACGACTGACATATGTCAAGAATTTGGAAACAAATAACGATCTTTAGTACCGATGCACGGGATGGGGATTATGGGCACACGCAAACTGTAGTGGTTGGGATTCCGCAAACGGTTATTTGTGTGATTATTGCTTGAAACGTGGAAACAAAATAAAAAAAAAACATGTGAAATTAATTAATATTTGAGGAAAAAAATTCGCTCCGGCGCCGGGGATCGAACCCGGGTCCTTCGTTCTACGTACCAAGCGCTCTGACCACTGAGCTACGCCGATGTAGCCGTGACTGAGCCGTGCGTTGGCGCACGTCCCGCACACCCCCAGGAGACGCCACTGGAGACGTATCGGTCTCTTAGTTTAGTTCATTTTCATTTAATCATCATACTGTACTATCAACTTATATTTTCCGATTGATCAATAAACTTAGTATTGGCAACCCTTAGTTGTTATAGGACTTAGGTCTTTTACTTACCCACCTACAACGCACTCCAAGATAAAACTTCATACTAACTTAATTACATTTACAATATCCCCTAACGGCTCACAATTGTACTCTCTGAATGTCGGAAAACTTGCATTGAAACGAACATTAAACGTTTAAAATTGGCTTAAAATAAAATTCCACGAGCTACAAAACAAAGTTGTAATGAGTATGCCGTCAAAGGAGACATTAAGAGGACACTCTGACAGTTCATTCCGAGGCAAAGGTTACATTCAGTGTTGTGTAGGCGTTAGACTGTGCGACATGTATTCAAATCAAGAGCTGGCAGAGATACACTTCATGTACGGTAAGGCGGACGGCAATGCTGCGCTGGCTCGTCGTTTGTACCAGTAGAGGTACCCACAGCGACAATTTCCAGATCGGAAGACATTTGTACGTCTCCATTATCATCACCAGGTGCGGTTGGATCGAAGGTTTCCTGAGGTGGTAGAGGTGGTCTAATTGCTTGGCCTCCACGCTCACCTGATCTGAACCCTCTCGATTTCTACTTGTGGGACCATTTAAAATCATTGGTTTATTCGTCTCCGGTGCCTGATTTGGAATCCCTTCGGAATCGAATTGTGGCATGTTCTGAGGACATACGCAATACTCCTGGAGTTTGGGATCGTGTTCGCAGGTCAATGAGACATCGATGTGAGGTCTGTATTCAAGCAGGAGGTGGACATTTTGAACATCTTCTGTAATGACAACGACCTGCGGAAAGAAAAACGTTCCGGTGAATGTCAATGTTGTGAAGGCCATAACTCGGAAATGAAGCATTTCCGGACACATGTTGTAATGAACTATTTTGATTGTCTCCACGTGGGAAATACATAACTGAAATTATGCCCCGTATTTTTGAAACACCCTGTATAAATTTAGCACGAAGCAAAATTTTATTACTATTGTGTACTTAAAAGAATGTAGCTAACAATAAGAACCAAAACGTTTCTTTCTCACAGTTGCCATGTATTTTTTCTAGTTAATTGGTTTAATGTTGATGGGAAGGCAGTGATGATGAGTAAAGTAAAGCATAAAGGGGAAATACTGCACAGTTCTGTCGTTCTATTAATCCATTACGTGTGTTTGATGGTCTAAGTGTACGCCGCTCTACAAATTACAGTCTCCTAAACGACAGCGCCTGACCCTTCCAGTTTATTACGGCATTCAGACGAGTGACCGACCGGACCCAGGAAGTAAACAGGTTTTATCTCTCGGATCTAGCGAATAAACTGCAATCCCCAACGCTAAGAATTACGAATGAAGACAGAGATTCCTGTTTGTCTGTTCATACACCCTCATCAAGTTAAATACTTTCTGGAGGAGAGAAAGTTGATCGAATTCAATCTCCACCGGCCGAACGCCACGCCCGTGTTATTCAATCCAATTCATCCAGGTATTTTATAGGCTTCCATTGCTGGCTCCACCTGATAGGGGCTTCACTTTCCCTCGAACTTTTTATGTTGTTCAAAAGCTATTTCTGTGTTTCATGCTAAAGTGAAATAAAGTTGGATGATTCAAAGTCTAAATCAATCCGATCCCAGTGTTCAGTTCAGACATTTTCCCGGGGGTTATACTATACCGATGGAGGGAGATGGAACCGAATGCAAAAGAAACGTTAAGATCTTACGTAACAACAACTAATGTAGTCTACGTAAAAAGGTACATAAAAAGGATTCAGTTAAAGAAATAGAGCTTTATTGATTTAGCCTATATTTATTTTAAATTCTATTAAATGCTAATATAATAATAATAATAATAATAATAATAATAATAATAATAATAATAATTTATTTAATCCGGCAGAGCTAACGCCAGTAGGCCTTCTCTTCCGCCCAGCCAGACTCTAATTCTAATTGAATACAATTGGTTACATAGTTATTACATTAATATCTAGACCATAAAACAACATAAAAGTGAATAATGAAAGTTGGATAAGTAATGTTAGTGTGACAATAATAAACATTGGTAAGAAATAGTGATGATGATAATAATAATTCATTCATTCATTCATTCATTTATTCATTCATTAATTTATTTTATTCCATAGATCTTACATAAGCAATGAAGCTTTAAGATGTGGAACAAGTCAAAATTTTACAATGTTACAATTACAATTTTTACAAATTTTTACAGTTTTACAATTTAGTAATTTTCTACAAGTTTTTACAATTTTGTGCAATTTTTTACAATATTTTGGTGAGATGTAGTGAGATGAGGTGATGTCCGAGGATTCGCCAAAAGATTACCCGGCATTTGCCTTTTGGTTGGGGAAAACCTCGGAAAACCCCAACCATGTAATCAAATCAAAAGGGTTGATGCCGAGGACTCACCATAGACCATCCGGCTTCAGTCCCACGGCTGGGGAAAACCTCGGAAGAAACCATTCAGTGAGATCAAAGGGGATCCAACCCAAGCCCGAACGCAGCTCCGGATCAGCAGCCAGCGAGTCTGCCAACTGAGCTACATCGATGGCTCTACTAAAAATATACAATACATAGCCAATCAGATTATTAAATTTACAAACGCAAACGATCATTCATCAGTTGAGCTATATGTATAATACAAAACAAGTAAGTTAATCAAATTTAACAGTTCAGTCAGTTATGATATACAGAAATTGATAATACATATAATGCAAACTACTTCAAATTACAAACAAACAATTTATCAACAGAGCCATACAGATTACTACTCAATTTAAAGCATATAAAATTCATCGGCCAAAACTATACAAACATATACAATACAAAATAAGCAGATTAATTCAATTTATAATCATAAACAATTCATCAGTTGAGCTATACAGACTACTATACAATTTACAATAATAATAATAATAATAATAATAATAATAATAATAATAATAATAATAAATGAGATAATTTAAATATTTATTCTGTGATATATATAACCATTAAATATTGAGAAACCTGAAAGAGCTATTATTGTTAACATAATATTTCGTTACTCTATTCTTAAATTGGTTTGATGTCTGACAGTCCCTGACATTACTCGGTAGGGAATTTCAAAGCCGAGGAACAGCCACTGTGACAGAAGATGAATATGAGGATGTTCGGTGGTAGGGAATTCGTCATATTGAGAAGTGTTGTGATCGTGTGTCTAGGTTATGATGGGTGGATAAATTTTGAAAACGAGACGCAAGATAGACAGGAGTGGAGAAAGAAGCATTGACTTTAAAATGTTAAAATTATTATGTAAAATATAATGAACATGAACTATCCTTCTGTGTAAAATTGTCCCATTAATCAGATGTTATGTATTCTTTTTTACATAAACCGCTTAAATTTAGAAATCCTGCATGTACTGTTAATTACTCACCAATTAAATTAGACGAATGCATCTTCCAATAACGTTCCTAAAGTTTTTAAAAGACACATATAAATACCTCACCTGTTTTTGAAGAGCTTCGTGGTCATTTTTAAAATGAACTTGACGCAGTTTACAAAAGATACCACCGAATACGATCGAAATACAACCATTCATACTTAGTTTCCCAACGTTTTCTATATTTAATATCGCGTGCAACGTTTTAATCATTAATTCACCACTTAAGCTTAGGTTTTTCTGAACCGACGCATGCGACGTGCTAGGCCCGCCTCGCACAAATCCGGACTACGCGAGAGATAGTGAGTGGTTTCTATAACTGCGAGGTGCCAGGTCTGCGTGCGTCGCAACTCGCATGCGTCGCTACAGACAAGCCAAGGCTTTAGAGTGTAAACCTGCTAATAAAATATAATTTTACAGAGGAAACAAGAAACTTACTATGGCTTAATTCCAACTTCCTTTCTTTAAATATATCTAAATCAACTTTAGTTCCTTTTTCGTTAACAGCTGCCAGTGTTCAAAATTTAAAATTTAGCGATGAATATAGACTAATAATACACAGTGAAAATTGTTTAGATCCCAAAAGTTGTAAATGTTCACCTTTGAAAGAAGCCACTTATGTCAGATATCTGGGTATCATTATTGATCAGAATTTAAAATGGCCTCATCACATTACTTATCTTTGTAAGAGGCTTCGTAAAACAATTTATAAATTCGTTAATCTTCGATGCTACTTACCTATTAGAGTTCTACGAAATGTTTATTTGGCCATTATTCAGTCTATCATTCAATATGGTATAATTGTTTGAGGTGGAAGTACAAAAATTAATCTTAGTCCGTTAAATTTACTACAAAAACGAATAATTAAAATTTGTTTGAAGAAACGTTTCGATTATCCAACTAAATTAATTTATTCTGAATTTAATGTATTTAATATTGAACAAATTTATAAGTATACGCTGTTAAAATTTTATCATAAAAATCGTAATAAGTTTGTATTACAGACAAACAATTATGACACAAGACGAAATATTAATTCAACATTAGTAGAACCTAAATGTCTCACATCTGCTGGTCTAAAGCATAGCATAAATTTTGGCCCTCGGTTGTACAATGCTTTAACTAAATTACACCCAGAACTTCTAACATGTAACCCACTAACATATAACAAGAAAATTAGAAACGTGTTAATATATTCAATTTGATTAAATAAATTTATAGCCTATGTGTATGAATTAATCAACCTATATTATATTTGTATTCTATAATTTTGAAATATATATTAGTCCTACTTTTCACGTGCGATATTATTCTTCTCTAGTGTTAATATTATATTATATAATTCCATTCCCGCTGTAATTATATTTTAGTTCCTATTTTATGTTACTTATTTATTTTTATTATTATTATTATTATTATTATTATCATTTATTTTAATATTGTATCTGGACTGCGACCGAGCACGAGCGCTGCTCATTCGGTCTCAAATTTTGTTAATACTACTGTATCTTCTTTTTATATTGCTTGTATTATTTTATTTGTATTTCTCTTTGTTTCTTTTGTAATTATATTCTTTATTCTGTATATTTAAATACTTTGGATTTGGTCTTCAAGTTTCAAGGTTAATTTATACTCAGTTTTTTGTATCCCTGTAAAATTATCTTTTTATTAGTTAGCAGGTTTAAACTCTAAGTCGACGATCCTTAAATAAGGTTATTCAAATGTAAGTTCCCATTTTGAAACGGTAATAAGCAGACAGTGGATGCGGGATGACTTAAGGGAAAGTGAAGTTGTTTCGTATCGGAGTATATGGCACGTGCCGCGCCGTCCGTCTTTTGTGTACCTGGCGAGTACAGCAGCGTACATAACGAAGGAACCCCGGTCCACATTGCAACGCAATGTGTGCAGTTGTGTTATCCTGCTCAAGTATTTAGTACGAGTTGAATATGTTGTGCTGATCCATTCATAATGTAGAAGTCAAAACGTTAAATTCGCTCAGAGATACGAAATGCAATTAAGAAGTATGACAGTGACATTTTATGTAAACGAAGACAATATCGTGTGTAATGTAGTATGTAAAATTGAAATAAAAACCAGAACAACTCAGGCTATAGAGAAAAATTGCAACAGTACATCATCATCATCATCATCATCATCATTTAGTTGTGCGGGTCTAAACGACACGTGCAACATGATGCTCAGTGCAAATATTCCTCTAAAGAAATTGAGTGATCCCCATTTTAGAGTTTTTCTTCAGAAACTCTCTCGATACAAAAATTATTTAAGCGATAGGCGAAGTCGATTCAGCTCTGTTTCACATCAGGTGTCGTGCTTGACCTCACTGGCCATTTCTGCTTTCGACAACTTACGAGAATATATCGTCGTTTACTGCAACGCTGGTAATTCCATCAATGAACTTGCAAGGTATGTACTACAGTACGTTATTTTTCTTTTCCTTCTGACTGTACGGAGATACAGTAGCATGTTGACGTCGTATGTTAACGTTTAAAACCTGTTGAGCCAATGGTCTGAATGAAAAAATGTAACTTATAGTAAATGTGCACCTACATTCAACGATAAGTCATCCCGCATCCACTATCTAGTAATACGTTTATCAAATTTTTAGATTCCACAAAAATAAAAACATCAATTTGTTTGCAAATAAAAAGGGATATTATTAAAACACGAAAAAATTAAATACGACCACCACTGTGTTTTTCAATAAGAAATAGTCCTTCTTCTATGCTATAAACGGCATTAGTAAACACATTCCTAGGGATGTTTTCAATGATTGTTTCAGTTCCTCACGTGTAGCAGATCTACTAAGAAATACCTTTCCTTTCCCCATAACCAGTAGTCAGCTGGATTTATGTCTGGTGACCTAGAAATTGCTTACTAATTACACGATCATCAAATGTGTTGAGCAATAATGTTTTTACATTATTGTGTGTGTAAGGTGGAGCGCCGACTTGCATGAAAACAATGTTTTCGATTTCATGATTCTGTAACGCTGGTATTGCAAAGTTTTGCAACATTTGAAAATATCGCTGCCCGGTTACCGTCACTGTTTTTGTTTGTCCATTTTCAATTTCTTCATAGAAATACGGTCCTGTTATGAAATGTGACGTAAAACATCAAATAGTAACCTTGATATCATGTAATCCTTGCTGTATATTTGTGTTCGGATTATCTTCTGCCTATATCCTGAAATTATGAGGTTTTAACACCTCCGTTCAATTAGAAATAATGTTCTTTATCTGTCCATTTCTCAATCCATGTAATGTTCGATATCATCTCAATGCATATGCATTCGTAATAGCACTGAAGGAGGCCAATTCGAACTCGTAAATATAAAACAATTGTAAAGGTTATTAAAATTACTCTCCTACAACTACCGTCTGTATTCTGAACATTAATTATTGTTACCATAGTAACGAAACACGTATCGATTAAAAAAAAAAAACTTTCTAAACAGCAGTGGTACCTATATGAAACCAAACTGCCGATGTATACAGAAGTTACAGCTGTTTCAAAACGGGAAATTACTTTCGAATCACCCTATACAATACACTGGGTGAATATTTGTAGAGAAACCGCAACGCGGGAATCCGGCTCTCTCCTAGCCGCTCGCATACTCGGGTTAGGTACACAGCAAAATGTGTACCGGTATAGGTAATTACAATTAATGTGCGTGCATATTACAAACTAGGTGTGAATGTAAAATATTACTAAAATATGCAGTTAAAACACTAATTACCTGCTCAGATTAAGAAAGGAGGTGACAAAACAATCTGCCTCTTTTTGTTTAAAACATCTTTCACGTCAGTACAATATGACGCATCACTTATTGCAGTTCCCGTTCAAAAATAGAGGCTATGTTTTTACTGATATGTTTTTTTCAGTTCTATCAGGATATCTTTGGGGCTTATTTTTAAAACACAAAGTGCACCAAAATAATCCACATACCCCTGATGATTTGAAAAACATCTCCATTTCTCAACCGAAACTGCTATGCGTAATGTACCACTTCTCAAAACAGATTCAAGATAGCATGTTTTAAACAAGAAGGTAGTCAGTTTCAGTATCTTTCTTAATTTTATGAATCATTTTTTTTTATTTTATTGGGTTATTTCACAACGCTGTATCAACATCTCAGGTTATTTAGCGTCTGACTGAAATGAAGGTGATAATGCCGGTGAAATGAATCCGGGATCCCGCACCGAAAGTTACCCAGCATTTGCTCCTATTGGGTTGAGGGAAAACCCCGGAAAAAACCTCAACCAGGTAACTTGCCCCGACCGGAATTCGAAACCGGGCCACCTTGTTTCGCAGCCAGGCGCGCTGACCGTTACTCCACAGGTGTGGATTTATGAATCAATAAATATGGTTTAATTGCTTAAATTTGTTAATATTTTATATGAACAGTTTCCAGAATTTTGCATTACCGATTATACACTGCGTATCCACGATAACATGCTCTCTGTGTAACCGAGCTGCGTTACCGCATTGCAAATTTCTACGTTCTATTAAAGAAATTATTTTCACATTTTATCCCAGTGTGACGAAACGGAACATATCCGGAGAAAATATCTACCACCCTCGATGCTAAGTCAGAATAGGGGTTCGCTTGCATGTCTTGATCTCATGGGGAATAGAGAATGCGAACAAAAGACTGGATTGTTCCTCTTGAAGGTGAGACAGATTAGAACTTCAGCTGTTGAAGTTTATGATGAGAATTAACGAAGGGATAATGGTAACTATTGAATTATACACTTTTATGCCTATGTGTACGTTAAGTTACGATATATTATACAGGGACATCATTTTATTTTCACTAACATTTTTAATATCAACCTGGGTATACCTTTGGATTAACGGTTGAGAACCGGAAACACCGTTTGCTACCCCTTCCACAACTGGAGTTCGATGATACTGACGTAAAATGCAAACAAATCACTTTACTAGGGATAGGAGGGAAGAAAAGTAGTTCATCCATTTACGTAAACTAGGAAGTATCGCAATTTTGAGTTTGATAATTTTCATTGGGTTTTTGTTTAATCAAAATACAGTACAGAATTAACAATGAGTGTTTTTTACTTACGAACTGAGTTATGCATTCGGACGTATTAATTTTGCAGTGTATATTATACTGCCTACAGGACATTATAGTATAGAGAATGAAGTTAAATTGAAAAATAATCATAATATGTTTATTTAAACACATTTTTGAAAATGGTGGCTTCAGTTCGATACAGGTTTCAGTTCTTTTGTGCATATTATTGCACTATAGACTATTGCATCTAATTGCAATTACTAGTTACGGCCTTCGTACTAGTAACTTATGTTGAAATAATTCTGTACCTACTCTATAAAAGAGTACCTTACGTCCTGTAAATTCAATCTTCACTTCTGCCAGATCCGCACAGATAAAACTACTCAGACATGCTGTCTACTGTCCTTCCAAGTGCTTATGTCGCTGGATCGTAGAAAGGGGGGAAATCACGCGGCAGTTAATTACTTAACGAGGCCCCTTAATTTAAGTTATTTTAAACAGTTGTATAATATTACGTAGACGTCCAATTCCTAACAGAAATTAATGTTTTCAGAAAAGAGCTAAGACTGCCCAGTCACTAGTCTTTACATAGGGACGAGCAGAAGCGGGTGGGAGAAACTTGGATGCGACGTAGGCAAACGGACGAGAGTACCTGTGCGAGAATGTGATCCAATATTGAACGCGAACATATTTCTGGAACGTACTATACTCACTAACTCAGTACTGTTTAGTATATGCGGCCTTGGTTCTGTGTGAAGGACAGTTGGAACTTCATTAGTAGAAGGATGGGAGTGAAGTGCATTCAAAAACTCAGGTAGAATAAAAATTGAAGTAAAAATAAAATGAAGTCCCTGTATAATATGTTTTCTTTATACCGTTTTCATATTAATCTGTGTGTTCTTTTGTAGAGTGGTTGGAACTAATCATAGGTGAGGGGGGTGAAACCTACAAAGTAGGACTTTTTTTATAAAGAAAGTACGGTCAAAAGACCCTTGCATTGGATTTAAGAGAAAATTCTGTTAGTGTAGTGCATCTGTATGTATAATATTGCTGTATAAATCCATCTATCTAAGAAGTTATTTTAAGGAAACGCATTCTTCAAGTAATCTTCTCCATTTGCAAAGCACTGCTGACGTTGCTTCTGGAAACTTGTAATGACAACTTCTGACCAATCTGTTTAATTTCATGCCAAATCTTATTCTTCATCTTCTGAATATCATGCCATTTGTGGGAGAACATCCACTGTTTCAAATAATTTTACAGACTTCGTAGAGGTTGTTCCCTGGACACATCGGCTCTCCATCTGGTGATATTCCATGGTTTTCGCGTTCACCAGATTTAACAGATTCATATTTTTCTCTGATACAGATACACTATCTATCAAAAAGTAACTGGGCACTGTTTTTGCCCCTTTAGAACCACGTGGTACCACCTCTTGTTTCTATAACAGCAGCCACCCTGTCAGGCATGCTCTCCACCAGGTTGTGTAGGATATCCACTGGAATGCGTCGCCATTCCTCTTGCAATATGGCACTCAGTTGGACAAAGCTAGTATGCAGTGATATGCAGGCAATAATGTTCACCGGTTGGACTGGCCTGCACAGAATCCTGATCTCAATCCCATTGAGCACAATTGGACCGGCGATTGAGATCTCGGGAGATGCGGCCTGAAGTCTGATAAAGTAATAATAATAATAATAATAATAATAATAATAATAATAATAATAATAATATAGGGTGGGCCAAAGGAACGGGAGATTTTCAATTAAATAGTGAAATGAAACTTAAGATATTGTATTAAATTAACTTTCATAATACGAAAATATAGAGCATAGCATGTCATTTGCATGTAACCACTACTTCTTAAAAATGACATCCTTGAAATGTCAACGTGCATACATTTTTGTACTCGCTCTTTGAAGTTTCTCATTACACTTTTCAACATTTAGACTGTGATGTTTGAAATTTCTTCACGAATTGCTGTCTTCAGTTGTTCAATGTTTCGCGATTTGTTTGCGTATACCTTACGCTTTAGATACCCCCATAAAAAGATATCACATGCACTTCAATCGGGGAATGTGAGGCCAGGGAATGTTACCATTTCTCGATATGACATGATTCCCAAACAAATTTCTTATTTCAATCCTAGAGATAGCTACAGTATGTGCTGTTGTCTTGCTGAAAACAAGGTGATCTGTTGGAACGAAATATTTCTTCTTCTCAATTGGCCACTTAAGAATGTTGAATCATTATCACATAATGAACTGTATTTACAGTTTGCATACGACCATTGACATCCTCAAAAAATTAGGTCCAATAATTCCTAAATTAAATCGCATATGATTAATGATCATGATGACGGAATGGAAAGTGACAGCGAAACTCCCTACGAGCAATTTCAGCCCATTGACTATTTAGATAATAAGATTTTACAGCAAATCCTCGTTCTTTATCAGTCCAATTCTCCATGTTTAATAACTTTCAACAACCAAATCAGGCTAAACAATTACAATGTATCTAACAAGGGAACCTTCTATCATGGTGAATTGAAAAGGCGGTAATGCCGTATATTTTTGAAAAGAGGAAGCAAAAGTAAGTCAGCAGGTGAAATTTTTCCGCCTGAGCTCCATAGGGATAAAAGTTATGGGACTTTAAATTTAACATGACAGTCTGTGGAAAGTGACTCAATGTGCATACTTAAAGGTTAAAATGAAGTTGTTTTTGAAGTCACTGCATTGCAAACGAGATATTCAGTTGTTGTGCATCTGAATTGCAAACATTATGGATATCGATCTTCATACAATGAAGAAATTCTGGGCGAAAATACTTGCGAAAGCATATCCATCACATCTGCCTTCCGCATATTCGCCGAATCAGAAGCATATGATTTGATGTTATATGGGTCAGTAGGTTTATTTTTAGGGAACATTTCCTGTGAATCGGCCGACAGAAGATACATTGGGGAGGAGATTTGTCTATCCATGGAAATGACTGGCATAATCATGTAGGAATGCATCGTGGCAGCCTCTGATACTGCTGTTACATAAAATTTCTTCCCTCCTTTGAAAAGCAGGGTTCGTCTGGAGTGAATATCTTTTTTCAAATCGACTTTGAACAGTGTTGAGGATCTAGCGAGGAGTGAAGCCACGATCGATGAAAATCTGCTTCATCTTCAACACGAAGCTGTCTGATTTCTGCTTCACGTCTGTCTCTTTGATGCAAAGTTCCTGCTCACTTTTTGTGTCACAGAACGAGAAACGGTACGATTCCGCTGTTTGAATCTCCATACCCACGAGTCAGAAGCTCTGAAGTTAAGACGGTCGTCAGGATCAATTTGAGCCTTCACTTGTATGCACCAAAGCCTGATAGTTCTGTCATGAATGACAGCGTTCGTATTTGACATTTCTTTGAAATGTTGCAGAACCATGGCATTAATGTCAGCCATTACAGGTTTCTTCTCCTTCTTCCTCTTCTTCTTCTTCTTCTTCTTCTTCTTCACTTTTGCATCGTAATCGCAAAGCATCTTCCGTGTGACGAGAGGGACTCGATTTTTTTTTTTACAGAATTGAAGGATCGTCTCATTCCGCTGACTGTGTCGTTCACATAGTCGAGCAATTTCTGCTTGTAATCGTCGTCGATTACGTTCTAATTCTTTTAGGAGAGGGACGTAAAAAGATGTGCTGATGTGCGACGACGCGACGTCTCCATCTCTTCAGCGTCCTCCGCTTTCTGGACGTCTTTTTGGCGTCTCGTCATTAGTTCGTCTTCTATGTCACCATAATCTTGCTGCCGATCTTCCACGGCCAAATCTGGTGTTTCATCAATAAGAGCGGCCTCCTGTTCGTCCTTTAACTCATTCTTCAACTGATGAAACATCAGGATGAATACGACTGACGTTTTAGCGTCACTAGTGCCAAACTTGCGCATCGGCATCTGAAACACAACTTTCGGATCCATCCTGTACATTGCACAAATGAAACGTAATAGTAGCTGTAACATCAGAATTAGCTCGAGAAAGACTTACCTTCCCGTAATAAAAGTAGCTGATCGCCTCCTAGCGATAATATGCAGTATTATTTAAAACGCACAATAGCTGCAATATCTCGTTTGCAATGCAGTGACTTAAAAAAACCTTAAAATGTGCACATTGAGTCCCTTCCCACAGACTGGCATGTTAAATTTACAGTCCCATAACTTTTGTCTCTATGGAGCTCAGGCGGAAAAATTTCACCTGCTGACTTACTTTTGCCTCCTCTTTCCAAAAATATACGGCATTACCACCTTTTCAGTTCATCATGATAGAAGGTTCCCTTGTAAGCCTACTAAAATAATCCTTGTACTACCAACAACAAAATTAAAATCTCCTATTTGTTTGTCCCACCTTGTAATAATAATAATAATAATAATAATAATAATAATAATAATAATAATTAATAATAATACTTACTTTCTTACAAATGGCTTTTAAAGAACCCGGAGGTTCATTGCCGCCCTTACATAAGCCTGCCATCGGTCCCTATCCTGTGCAAGATTAATCCAGTCTCTATCATCATATCCCACCTTCCTCAAATCCATTTTAATATTATCCTCCCATCTACGTCTCGGCTTCCCCAAAGGTCTTTTTCCCTCCGGTCTCCCAACTAACACTCTATATGCATTTCTGGATTCGCCCATACGTGCTACATGTCCTGCCCACCTCAAACGTCTGGATTTAATGTTCCTAATTATGTCAGGTGAAAAATTACAAAGCGTGCAGTTCTGCGTTGTGTAACTTTCTCCATTATCCTGCAACTTCATTACTCTTAGCCACAAATATATTCCTAAGAACCTTAATCTCAAATACCCTTAATCTCTGTTCCTCTCTGAAAGTGAGAGTCCAAGTTTCATACCCATACACAACAACCGGTAATATAACTGTTTTATAAATTCTGTCAGATTTTTTGACAGCATACTAGATGACTAAAGCTTCTCGACCGAATAATAAGAGGCATTTCCCATATATATTCTGGGTTCAATTTCCTCCCGAGTGACATTTATACTTGTTACTATTGTTCCAAGATATTTGAGTTTTTCTACCTCTTCGAAGGATAAATCTCTAATTTTTATGTTTCCATTTCGTAAAATATTCTGGTCACGAGACATAATCATATACTTTGTCTTTTCGGGTTTTACTTCCAGACCTATCTCCTTACTTGCTTCAAGTAAAATTCCCGTATTTTCCCTAATCGTTTGTCGATTTTCTCCTAACATATTCACGTCATCCGCATATACAAGCAGTTGATGTAACTCGTTCAATTCCAAACCCTGCCTGTTATCCTGAACTTTCCTAATGGCATATTCTAGAGCAAAGTTAAAAAGTAAAGGTGATAATGCATCTCCTTGCTTTAGCCCGCAGTGAATTGGAAAAGCATCAGACAGAAGCTGACCTATACGAACTCTGCTGTACGTTTCACTGAGAAACATTTTAATTAATCGAACTAGTTCCTTGGGAATATCAAATTCAATAAGAATGTTATATAAAACTTCTAATAATAATAATAATAATAATAATAATAATAATAATAATAATACTTGATAAATCATAGTAATGAAAGTATGGATTGTAGAAGATGTGTCAAAGTCAATTGCTTTAAAAAACAGACATTTCCAGACTGACTGTCTACTTGCTTTGAAGATTTCTTGTAAGAATCTGTTATCAGCCTACTGCGCTTCGAAGAAGCCGAGTTGCAGCTGAAGCCATTGTCTTATGCAGACTGCTAACAAATGGAGGCGATGTAACTGTTACATCCTTCCATTGTTCACTGTGATGTATGCCTTAGCCAGACTCACCAAGAGAACTTTATTATCCATTTCATGGAAGATTTATTTTATTTGAAGACTAAGAACATGTAGTTTTTCTTCTCTAACTTGGATATATACGGTATAGCCCAGCGTCTCAAACTTTTCTGAAATAGGGACCACTTTTTTTAGTCAGAACAGTTCCGCGGACCACCTTACTCTTGTTCCCTTCGAAAGTAAATTTATCATTTATGTAGCATATTTCAATATCAATATACTTACATTTTAATGTAGAAATAATTAATTAAAATTAATTTGATTCAAGTAATTTTATATTAGTATTAACTAATTAAGTTAATGTTAATAGAACAAATTTCTAATATCGTCATCTGCAAAAGAGAAAAAAAAATTAATGCAGAAACATGCCCGATTTTAACTAGTAAAGATGCAAGTTTGCATGTGCTATTATTGGTGTACGACGTACAGTACGTGACCATTTCGATGTGCAAACTATTAAGAGTCATAAATACATAAAGGTTCGGTACTTTGTTCCTGTTATGAATTCGGGTGGTCCCAGGCTGGGTTACAGGCACGGCACCAGATGTGTAGGGAAAAGATAGCGAGAAACGCCACGTTCATAGTGCTTTAAATCTCCCCCCCCCTTTTTTTAGCTGAGAGTAGAGTGGGAAGTCGATACACGAGTAGGGTAAATAAATTTAATAAAATGTCAGTACTGGGAGAAAAAGTGAAAGGCGATTGCCATGTGTCATTTACAAACTCTGAGATTTTCAGTTATAGTGTGATACGCAATTCGTTTGAATTTTATTTTTTCTTCTGTCTTTTTTGAAGGACCACAAGGGCAGACCTCGAGGACCACAGGTGGTCCGCGGACCATAGTTTGAGAAACGCTGGTATAGCCAATAAAAGTGTGAAACGCGCGGCAGCGTCGTGGTTCAAGCATAACTCTACAAGTCGGAAGGTCGCGAGTTCGCTTCTCTATGAGGTCATGGATTTTCTACATTGATCTAATCCTTGCAGCTGTAGTATAATTCTGGTGTTTACTCAGCCTCTAATGAAAATACGAGTAGTACTAGAGATACTTCCTTGTGGGTAAAGCGGAGCTAAGTAGGACTGACATCCTACTGTCATTGATGCCGATTTTACCTCCTGCAATGGGAATAACTTTTTAAGAATAACAGTGTATACAGCATAAGAGACTTCTATTCAATTCCTCTTTCAATAAACATATAGAGAAACAAAATCACTAATTTTGGAAAGTTTTTGAGGAGTACTTTGTTTTCTTGTTACGTTGTCACTCCCTCGTCATCTCCCGTCCTAAAAGCAATAAAACAATCTTGCCAGATTGAAAATGGTCACAGAGGTCACAGTTTGACCCTTGACAAATCTTGCACGATATTCTGCAGGAAAAATGTCATAGGACAAGTTTCGAAAAGTCTTGCGGTTCCGTGGGTTGAAATATGTCTCGTGGGATAATGTTTCTCGTAACTATAGAAATGTCTGTCATTGCAAGATGAAAAAAAGTAGATAGAGGAAAAGCAAAAATGGAAAGAAATGAAAGTGAAAGAACAAGGTGAAAGAAAATGGGATGCAGAAAAAGGAAAAAAGTTGAAAGCAAACAATGAAATGGAAATGAGGAAAGGAAGTAGAAAATTAGAAGGAGAAAGAAAATAAGTGTTTCTATTTTTCGCTGTTAATTATTTAAAGTCTAACATGAAAGGTATTTTTAGCGTTGTCATCGTATGATGATCAGAATATCTTTGGTATTCATAAACCAGTACATTGAAATAATATATGATATTGAAATCACTTCGTGATTTTAGCCGGGGCGCTTATTACGTCGGATCCCAGCCAAATAGTCACTGAATAGCAAGTAAAACTCTAACATGAAAGGTATGAAAAACCTGAGTTCCTCGTTGTAAGAGAAATTTCCGCTCAGTTAAAAAAAAATAGGGCCACTAGAGGATCCAAGAGAACAATTGGAACTTAAACTGAGACGATTCTGTCAACAGTTTTATAATAACACTGTTTTTATGGATAAATCTATTTTCAGCGATATTCGTAAACTGAAAACCCGGCTGAGCATGCCTGATATAGATTGAGGGAAGTGCCGGAGAACATTTTTAACGTTCCAGTTCAGACTCTTTCATCGTGGATGGAGATAGAATATTGATCATGGGCAAAAATGCATAAAGTAAAACGGTAAAAAATAATAGTTATGCATAGAGATTCAGGATTTAAGACGGTACAACATTAAAATTGTCGGTGCCAAAACAAATGTTCTAAGGGACGCAAGTCTCTGAAATTTTGCTATGAGTTTGTTGGAATCGAGATGTTTTCAAGAGTAAAAACAATGAAATTATATTCTTTTTTTGGAATATAAACTGTTTAAGTGACGATTCAGTTTCCGACACCGGGATGACAAATCGGTGTCCGCTTTCCAATAAAGCATCAACACGGAGCTGACAAACTTTGTTCAATGTCAGGTGCCGGAGAGAATTTTTTCCATTCCATTACTCTTTCATCGTATGATGACGCAGAATATCTGCAAGGAAATATCATATGTACTTCGGTACATTAAAATGGCGCATCGTTGATTCTGTAAATCACAGGGATCTGATTTATCACGACTACTATTCACTATTTACGTAAATGACTTAGTCGACTCTAACAGTGCACCTCAGCACCTTTACGGTCAGACGTTCATGGACATCTATGATCCAGTACAAGGGCGGCCACTCAATGACGGAACCCAAGATTTGGAACTTAAACTGAGACGATTCTGTAGGCCGAAAGGATGGATATCCGGTTGGTTCAATGAAAAAGCATCACAAGCAATCCTAGACATCAATGTCTATTATGCAAAACCCTGGTTCAAATCAAGTTAAACGACACAATAATTTTTGCGTTCCTGTGTTAAAAATCTTGGAGTTTACGTATGATGACGCAGAAATCTGAATAAAATATCATATTACCAAAAGAGTACATTAAAATAATACATAGTTAAACAGCAGAAAATTTCCGCTCAGTTAAAAAAATAGGGAAACCTAAGTAATCCAATGCTGAACAATCAGGATTAAATGACTGAAATGTCAACCAGTCGCAAAGATTACAACGTGTTTATAATTCTTGGTTTTTCGTCGCGAGTACCCCATTTATAATAACGAACGTAGAAATTTTCATTCTTTGTTCTATTTTCAAGTCCGATATTCGTAAATAGAAGAATAGATTTGCCCCGTTTGAATTGCCTGATCATATATTGAGGGAAGTCTTGGACACGCATTTAAAATAGCAGATATTAGTGGATAGAGACAGATATTGACATCATCAAAAATTCATAAATCAAAAACGGTGGAATAAATACCTAATGACATAGAGACTGTCAGGAATTTAAATTCAAAAGCAAACATTAAAAATCTTACCAAAACAAATGTTCTAAGGGACGCAAGTCTAATTTTACTATGAGTTTGTTAGAAAAAGATATTTTAAGTAAAAACAATAAACTTATATTCTTTTTTAAAATAATCTTTTATTATTTCATTTTATTGTATTTGTAAATTTAATATATAATTTTAATGACAAATAATTGTAATGGTAGTAACAGGATCTCACCGACAAACTTTGAGTTGTAATGTTAGGTCACAAGGGGGAAGAGAAGATGATTTTTGTTACCAGGTTAAATAAATAAATAATAAATTATACGTCCTTTAGGAACTATGAGTCCAAAAATTATTTTTTTACAGAAATGAAATTTAATTTTCCATGCATGTTCTAACAATTTGGAACAGCTGTTAAAATTACATACCCTGTTACAGTACCTCATTACATTTATGACATCATAGCAGCATTCATCATACAACTCTGTTAAGCATGGCAGTGTTATGTTGGATTGTTGAATGATAAGACGGATTGAAGATGCACCAGACAGACCAATAACAAACTACAGCAGTGTAACAGAGATGATAAGGACTTATGGCGCACACTTATGGAACATAGCGATGCGGAATGCGCTTCTAAAAGAATGCAACATGAAGGACGTGTCATCGCATGTTCAAGGAATACCACTCATATAAATTGAGAGAAAAAGATGTCCTGGAAAGTTTTCTTTTCTCAATCGTACTATCAGGGACTGGAATGCTTTACCTGCAGACTTACGAAAGGCTTTACCAATAAACAAAAATATATTTAAAAATAGGGTTAAGGACTTTACTAATAGACGGTAATTATACACAGTATTTAAAGGATGTAAATGATATTTTATTATTGAAGTGTTGTATCAGTGAAGAATTATGTTGTGTCAGTGAAGTGTGTTGTGTCAGTGAAGTGTGTTGTGTAAGTGAAACGTGTTCCTGTCAATGAAGCTTTATAGTTTATAGTGGCTGTGCAAAATATTTGAACAGTGAAATGTTTTTGAAGTGTTAGTGAAATCAGGATAGAATCAGTGAAATATGTCGTAGTTCCAGTGCAGTGAGTGAGTTGACAGCGAAATGGGTGTAATGTTGAAAGGTACTTGTGCAGATATGAACATAGGGTAAACTAGGGTCTGTTGGACAGTCGGGCATGTTGGACACTACGTACTTTAACGTGTTACCACGCCACTTGTGGGCACCACATTCAGCTAGAAGTCAATGAAGGAAGTAGCCACGAAAAGTACGGAGTGTCCAACACGCCCTACTGTCCAACAGACCCTAGTTTACCCTATCATACTCATGGGTTTTAGTTCGAACTTAGGTTTAAGATACAAATTAGATTTATTTTAAATGTAATTTTAAGTGATCGTGCTTCATTTAATTTAGGATATTCCCTATTATTATTATTATTATTATTATTATTATTATTATTATTATTATTATTATAAAATATTGTTAGTAATAATTATTAGTTTTATTATTAATTGTATTTTAATTAATACGTTTATTATTGTCATTATTGAGTGTAATTAGTTACCACTGCCACCGGGTATATATCCATTGCAGTGTGAATAAATACATACATGTTCTTTAATAAAACATGATCCTCTCTGTGTGACCTGTCATTTCTCAAAGTTTGTCTGTGAGGTTCTGTTACATCCTGTATATTATAGCATCACGGAAGAGATTTAGAAATGGAATTGCGAAAATCATTGGAAGCAGACCCTCCTAAAACCATCTTGTGCCTTGCTCTTCTTGTGACGCCACTCTTTCCGTGTGTAGGCTCGATCTATTGGGGTGAGCCCACGAGGGAGTTAGGTCGACAAAATTACGTTTCAGCTTCCCTTGCTGCGCTTTCAGCGTTTAAAAATTATATAGGCCTATAATCTCAGTAACGAGAGGAGACAAAATAAGTAATTTTTCTTGCGTATAAAGTCTAATAGCTCCGTCTTGTACAGTACAGTCTGCAGAAGAGAAAAATACATACATCCCTCTGAATTACTTTCTATCTTTATTTAACTTCAGTTCAATACCCAACAGAATACAACGGATCAGTTTTTGTTACTAGTAGGCTATTACATTTACTTCTGACAGAAACTGTGGTTTTTATAATAATGTGAAAAGAGACAATTCGCCATTCAAGAACTATTTTCATTTCTTGCCCATTCCATACCGACCTGTGATCACAAACGTAAGTGACTGAATGGTTTGTAGTAATCTTTAATGGACAATGAACACAGTGTACCAGTGGGTCGATCACAAGAGGAATATTCTTACAGTCTTAGACCAAATTGACATCATTTATTTCACCAAGATCGCTTAATTACACATATTGTTTCCAGCCATGATACGTTCAGTCCTTACTTCGTATGCTTTCATACTTATTCATCAAACAGATTGAGCGACAATTTATTTTATAGTGACTGTGACATTAGAAAGGCTGTTTCTTGGTTTTCCGTAGAACAGCAAGTATTATAGATTCTCGTAAACTCACTAACCCTGCAAATAAGGTTTTGAGATTATTTTGTAGATGTAAAAGTCTTATTTGTTCTACAGTATATAATATCGTTAGAAAGACAAATACAAGACAATAAGGGTAGAAGGAAGAGAGATGTTTGTACCTAGAAATCCCTATACAAATAGTAGTACGTGCAGAATGTTTCCAAATAAATTTGTGCGTTTTATTTTAATTTTAATGTGATATTAGTGACAATAATCAGTGAATTCTTGTTGTTTAGTCACCTGTCCGAAGACAGATCTGAACCTCACAAGTGATACCAAGAAGGCACCATTTATAAGACAACTAAGCCAGCAGATAATTGGGTAGGGTGGCCAGTTCCTTTCCCCCTCCAATGCATACATCGCCGACTAGCTACATGTTACACTAGTCAGACTTCAGATGCATACAAACAATTGTTATTCCTCTCATTCATATGGTTAAGCGAGATGTATTGCCTGAAAATAGATGTACATATCGGCCAGAAAGAAAATATTATTTTGCGACTATCTTGCGAGACGCATGTTGAATGAGTTGAATGGCAGTAGCGCAGTTGCGCTTACAAGCAAAAGTTCTGATGGAGGCAGATAAAAAAGTTAAATTTTTCCTTCCACCATGTTAATAATGTCAAAAGAAGAGCTTATACAAATTTTGGCCACTCGACCGCAATTACGAGGGCCGTAAAAAAAATTCGCCAGGGGCCGTTAACAAAAGAAAAACACAATTTCATTGGACAAATTTATTGGAACAGACACAGCAATTGTTGAGCTATTTTTCAACATATTTTCCATCGGAATTGAGACATTTCTCATATCATGGGATCGACAGAGAGAGGTGCAGACGCAGTCAAACGCTAGTTCCGATCTGACGCGGCTGACTTCTACGACAAAAGAATTGATCCCATGATATGACAAATCTCTCAATTCCAGTGGGGGATTTGTTGACAAATAGTGCAATAATTGCTGTATCTGTTTCAATAAATATTTCCATGCAATTTTGCTTTTTTTCTATAAACGGCCCCAGCTGTTATAGTTTTATCAGTTATATTTTAGAAGGTCTTGAGGACCGTAAATTCAGTTCTGCTACATTTTGTGATTTAAGTAAGGCTTTTGACTGTGTTTCGCATGATGTTATATTAGAAAAATTACAATATTATGGTATTAGAGGTAATAAATTAAAATTATTTGTGTCTTATTTTAGTAACCGTCAGCAGTGCGTCTTCATTGATGGCAATAAATCTAATCTTATGAATGTAAAATATGGTGTGCCGCAAGGATCAGTGTTGGGTGCTATCCTATTTTTAATAATGGTTAATGATTTGATGTGCAATGTCTCTTCTTATTCTGTGGTATTCGCTGATGACACCACTTTCTTGACAAGTCATAGTGATATTAATGAATTGAAAACTCTTAGCAATTCCGTTTTTAATAAAGCCAAGAAATGGTTTAGTTCTAATAAATTTATTTTAAATGAAAGTAAAACTGCATCTTTGTTGTTTAGTAGTACAGTCATGGAAAATAAGAATTTTAAACTTCTTGGTATTACTGTGGACAGCACACTTACTTGGGCAGACCATGTTGAGTCTGTTTGTAAAAAATTGTCAAGAGTAATATTTCTTCTGCGAAATTTGAAAATGTATGTTCCGAAGAATTACATTAGGTTGCCTATTTTTCTTATTTTCATAGTATAATTTCTTATGGACTACTTTTATGGGGTAATAGTTCTCATACTAATAAGGTACTTATGTTACAAAAAAAAAGCTATTAGAATTGTAACTAATTCATCAATGAAGGCACACTGCAGAACGTTATTTGTAAATGAAAAAATTATGACTGTAACATCATTGTATACTTATCAAGCCCTAAATTTCGTCAAAGAAAATTCACATATGTTGGCACAAAGGAATTATGTTCACCTATACAACACCAGAAACCGTGACCTTTTGACATACCTAAGTGTAGGCTGACTAAAACAATGAATAATTATTTTATTATGTCGTTAAAAATAGCAAATAAATTTCCGAGATATCTTTTTAATCTGGAAAGGAAGTATTTTAACAGACTTGTCTGTGGTTGGTTAATCAACAAACCATTTTATGAAATTAATGAGTTTTTAATGTCAACGTTGTTGAGAGTTTTTGAATTGATTTTGTTGTTTTGTTGTTTATTGACTATGTCAATTGCACAATGTTGTGTGCTCTGACTGTACAATACTGAATATACTGAAAATCACTTTCTGGACGGCCTCGTAATTGCGATCGAGTGGCCAAAATTTGTATGAGAACTTCTTTTGACATTATTAACATGGTGGAAGAAAAAAATATAACTTATCTGCCCCCATCAGAACGTTTGCTGTTAGTTGAAACATTCACTTAGTGGTAAGTGTTTAAATCGAGCGCACTGTATAGTAATGTTAGTATTACGCCAATAGTGCTGGTAATAGTAGTGTTATTCAAAGTCGTGATGGTACTAGTCGTAATAATATTGGTGCTAGCTCCAGTATTAACAGTAATGATAGTTGCAATAGTAGTTTATTAATAATGATTAAATTATTCACTCAGATAAATTTCGAATCTCTGCGGCCCATGTGATTGCGTTCCTTGCCCTGTTTTTGTCAACCTTGCAGAGTAAGGTTTTCAGAAAATGATACAAAAGTTACAACATGCTACATTATTCGCGGACGACTGTATAATATATAGACAAATTAATTATCAATCCGATATCGCTGCCTTACAAAACGATCTTAACGTTATTGAAACCTGGACGACAGAAAATAAAATGAAAATCAATGTCAGTAAAAGTAAGTCAATATCCTTCAGTAGAACGCATAAAGAATTTTGTCTCGGATATCAGCTGAATGGTACATCGGTGCCACAAGTGAACACTTGTAAAAACCTAGGTATACATTTAAGTAGCAAACTGGGTTGGGAGGAGCAATTCACTAATAACACAAGGAAAGCCTGGAAAGCACTACATTTCTCTAGGCGTATTCTGAAGAAATCTAACCGAAAGTCAAAAGAATTACCGTACGAAACCCTTGTTCGCCCAATTATGGAATATGGAGTAGTAGGTTGGGATCCGTACAGACAAAACCAAATCGATTCAATAGAAAAGGTCCAACGCAAGGCGCAAAATATGTCACAATGGGGAAGGGACATGGTGAGGAGATAGTAAAAGACTTAGGGTGGGAACTTCTCAAATCAAGGCGACGAAAAGCCAGACTCACCGCATTGTTTAAGGCACAAATGGGACACAAAGCATGGACCGATATCAATGCTAGATTAGCAACACCATCATACTTAGGAAGGGCTGATCATATTAGGAAGTTTAAATGTAGAAAACAAAGAACGGACGTGGCAAAATTTTCCTTTGTTAACCCGCACAATAGTAGACTGGAACAGCTTACCTGCGGCAATCTTTCAGGGTGGTCCTCTTAAAATCAATACATTTAAGGAAAGGTTGAGAAAATTAGGCTGAAAATGTAATTGGAGGTGCAGTGTAATTATTTAAGTTGTGTCATGTAATTAATTGAATTGATATATAATTAATTAAGTTGATACGTAATTATTAAGTTGAGATGTAAAATAATTAAGTTGGTATGTAATTAATTAAGATGATATGTAATTTAGTTGATATGTAAATAAATTAAGGTGATATGTAATTATTTAAGATGATATGTAATTAAGTTGTCCACACCTGTGGAGCGCGTCTGGCTGCGAAACCAGGTGGCCCGGGTTCGAATCCCGGTCGGGGCAAGTTACCTGGTTGAGGTTTTTTCCGGGGTTTTCCCTCAACCCAATACGAGCAAATGCTGGGTAACTTTCGGTGCTGGACCCCGGACTCATGTCACCGGCATTATCACCTTCATATCATTCAGACGCTAAATAACCTAGATGTTGATACAGCGTCGTAAAATAACCCAATAAAATAAAAAAAAATGTAATTAAGTTGGTATGTAATTAAGGTGATATGTAATTATTTAAATTGGTAATAGTTGGGTGAAATATAAGTACTTATAAGTTGATTTACTTTTGCTTATCGTAGGCGTTATTATAGAATAGTTTTTAATAATAGTCCTAGGTTTATTGCATCTACTATTTATAGATTTACGTTTATTTTATTTTATTTTATTTCATGTAATTGTAATTATTGTATATTATATGTCACTGCCACCGGGTGTATACCCAATCGTAGTGTTAATACATACATACATACATACATACATACATACATACATACATACATACATACATACATACATACATACATACATACATACATACATACATACATACATACATACATACATACATACATACATACATACATACATACATACATAATATGAGACATTTTACTTTCACAACTGTATGTTTTCTTACAATATGTTGGATGCAGTACATTTTTCACTGTCTTTGAAGTCGTAATTATCAATCATAATAGAGGAACTGTAAAAAAAATAGTTTCCATTCCTTCGCATTTAGAAAAAAATAATGTTAATGTTTGGAGAGGAAGACTGAAGAAGGATTTACATTGAGGGTTACGATGTCATTTACGTCCGTAAAATTGCAGCCATCAGTTCTCGCAGCCCCGCTTTTATCTCTTCTCATTTACAACTGCATATGAAGCTCTCGATTTGCAGGGCTGATGGCTTTTTAACGATGGTTTATTCGCTTCATGTTTCAACATTGAATCTGATGGTCCCCGCGACCCCAAAGTCCCTCTAACCTCATTTCAAACCAATATAAAAGCTTTCCCTTACGGCAATAGCGAAAATGATTTTCGGAGGCTGCTCAATTCATCGCAAGAACTATTAAAACACGTTAACTTCGGTTAGTATGAATAAACTACGAACAATACTTATACTCCTTAATTATATAATGTTACTACTACTGCAAAACTAGTCATATGATATAGAGCAGTGATATCAAAATAAGGTTGTAAGCGACATTTCAAAAACGAATATTTTTCACAAAACAACTATTTTACTCAGGGTCGATGAGGTGATTTTGATGATAATCATGATGGCATTGGTAAGTGTGAGTAGGGGTTATCATCATTATTATTATTATTATTATTATTATTATTATTATTATTATTATTATTATTATTAGAGACCGGATTTTTATGTAATTACATAATATTATATTCATTTCAACCTAACCGTATATAAATAACAATTATTTGCGAATCTTGTAATTATCATTAATATATTAAAATTTAATACTACATATTTTTATATATTTATCCCACAGTACATTTATGACTTGGTATTACATAAATCTACATATTTAGGGGTTTTATTCCTTTTTACTTTTATAAAAGGAAAAATAAACTTCTGCTGGGGAAGTTTACAATTTGAAATTCAAAGAATTAAAAAGCCTTTTTACCTACCCAGAAATAATATTTCGGGACGAAACATAACGTCCTTAGTTCCAGGAAGTAATAGAAACATTCACCCCCCACCCCCCACTGTAAATATGAGTGAACAAAAGGCAACCTTTCTCATACAACTACCTTGTATTGTAAAAATCACTCAGAGAGTAACGTTGCCTTCATACGGTAGAGTGGGATGAGGACAACATGATTTGTCTCCAACTATAATTGTTCTGCACATGTCTGTCATGAACCGCAATAAATTAGCCGACCTTTGAAAAGAATCTGGAGTAAAGGAACAAACTGGAAAGATGTTGAAAGATTAAAATAAATAACTTTTCAGATTATTGCTTGACCTCTTTACCTTAAATTTAGTAGATCTATACAGAAATGTGATTTTTTGAGGAATTAGAAAGTATGGTTCTCGGCTGGAATAATCCTACCCTTCTGAATGAGACAGGAATCTCACTTTTCAAACAGTTTGTAAATTTCTATACTTTGAGATTTTAGTAAGTACTTTGTTTCTTACAGGGAGCAGCTAAAATGCATGTGTTCCACATCTCTTATATTCTCCTAATCCAGTAAAGCGAAACAGTGCTTGCAGTACTGTTGTGTCATTCATTTCACTGAGTTCTCTAGTTTTAGTACTTACAGTATAAAGTGCAAGTGAGTTTATCTACTGCTTTTAACTAACTAAAATGGCCTCTGTATCTTCAACCCTAACGACAAAAATAAAATAATTGATTGTGATGGATGAAGCTTTCACTACAGATGGAAAAATAGTAGCCTACTGTGTCTAGTGTGCAGTAAGAAAAGTCGGGTGCTCTACGAAATCACAACTGGAGAGTCTTACCTATCCTATACCTATATATTTTGATGTACCGAAGTACATATGATATTTCCATGCAGATATTCTGCGTTATCATATGATGAAAGAGTGATGGAACGGAGAAAAATTCTCTCCGGCGCCGGGATTTGAACCCGGGTTTTCAGCTCTACGTGCTGATGCTTTATCCACTAAGCCACGCCGGATACAACCCCGATGCCGGTTAGAATCGTCTCAGATTAAGCTGCATCTCTTGGGTTCCCTCTGTCTATACCTGCCAGATATTGAAATCAAATATTTTTATGATTTTAGATATTTTGGTACATATTCAGCTTATTTTTCTTACATAAATATGTAGGCTACATATTTCACACCTTGATATTACATAAAAATCCGGTCCCTAATTATTATTATTATTATTATTATTATTGTTGTTATAATAATAATAATAATAATTATTATTATTATTATTATTATTATTATTTATGGTAGTGATTATGAAAAAACATGATTATAATGATATAATAATAATCATCATTGTACTACTGGTAATAGTTAGGGACAGTATTAAAAGGTTTACAGCAAGACTGTTTATTCTTTTGTAATACACAACACATCCCTACTCTTGCTATCTTTCTTTTATGTGTGTGTTTTTATCCTTGATGTCTGTTTACAACGTACAGCATCACGCGCCACTACTCTTCGTCGTCATTTGGCTCATTGCAGAAACTCCGTACTCAGTAAACTTCAAAGAGTAGTGGCTAAGATCCCGGTCTCTAGTAATAATTAATAACAGTATACGTAATATAGTGCCTGTTTCATGTTCTTACTAGGGTAAACTAGGTAGTTATTAACCAGTATACAGTGATTGACCGCTTCCTTTTTTCAAGTACGGTATATTGTGAATAAACCGCGATCGTGATTTCACTTTTTGCTGCATATATCTCTAGTAACAACCCTTATTTGTGGTTAGTTGTCGCTGTTCATCCCACTGAGTTAGTGTCTGTTGTCTGAGAGGACTGAAATCGATTGGAAATGCAACTGAACGTAAGCAAGTGTAAGTAACTAGAGAAATTGCTAAGAATAATGCACACAATAATTTATTTATTCTGCAAAGAATACATAAATTCTGGTGCTCGTTTTTACACTCATAGCGTGAGAAAAGGTATAAGGTTTCCGCCCACAGAATATTATTTTGTAAAAGTTTTATATCACATAAAAATGCCCCGTGGCCAATCACTATAAAGTGAATGGCCGCAAACTACAGTGATTGGTCGTTTATAAATTATTTGTTAGAATAACGACCAATTTCCTCCAATTCTATAACATATTCGGTTAAATGATGAGAGTTTTTACAGGACTGATACTACAGGGACATCATTTTATTTTTACTTCAATTTTTAATTGTACCTGAGTTTTTTAATGTACTTCACTCCCACCCCTTCTACTAATGATGTTCAACCGTCCTGCATACAGATCCAAAACCGCATATACAGTCATAGTAGCCTTATGGTCATAGTAAACAGTACGTTCCAAAAATATGTTCGCGTTTTCAAGTGACGAAAGAGCTTTCAATATTGAATCATTTTCGAACAGGTACAGTAGTACATTTAACTACGTCGTATCCCGGTTTCCCCCACCAGCTTTTATTCGCTAGCGTGTGGCTGCGTTGTCGTCTTAGCTCTTTTGTGAGAACATTAATTTCTGTTAGGAATTGGACGTCTACGTAATATTATAAAACTGTTTAAAATAACTTAATAAAAGGGCCTCGTTAAGTAATTAACTGTCACATGATTTCCTCCCTTTCTACGACCCTACGGCATAACCACTTGGACAGACAGTAGATAGTATGTCTGAGTGATTTTATCTTTTTGGATCAGGCAGAAGTGAAGATTAAATTTGCAGTACTTAAAATACTCTTTTATAGAGTAGATACAGAATTATTTCAACATGAGTTACTGGTACGAAGGACGAAACTGGTAATTGGGATTAGGTACAATAGTCTATAGTGCGATAATATGCACATTAGAACTGAAGCCTGTGTCGAAATGAACGGCCACCATTTTCAAAAATGTGTTTAAATATCCCTATTATGATTATTTTTCAATTTAACTTCATTCTCTATATTGTACGCTAACATGCTGTAGACAATATAATATACACTGCATAATGAATACGTCCACATGGACAGCTCAGTTCATGAGTAAAAACACTCATTGTTAATACTATACTGTATTTTGATTAAACAAAAACCTAATGAAAATGATCAAACTCAAAAGCGCAATATTTCCTAGTTTACGTAAATGGATTAACTACTTTTCTTCCCTCCTGTACCTAGTAAAGTGATTTGTTTGTATATTACGCCAGTATCATCTACTCCAGTCGTGGAAGGGGGAAGACAACGGCGTTGATGCAAAGGTATAGCTAGGTTAATATTAAAAATGTTGGTAAAAATAAAATGATGTCCCTGTATATTATAATGCCTAAGCCAGGTAAAGTGCATTATACAGAGGAAGCTTTACGAAACGCTATAGAACCTGTCCGCAGTGGAATTGGTTTAAATGAAGCTGCCAAGAAGCTTGGTGTCCTAAAAGCAACCTTAGCGTTCAGAAACAAATATCCCGTTGAAGGAAAAGTGTCCTTTAGTCCTCGCCCAGTGCTGGGTGAAGCCATTTGTAATAACATCAGAGAAATGACACACACTTGCTTCTGATAAGGCACAAAAGAGAAAAATGGAAGAAGAGGCAAGAGAAGAAAGGAAGCGAATAAGAGATGAAAGAAAAGGCAGCGAGAAGAGTTCTTTTCTTATTATTTTTTTTATTTTTTTAACTTGGTTATTTAACAACACTGTATCAACTACGAGGTTATTTAGCGTCGATGGGATTGATGATCGCGAGATGGTATTTGGCGAGATGAGGCCGAGGATTCGCCATAGATTACCTGACGTTTGCCTTACGGTTGGGCAAAACCTAGGAAAAAACCCAACCAGGTAGTCGCACAAGCGGGCATTGAACCCACGCCCGAACGCAACTCCGGATCGGCAGTCAAGCGCCTTAACCGACAGAGCTATGCCGGTGGGGAAGAGTTCTTAATGAGAAAGACCAGAACAAGAGAAACGAAACAGACAAGAAAAAGTGAAAACTGTGAAAATGTGTTGTTCAGTCACTAATAAGTGAGTATTCAATAACTGTGCAGTAGAAGGTCAATAACTGTAAAAGTGGACTTGTTGTGTTTATTTAATTTACCTTTGCTTTAAAATTTTATTTTTCCTTTCGTTTATTGATTTTGATTTGTTTCTGAAACTTCACTTGACCCAATGCCTTTAAAATTGTCTCAATAAATTATCACTGTTTTCCGCTATTTCATTGTTTTATTACTCATTATCTTAAGTGGTCAGTCACTATACAGTTTACCCTACTAAGTGGCACTTTCACTGTGCGAGGATTCGCCACCAAATTCCGTCATGCGGTTCATAAAATACGATGAAAGAGTAATGGAACGGAGAAAAATTCTCTCCGGCGCCGGGATTTGAACCCGGGTTTTCAGCTCTACGTGCTGATGCTTTATCCACTAAGCCACACCGGATACAACTCCGACGCCGGTTAGAATCGTCTCAGATTAAGCTCCAACTCTTGGGTTCCCTCTAGTGGCCGCCCTCTGCACTGCGTCATAGATGTCTATGAACGCAGGACCGAAGTCCACACATGTGCTAAGGTGCACTCGAGATGAGTGACTAGTTGGCCAGGATCCGACGGAATGAGCGCCGTCTTAAATCACAAAGTGATTTACGCATATCATATATATTATTTTAATGTACCGAAGTACATATGATATTTCCATGCAGATATTCTGCGTCATCATACGATGAAATAGTTGCAAATAGGCTAGTGTGTTGGTTAGCCACTCATCTTTTGTTGCATTAAAAATAAAAATAAAATACGTTAATTTATTTAAAAACGTTCTACACTAGTAGGCCATTTTTTTTTATTTTTAGTAATTTCAGCACCGCAACCTGAGACTTATTGAGCCTAGACTCACAACTCTACTGAACACACGCACACACTGCAGGACTGCCCCGTTTACTGGATCAGGGTACCCGTGGAACACACTAGGACAATGGACAGACAGCCAGTCCCCGTGAAGAGGTCCGAATTAAATCCCCCTGACTTTACGACCGGGAATCGAACCCTGGCCATCTCGAGACCAAGGAGACGGACTTAGTAGGCCTATTATGTCTACGTACGTTTTTTATGTTTTCTTAGCAAAATTCACCTTTCCTACGCCTCTAATATTGTACATTTTCAGAATCTCAGATGTTTTAAACTAGATTATGCACTGTAAGGGGACTAAATCCTTCTTAGCAGAGTCATTGAATATTATGATACGCATAAACAATCGTTGGTATAATGTAAACCGAGAAACATCCTTTCCAACCACATGATTGTCACAAAATAAATCCTCTTTTGTTATGATTGTAAAACAAGAAAAACACTTAACTCTCTACCATAGAGACAGGGTGAGTTCAATAAAATTACCCTATGTTTATCCTGTGTCAGCTTACCTTTTTCTTCCCCTGCATAGTCTGTATGAAAAGACTAAGGGATACTCATAATCAAAGCTCGGAACTTGGGGACTTGTGTCGTGTGCATGAGTAAGGTTACAGGTACAACGTACACAAAGCTCACGCTGCAAGTGCTCAGGGACAGTCGTGTGTACTAAGAAAGTGGTCACATCGAATGACAGGAAGACGGACGAAGAAACTGTTATGTCGAAGCCAATGACATTCAGAGAATTAAAGGTAAACGGTCTGTTTGAGGAAATAGAAAATACGTGTTACTTCGAATGAGTATTATAGAAGTTTGAAAATACATTTTATTTTAAATTTAAGATACAGAATTTCGTGGAGAATTTGGAGGAGATGGAGAGTTTATATTTTGTAAGTTGTGCCACACACAAACTAGAGGCTGGAAACGGAATTCATTGAAAGGCATTGCAGTCCCTCAAATTGGAGCAAAATCTGTTCATAGCCAGGGATCGAGACGTAGAGGGGCTTGCCCTAGTAGTAACACATAAATTGAAAACTATTTTCGAGAAAAATTTGGGATATACTTATCTTTCTCAGATACGAGATCAGCTAGCAACTGCTGAAAATCGAACAGAAAACAGTAACAGTGAAAAAAAATCATTATTTTAAATCTGATACCGAAAAATCTTCGAATGTAGGTAGTCATACACTGTAATAAAATGTACACAGCAGAACAGTAAATTTTATATATTTTTCATGTTTATTTTTATTGTATATATGCTATGAAATTACGTGTAAATTTGATATATTTTGCATGTTCATTTTTATTATATATATGCTATGAAATTACGTGTTTCAACCTACCATAATATTATCAATATGTTGTCGGAGCCAGAAACCACTTTTGTAGCAGACCTGACAGTACCTCCGTGCTGGAAGCGGGAGTATGTTGACATTGAAGTCCGGTCGCTTAGCCACGTGCAAAGACACAAGTCCCCAAGTTCCGAGCTTTGCTCATAATACAGTACCGGGAGTAATGCTGTTTTGCGATAAAGAAATAAACAGACGCACTATATTAGGTTAGTAGTAATATGTTGTAATAATAGTAGTAGCAGTTGCAAGAATAATAATAATAATAATAATAATAATAATAATAATAATAATAATAATAATAATAATACTTTCTTGCAGTGGCGGCTCGCGGGTATTGAATTAAGGGGGGCTGCATACAAAAAAAAAACCAAGCAACTTATTTTATTTAAAGATTAGTTCCATGCGCCTTGTCTTGTAGGTTGCAAACTTCTTATTAAAATCCGATATGTCGTTTAACATAGTCTTTACAATGGAAAACACAGCTAATGCGGTCAGTCTCTCTTCTCTCATCGTATTTCTAAGACAGGATTTCACTCTTTACAAACACGAAAGCAACGTTCTGGTTCGTAAGTTGTCATTGGTATGGTGATAGCTATGCGTAGTAGTTTCACAACTTCTGAAAATGAGGCCTGCAAGTTCTCAGATAGAAGAAACTGCAAGAGCTTGACTGAGTCACTGATATTTCTGAATTCTTGTCTCTGATACAGCACAGTGGGTTCCGTTTTTAGTTTGTCTTTATCGAACATTGGAAAAAGCTTCACACATACATTTAGGTCATTTTCAGGAAATGACCTTTCGTAGCATTCAAATTTTTCTTGACACAGAAGAGAAGATAATATCAGATGATCTATGAACTGGAATCGGGTCTTAGCTTGTGTGATAATGAGGTCACACACTTTCTTCGCTGCCGCAACCCTTGTCTGAATCCCTTCGACCTTACGACGCTTCTTAGGGTTTTCATTTTCACAGATCTCGCTGCTCAACTGTGCACTGTCCCGTGCTTGCCTCATTTATTGCGATGTTAGATGTTTAAGATTCCTTTATGATTTGAAAACACTCTAGCAATGGCTCCTTCTCATGAACATCATTTACTGTTCTTATTTTAAAACTCCATCTTGTTGCCCCAGCTGATGGAATTGTCTTTGAAACACATTAATCTAATACAGACTGTGTGGAGATCGAGAGAAGAAAGCAGGGATACTGGATAAATTAGCAAAAAATATGCGAGCCTTTGTATTTTGTTTAGCGGCTCTTTCCATTATGAGATTCAACTGATGGGCACTTAATTTCACATTTCTCCTGAATTGTTAAGGTACTGAACTGAATAGACTGTAAATATTGTACAGAATTAAACATTGTTGCACTTGTTATACTCACAACATTAAAGAAGATGTATTTAAAACTAAGCGCTACTGACAGCTGCTACAAATGTTGCAGCGCCTGGAAACTCTGGATTCGTGGGAAGGGGCAGCAGCGGGAGGGGTAAAACTAACGCGCAAAGCATCCGAGACGAGACTGGCAGCTCCAGGGGAGGAAGTGGCTTCATCCATAGTACTTGTCTCTGGCTTCGCTCTGGCAGCACCAGGGGAGAAAGTGACTTCACTAACGATTGCGTACATGTCGATGAGAGCGAAATTTAAAAAAAATTCGAGCCGCTAAATAGAGACTGTATAATAAATGTATTTCACAACATAAAATGAGACAAGAGTCACAAATGTCTGGGGGTGCTGCAGCTCCGCAGTCCCTCTTCGAAAGCCGCCCCTGCTTACTTGCTTTTAAGGAATCCGGAGGTTCATTGCCGCCCTCATATAATAATAATAATAATAATAATAATAATAATAATAATAATAATAATAATAATAATAATAATAATAATTTTTAGTCAACAGTCCTAAGACTAGTTCGAACCTCATAAGTGACACCGATAAAGCATCACACATGGCACAACTAAACCAGAAGATAATGATGTAGAATAGTCAGTTTCTTTCCCTCTTCATTGCATACATCGCTGACTAATTACTAGGCTTCGAGACTTCGGACCCAATAGAGCAGTTCAGTGGGAAATCCGCAAAACGGCGTACTGAGTATAGTGGTAAACCGTACAGTGGGTGGGGGTACTGTAGAATGAATGCCAACAAATACACAAAGGAAAACGCTCTGGATTTGAAGGTTCTGATGAATAATTTGGTTTTCATACAAACCTATTTTCAAACTGTGTCTGAAACTATTACACGGTTAGAAAAGTCAGAGCAAGAGATGCCGGAAGCCCTCACATTAGTTGAGGAAATGACACAGAGAATTAATGAGACATCAAGTACACCGGTTACTGAACGTGTAAAACAGAAGTAGAAAACAATTTTATGTAAAAATAACGGATATGGAGCATTGTGTAATATAAACAGCAAATTAGTGGACAAGAGTCACCCGAGAATAAAGGACTGTCTCTTAGAGACTGCAATGATGTTAGGTTATTTCGTTTTGCTCCTATAATGTCATACGACGTAGAGCGCATCTTTTCACAGTACAAACTGTGTTTAGTAGACAACTGAAAAAGATTTACGTTTGAGACACTGAAAATATATCTTGTAGTACATTGGAATTCGGTACATACTGTAATTGCAATTCCTAAAGACGACCAATAGGATAAATGAAGAAATTAAAATTGCTACATGTTTATTTCCACCATTAACGCTGTGTATAATTAAACACAAATGCTTATAAAAGACAGGAGAATAAATGCTTTTCACATTTTTTTGACATTGTCATCGTGTAATGTATATTTACATCAGAATGTACATATGTGTGCGTTTCTCCATACTACCGTACTCTACTCTAAATAGCAACGTTGTTACCTCAACACATCTCTACCTTCCACTACCTGCAGCGAGTCAACAACCTATAGTACAAGCACAGTAAACTTAGTGTATCGGGTCCAAAGTTTGGAAGCCTCCTAATTACATACGAGTATTACACTAATCAGACTTCAGATGTATACAAACAATAAATTGTTCTTCCTCTGACACATATCGTCTTGTGAGATGTACTGTCTGGTGACAAATTTATCAGAGATATTTCTTTATTTTGTCATATTTTGGTTATTTACAACACAGAACTGCACGCATTGTATTCTTCACCTGACATAATTAGGAACATTAAATCCAGACGTTTGAGATTATTTAACGTATGGGCGAATCCAGACATGCATATAGAGTGTTAGTTGGGAGACCGAGGGTAAAAGACCTTTAGGGAGGCCGAGACGTAGATGGGAAGATAATATTAAAATGGATTTGAGGGAGGTGGGGTATGATGATGGAGACTGGATTGATCTTGCACAGGATAGGGATTACGGCAATGAACCTTCGGGTTCCTTAAAAGCCATTTGTAAGTAAGTAAGTAAGTATTTTGGTTATTTAACGACTCTGTATCAATTACCACATTATTTAACGTCGATGGAATTGGTGATAGCGAGATAGGATTTGGCGAGATGAGGCCGAGGATTCGCCATAGATTACTTGACATTCGTCTTACGGTTGGGGAAAACCTCGGACAAAACCCAACGAAGTAATAAGCCCAAGCGGAATCGAACCCGCCCCCGAGCGCAACTCTAAATCGGCAGAGAAGCTGAGCTACGCCGCGCCGGTATAATAATACTAGTAGAGTATTGATATCCTAGGTATCAGTATTATTAGTAGTAGCAAGAAGATGAAGCTTTAAGTAATGTAACCTACCGATATATTTGTAGGAAAACCGTTTTATTTCGGAATTGGCTAGTTCTTGTTTTTCACCCACACATGAAAGTCTCTAGCTTATTTAGTTGAAAATGACGTCATTATCGAGATAGCACGGCCTCGGTTCAGTTGATGTGAAAAGAACGCGATGTGCGGGACTCCGGCCGTGAGTGGAATTGCTTGCTGTCTTTTAGGATTGATACAACGGAGCAAGACTGGGCAAAGTGTGGAATACAGACAAACTTGTATCGAAACAAACATGCGTCGTATCACCTACAGCTTAGAGGCTGGTGATATTCTCTTAAAAGTTTCCCAGTTTTATGTTATGACCAACTGGAGCTTCGTAGATTGAGGTGAGCTGGTCACGTTTTCTGGATATATGGATATGACCCCGTTCGGCCAATTGAGCCAGGAAGCAGACGCTGTAAAGAAAGGCACAAATTTTGAAGGAAAGGAGACATTTGAAAGAAGCAGCAAGGGCAGAATTTGGAATTGGGAGACAGAGCGCAATCAATAGAAACGGCGGAAAACTCAGAAAGCCGGCTCAAGTTCACACTAAGTTGCAGTTAAATTGAATGGCGATAGAGTTGCTGATGGTGGTTTTGGTGGTGATAACTATGATGATGATTATTAGACACCGGCAAATCAGACAAGACTCACGCCCGTAACTGCCTGCCGTCAGGCTTGGGTTCCGGTGAAGCTACAAAGCAAGTTAACTTTTAAGACTGCCCCATTCAGCCCGGGTTTTATAAGTCCAGTCCAGGCGGGACCCCAGAAAGCCTGCCTATTTGCTCGTATTATAAGATAGAGTGACTTGCATTCACGAAAGCCAGTTTGCGCTGGTTAAGATGAAATAATACTAGTTTGAAATCTAAGTTCATTGGCTAATTTAGTCACTTCAAAAAATCTTTATTTTCTGGTCCAACACGGCAGAAAATTCTGGATTGAAGAAATATAGTTTTACGATTTATTGCGCTCCAGAATTTCATAAAATAATAAGATAAATATTATACAGTACATTTCATTTTTCTGCAAAGTGTATCTGACTCAAGAAATAACGGCAGATAGGCCCTAATTCTTGATTAAAGAAACACAGTTTCACAATTTATTGCGCTACAGAATTTCATGAAATAATAAGATAAATATTAAAAATTTCATTTTTCTGCAAAGTGTATCTGACTCAAGAAATAACGGCAGATAGGCCCTAATTCTTGATTAAAGAAACACAGTTTCACAATTTATTGCGCTACAGAATTTCATGAAATAATAAGATAAATATTATTCATTTCATTTTCCTGCAAAGTGTATCTGACTCAAGGAATAACGGCAGATAGGCCCTAATTCTTGATTAAAGAAACACAGTTTTACATTTATTGCGGTACAGAATTCATAAAATAATAAGACAGTATTATACATTTCATATTCCTGCAAAGTGTATCTGACTCAACAAAATAGTAACATTTCGTAACTTCACTAGTTGGGAAGGGAAGGGAAGGGAAGGGAAGGGGGAAGGGAAGGGAAGGAAGGGAAGGGAAGGGAAGGGAAGGGAAGGGAAGGGAAGGGAAGGGAAGGGAAGGGAAGGGAAGGGAAGGGAAGGGAAGGTGTTGAAAAGATATTGATAGCAATTATTAACAATACAACTAATAGAGCAAATGCTGGGCAACTTTCAGTGCTGGACCCCGGACTCATTTCACCGGAATTATCACCTTCATCTCATTCAGACGCTAAATAACCTGAGATGTTGATACAGCGTCGTAAAATAACCTACTAAAAAACAACTATTATAGGAAAATATTCCATTTTAACTTTTTCCTTATCAACAATTAAAAACCTCATGGAGACCTGTAAAATGTAAAAAAGTTTTTGTTCTTCAGAATATGGATTTGCTATTTAACTTCTGAGGGACAGATTTCTTTTCATTTATGAAGCTGAAAGTTTGAAAGGTTTGCATTACATTTATATTAATATGATGAAAAGGAAAGTGTAAGTAATTTACAATAACTGTTGGCATTTAATGGATATTATGTTGACGAGAAATAGTTTTCTTTGTATTTATTAACGGTACGTTTCAGAAGACAGCAGATTAAGTTTTCAGTAGTTTGTCTAAGCTTATATTGATTTGCTATTTAACTTCAAAGTGACAGCTTCATTTTTATTTATTGAAGCTGAAATTTTGAAGGGTTTGCATTAAATTTATGAAAAGGAAAGTGCTAGTAATTTATAATAACTGTTGGCATAAAATGGATAATATGTTGACGAGAAATACTTTTCGTCTTTGTCTTTGTCGGTACGTTTCAGAAGACAACAAATTAAGTTTTTAGTAGTTTGTCTATATCTGTATGCTTCCTATCTGGTTTGAATGACTTGGTTGATATTTAAGATGCATCTGCAAGCAGCATAGTCTGGCTCATGTCGGCAAAACACAACAGTCCTTTCGAGTCACTAATAGGACTGTTTGACGTCACGTGCAATGACACTGTCTGTCTGCTTGTTAGGGAAGGTTGAAAGCAGGCGAGTGATAACCTGCGTTAGCCCACTCACGAAATAAAACGAGTAAGGGTAGGCCTGAAAGAGGGTGATAGATATATTGATTTAATGAGAAAATGTCTGCGGTGATTTTAAAGATGCTGTCCATAACGAAGATATAGATTTTTCGATCGGGTATTTAACGACACTAATAGGCTGTGCGATTTTTACTTAGCCTATATACAGTAGATTAAATTAGTGACCGATATGTTTGTATGACCTTTACCTTACAGTTAGGTAAAACCTGGGAAAAACCAAACACATGTAAGTGGTGGTGGTGGTGGTGGTGGTGGTGGTAGTGATGATTGTGGTAGTATTTTATTTAATGACGATTTTGTACTGCAGCGTCGAAATTCAATGCAAGCAACAGGCAGACAAATTTTTGATAGGCCTTCTATTACCCATAAGGTTATTTACATGCCGGAAATGTACAGCACGTAATCCACAATTTTACTTCCTTCCGAGAGGAATCACGCTAAAGATTTAATTGCCTTCGGCAGAGTTTGAACTCCCAAACCTGCTATCCAACAGTTAGTGTGGCAAGCACTAAAAACCAAGGCAACGGCTAGCCAGGCTTGGCGAGGGCTGGACAGGGAACGGGTCCATACACTCAGGCACGCTTTGGCTCATTGTAAGCCCTATGCGATTATTCAATTCTTACAAGTGACAGGTGGGTCATCCTGCCTCAGCCTCTGAAAGAGCCAGGTCCATTAGGCGGAGTAGCCTGATAAACCACAGGGGGCCGAGAGGCCCGAGCCCTTCTGATCAGCCGACGCTGACAGGAGGGCCATCCTGCCTTAGCCCTTGATAAAGCCAGGTTCCCTCTATAGCCATATTATTCGATAAAGTAATAAGTAGTATTGTCGTCTTATTTTCTTGCCCATATCTTGCCCCGTGGATATGTGGTCATTCGTTGTTGGAGGTAGTGCTATGCAGCACTGGGCTCGTGGTAGTTCGTGAGACCGGGGTTGAGGATCCGCGATGAGGCCTACGCGGGAAGATAAAGGGATCATGTAGGCCAGGGATCATCAGCACAGTGCACTCTGGTAGCGTTTGTTACCCGCAGGTCTCTTACAGCACCAGCGTGCTTCCGTGACTGCTGGCGAGTATGCTTTCAGCGACGACCACTGATGTAGGCTGTTGGGGAGTTCGTGCAGGGGGATATGTAGCTCGGGGTGCCTTTGGGCATGCACACCATTCCATTCCGGGTAATGCAATGGGCTCACCCGAGCGGCCTACGTCCTAGTGCGTGCCTTCTCCTGAGAATAATGCATAATAAGATGAGGAAAGGAAGCAATAAAATTATACAGGGACATCATTTTATTTTTACTTAAATTTTTATTGTACCTGAGTTTTTGAATGTACTTCACTCACACCCCTTCTGCTAATGAAGTTCAACCGTCCTCCACACAGATCCAAGACCGTATATACAGTCATAGTAGCCTTACGGTCATAGTAAACAGTACGTTCCAAAAATATGTTCGCATTTTTCAGTGACGAAAGAGCTTTCAATATTGAATCATTTTCGCACAGGTACTGTCGTCCATTTGCCTACGTCGCATCCCGGTTTCCCCCACTGTTTCTATTCGCCTCTCTGTAGGCTAGTGCCTGGGCTGTCTTAGCTCTTTTCTGAGAACATTAATTTCTGTTGCGAATTGGACGTCTACGTAATATTATACAACTGTCACGTGATTTCCCCCCTCTCTACGACCCTACGACATAACCACTTGGACGGACAGTAGATAGCATGTCTGAGTAATTTTATCTTTTCGGATCGAGCAGGAGTGAAGATGGAATTTACAGTACGTAAGGTACTCTTTTATAGAGTAGGTACAGAATTATTTCAACATGAGTTACTAGTACGAAGGACGAAACTGGTAATTGGAATTACGTACAATAGTCTATAGTGCGATAATATGCTCATTAGAACTGAAGCCTGTATCGAAATGAACGACCACCATTTTCAAGAATGGTTTAAATATCCATATTATGATTTTTTTTTTTAATTTAACTTCATTCTCTATATTGTACGCTAATGTGCTGTAGACAGTATAATATACACTGCATAATGAATACATCCGCATGGACAGCTCAGTTCGTGCGTAAAACACTTATTGTTAATACTGTACTGTATTTTGATTAAACAAAAACCTAATGAAAATGATCAAACTCAAAAGCGTGATATTTCCTAGTTTACTAAATGGATGAACTACTTTTCTCTCCTCCTATACCTAGTAAAGTGATTTGTTTCTATATTACGTCAGTATCATCGAACTCTTGTCGTGGAAGGGGTAGCAAACGGTTCTCAACCGTTAATCCAAAGGTATAGCCAGGTTAATATTAGAAATGTTAGTAAAAATAAAATGATGTCCCTGTATTAACAGGCCCTAAACGTTTGACTCAAATAAAGAGCTCTGGAGTAATATAAAAATTGAATGTAGATTTGAGTTTAAAAACAAAGTAGTAGTTTAAATGTGGAGTTTTTAATTCAGGTCCACACGAGTAAACTCATTGCGTTCGAAGGCAATGCTATGTTGTTTGTTCCGGATGATTCTTTGATTGTGATCCGTCTACAATGCAGCAGATGCAACGACGTGTTGTATCGTAGGGGTAAAGTTTCTAATTTCGGAACTGCAGGTTGTAAGTTCGATTCCCGGGAGGGTTGTTTCTTTTATTGTATTATTATATATTTTAATGACAACTCTGTTAGTGGAATTTGTTAATAAATTTGGTTATGCAAATCTAGCAAACATCATTCGTGGGCTATTATTAGGCATGACCTAGCCTGTATACCAAATTAATAGTTTATTTGCTTTCTCGAAAATCAGAAGCACATAAAATACGCTATCTACCAAAAAGTAATTGGGCACTGTTTTCCCCTTCAAAACCTCGTAGTACCACCTCTTGTTGCTATAACAGCAGCCACCCTGTCAAGCATGCTCTTCACTAGTTTGTGGAGGATATCCACTGGAATGCGTCGACATTCCTCTTGCAACATAATAATAATAATAATAATAATAATAATAATAATAATAATAATAATGATTTATTTTAGCTGGCAGAGTTAAGGCATAAGGCTTCTCTTCCACTCAACCAGCAAAAAGTGTATATACATATGCATGAACTTACAAAGAATTCAACAATTTGATTCAGATGAGAGTTACATGTATACAAGAGTTATATACGAATTAAACAACAAAATTCTATGAACTATTAATTAGACACTGAAATAAACTGTGTAGCAGAATTAAGCTAAAATACATAGAATGTTAATATATTTCAAATAATACTAGTGGCTTGTGCAGCAAATTCTGCTGCAAACTAAGTTCGTTAGACGTTCAAATAAAAGTTTTTCAGATTTATTTTCAATGAAGAATACTTGTCTTTTTGATAGTTATTTGCTTCCACAATAATGAAACATACTCCCTCTGAATGGATTTTTTTAGGCCAAATACTTTTTCTTGAACCTATCCAACTTCAGTTTTTGAGTTTCAATGCGAAAACGCAAGTATCAATGTCAGGACGATAGCAGTAGCTATTTCAAGTCATTGTGGATTGTAGGCAAAAGTTAAAAAAAAAAAAAAAAATCAGGTTTGCTAAGCTTTCGAACAATAGCATTTTCGTATAGCTGCTGCATGTAGAACTTGAAATGTAGAGCGTGAAATCATTTTATCCTACTAAGAGATCTTGCTGAAATGATCTGGAGACTACAAAATTTTCTAGGCCTCTTATTTTGTCAGTAAGTAATACCTTTTTATCTTTCCTTAGGAACTGTAATTTTTGTGCTCTCTCGAGCCAATACTGAAGACAATGACAGATATCAATATCTACACTACACCGCCATTAATATATGAAGAAGACCCAACCCCACTGGGTTAATAAGTATAAACATATTTGATTTTTAATAACAATATTATTATCTTACCTAAGTTTTTTATATATAGTAGTCACTCAGTAAATTATAGAAATGAAGATCTAAATTAAGATATTCTCTACATTTACTTATATAACCTCAAAACGTTTCACTTTCATGTCATCAATATAGCATCAATATTATGTACAATTAATGAAAAATAGACGCTTCATGATATTAACTATAATAATATTTAATTTCTAATGGTAATAATGTCATCAAACCACCTCAAGTTTCGTAGATTTGAATATCCAACACACAGCTGTAGGCCTACTCAGAAAATTATACACTGCAGAATCAGTTTTTAATAAGAAATTGAATTGAGCTCTAAATATGTCGGCAATCCTGCAGGTCATGGCCTTCGTGTAATAGCCTATTGTTTATTGCAGTGTGTATTTTGTTCTGAAATTCAATCAAGTCGGCCGTGATTGAATAAAATTAGTTCTCAAAACTGACAACAGATGGATTTTAGAAAATAGGAAAATTATATAGGAAAATTGACATTTCGCTGAAAACTACTACTTTTCCGAAAAACTTTGGATGCCAGGCATGAAAATGAGGGGTCACTCATTAAAATCCGTTCTGCCGTTTTCCCGTAATTTCCATTACCAGTTCAAATTATATATATAGATTAGATAATAGAAAGAGATTATTATGAGACAATTTTGAAAATACAGCACTATCAGGATGATGTCTAAAGAATGAAGTAACAATGTAGTCAGTGATAGTTTAAATCAGTAAGATTGGAGTGAAATGCTAATAAGGTTATCTTTTAAGCTGTTTTTAAAGGTGTTGGCACTCAGTTGGACAATGGAAGTTGGCCGCATCTCCCGAGACCCGAATCGCCGGTCGAATTCGTCCCAAAGGTGCTCAATGGGATTGAGATCAGGACTCTGTGCAGGCCAGTTCAATCGGTGAACATTATTGTCTGCATACCACTGCATAGGCCTACTATTATTATTAGTATTAAGTTCTCAGACCCTTATATTTCGCAGAAATTAATAATTGTATGCGGTAGTATTTATATGAGTATAGCCATGCTACACAGGGGAAATTACAATTAAATGTCTCAGTAAACAGAAAGCTACAATAATAAATGGAGAGAACACGTAGAACGAATAGAATTACCTGGAATTCCATATAAACTGCTTCATTACAAACCAGTTGAAAGGAGAAACATAGGATTCCCAACAAAACTCTGATCAGAGAAATATTAAACCACTTTGAAATCGGAACAATTCTAGACTTAATGCCTGTCGTAAAATATGATGTTGATAATTATATTATTTCTACTTGTTTGTTGACAAAATGTTCCAGACCAAGCCACATAATTGCTGCCCTGAATGAAGACTGTCTCACTGTAATAGGATTCTCTTCCCTTGTCATAACACATTTGTAAGACGTGAGTGATCCTGCATTATGAGAGTTGCGAAACTTTCTTAGGTGTCACTGGTGTTTTTGGACGAAAATACAATTTATTTCTGGAGTTAATATTCAAAACACATGTCAAAGTAAAATAATCGTAATATGTAGCGAAATAAAAAGGCGAACTATCCTTCTCTACATCCCACGCAAAACTTTACGGTTTAATTCGATATGTAGGCCCTAATTAATTTTTGCGATATTATGACTGTTCTAAAAAGAGACTTCAAGAACCTAAAAGGCTACAAATATTGAACATATGATTGACGAAGAACATGAAATAGCAATATAATATGTTATATATTATTATAACATATAGCTCCACTTTTTATTATTCCTAATATTTTTTTATTATTTATGAAAATTGGCTTTGAAACGTTCTCACCGCTTCCTGTCAAGAATATGGGTAAACAAAACATACAGGAAGCTAAGCTCCAATATGAACTGAAGAATGGTAAACAGTATCAGTTCAGTATTGTCATTATTAAAACAAATGGAACTAAATGTTTATCAATGGTAACATGTTTTAATGTTGTAGTTAAATATATTTTTAAAAGCTATAAATCAGATATTAATGCAAACGGTAGTTTTGCTCGGGGGACGGGTTGTGCTATTTACTAAACATTCAATCGACTTCCAGGCGATGTCGCCACTTGGTACTTGTGTAAATTGTGTATATAAAAACTTACTATGGTAAATTTGTAATGTAAAAAATTAAGACTAAGGGAGATTTGAACCTATTACGACCAATGCTATACGGTTTAGTTCCGTGCTTAAGTCACCTTCACTACAGTGGTTCATACTTTAATCCGGCGTATTACGTAGCTTTCTCGTTCACCTTCGTTTCGATCAAAGTAAATTTAAAGATATGATGGAAAGGTATGATGTCATTGATGACGTCACTAGTACAGAAAATTTAATTAAAATTATTCTCTTATCTCCTCTCTCCTTCTTTCTCTACTTATTTCTCTTTACTCCTATCTTTCTCTTCTCTCTTCTTCATGTTTGCATATCTACAATTACACTCTAATTATACTGCGTGTTCAGTTCAAAGTGTGTCATGGCTCGCTGTATGTCGTCATGTAGCTAGCCGATGAGCCTAGAGAATTCATTCTGCCTACATTTCCGGAGAGGCGTATTAACTATGTGCCAGAGAAGTTGCCTAGCAAAGTACGGTGTTTATTCTGAAGATTACTTACCGATACGCACGGTAACGGCAAGAATGTGAACTGTTTGGAAACACGTACTGAGGTGAGTTTTTTCTTACTGTCGGGATATGGGGAGAGGGTTAAGACGATTACTTACGTACAGTATTTGTTCACATTAACTTCGACGGTCAACATGGACACGGAGCATTTGATTTGTGTTGTGGAATGTTTCCGTACGCAACCGATGATAACAAATACCCTGGGTACGACTTAACCCGCGCAAAACACAGTTCGAAAGAGGTTATGGTACCAGACAGACCGCCATCTGTTGCTACGACGTTCAAGTTATACCGCACACGTTCTCAAGTTCAGATTGAACGCCTTGGTTAATATGAAACTTCTCTGACATAAAAGCTGAAACTCGCTTCAAATCGCTCACTCACCAACAGTGACGTCATGACACACTTTGAAATGAACACCCAGTATATATCACACACATTACATTACATTACATTGCAATTATGTAATTTATTTACTCACCATTGCTGACGTTGGGATTCGATCCAGGAATCTTCACATTTCATTATTCTCATTATTTCTTATTATCTTATTATTTTATTATTTTTATTATTTCTCATTATTTGTCCAACACCTTAATCATTAAGCCAAGAAGACAAGTTACAAATCAACTGTCAAAATCATGTATCGGTAGAATTATAACGATTATTTCTATAATAATAATCTATAAACAAAACAATAGATGGCGGTAAACATTATACTAAATAGGTTGACAGGTTATGAATTCGTATTATTTATAATACTTTTAGTAGCACAGATTACTTCGAGTATGGAAGACAGTCCCAGTACACTAGTGCAACGCGAGGAAAATATAGGCCTACTACAGACTTTAGCGAGGATAGATATTATATCGTCACTAGAAAGTGTAGAAAAAAGTTTCAGTTTTTGTAGAGAATGTAATACTGTTATTACGACACCATTACTTCAAGTATGGAAGCCAGTGCTAGGACAATAGTGCAATGCGAGGAAAATATACGACAGACTTTAACGTGGATAGATATTATATCGTCACTAGAAAGTTAGAAAAAAGTGTTCAGTTTTGTAGAAAATAAACTTACTTCCATCAGAAGAACCAAAGAATTGTGTGCATTGTGAAAAACAATTGAAAGTTAAAACTCACAAACGATCGTCAAAAAATACTTGGTTTGAAGAGAGTAAATTTTCAATTTTGCAGAATATCATTCTTATATATTGTTAGCTTCACGCAATGACTTTAGAAATATCTAGTAATGAAACTGACTTCAGAATAGTAACCGTATGTGTTTCTTAAAAGACATCGTCAAAGTGAATCCAGGATACGTCAAGCAGAAATTAGGTCCAAGAGCTTATACTACTCGAACAGTCTAAGTGAATGATGAAAAAAACATAGTAATGGTGAGTAGTAAATGTTACATACACTTAAATTAATAGCGTTAACTCTATAGCAATGGTGGGCATTCCTGCAGTGACGTCAGACCTCAACGAAGCATCAAACTTACCCCCTACCTTCCCCTTCCCCCACTTCCCCTTCCCCCACTCCATGAAAATACTGCGCGTGTACGTGGATTGCTGTACTTCGGAGCTTCATTAGTGATACAATGTCTTTCGCAGAATGATATAAATCGAGAGGATATCACACTTACAAGAAAGGCGGTTCTTTCATTTCTCACGTTTAAGATCAGTTACAAATATTCAGGACGCGAACGTAAATATGTACATTCTTAAAATAAATCACCTGTTATACGAGTTCAAAGAACACAGATTCAGTGATTTTGAAAGGATGGAGAGAGATTTCAATATTTTTGCCACTCCTTTTCATGATTGAATTGAAAATGTTATCCCAGAATTGCGGTTGGAGGTACTGGATTTGCAAAATGATGGCTTCTTGAAAGCAGAATGTGAAGGTCTACTGGGGGCTAAAATTTTTTAAAAGATGTCCAGTACTACATATCCACTGCTTAGACAGTTTGCTTAAAAAATAATGAGTAACGTAATTTCCCATAACTATGGTCCTGGAACATAACTATTGTCCACGATACAACTATTCAAATTTTGTACTCCATAACGCAGTACCTCGTTTATCTATATTCTTGCTGTACTGTAGTTTGAATTCAAGTCACTGCAGCTATCTATGAACGGTCTATGTTACTTCTACAGTGATCTTTAAATGGTTGTATCCTGAACCATATTTGTGTTCCAGGACCATAGTTATGGGAAATGACGGTATGTATTCATCAACCTATCAGTGCGTACAGCTGTTTTCTAAAATGAAATTTATAAAGTCCAGCCACAGATCCCGCAACTTAAGCGATGCTCATCTCATCCTGTCTTGTGGGTTGCGTTTATTTTGCCCATCACTTGTCTATAGTATACGATGGAGTCGTGAATTACAAAAAGACATGGCGGTATATAACTATTATAACTACCTTGTGACGTCATCAATGACGTCATATCCTTCCATCTTATCTTTACATTTACCTCGATCAAATTTCTACCCCGTTTCGCTAGATTTAGTATTTATCAATTTTATTACTATTTCACTCTTCAGAGGTCCTGATGCAATTAGAATCAATCCTCAGTTTTATTTAAAACATATTTTAAAACAAAATACAGCATTAATGTTATATATCAAGATGTTAAATCATTCAACCTTATGGCTTAACGCAAAATATAAAACAAATAACTCAGTATTTTATATATTTACATTTGTTCTATTATTCTACAAACGTTTTCACCTTCCTAGGGGCATCATCAAGTACAATGGTGTTTACAACATCGAATATCTAAAATAAATTATAAAAGAATATGACCACATGTTCAAAGTAATGTATCACAGTACAGTAATAATATGTGTAGCCTAGATTATCAAGCATGGTGTGCAATTAAACAAAGTGTTAGAATGAACATACAAATGATACATTAAGGCATAACAAGGTCAACATATTAAAATCACAGGCTTAATGGCTCTTATTTGTGTGTTATGTTCATAGTATGCAATATGTTTAATTATAATTTAGTGCTGAAACATGATCTATGAAAGTTGAGTCATAATATAACATTAACATACTCTCGTAGAGAACTGTTAACTATCTCATTTTTTTGGACACATTGTGCTTTACAGTAAATGAACTTTCATTAATAACATTATATTTAGAGAACATATGCATAAGCGTATGCATTAATATATAATTATACCACAGTCTAATATACAGTCACGAAGCTTGGGATGATTTTTTGCCAATGAGTTGCATTTCTCGCGATAGTTGCTAGCCGCTTGGAACGCTGTGGGTACTAGGAACAATAGACTGTGTCACTGCCATCGTGATCTAATACAGGCCGTAAGGTATACCATGTAACTCGCTTAACCCGATCACGAAGGGCGGCGTTTCTACCATATAAATTAATTGGAATGCATAAAGAGTAACGTATATTTCTCTAAAATGTAGTGTAATTGCATTAATAAAATTTAAAATAATGATTAGGGTATATTTCAGACATAATTCCTTGCGAGTTAAGGTGTAATATTATTTTTGGTTTGAAAATTACGTTGTTCGTATGTGTACCTGCCTTTATTTCGATTAAATATTACGAAATTCTTGTACATTCATTTATGCACGATTCAATAATTTTCAGTTGCACCGCACTAATATTTAGATATTTATAGGTTATGTTTACTGTACCAGTTGCCCCTTTCTAATTTTAGTGGTCTCAAATGCCCTGCCACTACATATGTATGTTATGTCATATGGATATTATAGGTTATGTTCACTATATTTAATTTATATTCCTATATTCGCAATTATACATTATAATTAAACATAATGTCATGTATGACACCCGTCACATTCTATTGTCTGTATTTTAATACTACAATTGAGTACTGAATTATTGCATTTATCTACTACCTAAGAGACGAAGTAACACAATCGTACGTACACTAATTTCATAGGAGTGGTATGGTAAATTTTCTGTCTAGAATTAAGGAAGGTAGATGTGATAAATTAAAATCACAATATAAATTGGTTTTTATTCAACCTCAAAATAGCTTCCATTCTAAACTTAAAATGTTGATGCGAACAGATTATGTTAACGCTTCAAATTCTCTCCACATTAAAAAATAACACAGTTTTGTAATTATTTTTGCAACATATTATGCAATAAGAAGTAAACGGAACTTATGGACACATTACACTAATAAAACTTAGCAATGATACGCGATAAAGTTATAATATAATATTTCACTGAGCTACATACACTAAAATAGAAAACCCGAACAAACATTACGGCCTGGTCTAGATCGAAAAGGCATTGACTGTGCCGTATTTCGCTTTGTTGTGAAAAGTTGTGTAAACTGTGAAATGTTCGTTATTGGTTGCAAGTTAATAACTGTAAATGGCTAAAATACAATAATTTGAATAATAATATGGGATAAGGAGCGTTTGTGGTACTATAAATATTGTAAGAAAAAGAGGTCAGAGTTATCCTTCTTCCGAAAGATCCAGGAAGGTGAGTTTATAAAATATAACATATATATTATATAAATATAAACCTTATGTATTTTACATTTCAATAGTGGAAGGAAGGTGTTAATTTTTTCAAAAGAATACGATATCGAAAGTACAATACATTTTATCGTCTGCTGGGGAAAGGGTCTGTGATGAGGCGATAGTAGCGATCCTGGTGGTGAGCAACTACATATGTTTGCATATTTAGTAAGTATTGAGCTTCGTGACTGTGTATGGTAGACTGTGATTATACGTTGGACAATAATAGTATGTTATATGGTTAGTTAAAATGCAGACATATCACTAAATGTTGAAATGCAAATAATCTGAAGTCAAATGTTGTACTTGGCTTGCTGGTGGGGCAAGTAAGATGTTTTTAATATTCATGTAATAACCATCGTATGCTCAACAGTATATATTGACATTCGGGAGTATAATTTGTATTGTGATATACCACAGATCGCTACATTTATATTTTCATTTCGTTCTGAACATGAGACATAATCATATACTTTGTATTTTCGGAATTTACTTCCAAACCTATCTCTTTACTTGCTTCAAGTAAAATTCCCGTGTTTTCCCTAATAGTTTGTGGATTTTCTGCTAACATATTCATATCATCCTCATAAACAAGCAACTGATGTAACCCGTTCCATTCCAAACCCTCTCTGTTATTCTGGATTTTCATAATGGCATGTTCTACAACAAAGATAAAAAGTAAAGGTGATAGATAGTGCATCTCCTTGCTTTAGCCCTCAGTGAATTGAAAAAGCATGAGACAGAAACTGGCCTATACGGACTCTGCTGTAATTTTCACTTAAACACATTATAATTGATCGTACTAGTTTCTTGGGAATATCAAATTCAATAGTTCTAGTATTAAATTTAAAAAGGTATATATGGATTTTATAAAAATTGAAAAATTGTAAATTTAAATTTATATACTATAATTGCATAGTAGACATAAGGCAAATTGTATTGTATAATTATTAATTTCAATTCAGGAATCCGCCCCTGAGCACGAGATCTACTCTTTCAGGGGCGAGCTAAAGTTTTTCTGTATATATTATATTTTATGTTACAATTATTAGCAAAATAATAAATAAATAAATAAAATAAGAATATTATATAAAAGTTCTCTCTTAACCGAATCATGTGGATAACTCCCATTTTTCTCCACTATCTCTCAAATACAAAAAAATCTGATCAATAGTCGGAGGTAATGGGAGGTCTCCGATTGAAAGCGCGCAAACAGCTGCTCCGGAGAAAACCTAATCATTCGCAGCACTAGCTCAATCACTACATCCGAACATCGGAAAATTTGTTGCGAAAACAAGAATTCAGAAGTCTAGAAATTATAACAATAAAGTTCATCTGGTGTGTTAATGTTTAAAGATAATACTTTCTTGAAACAGAAAAATGTTTATTTTACTTACGAAGGGTTAATGTTTACGAAAAAATATTACTGTTTCTGTATTATTGTGAATAATGTGTTCCTATATAGAGGCTACATAGTTAGATTGCTGTAATAAAAGACTATCTCAGTTTCTTTCTAAAAAGAGCATTATTACAATTTAATCCTACCTATTGGTTATCTGTTATACAACTTCAAACAGTTTCATTACGATTAATTTTATTTGTGCTCTGTCTGGGTTAACACGAATTCATAAGTTCTCAGTTTGACTTATGATATTAATCTCCTGGACACCATTTACGCAAGTGGTATTCTGATTACATTCATCAGTGCATGATCGTACCCCTCCCACAATCTCTATCTTTACAGCGCTCTCAACCCATTCATGCAGCGTGAAGTGAGGAGGAGTGTAAGGTACCTCGACGAGACAGGGCACATTGTTGTCTGTCTCTGATTTAGATAAAACAGTGATGTCAAAGCAAGCGCATTTTTCTGACCTTGACGTCGTGCGCGGGCATCAAGCGCTAGGTATGGAAGGAGGAAGGCTTATGTATATGAATAATCAGTCTCTTGTATTAAGAAAACAGTGGTGTACAAACTTCAAACAGAACGTGAAATTTTATGTCGTTATTTTTATGTGGCTACTTTCTGTTTGATATTTTATATATTGTCTTTATACCTAAAGTACTAACACCAGTTTCTTAATATTGCAGTTGTGTTTTAAATGTTAATAACATAATAAAGGGTTAAGAAGGAATATTCACATAAATTACATGGTAGTACAATACTAGTACAGTATACTATACTAAGTGACTGAAACACATCATTCATAAAGAAAGTGATATTCCAAAGAAACAGACTGAGTATGACATGGTAAGTTGAAGTTTATATTGATGGTATCTTTAGCCTTATAAAAGTAAGTTAATCAATAAACTAATCAAAACAATGTTGTAGTAGAAAGCAAAGGTATGAAGATACTACTCTTTATGAAGATACTACTGTTCTTCAGAATAACCTCAGTCAAATGACTTGGCAATAGCCAACAAAATGAAAATAAATTCTCTAAAGAGCAAAGCCATCAGCTTTACAAGGAAAAGAAATAAAATAGTCGCATCATATACGTTAGGGGGTGAAACCATTCCGGAAGTTAACAAATGTAAATACCTCGGAATAACATTTAGTAGCGATCTCGGCTGGGGGAACACGTTACTGACACAGCGGGAAAAGCATGGAGAGCGTTACACTTTGTGATGAGGGTACTAAGAAAAGGTTCTGATAAATCCAAAGAGATTGCATATAAATCACTAGTACGTCCAGTAATGGAATATGGTGCTGCATGTTGGGGTTCCTTACAGATTAGAACATATTAAGACACTGGAAAAGATTCAAAACGGGCTCTCAAGTATTGTCGGAAAAATTCACCATTAAAATGGGACACACTCAAGGACAGGAGAACGCGAATTCGATTATGCGCACTGTTCAAAACATACAGAGGTGAGCCTGCCTGGAGAGAAATGAAAAATAGGTTGCAGCCGCAAAATTACTCTTCAATGGACGACCACTCATATAAATTGAGTGAAAGAAGGCAGAGGATGGACACTGGAAAGTTTTCTTTTCTCAATCGTGTTATCAGGGACTGGAATGCTTTACCTGCAGACTTACTAAAGGCTTTACCAACAACCAAAAATGTATTTAAAATTAGACTTAAGGACTTTACTAATAGACGGTAATTATACACAGTACTTAAAGGGTGTAAATGATATGTTGTTATTGAAGTGTTGTATCAGTGAAGAATTATGTTGTGTCAGTGAAGTGTGTTGTGTAAGTGAAACGTGTTCCTGTCAGTGAAGCTTTATAGTTTATAGTGGCAGTGCAAAGTATTTGAACAGTGAAGTGTTTTTGAAGTATTAGTGAAATCAGGATAGAATCAGTGAAATGTGTCGTAGTTCCAATGCAGTGAGTGAGTTGAAAGCGAAATGAGTGTAATGTTGAAAAGTACTTGTGCAGATATGAACATATCATACTCGTGGGTTTTAGTTCGAACTTAGGTTAAAGAAACAAATTAGATTTATTTCAAGTGTTATTTTAAGTGATCGTGCTTCATTTAATTTAGGATATTCCCTTTTATTATTATTATTATTATTATTATTATTATTATTATTATTATCATTAATTATTTGTATTAATTATTGGTATTATTATTAAGTGTATTTTTAATTTTAAGTTTATTATTGTCATTATTGAGTATAATTACTTACCACTGCCACCGGGTATATACCCATTGCAGTGTGAATAAATATATACATACCTGGGTGTAGCCTACATTTTAACTGTAAGTAATATTACTTACTTACAAATATTACATAATAAAACTCTTATCGCATTATGCTTTAAGGTGATATTGGTGCGCAACTTCCTATCATCAAAATATTAAATTATTTTCTAGAAATCTGCTGAAGCTATAGAGCTGACGTTTTTACAACACATTTTTACATATCTTTTGTTTATGATGTAACAGTAGTTGCTTTGTTAATTCATTTCCTTACAAACATTTTTTATTCCAATATTTTCAAAATTTTCAGTACACTACTTACACTATTATGTATTTACGATATATTAGATTTACGAAAACATTGTTTCAGTACCTGTAAGGTTACTAAATAAAACATATCTGAAAATTTCACTTTTCTGTAAAAAGCTGGGAAAAATATTCATTTTGAATAAAAAACCAAACTTGTGAAAATGAGCATTAAAATCAAAACTTACTTTCTCATAATGCACTTACACTTCTTAGACAAATATAACAATTAACATGGATACAGTTTTAATAAGTTCTTTTGCCTTTATCCATTAAATCAGTGCTGGCTGTCCCTGTAGCTACTTAGCTCGACCAAGCGGCATATACTACCTCTTTCGTCTGTCTCTTTCCTTTCCGTTGTAAAGCGCTCAGGCTGTTCTGAGCTCTAAAGCGCGCCCTTGCGCCTATGGGCATCAGTTGACATGACTGAGATAGAATATTGGAATGACGATCATAAACTTATATTTGTATTGGATAGATTTATTGATATAGTTCAAAAAAGTACAAAACTTAATAATTTAACAAAAGATCTATATACAAATGTAGTTCTACATAAAAAAATATACAATTTCCTAAACTAATTAATCTATCGCAAATCTCAATAATTTATTGGTTCAAACTTGCACTTACGTCTTGTTTTAGTGCATGTTTAAACCAATCGTGATAACCCTTAAGACTTTAAACCTTATTTATTTGTTCCTTTTCAAAATCTAATTGTAATATTTAGGTCTTATTTTACATAATAATTTATTATTCCAATTAGGTGATTAGATGTCGTCATATTGTAAGTCATGAACCTGAAATAGCTGAATCGGTACATTCCATATGTAGGTTAATCTTTCTTTCTTGCAATATTTTCATGTCAGCTGAAACGTTTGCGTAACTTCTATGAAAACTACCGCATACCTGCTTAAAAACAAACTTGACAAGTTGCTTACATAATCAGCCTCAATTTAGTTTCATCATTGTGTCTCATGTACTCATTATCGATTCATTGCTATTATGATGACTAATAAATTTATTATAATTGCATTCTTATTGAAATTAAAATATATTAGTTAACCAATTTATAAAGTCAAATTTTCTTCTGAACTTTTACTAATTAATATAGCTATCGGTAAACTTATAACTAATGATGAAATATTATTATTATTATTATTATTATTATTATTATTATTATTATTATTATTATTATTATTATTTCGCCACAATTTGAAAGAGAAGATAAAATGAAAGGAAGAGACAATCAAAGAAGGAAGGGAAACAATTTGTAGTCTATGCTTCCTGAGGTGGTCTACGACTGCGTGATTGTCACGTGACACACTGCACACATGACGCGTCGTGCGGGTTGCGTCCTGGCACGGCGCCTGAGTGCATATGTGCGGACGGCAATATTGCGGTTCAGTGGCTTGTTTGGAATCCGTCAACACAACCACCCACCATCAATCCACTCACTTGTGTGATCACACGACAACATACCCATTCATTCATAACCCACTCGTCACTTATGAAATCACACGATCACTTTACCTTCTCACTAAACCTTATCATCCATTTATTTATGAGATTACACCATCACTTACCTACTTATATAGCAATTCCAATTTTTCATTTACACAGTCACACGATCAATTACCGCAAGCTTATTTGCTCATTCAATTAATGTCATAACTAGGGACCGGAAATAGGTGTGAAATATGTACATATTTATGTAAGAAAAATAGGCTGAATATGTACCAAAATATGTAAAATCATGAAAATATTTAATATCATTATCTGGCAGGTACAGAATAGGTAAGACTCTCCAGTTGTGATTTCATAGAGCACCCGACTTTTTTACCTCACACTTGACACATTACTATTTTTCCATCTGTAGTGAAATCTTCGTCCATCGCAATCCATGGTTTTATTTTTGTCGTTAGGGTTGAAAATAAATGAGCCATTTAGTCAGTTTAAAAGCAGTAGATAGACTCACTCTCATTTTTATACTGTAAGTACTAAAACTAGAGAACTGAGTGAAATGAATGACACAACAGTACCGCTAGCACTGTTTCGCTTTACTGGATTAAGAGAATATAAGAGATGTGGGACACATGCATTTTAGTTGCTCCCTGTAAGAAACAAAGTACTTACTAAAATCTCAAACTATAGAAATTTACAAACTGTTTGAAAAGTGACATTCCTGTCTCATTCAGAAGGGTAGAATTATTCCAGCCGAGAACTATACTTTATAATTGCTCGGAAAATCCCATTTCTAATATAAGTCTACTAAATTTAAAGTAAAGAGGCCAAGCAATAACCTGAAAAGCTATTTATTTTAATCTTTCAACATCTTTCCAGTTGTTCCTTTACTTCAGATTTTTTTAAAAAGTCGGCTACTTTATTGCGGCTCATGCCAGACTTGACACGGGTTTTCCCTGGAAGGTTTAGGAAGAGGGTGGGTAAGGTTGCAATTGCATTTACAGTTGGTGGTATGGGGTGAGTGCCTCTCTTACTTCCTGGAACTAAGAATGTTATGTTTCGTCTAGAAATGTATCCTTTCTTGAGTAGGTAAAAAGGCTTTTTAAATCTGTGTATTTCAACTTGTAAACTTCTCCAGCAGAATTTTTTTTATCTGCTTTTAGAGAAGTAAAAATGAATAAAACCCCTAAATATGTAGATTTATGTAATACCAAGCCATAATATGTAATGTGGGGTAAATGTGTAAAAATATATAGTATCAAATTTTAATATATTAATGGTAATTACAAGATTAGCAGAGATTTGTTATTTATATACGGTTAGGTTGAAAGGAATATAATATGTAATTACATAACAATCCGGTCCCTAGTCATAACATGATCATTTTTACTCTTACGAAAACAATGTTTGTATTAACTTAGAGAGCATGATGAAAATTGTTCAGATTGTCAATTAATATAGATAAACACAATATAATATTTGTTACTCAGTCAAATGACAAATCAATGTAAAATAATGACTTATATTATATTATCATTAAGTTTTATACACATAAATTACATATTGCAAACGTTTTCGCCCATTCAGGCATCTTCAGGCACAATTATACAATATCTCAATATCAAACTGTATAGTCATTACATTGGTGGTAGATAAACTGTTTAAAATGAACGATGTACAACATCTCCATAATTAAAATGTGATATTATAGGTCATAAAATTAAAATAATATTAAAATTAGAAACAACGTAGTGTTGTGATTTAAACTTCATAATATTCTGTGAAACACTTGTTCAGTAGAGTCCAATAATTGATGGGATATATCTGAAATATATAATATGAAATAGAAGTGGCAAATTATCAATTGTAAAAGTACGATTGGAATGGACAATGAAAATACTCACGTCGTTTGAACGTGGAAACTGTATAGGTCCCTATGAAACATCCTATGTTTGAAGTAGTTATCTGTAGGCCTAATGAAATAATAAATCAAAATTTTGAAGAATTTGAAAATGATTGAAAATGTTAATTTATAGACGTACTTACGAAGATGTGGGACGACCTGCTGCTATCGGACCTGTAGCTAATGTAACGTGGGCGAAGTGAGTGTTCGTGTAAACAACTAAAGCGGAAGGATATTGCGTTGTGATGGGGTTAGAGGTTGTATAGAGGATTCCGGATTTGAGTCAATTTTTCATTAAGAATGCTGTTCTCTATTTGAATCTGTTTTGCAATATAATATTCTTCTGCAGAGTTTATTAATTTTGTATCTATTCCTGATTTTAATATTTTTAAAGTTTTATATGTTGGGCCTAATTCATGTCCACTGTCTATTAGATGGGAGGCGTATGTGGATTTCTTACGATTATGTTTGAAATCAGAAATGTGCTCATTGTATCTAATTTTGAAATGTTTATATTAATTAATTTCGTAACGCATTTCGTATGTCCTTATTAAAAATCTAATAGACATACAAGCAACAGTTGAAAAGGTATAACATCTATTCTCGAAAAATTAAAAATGCCATTCTGTACTTTCAATGTACGATATCTATATTTCATTAGCCTACAATATCACAATGGAAATGTGCACTGCATTGGTCATAGGCTGCGAAAGCACATTGCAGCTATACAAAGGACGTTATTAGACTGGAATTCACAAGGGCACGCTGAAGACGGAGGACAAGGAAAACCTGGAGACACACCATCGTGGAGCAAGATCATATCCCACCTCCCTCAAATTCATTTTAATATTATCTTCCCATCTACTTCTCGGCCTCCCCAAAGGTCTTTTTCCTCCGGCCTCTCAACTAACACTCCATATTAATTTCTGGATTCGCCCATACGTGCTACATGCCCTGCCCATCTCAAACGTCTGGATTTAATGTTCCTAATTATGTCAGGTGAAGAATACAATGCGTACAGTTCTGTGTTATGTAATTTTCTCCATTCTCCTGTAACTTCATCCCTCTTAGCCCCAAATATTTTCCTAAGCATCTTATTCTCGAACACCCTTAACCTATGTTCCTCTCTCAAAGTGAGAGTCCAAGTTTCACAACCATAAAGAACAACCGGTAATATAACTGTTTTATAAATTCTAACTTTCAGATTTTTTGACAAGAGACTGGATGATAAAAGCTTCCCAACCGAATAATAACAGGCATTTCCCATATTTATTCTGTGTTTAATTTCTTCCCGACTATCACTTATATTTGTTAATGTTGCTTCCAGGTATTTGAATTTTTCCACTTCTGCAAAGGATACATTTCCAATTTTTATATTTCCATTTCGTACAATATTCTCGTCAGCTAATGAGACATAATCATATACTTTTCTATCTTAATTTGTTTTAGAGGTGTGTTTACTATAATTAGTCAAATATTCGTATAAGAATATATATATACTAGCCGTACCCGTGCGCTCCGCTGCACCTGTTAGAAATAAATATAAAGTAATTACGTAATTAAAATAGGACGTTTGATCCAGGGAACATTCGTGTTTGTTAGAAGGATAAATCGTTTAATATGTTACTTAATTGAAATTGTATTTAAATAATTAAATTGCGATCATTTTGGTCCACAGAGCATTCATTTGGTGCAATGACAATTCCTTTAACATGTTTCTTATTTGTTATTACACGCAACTATAGTTTAATGAAGATTGACATATCATTTAGTTTTATTGTGTATACTTTATATTACTTGCTATATGGTTCCATTGAATTATGATAACTTAATTTTAACCTTTGTTTTCTACGTCTTCAGTAAATGGCGCTTGGCCCACTATGGTTCTGAAACCTTCAAATAACTTAAATAGTGATACAGCATAAACAGTGATATGTAATTATATTTCTTTCTTTCGAAAATGTAAGAATTCACGATCTCCTATGTACCATTGCCATGGATTGAATAAATGTGTTTTTCTTCCTACTCAAAAATTTTATATTTTGCACATGGGAATTACTGCAGGAACAACAACGCTACAATCTGAGGCGGCGGTGAAAACGTATTGTATTATTATTTTAAAAGTCTATCAGACCTACCAAATTTTGCATAGAATGAAACTTATCGGAAATAATTTTTAAAGAAACTTTTGTTATGTAATATTTTTCACAAAAACAATAATAAGCGAGATATTTAGATTTAATTCAGGCCCCGTTAAATGAAGTATTTTGAATGCCATATAGCCTAAAATCTAAATTACAACGAACTTAACTTATATTTCAATTTTCATCGAAATCCGTTCAGCCATTATCGCGTGAAAAGGTAACAAACATCCAGACAGACAGACATACAAACAAAAATGTCAAAAAAGCGATTTTCGGTCTCAGGATGAATAATTATACATGTTAACACCAATTATTTTTGGAAAAGGGAAAATTACCAGAAAATGTTCGGCTACATATTTATATAAAAAGTGCGTTGATAACTTATGTACTCCGATAAGAAAGTTTTTAATTTGTTGTGGGGCTCTTGAATCTCAGAAGCAACAACCTTTACAACAGCGCAACATAATCTGCTTGGCTCATTACCCAATTTTTTTTTTTTTTTTTGCATTGCATTTATTGCATATATAGTCTATTTTATGTATTTTAACACGATTCAATTGAGCATAGTTAAATTTTGAATTATAAAATAATGGATTGCTAAGCTAACGTACTATTTCTGCATACTAAATCAATACACTCTCGTTGTTCATTAATTCTCTGAGATTAAAATGAGTGTGTACATAAATATTATTTTAAGAAATACAGAAAACGAATGTACAAAAAAGCCTATCAAATTTTCTGTGCATAGGAATAGTTTAATAGCTTTCGATTGTTGCTGTCCAAGGCCCATTTTTCGATTGTTGTTGCCCAAGGCCCCTTATAGACGAAGTCATTTGTTATTTCATTGCACCGTCTTAGATGGCGTTATTTTAATTTTAAAACTCATTTATCTCGTTAAATATCAGTCCTATCAAAATTTTGTAAAGAATAAAACTTATCGGAAATCATTTGTAAAGAAACTGTTGTTATGTAACATTTTTCACAAAAATCAATAATAAGCGAGATATTTCGATTTATTTAATTCAGGCCCCCTTATAACCCCCTTTTAAATAAAGTATTTTGAATGCCACATACCCTAAAATCTAAGTTACAACGAACTGAATTTATATTCCAATTTTCATATAATTCGGTTCAGCCATTATCGCGTGAAAAGGTAACAAACATACAGACAGACATACAAACAAAAATTTCAAAAATGCGATTTTCGGTTTCAGGGTGGTTAATTATATATGTTAGGACCAATTATTTTTGGAAAATCGAAAATTACCAGAAAAATTTCGGCTACAGATTTATTATTAGTATATATATATATATATATATATATTTATTTATTTATTTATTTATTTATTTATTTATTAAGTAATAGCGAGTAAGGAAGGAACTATGTCTCACATTTTAACTAATTATCTATTATAACGCTTTTCAGGTTAGGCCTACACAAAATTACGGCACCATAATTTTTGTACATTTTCAGTTTGAATATTAGCAAATATATAATGATTTTCTCACATTTTCACGTACAAGTCTCCTTAAGAGCCTTTTGGGCGGAAATTAAGAACGTAGCTACTGATAGAGGTTGAGTAGATGGAGGTTATTTTCAAATGTCCTATGTTTCGAATGGAACAAAAGGAGATGTTGACGATGATGATGATGATGATGATTATTATTATTATTATTATTATTATTATTACGATTATTATTACCCTCACTGAAACGGCTTGCCTCTATTTAATAACCCCGCCGCCAACCGTGCAATAGGGTTGATTGTGTCGTGAAAGTGGGGTGAAACAAATAAAACACTTAGAACAATTAATAAATTACCTGATAACATTTATTAAATTACAATTCAGGTAATAAGAATGTAAACAAAAAAACAAGGTTCTTAGACATTTTAAAGATTACCTAAGATTAGAGAAATAAATTGATATACGTACGTAAAGGGGGCTTAGCAATTATGGTCCACAAAGGGAACATCTGCATAAGAAAACAGACAAGATGGTTGAAGCTGAATTTAACCCAACTATAAATCTACTGATCTTTCGGGACTGGCTTGCCAAATAATCTACGCTCAACTGACATTCGCCATCACACACAAGAGCCGCATAATCTGTATTAACAGAAATAAAGTGTAAATTAAACTGATTCACAATCTTATCCTAAATGAATGTGGTAGAAAGTAGCCATATAAAAAGCAAGAACAACTAATAGGAAATATACAACTGACGAATGTCAGCGGACTCTTTTAAATAAATGCAAATTACGTAATAGCCTGTAGAAACATGAATATTAATGAAAAAGAAACATATTATCACAACTGGTGAAAAATCTGTTACAATCGTGGGTAGGCCAGTCTCGAAATCAAGCAACAATCGTCTTCCTTAAACCATCATGCCGCCATCATCAAAGAATACCAAGACTCCGAAACCAGTGCACGACTATATGTAGTTAGCGACCATCCCAGATCGAGTCCCAAATGCGGCAGTTCACGTCTCTCCTCAGACCAGGTTATCCGTTATTCCACCACAAGCCACTGCTAAACTAAATCCTAGCCCCCAAAGGCTGTTCCACAACCTCTCTCCTCGAGCGTCGTTCCAAGACTTCACTCGCGTTAACCGTTCCAGCAGGAAACGGACGCTAATCCGAGAATATTTTGAACTGAGAACCAATGAAAATCAAAAACTAATATCACGCGATAAATAAACTCGCTCCTTATACATAAACAGTCTTCCTAATAAACCGTGTATAGCTTTTATTCTAGACTTATGCATAGTTGAGACAGAAAACTTTACTAATAAACCATGCAGAAGCGATGGACGTATAAACAGCCTGTAACTATACAATGGGAATTGCTTTGCAGTAGTTATATACACGAAACCCTTGTTTAAGCGTTGTTTATAGAGAAAAAATGGCCGCCCCTCTAACAGCTGTTCGTATCGACTGTCATTCTATGATGATGGTTGCCTAGTAACCAAAGAAGAACAAACCAAAGAGCACAGAATGATATTGCTGTAGCTTGTACTCTTTGACCAAAATATAGTATGGTAATCGATTAGAGCCAGTTGTACTATCGATACTTAACACGCCACACTAGAGCGCTTTACCGGATGCAATAGAGAACCTCAGATATTCTATTATCTTTCGAAACGAAGTAATGACGAAACTATGACGTAGCTGTGTAACAGTTGTACTGTTATACGCGACATATGTAGTGATTATTAGTAAGGAATTTACACACGACGTATAAATGAGCTACTCATTGTATAAGTATAAGACAGTTAAACGTCTGTATATAGAGTTTTTATTAGTAAGACCGAAAAAGAATAAAACCTAAAATGGCGGATAGAACAACGCCATCTATGAAAAGGAAGAAATAGACCTAAAATGGCGGATAGAACAACGCCATCTAAGAAAAAGAAGGGTAACTCAAAACAGGAAGTAACATAAATAAGGAATAAGAAAGAAAATGAATAAAAAACACAGGTGCCGAAAATAAAACGGCACAGACACTTACATAACTATTTTATGTATTATTGACCTAACATGTGTCTTTTATCATTAAATATAGCTATTCTAGTATGATATCACAGCATTACCTACCTAGTCACTCATATTCCATACATATCACACCATCATTGTCCTTAAATCAATCATTATGATGCTGAACATATCCACTTATTCACTCTATCTCCTAACAACGCATCCATTTTCTCTCCATATTTGTATTTTCTTGCAATCTATAGGGCCTAACTGATGGTATTAACGTGAACTTGCATCTCACAATAAAGAACTGTCGTTATTCTCTCACAACTTACTTCAAGATACCATTTACCTTATAAGGTTAAATGGAACTTTCGGAAAACATTGACCGAAAGGAAATTAATTCCGAACATTGTGTTCAATAGACCAAATTTTATCGTTCTGGATGGTTTATTGGTTACAATGTCGCCCACTGACTTCGAAGTTCGAAAAAAAAAGATGAAAATCTACAGCATAACTCCTTTGTAAGGGGATCAGAACCAGTGACTTTCTGTCTAGATCTAAGGCACGTAAAATAATAACTGCTCTCTAGCGACAGTGCACCAAGAAAAATTAGGCCTATTGCCCATTTTCTCAACTAAATTTCCTGTTCCACAAAGAGACATCTCTGGAAATTGGAGCTATTTCTTACGGTCGAAGTATAATTTTTTAAGTTTCTAACGTCGATTCGAATATACTTAAGACATGTATTTAGTAGGTCTAGTTAAAACTTGAGTACTGGAATAGAGAATCTACAGGGACATCATTTTATTTTTACTTCAATTTTTTATTGTACCTGAGTTTTTGAATGTACTTCACTCCCACCCCCTCTACTAGTAAATTTCCAATCGTGCTCCACTCAGAACCAAGGCCGCATACAGTAGTAGTAATAGTATTTATTTATTTAACCTGGTAGAGATATGGCCGTCAGTCCTTCTCTGCCCCTCTACCAGGGGATTACAACTATAATATGAACAATAAAATTACAATTAATATTAAATTTACAATTACAATTACAATACAAATTAAAGTACGACAAGAATGCCTGTTTAATGAAAACTAGATATTTTATCATGGAAGTTAAGAACAAAGAATATTTTTGTATTTACTGAATTACAAATTTAACCTACAATAACAAAATTCTATAGTGATGAAATTACGGATATTGAAATATTTTGTGATAGATTAAGAGAACTATTTACAAGAAACCATGTCTGAACGAGTCTCAATTACTGACCAAGTGCCTAGTAAGTTTGCGTTTGAATTCAATTTTATTTCGACAGTCCCTGATGCTAGCAGATAGCGAATTCCAGAGTCTTGCCAGGGCTATTGTGAAAGAGGATGAGTATGAGGAGGTGCGATGGGATGGTATTGTTAGTATTGTTTCATGGCGAGAGCGTGTGTTCAGATTGTGGTGGGAAGAAAGGTAAGTGAAGCGAGACGACAGGTACGAAGGAATAGAAGAGTTCAAGATTTCGAAGAGAAGGAGAAGTGGATGTAAATTTATTTTCTTATCTAGTTTAAGCCAACCTATTGTTTCCAGGGATGGGGTGATATGATCATATTTACGAACATTGCTTACAAAACGTACACACAAATTATGAGCACGTTGAAGTTTCGTTTTGTTGTCGCTGGAGAGGTCAGTCAGTAAAATGTCAGCATAGTCAAAATAGGGAAATACAAGCGTCTGCACAAGAGACTTTTTAAGGAAGAGGGAAGATGAACATTTATTCTCTTTAGCACATGGATAATAGAATATACTTTTCTGCAGGTTTCTGTGATTTGCATGTCCCAGTTGAGATTATTATCCATGTGAATGTCAAGATTTTTTACCGAAGAACTGAAGTAAACAGCACTGAGTTAGTGCGTGTAGTACGTTCCAGAAATATGTTCGCGTTTTCCAGTGAAGAAAGAGCTTTCAATAGTGAATCATATTTTCGCACAGGTACTGTCGTCCGTTTGCCTACGTCGCATCCCGATTTCCCCTGCTTCCGCTCGCCCCTCTGTAAAAGCTGGGGTGTCTTAGCTCTTTTCTGAAAACATTAATTTCTGTTAGAAATGGACGTTTACGTAATATTATACAACTGTTTAAAATAACTTAAATAAAAGGGCCTCATTAAGTAATTACCTGTCACGTGATTTCCCCCTTTCTACGATCCTGGGGCATAACCACTTGGACGGACAGTAGATAGCATGTGTGAGTAATTTTATCTGTGCGGGTAGGGCAAAAGTGGAGATTGAATTTACAGTACGTAAGGTACTCTTTTATAGAGTATGTACAGAATTATTTCAACATGAGTTACTAGTACGAAGGACGAAATTGGCAATTGGAATTAGATGCAATAGTCTATAGTGCGATAATATGCACAAAAGAATTGAAGCCTGTATCGAAATGAACGGCCACCATTTTCAAAAATGTGTTTAAATATCCATATTATGATTATTTTTCAATTTAACTTCATTCTCTATATTGTACGCTAATGTGTTGTAGACAGTATAATATACAGTGCATAATGAATATGTTCGCACGGATAATTCAATTCGTGAGTAAAAACACTTATTTTTAATACAGTACTGCTTTTTGATTAAACAAAAACCTAATGAAAATGATCGAACTTAAAATCGCGATATTTCCTAGTTTACGTAAATGGATGAACTACTTTTCTTCCCTCCTATACCTAGTAAAGTGATATGTTTGTGTTTTACGCCAGTATCATCGAACTACAGTCGTGGGAGGGAGTAGCAAATAGTGTTGCCGGTTCTCTAAAGGTATACTTACTTACTTATTTACTTACTTACTTATTTACTTACTTACTGGCTTTTAGGGAACCTGGAGGTTCATTGCCGCCCTCACATAAGCCCGCCATCGGTCCCTATCCTGAGCAAGATTAATCCAGTCTCTACCATCATATCCCACCTCCCTCTAATCCATTTTAATATTATTTTCCCACCTACATCTAGGCTCCCCAAAGGTCTTTTTCACTCCGGCCTCCCAACTAACACTCTATATGCATTTCTGGACTCGCCCATACGTGCTACAGGTCCTGCCCATCTCAAACGTCTGGATTTTATGTTCCTAATTATGTCAGGTGAACAATACAATGCGTGTACCTCTGCGTTGTGTAACTTTCTCCATTCTCCTGTAACTTCATCCCTCTTAGCCCCATATATTTTCCTAAGAACGTTATTCTCAAACACCCTTAATGTCTTCCTCTCTCAAAGTGAGAGTCCAAGTTTCACAACCATACATAACAACCGGTAATATAACTGTTTTATAAATTCTAACTTTCAGATTTTTTGACAGTAGACTAGATGACAAAAGCTTGTCAGCCGAATAATAACACGCATTTGCCATATTTATTCTACGTTTAATTTCCTCCCGAGTGTCATTTATATTTGTTACTGTTGCTCCAAGATATTTGAATTTTTCCACCTCTTCGAAAGATAAATCTCCAATTTTTATAGTTCCATCTCGTACAATATTCTGGTCACGAGACATAATCATATACTTAGTCTTTTCGGGATTTACTTCCAACCCTATCGCTTTACTTGCTTCAAGTAGAATTTCCGCGTTTTCCCTAATCGTTTGTGGATTTTCTCCTAGCATATTCACGTCATCCGCATAGACAAGAAGCTGATGTAACCCATTCAACTCCAAACCCTGTCTATTATCCTGAACTTTCCGACATATTCTAGATCTCTAAAGGTATAGCCAGGTTAATATTAAAAATGTTAGTAAAAATAAAATGATGTCCCTGTAGATACCTGATGTTAAAGTGGTAAATATAATGGCACCATTGGACTGCAGTGATCAAGAGTAGAGAAATCCACCTCTTTATTCCATTCTATTATGTACTCGTACTAACAAAGTAATCACTAAATTGGAAGGCTATTTTTTTCTTTCCGGATACCGTCCTAGTACACAGCTATATCTCGTTCACATATGCCATTATTTTTCTATCCATTCGAATCAGAATGAAACTACCCGAACAAAAGCAAGTCATATTCCGAGAAGAAGAAAAAATTGCTTCAAAATATAGTGCCGAAGGGTTAGAATGTGTTTGAGCTTGAATTGTGACGCGCAGCGGACTATCGCAATGTTCTATTCAACTAACACGGACACGTTTGTGTAAATTTGCTTCTCCCTCTCCCTATCTGGAGGCTGAAAGCACAAATAAAAACAAACAAACAGACCATTGAGACTGGAGATAAAAACGTAATGAATTGTAGTAACGGGTCTCTGCGTGTTTTATCCTCTCCATTAATCTCCACTTGATAATTAGATTAAATTTTCATTTCACAGCCACCTTATCCAGCTCAGCCGCTGCAGGAAAAATCGTGAATAGCCATAGAACAATTCCTGGAAATCCAATAGGCGCGCTGCCTGCAGATAAAACATTCATTTCAAAATTCGAACTTCCGTAGCAAATGACTGCAAAGGGATGTCAGGATAACTGAGAATTAGTACTACTAAATTCGACATGTTTTTAGAGAACGAGTCAACGAAATGGATTTGGTCGCATGAAACATTATTAACAGCATCAGTTAAATTATTCAGAACATACTGATAGAAGTCTGATGAGGCGAATTCAACACAAGCTCTTGAGTTACCTCCCCAAAATATACCCGTACCAGAGTAATGACGAAAGGCGATACCAAGCAGGAACAAGTCGTGTATATTTCAACGATACATGCGATTACGTATACAGGACGTTTCAGAAATAGTTACAGATTTCTTTAGGGATGATAGTTTGGGTCTAGGCCATCATTTTAAGGAAAGGGATTAGAGACCGGCAAATCAGACAAGACTCACGCCCGTACCTGCTTGCCGTCAGGCTTGGGTTCCGGTGACGCTACAAAGCAAGTTAACTTCTAATACTGAACCCATAATATAGCTCAACTTATGAATGATCGTTTGCGTTTGTAAATTTAATAATCTGATTGGCTATGTATTGTATACTTTTAGTAGAGCCATCGATGTAGCTCAGGCGACAGACTCGCTGGGCTGCTGATCCGGAGCTGCGTTCGGGCTTGGGTTGGATCCCCCTTTGGACTTTGGTTTCTTCGGAGGTTTTCCCCAGCCGTGGGACTGAAGCCGGATGGTCTATGGCGAGTCCTTGGCATCAACCCCTTTGATTTGATTACCCCCTTTGATTTGATTACCTGGTTGGGTTTTCCGAGGTTTCCCCCACCGAAAAGGCAAATGCCGGGTAATATTTTGTGAATCCTCGGACCTCACCTCATCTCACTACATCTCGCCAAAATGTAAAAAAAAAAAAATGTAAAAAAAATGTAAAAAAATTGTACAAAATTGTAAAAATTGTAGAAAATTACTAAACTGTAGAACTATAAAAATTTGTAAAAATTGTAATTGTAATATTGTAAAATGTTGACATGTTCCACATCTTAAAGCTTCATTGCTCATGTAAGATCTATGGAATAAAATAAATGAATGAATGAATGAATGAATGAATGAATGAATGAATGAATGAATGAATGGAATGAATTTATAGGTTTTCAGTTCCAGGCGGGACCCAAGGAAGTCTGCTTGTTTTCCCTATTATAAGGTAGAGTGACTTGCATTCACTGACGCCAGTCTGCGCAGGTTAAGATGAAACGGTACTAGTTTGAAATCTAAGTTCGTTGGCTATTTAGTCACTTCAAAAAATCATTATCTTATTTTCCAACACGGCAGATAATTCTTGATTAAAGAGACACAGTTTTGCAATTTATTGCGCTACAGAATTCATAAAGTAATAAGACAATATTATACATTTCATATTCCTGCAAAGTGCATCTGACTCAACAAAATAGTAACATTTCGTAACTTGTGACTAGTTCAGGAGAGGAGAGGAGAGGAGAGGAGAGGAGAGGAGAGGAGAGGAGAGGGAGAGGAGAGGAGAGGAGAGGAGAGGAGAGGAGAGGAGAGGAGAGGGAAACATGTTGAAAAGATATTGGTAACAATTATTATGAATATCAACAACTATTATAGAAAAATATTTCATTTTAACTTTTTCCTTATCAACAATTAAAAGCCTCATGAATACCTGTAAACTGTATAAAAGTTGTTCGTTCGTCAGAATATTGATTTGCTATTTAACTTCTGAGGGACAGATTTCTTTTTATTTGTGAAGCTGAAAGTTTGAATGGTTTGCATTAAATTTATATTACTACGATGAAAAGGAAAGTGCTAGTAATTTATAATAACTGTTGGCATTTAATGGATATTATGTTGACGAGAAATAGTTTTCTTTGTCTTTATTAACGGTACGTTTCAGAAGACAACAAATTAAGTTTTCAGTAGTTTGTCTACCTATATCTGTAGGCTTCTTGTCAGGTTTGAATGACTTGGTTGATATTTATCATGCATCTGAAAACAGAACAGTCTGGCGCAGGTCGGCGGAACCCAACAGTCCTTTCGGGTCACTCTTAGAACTATTTGGGAGTCACGTGCAACCACACTGCTTGCCTGCTTGAGAGGGAAGGTTGCAGGCGGGCGAACGATACGAAGCGTAAGCCCGCTCACGGACGTAAACAGTCATGGGCAAGCCTGATAGACATTTTGCCTGTCTCTGATAGAGATGTGATATCCCCTATGTGTCATTTTGGTTGTAAGCTCACGTAAGTCATTGCGTAACCTACAGAATATGCAGCCTTTGGTGCTGTGGTACAATATGAGACTCTGGGATGAGAGAGAGAGAGAGAGAGAGAGAGCAATAAGTTTATATTATAGCCTATAAACAATTAATTGAAATGAATTAAATTTTGGGAGGGGGCATTATGACCCAGCACTGCGAACAAGAGGATCTACTGGTCTTACCCTTGAGCAAGGCGGATTCTCAATCTATACCGGCTGACTACATTAAAGTTCGCTGCATATCCAGGTTTCGAGTAGGCAATACCCACTCATCCCTAGGCCAGCCTCCTCCGTGCATCGCCAGCTGACTTTCAGGTAATGCTATGAAATGATGACGAACGAAATAAAGAAATAATGTGGACACCTAGTATGGGGAAACGAGGGATCCCTGAGAAAAACCCCAAATTCAACCTTTTCCGCCACAAGTGTCACTTTGAAATTATACAAGAAAAATCACAGGTTTGACTGGGACTCGAACCCGGAGACCTGCGTGACAGGCCGAAGATCTGATCAGTCAGCCACCGCAGGGGTAAGCGGGAATAATGAAGAGTAATTTTAAAAGTACTGTAGTGGTATGAGATCCTCAACACAAGATGTCTGAAGAAGGGAAGACAGTACTTACTTATTTACTTACTTACTTACTTACTTACTTACTTACTGGCTTTTTAAGGAACCCGGAGGTTCATTGCCGCCCTCACATAAGTCCGCCATTGGTCCCTATCCTGAGCAAGACCAATCCAGTCTCTATCATCACATCCCACCTCCCTCAAATCCATTTTAATATAATCTTCCCATCTACGTCTCGGCCTCCTCAAAGGTCTTTTTCCCTCCGGCCTCCCAAATAACACTCTATATACATTTCTGGATTTGCCCATACGTGCTACATGCCCTGCCCATCTCAAACGTCTGGATTTAATGTTCCTAATTATGCCAGGTGAAGAATACAATGCGTGCAGTTCTGTGTTTTGTAACTTTCTCCATTCTCCTGTAACTTCATCCCTCTTAGCCCCAGATATTTTCCTAAGCACCTTATTCTCAAACACCCTTAACCAATGTTTCTATGTCAAAGTGAGAGTCCAAGTTTCACAACTATAAAGAACAACCGGTAATATAAGTGTTTCATAAATTCTAACTTTCAGATTTTTTGACAACAGACTGGATGATAAAAGCTTCTCAACCGAATAATAACAGGCATTTGCCATATTTATTTGTGTTTAATTTCCTTCCGAGTATCATTTATATTTCTTACTGTTGCTCCCAGATATTTGAATTTTGCCACCTCTTCAAAGGATAAATTTCCAATTTTTATATTTCTGTTTCGTACAATATTCTCGTCACGAGACATAATCATATACTTTGTCTTTTCGGGATTTACTTCCAAACCTATCTCTTTACTTGGTTCAAATAAAATTCCCGTGTTTTCCCTAATGGTTTGTGGATTTTCTCCTAACATATTCACGTCATCCACATAGACAAGCAGCTGATGTAACCCGTTCAATTCCATACCCTATCTGTTTTCCTGGACTTTCCTAATGGCATACTCTAGAGCAAAGTTGAAAAGTAAAGGTAATAGTGCATCTCCTTGTTTTAGCCCACAGTGAATTGGAAACGCAACTGACAGAAGGGAAGACAGTAGATCTGAATAATCACTTTTTATTCAAATTTATTGGAGAGTATCTCACAATAAGTATTCAACGTGTCCGCTATTTCCTTGATTACATCAGCCTACCACAGCCTAAGATTAATGTGTATTAAATGTGTGACGACAAGCACCAAAATGTCTTTAGAAGTTCTCTTAAAAGTCTGATGTTTGTCCTGCTCGGATATACAGTAGTACAGTAGTATTGTGTACTGTTATCTTCAACATGTTTATTTCCAAAATTAAATTCTGGATCTGATGACGGGAGTCAACGATGCCTTTGGAACTCTGCAGATATTGACGAGACAGTCATTCAGGAACGCCACTCCTTATGCCGCGGTTTGAGATGCCCAGCAGAGATTCAGGACTTCTGAAATAATCATCACAGTCTTTTGCGGTCATATCATTACCTATTGCACTCCTTAAGATGATTAAGAAAATTATAGTGACTATTATACTTTTGTTACGTCATACTACTTTTGACAAAATGAAACGTTACGGAACGACGTGTTTCAACCAATAATGACTGTTTATCCTACAATTTTTATCACCTCTCTAGCATTTGTTTTTATGACCTCCCTAACATTTGTTTGTTTTTATCACCTCCCTAGCATTTGTATCTTTGTTTGCCAATATTGTGCTTTCAATATTTGTACCCTTAAAAATGTTTCATGTTTATTTCATCATCCTTAATAAATTAAAACTTCTGTATCATTTATCTTGTTTATAATATTTAGGTTATGTTATAGCTTCTGCTTTTTGAGATGATGGATAGTCACGTGTCAGAGATTGTTTAATATATATTGATGACTGAAGTGGAATGCAAGTATTTTACTAAATATGAATGAATCAACAAAGCCTTCTTGACTAGTAATCGTCCATAGAGTTCAATGAAGACAACTGTTAACAAGAGAATAGCTCGTCATAACACATTACTGCCCTCTAGCGTAATATTTGTAATGATGAGATGGTGCAATAATACATTTGAAAACAGTTTAGTATTTGTGTAAATCAATTAATATTTTATTGTATTACGATCTTACTAATAAACCGTGTATAGTTTCTATACGAGACTTATCCAGAGTTGAGACAGAAAACGTTACTAATAAACCATGCATAAGCTATGGTCGTATAAACAGGCTGTAACTATACAATGGGAATTGATTTACAGTAGTTATATACACGAAACCCTTTGTTTAAACGTTGTATATAGAGAAAAAATGGCTGCCCGTCTAACAGCTGTTCGTATCGACTGTCATTTTATGATGATGGTTGCCTTGTAACCACAGAAGAACAAACCAAAGAGCATAGAATAATTAGAATAATATTGCTGTAGCTTGTACTCTTTGACCAAAATATAGCGTGGTAATCCACAGTGGCGTAGCATGAAATTTTGAGCAGAGGAAGCTAACTCAAGTTGTCTTTCATGCAATATGAGAAAACGTATTACAAAAATACAGTCTTAAAATAAATAGTAGTCAATTTCAAATCAGCAGTCGAAGATTGGTTAGAACATCGTAAGTAACGCCAATAAGGCATGACCTCAAAAGATACGTAGTAAAATATGATTTCACGGTTTACACATATCTCTTAACAAATAGACACGTATACGTATAACATTAGCTCACTCCCTGTTATACTTAGAGAAATCACAATATTAGTATCATTACGTAAGTATGCGTCTGTCTTTTGGTTGTGTCCTTCATTGACAGCAAGGGAGTCGGTCATTTGTTTTTTAAATCACACTTTTGTTCGCAAGTCAGTCTTGATAATACAATTGTCCTAAAAAATTCAAGTAAATTAGTGTCAGGAACTGTTATTTCGCTCATTATTTATTATATCAGCCACAATGCACACTAACACTTCAACGGAACACAACTCACGAAAGGGATAACTCGGAAACTACTTATTTTAAATGTTAAAGCTAGCTTCTTTTCGAGCCTTGCGACTAGGGTAGTTTAAAAGGGCTGGAAAATCTGCGGGGTGGATTACACAGAAGAAACCGGTCTGCTTGGAAGCTGGTGTGTGCAGGCTTCTTGTTTACTGCTGCATCACAAATAATCCTGAGCTGCCGCATCACAATATTTAACGCGTAAATATAAATTCTATTAAAATTAATAAATAATTTTCTCCATAAATTGCAGGTTTATTATGAAATTATTATTAACTGGGGAAGCTAAGCTTTTTAGCTTACATTGACGCTACGCCACTGGTAATCCATCAGAACCAGTTGTACTACGGCACACTAGAGCGAGCGCTCTACCGGATGCAACAGAGAAACTCAGGTATTCTATTACCTTTCGTAACGAAGTAATGACGAAACTATGACGTAGCTGTGTAACAGTTGTACTGTTATACGCGACATATGTAGTGATTATTAGCAAGGAATTTACACAGACTTATAAATGAGCTACTCATTGTATAAGTATAAAACAGTTCAACGTCTGTATAAAGAGTTTTTATTAGTAAGACCGTTAGAGTATTTTATTTCTTCAAATCTTTATATACTTTCTTCTAATCGTGTAATAGTCAATTACATCCCACTCGAGTTTTTATTTTCTCTAGATAAATCAAAACCTGTAGTGAGATTGCTGAAGATAATCATAATCAAGAATATGATAATAATGACAATTACGTAGCAACGATAATGACAACGATCATGAAGACGATGATGATGACAACGACGGAGAGTGAGGACGATGTTGTTGAAGAACACCGTAACGTCGAATGTAAAGAAACCGACGAAGTTTATGATTATGATGATGCGGATTATGGTGATTGACGTTAAAACATGCAGTCATGTAGAAAGTATAAGTTACAGGACATCCACAAGAAAATGGAATCCCTGATACATTGATTAGAACAGTAAAAGATCACCGCTACAGTCTAGTATATACAGTCACGAAACAAGGGTATAAGAACAAAATCTGTGCCATACTATTTCGCATTGTCTGTGAAAGGTGATTGTAGCGATCCTAGTGGTTAGCAACTATCTATGGATGCATATTTAGTACGTATTGAGCTTCGTGACTGTATATACTAGACTGTGATCACCGCTTTAGACATATGAAACCAATACAAGAAAAAACGCGCTCACATACATTCCCAGTCTCTTTAAAGGGAGCTGAATATCTACTGGGTGTTCAGTTCAAAGTGTGTCATGGTTCGCTGTATGCCGTCATGTTGCTAGACGATGAGCCTAGAGAATTCAATCTTCAACACTTGCATTTGTTCCTTATGTCCCAGAAGAACGATGCTAGCAAGTACGGCGTTCATTCTGAAGAGTACTTACCGATACGTACGGTAACGCCGGTAGTTGAACTGTTTCGAAACTTGTATTCTGAGTTTTTTCTTACTGTCGATATATGGGGAAGGGTTAAGACGATTACTTACGTATTTGTTGACATTAAGACGGTCAACATGGACACGGAGCATTTGATTTGTGTTGTGGAATGTTGCCGTACGCAACCGATGATAACAAATACCCTGCGTACGACTTGGCCGCGCAAAACACAGTTCGAAAGAGGTTATGGTAGCACACAGACCGTACAGACCGCCATCTGTTGCTACGACGTTCAAGTTATGCCGTACACGTTCTCAGTTCAGATTGAACATAATTAATATGCAACTTCTTTTACAAAAGCTGAAACTCGCTTCAAATCGCTGACTCATCAACAGTGACGTCATGACATACTTTGAAATGAACACCCAGTACTTTGCCGTCGGAAATCGAACCAATCTTTGTCTTATAACTGGATCTGCATCATTTGAAGCACTGGGGATACTGGGAGAAAGTTGCAGACTAGAGAAAATGTTAGACTGTAACTCTGCATCCTGTACATTCCTTGGGGAGATTAAGAGACACTAAAACTAAGAAACTTTGCATTTGTTCCTCTGAAGAAATGTTGAGTTTGTCTCTGGCGTTAAAGTTACTTCGGTGGGTGACCACAATTTCCCCACCCCTCGTATTCTGATGCTACGTTGACCTACCTGAAAAGAGAGTGTCTTGCCTTGTCGCAAGAGATTCTATAACAGAGTTTTGTTGTTTATTGACATTTCTGGCTTTGAGCCAGAGGCCGTTTTAGGCCCGATTGTATAAACCATTTAATCTTAGATCAGAGGTTAAATTGATCCTTGTTTCAGCTGAACTTGGAATTTTGTGTTGTATAAAGTCTAATCTGAGATTAATTTGTCAAAAACTAAAGTCAACTTTGAATGAAGAAATTTCTCCGATTAAGTTAGATGATCCAAGTTCAGTTATTTCTTTTCTGTTTGAAATAGACTGAAAGTGACAGATTGTGCAAATAAAATATCCATTATTATTAATATTAATAGATATGATAGGTACATTTATATATATTTCTTTCAATTTCTTGATTTAAATCAAACAATCTTATATTTTATAAGGCTCTATCGTGTTCAGCAGTATCAAATAACATAACCTATAATTATATTATGTTTATAACAACCATTAATTATTAACGGATATGATAGGTACATTCATAAATTTTCAATTAACTGTATTACTAAACGAAAATTGTCGTTTTATAAAGCTTTATTATGTTTAGCAGTATCAAACACATAACATGATAACAACTCGGAGAACAGTAACCTTCTTCTTAAAATATTTTTGCACAAAAAACCAGTGTCTCCAACAGAGTTTACGGAAAGTCGTCAAAAAGTAGTTGTAAAGTCGCTAGATTTCTCATTATCGACAAAGAAAGATTAAATTTTGGAAGTATGGGGTTAAAAGTCTAAATTCCTATTTAAGCAATATAAAAGTTAAAAGAAATTGTTGTTAGTTGAAGTCGCTAATTGGCAACACTGAACAAACCTTCCGAGGCATCATTTTTCATCTGAAAATGCGATGTTGCCAAATCCTTTTACGTGAACTTAGATTTCATTTGAACCAAATATTTTGATGCAGGAAAGTTTTATACAATAGAAGAAGTGTCTGAACTGTTCACTTTTCGATCTTCGATCAAAGTTGATCTTTAGTCAGGAGAATAGGAAAATAATTGGGCCTTAGTCTTAAGAAGGACCCTATCCAGCCATTGTACATAAATAATAATAAATATATATTTACATACTGTATATGACCATTTTTAAGTTCCAGTAATGGCAACAGTGATTGATTCCTTTTATTATATAGGCCTAATTTGTTAATTTGCGATATTTAAGGAATGGTGAAGGAGAAAGGTTCTAAAAGGTATCAGCTGATAGACAACGTTCCATTTTAATGGAACATGCTGAGAAAAGCAAGAAATGGGAATACATAAATGTTGGGTTTACAGTTAAAGACCTGTTCTTACAGAACATGCATACATACATACATACATACATACATACATACATACATACATACATACATACATACATACATACATACATACATACAAGAACAGCTCGAATTACTCCAACAACTGCAAGATGTTCGAAAATCAGCAGCCATTCATACCGACAGCAGAATCACACTCGATTCGTTACGAAATTTCGATAACCATCACCACTTGATAGAACAAATTAGAAAACAGATAAGAAAGCTGGAAACATTAAACTGGACTATTCACTTCGCATGGGTCAAGGCACATGTTGGACTTGCGGGGAACGAGCTGGCCGACCACTTGGCAAAGCAGGCAGCAAGCAACAACGAGTTACCAGTGAGCTTCGACAGGATACCAGTCAGCGACATCATGCGGGAACTTCAAGAAGAAAGTGTGGTTAAGTGGGAAAGTGAGTGGCAAAACACGATAAATGGTGCAGTGACAAAATCGTTTTTCCCCAGTGTAAAAGAGAGGTTACGCGTTAATATTCCACTTAATGGAAAGGTCACAACTTTTCTAACTGGACATGGAAAAACCGGTGCTTACTTATATAGATTCAAGCTGAGGGACAACCCGTCGTGTGCGTGTGGAGCAGAGGAACAGACCGTCGACCACCTCCTTTTCGAGTGCCCGAAATTGGACAAAGAAAGATTAGCGTTCCAGCGGGAAATGTTAAGGAAAACTGGCAAGTGGACTTTCACAAAGCTTAAAATAATGCAAGAACATGTGCATACATTCATAAATTATGTCAATGTTATAAATTTAGACGAGTAAACTTAGGATAATTTAATCTAGGATAGATAAGAGTAGGCAATAGATATAATGAAAGACTCAAATTTTCACAACAGAATAACAGATCTACATACGCCTAGAGAGTGACAGAAACGAGACATAATGTGTTATATTGCAAACATACAGGTAGCAAGGCATGTAGTATTACCTTTATTGTAATGGGACATGCCGTTCAACTAATATTAAAAAAAAAAAATACATACATACATACATACAGTCCACACCTGTGGAGTAACGGTCAGCGCGTCTGGCTGCGAAACCAGGTGGCCCGGGTTCGAATCCCGGTCGGGACAAGTTATCTGGTTGAGGTTTTTCCGGGGTTTTCCTCAACCCAATACGAGCAAATGCTGGGTAACTTTCGGTGCTGGACCCCGGACTCATTTCATCGGCATTATCACCTTCATTTCATTCAGACGCTAAATAACCTAGATGTTGATACAGCGTCGTAAAATAACCCAATAAAATTTAAAAAATACATACGTACGTACATTTTTTTTAAGTTTCCCCTTCCGCTGGCAGAAGCGTCTGAATGGTTATGGAGACTTTCATGCTGTAGAGTTATTTTATTGGTCTTCCTCTCTGTTGCTGTCGTGTGTCCTCTCAGACAGTATTCAAATTTCCAACACGTGTTTGCGGTTTTGTTTGTGTGTTTTAGTTTGGTGGTTGGGGCTGGTGGTAGTTGTAGAGGAGTTTCTCCAGTGTTGTTCTGTTGTTTGTGTTCGGTGGATTTCCGAAGATGTGTCGTGTATATACGCGATTTACTGCCGAATGTGTGTATTTCCTGTTTATGTTGTTTAGATGTGTGAAGAGTGGCTTCGTTTTTGTCGTAGTGGACTATAACATGGTAGGTACGAACATCCTTTAGGTAATGCTGGTTTCTTCAGAAATCAACTTGAAGGATTTTAAACTTGTATTAAGGCTAAGGATCGGTGAAAATAACGAAAAAAAAAAAGAAAAAAAAAACATTTATAAAATGGAAATTTTGTTTTAACTAAAAAAATGTTTCGGTTCTCTAAATGTGTGCGTATTTTGGCCCTATGAGAATATAAAGCCCCTCAGGACGAATTTGAAGGGACCAGCGTGTGTTTGAAGCTGCAGCCCTTTAAACTGTCAGTTTATCAGACTTTGTTCTTCCTTCTAACTAATATTACTTTTCATTCAGTTCATATTTTTCGATATTATGTAGGAGAAAAATGTGTGTGGTAGGCCTGTATAGGAAGGATATCGATAGTAAATATCATATGCATGCTGCAATTTGATGCTCGTTTTCTAGACTTTCCAATTTTAAACATTTTGCAACATTCAAAATACTCTAATGAATGCAGTTTTACTCTAATCTCAGTGAAATTTAATACAGAAGTCCACGAAATCATGTGAAGTAAACTGACACATGTGTTTCCGTCACCATGGAAAGTCATGCTGAACGGTAAAATTATTGCTCTGAAGAAATGTGACATGTTTTGTTAGTAAATATAGCATAGTGATAGAGCGTCATCTTGTTACTCCGCCAAATTGAATTCGATCTCCAACGTTGAGAGAAATTTTACTTGCGATGACTTCAGAATACTTTTTCTCCTTACTCGTACGTTAGGCTACAAGCACAGTCTACTATATACAGTCGCGAAGCTCAATATGTAGTAAAAATGCAAACATGGGTAGTTGCCCACCACTAGGATCGCTACTATCGCCTCATCATCGCAGATCTCTCTCCTAGCAGACGAAAAAATATGTTACAATTTCGTTGTCGTGTTCTTTTGGAAAAATTAACACCTTCCTTTCATTATTGAAATATTAAATGCATAAAGTTAATTTATTATTTTAATGAAGTATATTAAATTCCACCATAAACTGGAAGATACCTGCAAGAAATAAGTAATATAATTTTTGTTCATGCAAAACGAACTGAAATTTACTATAATAGCTTCACTCATTCAAGATTATAGCGATAATTAACTATGAAACCAATAAATATTGATTTGCATTTCCCTTTACAACAATAATAATGGAAATATGAATTAATGGAGTAACTTAGTGTACCGGTACTTGTAGTGTAGGCTTACGTAGTTAAAGTGGGATGAGATTAAGCAATAATAATCACACCAGAATTGGAAATAAAACATGATCAATAAATTTTATTGTAACAGACTTTTTCTATGTCTCTAGTAAAGCAACAAATAAAAATAACGACAAAATTAACAGCTATAATTAAAAACATATCCTTTGAAAAAATAGGCCTAAGCAATAATAATCCCACCAGAATTGAAAATAAAACGTGATCAATAAATTTAATTAAAACAAACTTAATTTTTCTACGTCTTTAGTAAAATAACACATAAAAATAATGACAAAAATTAATAGCTACAATTAAAAATACATCCTCTGAAAAAAGTAGACCTAACCTTTATTTCTCTGGAAATTTAGCAGCCTAAGTGACAGAACTTTAACCAGTATCTAATGTCCTTCGGTTAGACTGAAACATTTCATTGTGAAATTTAAGGATATAATGTATTCTAACAGTCACAAAGAACTTCAAAATTAAGAGTTTTGTTTCTGCACAGCATTCTTATGGAAACCCAGGAACCTTTCTGAATCTTCGCAAATCGGACAAAGGATAACTCTGGCCTCTTTCTCTTACTGTTGCTACAATTTATAGCACTACAAACGTCTCCTCCTTGTCCCATATTATTATTCCAATTATTGTATTTTAGCCATTAAAATTTTCATTACAACCAATAACGAACATTTCACAAGCATCAATGTGAAATACGCAACGAGCTAGCACTCGATAGAAATACGACACAGTCCAAAGTCGACCATGGACAGTCTATTGTTTCTAGTTGCTAACCGCTTGGAGAGCTTTATCACGAGATTTGCAAAAAAACACCTCAAGCTTCGCGACTGTATATAGTAGACTGTGCTACAAGCTACAAGCCTATATTTATCATAATACAGTTGCTCCATCTTTTCCTAGACCTTCCGTAGCTTCTCCCGTTATGAGCCGAACATCCCTCGTAATTCTCGCAACTTTATTCATCCATTCTACTCGCTCTTCTTTCAATAATCCAATCTTATATTTTTTTATACTGCAACGGCCTCTTAATGTTTAATTTCTTACGTAGTCTGAGCTCCTTAGACCTGTTTTTTTTTTTCTTAATATTTTCATCCCTGTTGTTTCGGAACAACTGAATAAGATAATTAGTACAAGAGGGTTTCGAACCCACGTTCATGTGTCGGAATATGAGTCTCGCTTGCTAACCTCTCGACTCTACGATGGCTTTATTCGTTGATTATGTTCACAACAAAATTGCATGCATTAACCGAGGCTCAAAATAACACATTTCTTAAAGAAACGTTCAACAAACGGGAAGATATTTAACAAGACAAACCTAACAATAAATGTATGTATGTATGTACAAACTGCTGAGCCATTTATACCCGAACCCACGCTTTCAGAAGTCGAAATTGCGATAGAAAATCTGAAAAAGTACAAGTCTCCAGGTATCGCTCAAATTCCGGCAGAATTAATACAAGAGGGTGGGAGTGCATTATATAGCGAAATTTATAAACTTGTACTTGCTATTTGGGAAAAAGAAATTGTACCAGAAAAATGGAAGGAGTCCATAATTGTACCTATTTTTAAAAAGGGGGACAAAACCAACTGTGGTAACTTTCGAGGAATATCACTTTTGTTGACGTCGTACAAAATTCTGTCCAATATTCTTTTGAGAAGATTAACTCCGTATGTAGATGAAATTATTGGGGATCATCAGTGCGGTTTTCGGCGTAATAGATCGACTATTGATCAGATTTTTTTGTATTCGACAGATAATGGAGAAAAAATGGGAGTATAAGGTACAGTACATCAGTTATTCATAGATTTCAAAAAGGCATACGACTCGGTTAAGAGGGAAGTATTATATGATATTCTTATTGAATTTGGTATTCCCAAGAAACTAGTTCGATTAATTAAAATGTGTCTCAGTGAAACATACAGCAGAGTCCGTATAGGTCAGTTTCTATCTGATGCTTTTCCAATTCACTGCGGGCTAAAGCAGGGAGATGCACTATCACCTTTACTTTTTAACTTCGCGCTAGAATATGCCATTAGGAAAGTTCAGGATAACAGGCAGGGTTTGGAATTGAACGGGTTACATCAGCTTCTTGTCTATGCGGATGACGTGAATATGTTAGGAGAAAATACACAAACGATTAGGGAAAACACGGAAATTTTACTTGAAGCAAGTAGAGCGATCGGTTTGGAAGTAAATCCCGAAAAGATAAAGTATATGATTATGTCTCGTGACCAGAATATTGTACGAAATGGATATATAAAAATTGGAGATTTATCCTTCGAAGAGGTGAAAAATTCAAATATCTTGGAGCAACAGTAACAAATATAAATGACACTCGGGAGGAAATTAAACGCAGAATAAATATGGGAAATGCCTGTTATTATTCGGTTGAAAAGCTCTTATCATCCAGTCTGCTGTCCAAAAATCTGAAAGTTAGAATTTATAAAACAGTTATATTACCGGTTCTTCTGTATGGTTGTGAAACTTGGACTCTCACTCTGAGAGAGGAACATAGGTTCAGGGTGTTTGAGAATAAGGTGCTTAGGAAAATATTTGGGGCTAAGCGGGATGAAGTTACAGGAGAATGGAGAAAGTTACACAACACAGAACTGCACGCATTGTATTCTTCACCTGACATAATTAGGAACATTAAATCCAGACGTTTGAGATGGGCAGGGCATGTAGCACGTATGGGCGAATCCAGAAATGCATATAGAGTGTTAGTTGGGAGACCGGAGGGAAAAAAGACCTTTAGGGAGGCCGAGACGTAGATGGGAGGATAATATTAAAATGGATTTGAGGGAGGTGGGGTATGATGATGGAGACTGGATTAATCTTGCACAGGATAGGGACCGCTGGCGGGCTTATGTGAGGGCGGCAATGAACCTTCGGGTTCCTTAAAAGCCATTTGTAAGTAAGTAAGTATGTATGTACGTATTTATTCCCACTGGAATGGTTATATACCCGGTGGCAGTGGTAACCAATTACACTCAATAATGACAATAATAAACACAATTAATAATAACACTAATAATTAATACTAACAATAATAATAATAATAATAATAATAATAATAATAATAATAATAGAGAACATTATAAATTAAATGAACCACGATCACTTAAATAACATTTAAAGTAAATCTGATTTGTATCTTAAACCTAAGTGAACTAAAACCCACGAGTAAGCGCAATAATGTTTTCATTAAAATAAGTCTCAGTGGTATCGGTGGAAAAATATTAAGGATAATAATTTAAAACCTGAAGTTCCATCTATGCATGAATCAGAAATTTACGCTATAGATTTAATTAACAGATGAAATATATAGCAATGTTTTCAACGGAAGAATAGAACCTCACAAATTATCGATCATTCTACGCTATGCTGGCACCTATGCCTGCTTTCTTTAGTGACCAACGAGATCTCCCGACTTTAACTTAGGCCTGTAAGACCTATATGATTTTTATTTGCGGAAAATCTTACAGTCAAAATCTATGGAGCAAAAGCGCACTCCATATTCAGGAAAACAACTTCTTACGTGAAGAGTTTCAGAGTAAGCCCCATATTTATCATGAACTGTGAGACATACATTTGACAAAGACTAAAAATATGCAGGAGAACTTGTAGAATCTCTATTAAATACTATTCCTTTGGTAACCTGAACTTTCGATGACCGGTTTCCTTACTGGATTCGCCCATACGTGCTATATGTCCTACTCATCTCAAACGTCTGGATTTAATGTTCATTTATGTCAGGTGAAGAATACAATGCGTGCTGTTTTGCGTAGTGTAACTTTCTCCATCTTCCCGTAACTTTATTCTTCTTAGCCCCAAATATTTTTCTAAACACCTTATTCTCAAACAACTTTAGCCTCTATTCCTCTCTCAAAGTAAGAGTCCAAGTTTCACAACCATAAAGAACAACCGGTAATATAACTGTTTTATAAATTCTAACTTTCAGTTTTTTTGATAGCAGACTGGATGACGATAACTTCTCAACCGAATAATAACAGGCATTTCCCGTATTTGATCTGCGTTTAATTTTCTCTCGAGTATAATATATATTTGTTACTGTTGCTCCCAGGTATTTGAATTTTTCTACCTCTTCAATTTTTATGTTTCCATTTCGTACTATGTTCTGGTCAGGAGACATAATCATACTCGTATACTTTGTCTTCTCGGGATTTACTTCCAAACACTTGCTGTGTTTTCCGTAGTCGTTTGTGGATTTTCTCCTAACATATTCACGTCATCTGCATAGGAAAGCAGCTGATGTAACCCGTCGTGAACATGTATGGCTTTCCATTTTAATTTGTTCGACTGTGACATGCAGTAATATTATATAGTCTAAACCATAACCCTAAAATTTATAATATTGTAATAAATTAACAACTTTTTATAAAGCTCTTCACATTCCTCTATGCCAGACCTGCAGAACTGTAGCTCCTCAGAGCGACTGCCTTCGTACCTCTCCTACCCCACCCACCTTTTCTACCAGTGTGGTCATAGCGTTCTAGTTGCGCTCGGCTATATCAACATTTATTCTCGCGGCGGCAGATACACAATACGCTATCAAGAATTACAGATGAACAGATAATAAAATCCTTAGGAACATACCTTTAGGAAGTAAGAGAAAACGAATGAGGGAAATAAATAAGTTAAAAGAGATGTAAAATAAATTTTAAAATGTATGCGTGCATATAATGTAAGAAGGTCTACTTATGCTTGTATATACTATATATATATATATATATATATATATATATATATATTATATAATAAATTGTATGTTGATAAGTGAGTGATAGCTATATGATCGGAGGTCAATGCTATCATTCAACATTGTAACTCACTGCAGCGAAATGAATGAATGAATGAATGAATGAATGAATGAATGAATGAATGAATGAATGAATGAATGAATGAATGAATGTACTTCAGTTTGAAGGAATGAAATGAATGAATGAATGAATGAATGAAGAAGACGAAATACTGCAGTTTTTGTGATCCAATTTACTGGAACATTTCAACAAAGCCCATATTAAATTATGGAAAACAAACTTTGGTGTAAGTTCATTATTAAACACTTGAATATTTATTTCCATACTATTAAATTAAGGACTCACTCATTGCATTCATTTTGTATTGAAATGAATGGTGACATTTATATTAATTTCAAGGTTCATTACTTTTACAAATTTTGTTTTGTAGGTGATGAAGACGAAAACCTAAAGCATGCTTGTTTAAGAAATCCAAAAAATCCAATTTATTTCTTCACGTCTTTCCAATATTAAACGACATTTCAACAAAGTCCATATTAAGAGTTATGGAATAGACAAACTTTGGTGTAAGTTCATTATTAGAAAGAACTGTATCTTGAATATTTATTTAAACATACTGAAAATTAAATTAAGGAACTCAACTCATTTTTTGTATTCATTTTGCTAGTATCTAAAATTGAAATTAATGGTGACATTTATATTACCGGTTTTTCAAGGTTCATTACTCAAATGTTACAAATTTATGTTTCCGAATTTAAAGGTGATGATAGGAGGAAAGTTTTGGAAAACCTAAAGCATGTTAGTTTTGAAAGAAATCTCAAAGAAACTATTTTGAAAATTTAGCATAATTGTAAACCTTGAAACGTATTTCCATAACATAAATGGATTATAATTAATCCAATGACTTTATTACAATCCTTTTTGCCGTTACTGTTGGACCTTGCACGGGCAGAGAATGTAAACAACTCTATGCATAAGTCTCTCTTCCCCAATAGAAGTGGAGTGACGCTGACGTCATATTTCCCCTACTTACGGGTTCTGCAGGCCTGCTCTATGCAAATGAGTAAGACAGCTGTGTAATAGCCAAAGTGTTTAACACAATTTCTAAGGACACAATGTGTCGTATAGGATTGCTACGGTAAATGGATTTATTAGCAAAGCTTGTTTCGCTTGACTCCTAGAAATTCTCATATTCTGTATGTCGCAGATATAGCCAATCGCCAAGAGGAAAGAGAACCATTAATACTTAAATTCAGAACATTCTACGAAAAAATAATGAGCAAAAATGCTATGACATTAACGAGTGAGCTAAATGGGGAAAGAACCTAAAAAATAATTGTATCTGATTACTGAAAATCGATGGCCGTAATTTTATTAATCGCGTTTCGCATAAAGTAATCAGTGATTATTTGCAACAATAATCACAATTCTATCATCTACAATTTTCTTCGCGACAAAAATGTTAACTTTTTTCTCTTTGTACCAACAAGTCTAATTTTTCTATTTCTGCCGTCAGATGAAGTCATTACTTCCTGGGTTAGATTTCTCACGGTTGACAAGATCTGTTCTCAACGTTCCCTTCTAGAGAATTGTGACGTCACATTATAGTCTAGAGGCAATCAGAGTCACTCACGGACAGAATTCCGTTCCCTGATCAATCCTATTGATCTCAGTCCACGGGCCGACAACTGCACATTTATTACTAAGGAACAAAGAGAAGAGAGGAATATGAGGAAAAAAAGAGAGCAAGCGAGCGAGAAGGTCGCGTAAGAGGAGAAGAACGGCGAGCATTTTTTAAAACCTCTCAATGAATTAATTAATCAAGTGCTTAAAGCACGAAGATTATTAGGAAAAAAATCTGATAAAGCTTTCAATAGTTTAAATTGTTTGTTTATAGAATTTAAGATCGTTATCTTAAGCTTTTTCTACGTTAATTACCCCACGTTCTGACATGGAAAATTCAAGAATATTAAACAGTCGTTGATACAAAAATTTGAAATTGGAAGATTTTTATGTCGTAAAGTATAATTAGATAACGAACACACTAGGTTTTCAGATTACATGCATAGAGACTATAGTAGGGGCTATATGATCAGCATATTATAACCTTTTTTATATGTTTTTTACTTGATTATTTAACGACACTGTATAAACTACTCGGTTATTTAGCGTCGATTGAATTGGTGATAGTATCTCTAAGTAAAACTAAAGTGATGGCTTTCGAGGGAAAAGAGAGCATCCGATCAAAAATTGTAATTGAAGATAATATTGTGGAACAAGTTACAGAATTTAAATACTTAGGATGCAATATATCATACCAAAAAGAGTCTGATGAAATTTAAAAAAATGGAAGTATTTAATCATCTTAATGGCGCTATAAAAAGGTGTTTGAAAAATAAAGCAAGAAAAGACACAATATTAAAGTTTTATAAAGTAATGTCAGTGCCAAAACTATTGTATGGGAGCGAAACTTGGATCATGACTAGGGAGCGATTTTTATGTGCTGAAAAATTTATATATATATTTATTTTTATGTGCTAAAAAGTACGAAAATATTTGCTAAAAACAAAAAAATATTTGCTAGAAACAAAAAAATATTTGTTTTAAATATGACAAAAATACGTTACTTAGCTTGGAAAAAAAAAAAAATGTTACTAGGTACTCACCAACCACACTTGAGTGCTAGTAGTTGGCCGAGAATTGCAGTGAACAACAAAGGTCATCTCCAAATTCTCCATCACAAATGCATGCCGATTATCTCTGAACAACGACTTATATTGTGAAAACGATCTTTCCGCATCACAGGACGTCAGACGTGCATATTTAAAGAGAGGAATGTCACAAACACAAACACCGTCAATTTCACCTACAGGCACATCCTCCAATACTTCAGCAACTTTACACATTTTTTTATATTCACTGTTTTCCCAAACACATTCTGGAATTTGTCCCTTAGTAATTGTGCTTCTGAACCTGGTAGCGAGTCTAGTTTAATTTCCACGGCACGCACCTCCCTGTTTCAGACAACAGGTTTTTGGATGTTTCGAGTTTTTTTATGGTGTCACACAAAAGCTTAAATTTGCTAATAGGAAAGCCATATCGTTTTTTAAATAACCATCTTTCAGTATATCTTGAAGGTTATCGATTGACCAAGCCCGATAATAGGCAATCACAACAAGACATACTTACTTCATGGACATGAGCGAGAGGCGAGAGATTTGTTTAAATTAAAATTCATACCGAGCTCTTATCTGTTGTGTTTCACAAACAAAGCGTGGAATGAAATCATCTTCAGCAACAATAAACATTCCTAATTATGTGTTGCAAGATCTCTCCTCCTTGTCCACGTTAATTTATTCTCTAATAATAACACTGATATGCTGCCTAGCAGTTCTCAGAACTTGAGGCGATACTATTACAAAAATGGATCACGGATACACCACACAGCGCTTAGAAACTCGAAGCAACCTAGAATTCTTAAAAAGATAACTTACTTCTGAGTGACATAATTGATTTAGTTTTAAAATGTTTAAAAGTTCCTTTAAAAAAATTATTTAAGTAAAAAAACTCCAAGATTTATGTGTTTATAATAGATTTCCTGAAAATATGTATTTACATAATTTTTGTGAAAATATGTGTTTTTATGTGAAATAAAATTCGGGTTTTAAACTTGAAACATTATGTTCGGAATTTTAACTTTGTTAATTGTGTTTTATCACACGCAAAAATAATATTTAATTACATAGAAATCCGCTCCTTAATCATGACAGAGAAAAATGAAAGCAAACTTGAAGCAAATGAAATGAGATTTCTAAGAGCAGTTGCTGGCTATAAGAAAATAGACCATAAAACAAGTGGAGATATAAGAAAGGAATTAGATATATATAATCTGAACGATGAAACTAAAGAGTATAAAACCAAGTGGATAAACCATGTACAAAGAATGAACATAGACTACCATTTCATTTTAAGAATTATAAACCGGTAGGCAAAAGAAATATAGAAAGACCCAAAAACGGTGGCATGAACAAGATATGTAGATTGCTACAGACAATAATGTCTAACGCGTGAAGGAAGAAGAAGAAGAAGAAGAAGAAGAAGAACTGGTGATAGCAATATGGTACTTGGCGAGATGAGGCCGAGGATTTGCCATAGATTTCCTGAGATTCGCCTTGCGATTGGGGAAAATCTCGAAAAAAAACCCAACCAGGTAATCAGCCCAAGGGGGAGTCGAACCCATGCCCGAGCGCAACTTTCGATCAGCAGATGAACGCGCTACTGCATGAGCTACACCGGTGACTTCTTGCATGTTAGGAGCAGTAGTAGTGATATAAAACTTTAGGTAAAATAAAATGATAGAAAATATTGTAAATATCACTGGCGCCTTCATGACGATCAAATACTTAATATCTGCAGTATCTGCTTAAAAAAACAATCCACAGAAGAATTTCTGAGCTCTTCAACAATGCGAAATCTAAGCATCATCATTCATCATCTTCATCCAATGGTTTAGACATCATTGTCCGTTACGACTTCACAGTAATTCTTCCATCTTCAATGCGGTCTGCCCATATCTCTTTTAACCAAAGGTCTTTATTGTAGATTTGCTTTGGAAGTCTTATGTTATGCATCCTGTGTAAATGTTGAAGCCGTTTAAAAATCTATATTGTGTTATGTCTTCATTTATTGCGTTTACTTTCAATTCTTCTCTAATTACATATTTCGTTACTCTTGTGGTCTAATAAAGTGCATCCTTTTGTTTTTTTTTAATGAATTTAACCTCTGATGCTTGTATTTTATTCTTTACTTTTCTTGCCTGTATCCATATCTCAGATCTATACATTAATATAGGTTGATATATGGATATGAAATATGAGTACAATGTACCTTATTGATTCGTGGATATTTTCCTTCGACAGGAATACATTTCTGCCTCTTCAGGTAAAATAAAATGAAGGAAAGAATTGTAAAAACCACTAGCGCCTTCGTAACGATTTCAAACACTGTTGTATCTATTCTACATTTAAGATTAAACAGTACACAAACGAATTTGTGAACTCTTATACAAAGCGAAATCTAAACATTGTGCCTGTACACAAAATGCCCTATGTCTCATGTGAAGAAGCGTTTAAAAGAACGTGTAATTAATCAATGGAATGATTACTGGGTTCGCAGCACAAAGGAGCCTTAACTAGGGAATTATACTTCCCTACCATATACGATAGACTAAATTCTAAATTAATGCAACCAAACTTTGTTCTTACTCAGTTCTTATCTGGACATGGCAAGTTTGGTAGCTATTTCGAAAGATTCAAGATAGAAACAGAAGGTGGAAATGTTTGTGCATGTGATGACTCCCTGCAAACAGTCCAACATTTGTTATTTGAGTGTCACAAATTTGAACTCCAACGTCTTGAACTAGTTTGTCGATTAGACAGGTGCGACACCAAGTACTCCCCATCAATACAAGTGTTCCGAAATAAATGCTGTTATCAAGATTTTATGAGATATGTAAATTACGTTCACAAAAGTTGTAATCTGAACACATGATAAAATTTGTATATATCCACTGAATTATTATTTTTTTTTTCTATAGTTTTTTTCGCCACTTGTTTTGATTCCTGTGAGGGTGTGTTCCTGTGGTATAGTGTAGAGTCAAAGAGTGTATTTGTTTTGAAGTTGAGTTGTGTGTTGAGAATTTCGTTGGGATGTGTTTTTGTGTGTATATTTCATATTGTTCTACTGTGTTAGTTCTGGCGTTTTTGGTTGGATGTGTAATATTTCCATGTCTGTGGTGATGTCTCTGTGGGTGTGGTTAGCATTTGGTATGTGTTCTGCATATGTGGAGGTGTTTTGTAATTTTGTTATGGCTGTGATGTGTTCTTTGTAACCTGTTTGAAACGATTTGCCTGTTTGTCCAATGTAGAAGTTGTTGCAGGTGTTACAGTTGAGTTTGTATACGCCTGTGTGGTTGTATTTGTTTGTTTGTGTTGTTTGTGTGTTGAGATGCTTTTGTAGAGTGTTATTTGTTCTGTATGCGATGTTGTAATTTAATTTCTTGAATGTAGGTAGTAATTATGTGCGTTTTTTTTTTTCGTATGTTAGTGTGATGTATTTTTGTGTTCTTGTGTTTGTGATGTATATAATTTAAAAATTGCTTGTGACAACAATGTTTAACGGAAAACTGTGTAACGTCTTCAGAGATTTCAACCCACAGAAATTTAAACTACATTCTAGTGAATATTAGGATTAGGTATTTGCTTAGGTTATAATATAGCATACATTTCATGAAACTTGCAAATCTGTCTATGGATATAGAGGAAAAATTGGATCGGTGTCGGTTAGAGTTCCCGAGTAGCTCAGTGGTAGAGCGTTGGTACGTTAAACCAAAGGTCCCGGGATCGATACCCGGCTCCGGAACAATTTTTCCTCGAAATTATTCAAATCAACTTTACAGGGAGTTATACCTGAAATCTTGATTTGCATAATACACGTCACTGTTCGTTAACAGAAAACCACAATTTAAGTTACACGGAGTTAGTGTGCACTCGAAGTTGGTTGCTTGACGGTTGTCAGCCCACTTTGAGGTCTGTGGATATAGAGGGAAAAATTGGATCGGTGTCAGTTAGAGTTCCCGAGTAGCTCAGTGGTAGAGCGTTGGTACGTTAAACCAAAGGTCCCGGGTTCGATACCCGGCTCCGGAACAATTTTTCCCTCGAAATTATTCAAATCAACTTTACAGGGAGTTATACCTGAAATCTTGATTTGCATAATACACGTTACTGTTCGTTAACAGAAAACCACAATTTAAGTTACACGGAGTTAGTGTGCACTCGAAGTTGGTTGCTTGACGGTTGTCAGCCCACTTTGAGGTCTGTGGATATAGAGGGAAAAATTGGATCGGTGTCGGTTAGAGTTCCCGAGTAGCTCAGTGGTAGAGCGTTGGTACGTTAAACCAAAGGTCCCGGGATCGATACCCGGCTCCGGAACAATTTTCCTCGAAATTATTAATGAAACTTATTAATAGAAATATAAGATTGTATTTTAGGATTTAATTTCAATTCATTCCATTTCATTCGTTCATGTGTGTAACTTAAAAAACTTTGTACAGATTTGCTGAATATATAGATTTGTTAAATTGTATTAATTTCATAATTGACACGTAAGACTAATTCAATAGGAGACTTCATTAACCTATATCATATTATTATTATTATTATTATTATTATTATTATTATTATTAGCCTACTATTATGTATTTATAACCCTAACATACCTATCTCAGGTAAAATAGGGTTCTTTGTAAAATTGGAGTATAATAAATAAATAATTGATTATTGGTTATCCTCCTTGAACAGAAATACATTTCTCTGCTATTGACAAGAGAGACTGAGTAGCTAAAGCAGTAGCGAGTACGGGAATGGCATTTTAAAATAACATGAAAAATACACAAATTACTGGTATGACACTAATTTTATCTTTGTGCGGTTAGAAGCAACGATAGCTAAATTGTCAGAAGTGTAGCTTATTGCTAATTGAAGAACTTTGAATAGTTTATGGTTTAATTAGTAGAAGTCCTAGCGTAATTGTCTTTGTGACTGTTCAACTTTGAATATGAGTGTGATGAGTTTTACGGACGTCAAATGAGCCGAGGAACAATTCCTTCCGATCCCAAACATGACGCGTAAAATACTGGAGCTTAAATAGCAACATATCCAACTCAGAACATAATGACTAGATTTCGATTGTCGGCAGTGAATCGTATCATCACTGTAACATGGTATGTGATATTTTTGTCGTATTTTATTCTGTTATAATCATATTTCATGGAGACGTTACGGTTAGAAATTCCCACTACATACGACTGTACAGGGTCTTTCCCAACACAACCGACAACTTCAAGGGGAATGTTCGAAGGAAGTATCTGAATATTTTTTGAGACAGGAAATCATTGGTCATTGAAGCTTTGTCTTGGAGTTACAAAGGTTTATTTGATGGTAAATGAAATCCTTTATGATAACTACGACATCACTAGCTCATGTTATCCCTCCTTCTATTTCATTTCCTGGATTCATTCATTCATTCATTCATTCATTCATTCATTCATTCATTCATTCATTCATTCATTCATTCATTCATTCATTTTATTCCATAGATCTTACATGAGCAATGAAGCTTTAAGATGCGGAACAAGTCAAAATTTTACAATATTACAATTACAATTTTTACAAATTTTTATAGTTTTACAATTTAGTAATTTTCTACAATTTTTACAATTTTGTGCAATTTTTTACAATATTTTGGCGAGATGTAGTGAGATGAGGTGAGGTCCGAGGATTCGCCAAAATATTACCCGGCATTTGCCTTTTGGTTGGGGAAACCTCGGAAAACCCCAACCAGGTAATCAAATCAAAGGTGGGTAATCTAATCAAAGGGGTTGATGCCAAGGACTCGCCATAGACCATCCGGCTTCAGTCCCACGGCTGTGGAAAACCTCGGAAGAAACCAAAGACGAAAGGGGGATCCAACCCAAGCTCGAACGCAGCTCCGGATCAGCAGCCCAGCGAGTCTGCCGACTGCGCTACATCGATGGCTCTACTAAAAGTATACAATACGTAGCCAATCAGATTATTAAATTTACAAAGGAAAATGATCATTCATCAGTTGAGCTACATGTATAATACAAAACAAGTAAGTTAATTAAATTTAAGGCATAAACAATTCAACCAGTTGTGATATACAGAAATTGATAATACATATCATACAAACTACTTCAAATTACAAACACAAACAATTTATCAATAGAGCTATATAGATTACTATTCAATTTAAAGCATATACAATTCATCGGCCAAAACTAACAAATATATACAATACAAAGTAGCATACTTTCATTAAGCTATACAAATTTGTGCAATTAATATCAAGTAGATTAATTCAATTTATAATCATAAACAATTCATCAGTTGAGCTATACAGACTACTATACAATTTACAGCATATACAATTCATCAATTGAGCTTTACAGACTACCATTCAATTTACAGTAGGCCTATATACAATTCATCAGTAGAGCTACACAGACTAGTAATCATTTTAAAAGCATATACAAATCGTAGAGCTACACAGACTAGTAATCATTTTAAAAGCATATACAAATCATCAGCCAAACTATACAAACATATACAATCAAATTAGTTCAACTTATTTTCGTTAAGCTATACTAAACTGTACAATTCATTATGAAGTAGATTAATTCAATTCATAAGCTTAAACAATTCATCAGTTGACCTATACAGTATACTATTCAATTTACAGCACATACAATTCATCAGTTATGCTATATATAATGCATAGTAAACAGATTAAGTCAATATAAAAACATATTTTAGTTGAGGTATATAAAATTGTACGTGTCATTTAAGTAGAATATGAAAGAACATCTTCTGGTTCATAGTTCAAGGGGTAGCCCTATCTCATGGCCAGCCAGATCACCTGACCTTATACTGATGGACTTGTTTGTGGTTACAAATCAAAAGTTCAGTTTACAGATGAATTAGATTCCACCGCTGTGAAGTAACGGTTAGCATGCCTGACCGTATACGAACGGGACCGGGTTCGAATCCTGGCTGGGACAAGTTACTTTATAGAGGTTTTCCGGGGTTTTCCCCTCAACTTATTAAGAGCAAATGCTGGGTAACTTTCGACTCTGGACCCTGGCCTCATTTCGCCGGCATTATCACCTTCATATCATGCAGACACTAGATAGCCACAGCAGTTGATAAAGCGTCGTAAATAACCCACTAAAAATAAAGATGAATTAGACTTCATTGCTTTTGTTATTGTCGCCTGTAATGAATTGTTCACTGCTCCTGGAATGTTAGGGCAGGTGTTTGACACTTTGTCGTGACATTTTGAACATATCCTGTAATTCATGTACCTTATGATAATCAAATGGATCCTAAAAATTATGATGTCTTTATTGATCTTTCATATGACGCAATGTGTGTCCTTTTTTCGATAATTTAGAAAGGATACTTTTTTGTCCATGAGTCTCCTATCTCAAAACATCCAAATTCATCCTCCGTACAACCTCTTGAAGTCTGTCGGTAGAGTATAGAAACACCCTGTAGCCTAATATAGACATATAATAGTTAATCACATGTTGAACAGGCTTTACTTAATTGAACAGGAAGATGATACCAGACAACTGGACTTATTGGCTGCAAATCTCAGTAATCGCAAGTTTAATCTCTGCTGTAGTGGTTGGTGTTGGATGATAGGACATTGTTGGAGGACTTCACCGTAATAAAAAATAAAATTCAAATTATGCATTGTTGATATGTCGAACAATATCATCACCAAGGATTAGCATAAATAGCCAATGAAGGAAAGGTTTTTGAGTCATTTAAAAGACTAAATAAAATACTTTTTATTAGTTTAGATCTATCACAAACAAATTTAAAATTTGGCATTTGACAGCAAGTTAAAAATCTTAAAAAAATAAGAAAAGTGTATTATCTGCAAACTACTGAATTTAAAATGTAATCTGCACACACACACATTTGTAACAATTTATTTTCCGGAGGCATGTCGATAAAACCTATCACTATTTTAAATAAAAAAATTATTACTTAGTTATTGCACTGAAAATTATTCTTTTGTAATAAGTTCACTGTGCATTGGAACTCTGTTGAAATTCATTACAAAAGTATTGTTTTTCAGAAAGTTGTTGTTTTCTAATGCCAGGCGTTTGACAATAAAGTCATTTGACCTCTTGCACTCCAATATTTTTCAAAGATATTATCATGGTCAGCCACTGAAGCACAGATTTTGAGGTGTTCTGAATCCATTTCTTGGTTTGAGTTGCACAATGGGCAGTTAGGGGACTGATATACACGTATTCCAATTCTATGCAGGTGTTTGGCCAAACAATCATGGCCTGTTGCCAATCTAAATGCAGCTACAGACGATTTTCGTGGTAAATTGGGAATTAACTGTGGATTACGATGCAGAGAGTTCCATTTTTTCCTTGGGATTATGTTATCAAATTTTGTTTGTTGAAGTCTAAGTATGTAGATTTAATAAATCTTTTCACAGAGTAATACGTAGATTTAGTAAGAGGTCTGTAAGTAGCAGTATTGCCCTTCTTTGCTAAAGCATCCGCATTCTCATTTCCCAGGATTCCACAATGGGATGGTATCCATTGGAATACAATTCTTTTATTGAGTGATATTAATTGAGAGAGCATTTTAGTTATTTCTGCTGTTTGAGATGAAGGTGTGTGTTTAGAGACTATTGATAGAATAGCTGCTTTGGAGTGTGACAATATACTGCATTTATAAATTTATTGATGTGGCATAGAAGCATCTCAGAAAGTATGAAACATGAAACCGATTCCTTGTCACTTTTTTCAATCCGAAGGAATTAATTTCTTAAAGCAAAAATTCAACGATATGAGAAAAATTATCTACTTTTCCGATGAATCAAATTCACAATACAAAAACAAAAATAATTTAAAAATTACAATATCTGCTTACATCAAGACAATTATGGAATTGCAACTTCGCTTGGTAAAGGTCCATGTGATGGCACTGGAGGAAGGCTGCTATTACACTATCAAAGTTCTTTAACAAATAGTATGATAAAATAGCCTATTTTATTAAAGATCTTTGATAATAGATAGGATTTGGGGTATATTACACTACATAAAATCATTTACAAAATATTTTACCAAAGATAAAAGATAGGATTTGGGGTATATTACACTACATAAAATATTTTATCAAAGATAACCTAGAACTAGGAACAAACGCTCACCTAACACTTGTTCCACAACAGTTAATACGTGTTCCGAACATTTTTTGATACTAATATTTACGTGTTAAGTTTATAACACCATGAATGTTTGTTTAGCTGCAATTATTTTAATTACTACATAACCATTTTACTGAAAACGAAACTCCTGTGGGTTAAGCCGTGGACTGCAAAACGTGAGAGGTATCCATTAGAACTTAATTGAAAGAGCTGCAATAGCTATAATGCGAGGACTTGAAAAGTTATACAAATTATTATAAAATATTATTATTAGGGTATATAATATTAATATTATACAGGGACATCATTTTATTTTTACTTGCATTTTTATTGTACCTGCATTTCTGAATGTACTTCACTCTCAACCCTTCACTAATGTCCTTGCTCCCGTCAGACACACAAACTTACGGCCGCTGTTGCATTCGAAGTCTTCAAGCACTGAAGTAAACACTGCAGTGTATAGCGTGTTTCATAAATATGATTGCGTTTTCTATAGAAGAAAGAACCTATATTAATAATATCGTACTAAAAAATTATATTCAAGAAACGATAAATTCAATTTCAGAGAATATGCTTCAAAATGTTTTTAATAATATGCTGAACTGAATTGTAATGAACGGCAAACATTTTCAGCAACTTGTTTAAAAATTCAGATTAGCTTTTTTTGAATTGAGGTGGCTAGAAGCAAAGGAATGCTAGTGACATTTGTAATAACATGAGTTAAGTGCATCCAGTGTAAGCAAAAGCATCTAAAATTTTAGTGGCAAAGGGATATTTTAATCGCATCACACATTAAAATTTAAATAAAAAATTTCACCGATTTTACGAAAGCTTAAATATTTAAACCCCATTTTCTGAAAAGTAACTTAAGTGCACTTATAGCCCTTTACTTATGACCCTCAATTTAAATGCACTCTCTATATTGTATGATAACATCAATAATTAATATGCTAAATAAAGTAGACATTACGTAACGAACATAGCCGCCTGAAAAGTTGAGTTTTTGAAAAACAAAATGTTACTACTCTACTGTATTTTGATAAATTCCGTAAAAGTGATGATCAAACTGAAAATCGTAATATCGTATTTCCCTACAACATAAATGGATACACTACTTTTCTCTCCTCCTATAGCTAGTAAAATGATTTGATTACATATTGCACTAGTAACATCAAACTCCTGTAATGGAAGGGGGCAACAGTGTTTCCGAGTATAGCCAGGTTAATGTTAAAAATGTTGGTAAAAATAAAGTGATGTCCCTGTATTATAGAAATTATTTATTTACAGCATTTAATTTCCTTCACACTCGGATATTAGAATTTTTATGGTAGCAACAGTTCAGTTATATTTGCGTTCCGCCATATTTGTTTCAAGGCATAGAAATCTTTTATCAAAGATAAGATGCATTTATATTTTATCAAAAAACCTTTATGAAAGAAAACCCATTACACTCTCATATATTTTAATATATATTTTATAAAAGTTATTTGTTAATTGTTAAAAGACTTGCTACGAGAGTCAGCCTACAACCTGGTCAGGATCCTATAACAATCCCAAAAAAACTGTTTGATTGGGCACGAAAAACATTTCTAGCGTGTATTTTATATTTTGTCCCCTGAATAAGCACAAAAATCACACTGAAATTTTGTAGGTCCGATATCACAATCTAAAACCAATAACTGGTACATTAAAGTTACATTCTTTCAGTCCGTTGTCAAAAACTGAAGCTTTAGTAAAACGATTTTCTTTCGAGAAAGAAGGAAAGCAAGTGAAAATTTAGTGTAGTATGAATGAAAACAGACGTTTAAAATGTAAAATGTACAAATATTTGAAGATATAATAAGTGAATACAGGTGTAAGTTAGCAGTGTTTCCTCGAGTGACTTGATACGTAGTGGGTGTAATGTTGCAACGTTCACTGGGATATCCAGCACCGATAAATCTCCCAGCGCGCGGTCAACCCTTCCCGTCCACTGCTGCTGTACCAGTCTGCTACACATTGCTTTGTAATTAATTAAATTTCCATTAAACTCTTAGAGATCCCATTGTGATTTTTCCTGGAATTATTAGGAATACGAGTTCTTTAGTGCACTTAGTACGCATTTCTTTCGATTTTTAATACGGCTATTTCACATTGATATCTAACTTTTAAAAATAGTATCATAAAAATAATTGTAACAATTGTATTAAAATCAGTTAGTAAATATTTAACAAAAGATAGTATTTCGAGCTTTTAAATGCAATTTTTTTAAGTTTAACATCAATATTCTCAGAAATACACTTGAAATGTTTCATTGTGCAACTTTTTAACGAATTTTAACATACAATATTAAAAAAACATGTGGGCTTAGGTGGAAATAAAAATACACTTGCTAGTTTATTAGGCCCATAGAAAGTAAAAGCAATCAGAAATATGAAGGAAATAATTTGTACAATTTTGTGCGATTTGACGTGAAATGACTCTAATTCACTATAAACTTGCACTAACATTAAGTCCATTTTCTTCCATTGTAGTCTCACCATTATCACCCGGTCACCTACGTAACACGTTAACGTCATGAAGCCCAGTTCACACACATAGGCCTATGTAGTTGAAAATGGCAATAACATATTAACTGCCATCTCGGAGATACTCGGGTATTGACAACCAAAATGTTTCAAAGGCACTTCGAGAACTTTTAATTTCAATATTCTGTCTGCTTTTAAGTGTGCTAGTTCCTTTTGTACGAGTATATTTTTCTGAAGATGTTTTGAATTCACAATGAATGGATCACGAACCCAGCCAAAATCTTGAACACTCTCTCCGAAATAATTCTTGAACTTCTGCTGCAAGATTACTAAATGTTCTTTAATTAAATCCATCAACACTTTCTTACCGTCAGCAAGGCGCCATACAGTTGGGAACATCTCAAACGATCCATTTTCAGGCAGTAACAACGTTTCAGCTAGTAGGCCTATGTTTTTTTTTTTTTTTACGATAAGTTCGACTACCTTATAGCTAACTTCTTATACTTTTTGTGAAACTTGTAACTGCATAGTCATGAGCGTCACTTGTTTTTTTTTTTTATTTTGTTCCAATAACTGACGATAATAATATACATCTTTGTTTGATAGAAAGGAATGTTTTGTTAACAAGTGACGTTTCAATTTACAGGGAACCATAGCATTACTGAGATTTTTCACCACACACAACACACTCGGGGATTGGGCATGTTTTGTCAACACACCATTTTAATTTCAATTAATTTTCGCGTCACACATTTCAACTTGTGAAGGCACACCGGTTGCGGGACAGTATTATACAGGGACATCATTTTATTTTTACTTGCATTTTTATTGTACCTGCATTTCTGAATGTACTTCACTCTCACCCCTTCACTAATGTCCTTGCTCCCGTCAGACACACAAACTTACGGCCGCTGTTGCATTCGAAGTCTTCAAGCAGTGAAGTAAACTCTCCAGTGTATAGTGTGTTTCATAAATATGATTGCGTTTTCTATAGAAGAAAGAACCTATATTAATAATATCGTACTAAAAATTATATTCAAGAAACGATAAATTAATTTTCAGAGAATATGCTTCAAAATGTTTTTAATCATATGCGTACTGAATTGAAGCCTGCATTGTAATGAACGGCAACCATTTTCAGCAACTTGTTTAAAAATCCAGATTAGCTTTTTTTTTGAATTGAGGTGGCTAGAAGCAAAGGAATGCTAGTGACATTTGTAATAAAATGAGTTAAGTGCATCCAGTGTAAGCTAAAGTATCTACAATTTTAGTGGCAAAGGGATGTTTTAATCGCATCACACATTAAAATTTAAATAAAAAATTTCACAGATTTTACGAAAGCTTAAATATTTAAACCCCATTTTCTCAAAAGTAACTTAAGTGCACTTATAGCCCTTTACTTATGACCCCCTCAATTTAAATGCACTCTATATTGTATGGTAACATCAATAATTAATATGCTAAATAAAGTAGACATTACATAACGAACATAGCCGCCTGAAATGTTGAATTTTTGAAAAAAAATGTTACTACTCTACTGTATTTTTATAAATTCCGTAAAAGTGATGATCAAACTGAAAATCGTAATATCGTATTTCCCTACAACATAAATGGATACACTACTTTTCTCTCCTCCCATACCTAGTAAAATGTTTGTTTACATATTGCACTAGTGACATCAAACTCCTGTAATGGAAGGGGAAACAGTGTTTCCGAGTATAGCCAAGTTAATGTTAAAATTTTGGTAAAAATAAAGTGATGTCCCTGTACTATACTATACTATATTCCACCTAAAGGCTGTGTGATGTATCTTGTCTCACTGTGAAAAGAGAGAGATATGAGATGTCTTACTTCGTCTGTGTTGTTATGGCGATGGGGAGAGTGGAGCGATGCCGTTCATCCATCCAGTGGCGGAAGGGACTAGTTGATGCATTCTGTAGCACAAAATAAAATAACAAAATCTCTCTTCGTACTGTGTAGTTCCGTCACTGAGCTTGTCTTTAAAGAAACTGAGTTCCGGCAGCCTGTACAATAACAAGATTTTGAAAGGAATCCAGAAAATTTACAACTCTCCTATAATCTACACCAGGGGGCGTCAAGTGACTACACTGTCGGGCGTGCGTACAAACCCTCAAGCCCTGACGTACGGCTGCGGGCAAGGGAAGTTGGTTCCACAGTGGCGGAGCTAAGAACTTGTACTGTATGTGAAGCAAATTTGTGATAAGAATATAAATTAACTTCAGTTTTTAATTGAAGTACACTTTCACTGTTAATTGTACTATACTCAAAACACTACTCTACATAATTTGGTACAGTTAACTATATACGAAATAAATTTTTGCATGTTTGCACAATAATGAAACAAAACAAAATATACACTTTTATACAGATTAACATACTACGAAATAAAACTGTTCACTGTTTGTCTCCTTCTCATTGCTATACAATTCAATTAACAAAATAAAACAACAGTACAAACGTTATTATTCAAATACAATTCTGTAATATTAGTACTTTTCTTATATATCAGAGATCCGCGGCGATTTTTGCAGTTTTTGTTAGTAAGCAGCTTTTCAAATCGTGGAGCTTTTGTTTTAGTACCAGACAATCGCAAACATGCATTCAGTGTTCATCACTTAGTTGGCTTCTGTGACGTGACTTTGTAAACTTCATTAAAGAAAACAGTGTTTCGCATACGTAGATTGTCCCGAACATGCACAACGTTCTTGCAGCGAGATTTTGCAGTTTAGGAAACCTTTCTCGTGGAAAACAAGTATAGAAATGGTTAATACTTTTCTGTTTTGATACTTATCCTTTAGCTTAATATCGCTTTGTAAATCAAGTATTTCTAATTGTGGTTCAGCAGGAATATCCAGGACACTCACTGAAAAAGGTGTTGTAAATGTCTGAAATTTTTGTTCAAGTTCTTTAATTTCCTGAGATCTACGTTCGAAGTCTTCGTACAATTGCTGCATTATTCTTAATATATTCTTTCAAGGCTTCTAACAAGTTTCCCATGTACATCCATAAATAACGCAATTTCATTCCTAAGTGGGAGAAAACGTTCCAGAACTTTTCCTCGACTTAACCACCTTACCTCGGTGTGGAAGAGTAAATCCCCATACTCACTGTTAATATCATCAAGCAGTGCCCTGAACTCCATGTGATTAAGTCCTTTAGAACTTATGAAATTAATTGTTCGCACAACAACATCCATTACATTGCTAAGGTTCATGTTTTTAGTACAAATATTCCTGGTGCAAAATGCAGTGCACCGGTGCCCCCAAGCGACCTCGATAGGTTCCACCACTGATAGACTGCAGTGTACAAGTGTACTGCCCGCAGTGGAAGCCGTAAGCAGTTCTGTATGCCCTCTCGCGATCTTGACTCGACCTGGCGGAGCCTGATCTACACCCTCATTTGAAGGGACTTGGTTTTATTGCTACCGAGACAAGATAAATCTTACCAGATATAGTGGCACATTGAAACTAAATGCATGTATGAACTATAGTATACTATACTCCAGGTTCCAGGAGGGTGAAGAAAATTTCTGTACTAAAAGATTGAAGAAACTTCCTTGGTGTTCAGAATGAAGAAACTTCCTTTGTGTTCAAAATATATACAATATATAGCATACAGTAATATTTTATAACACACTTAAATCTTATTGAAACAAATTTATTTATTAAAAAAAAGGCAAAATAAACTACTGTACATCTTATATCCATCTTAATTATAGGAAGTTCCCAATGACATACTGAAATTACTGGCGTTGAAATGAACTCAACACATACCTAGTAGATACCAGAATAGTCTACAAGAAGGAAATATTGAATGATCTAGCATTCTTTCGCTAATTTAATGTAATGGTTATGTTTGTTGTTTTGATTCAAGTTAGAACTAATCCTAGTTATTTGTGATCAAGGAAACCACTAAAAATCACCAGATTTCCCATACTCATGATTTAACCGTCACTGAGCCAACTCACTCGAGCAAAGAAATTATAAATTTTTTAATTTTTCTTTAATCTATAAGGAATTGGACTGAAAGCTTTCGTCAGAAACATACAGTAGGTATGACATAATGCACAGCTTTAAAGAAAAAGGAAGTAGATATTAAAAGAAGTGAATACTGCAAAGACGAGAAGTAAAAGGAATAAAGAAAGGAGAGATGGAAAGAAAAGAAAAAAAGGAAGAATGTAAAAAAGAAAATGAAATGCAGAAAGAACCGCACAATGTCAAGTGAAGTAAGGTAGGAAGAAAAAGGAAAATTATGAAAAAAATTAGTGAATTAACTAATTAATTAATTAATTAAATCACTAATTTATGAAAGGAAAAGAAGACAAGGAACAATAGGTGAATAGTGATAAAACGGAAGTTAAGAACATAATGAAATAAAGAATGATGGAATAGAAGAAAAACCAATAATTTAGAGCATCACATAATAGACTAGCTATTGGAAGGTCAATATTTATGTTCCTTTGTCATTTACGAGCCAAACTGTGTAATGATAGAGGGGACGCGACTGTTGGTAACACTGCAACACCCCTGGCCCATGCAACAAGTAGGGCAGTCCGAACCCAATCAACTGAAATTGGAAACAGTAAATCATTATTAGTGATATGCAATTATTCCACACTTTATTTTATATTGCTCTGTTTACGCTATAGTTCGACACTGTTTTATAATTAATTTGTGTGCATGAAAGCGTCTAAATCTGATACGAAAACCCATTTCAAACCTGTGTTGACACAAGAGATGATAGTGAAATACATAGCCTAGCTCATAATTTCACACATTCAAGTTTTATAACAAACGTCTCAAAGTGACAAAGTTCGCCTTCATTTTACTTCTGCTGCTACTACTACTATTACTAGCCTACTGCTATTATTATTATTATTATTATTATTATTATTATTTATTATTATTATTATTATTATTAATTGTACAGGGACATCATTTCATATTTACTAACATTTCTAATATTAACCTGGCTATACCTTTGAATTAACGGTTGAGAACCGGAAACACCGTTTGCTACCCCTTTCCACGATTGGAGTTCGATGACGTAAAATACAAACAAATCACTTTACTAGGTATAGGAGGGAAGGAAAGTAGTTCATCCATTTACGTAAACTAGGAAATATTACGCTTTTGAGTTTGATAATTTTCATTAGGTTTTTGTTTAATCAAAATACGGTACATATTAACAATGAGTGTTTTTACGCACGAACTGAGCTGTCCATGTGGACGTATTCATTATGCAGTGTATATTATACTGTCTACAGCACATTAGCGTACAATATAGAGAATGAAGTTAAATTGAAAAATAATCATAATATGGATATTTAAACACATTTTTGAAAATGGTGGTCGTTCATTTCGATAAAGTCTTCAGTTCTTTTGTGCATATTATCGCAATATAGACTATTGTATCTAATTCCTATTACCAGTTTCGTCCTTCGTACTAGTAACCCAGGTTGAAATAATTCTGTACCTACTCCATAAAAGAGTACTTTACGTACTGTAAATTCAATCTTCACTTCTGCTCAATCCGAAAAGATAAAATTAGCCTACTCAGACATGATGTCTACTCTCCGTCCACTTGATTTGTCGCAGGGTCGTAGAAAGGGGAGAAATCACGTGACAATTAATTACTTAACGAGGCCCTTTTATTTAAGTTATTTTAAACAGTTGTATAATATTACGTAGACGTCCAATTCCTAACAAAAATTAATGTTTTCAGAAAAGGGCTAAGACAGCCCAGCTACTAGCCTTTACAGAGGGGCGAGCAGAAGCGAGTGGGGGAAACAGGGATGCAACGTAGGCAAACGGACGACAGTACCTGTGCGAAAATATGATTCAGTATTGAAAGCTCTTTCGTCTCTGGAAAACGCGAACATATTTCTGAAACGTACTATACTCACTAACTCAGTACTGCTTACTATAACCGCATACGCGGCCTTGGTTCTGTGTGGAGAACGGTTGGAAGTTTACTAGTAGAGGGGGTAGGAGTGAAGTACATTAAAAATTCAGATACAATAAAAATTGAAGTAAAAATAAAATGATGTCCCTGTATATTGTTCCTGTATTTCTGCAATTTTTATATTTGATATTGTTCTTATACTGGTTGAGTGGAAGAGAAAGCTTTATGGCCTAAAATGTGCCAGTAGAAATAAATCAACTATATAAAATTAATAAATGAGTCATTAGACTTCGACTTGTTCCTGAAGTTAAACGACGTCATTTTGCTTCTTTGGAAGAGCTTTCTGCCACTGTTACCCGAACCATTCAACAGATGAAAAAAAAAAGTGGTGCCTGGGATGGAATATTAAAGCTTTCCAGACGTTGGGATTCAGTCGTTGAGAAGCAGGGAGACTATATTGAAGAACTGTAAAGAGATACTGTAAAAAATGAACGTCGTAAGTAAAAAAAAAAAAATTGTGTGCATTACTTATGAAATGACCCTCGTATAAGAAATAATTAAACTTCACTAGACATTTTGTTCAGTAGACCGATATGTACTGTCTATATAATTTTGGCAGTTTTTATCGTTTAAATAGGACAAGGCCAAAAGAGTATCGTACGACATAAAAACAGAGTTTTGACGCATCAGCTGAGCAAAAAAGTAGAAGCGACAGGAAAGAAAGACCAGGAAAATAAGGTCGGTGAGATCGGTAAACAGAGGAAACGTGGGGTCTCGACAAGGAGGAGAAGTGATGAGGATGGGAGCTAACCTTAAACTAGCGGTGTTGTGATGAGAAGTAATCAGGGTCAGAAAAATTATAGTCTAAGAAACTGGTGTTTACGGAAGGAGAGTATAAAGCGAAAGACAAAAAACAATGACGTAGGAGACAAGGGCACAAATGATAACAGTGAGGAGGAATAATTAGTGGGTGAAGAATGGTGATTATGGTGAGAAAAGAATAGTGAAATGGTGTAATAATGAGGCAGAATATTAAGTGTAAAGTGAAAATAGGGTAAGAGATGTAATATGGAAAGTGACAGAATAAGGAAAATCAAAATGCGTTATAATAATTTATTTATTTAACCTGGCAGAGCTAAGGCCAGTAGGCCTTCTCTTCCGCCCAGCCAGACTCTAATTCTAATTGAATACAATTGCTTACATAGTTATTACATTAATATTTAGACCATAAAACAACATGAAAGTAAATAATGAAAGTTGGATAAGTAATGTTAGTGTGACAATAATAAACATTGGTAAGAAATAGTGATGATGATGATGATGATAATAATAATAATAATAATAATAATAATAATAATAATATACTAATAATACTATAATAATAATCAAAGCTCGGAACTTGGGGACTTGTCTTGTGCATGAGTAAGGTTACAGGTACAACGTACACAAAGCTCACGCTGCAAGTGCTCAGGGACAGTCGTGTGTACTAAGAAAGTGGTCACATCGAATGGCAAGAAGACGGACGAATAAACTGTGTCATGTCGAAGCAAATGACATTCAGAGAACTACAGGTAAACGGTCTGTTAGAGGAATGAGAAATATCGTGGTATTCGAATGGGTATTATAGAAGTTTGAAAATATATTTCTTAAATTTTAGGTACAGAATTTCGTGGAGGAATTCTGAGGAGATACATCATTTTCTTCTAATGCAGAGTTTATATTTTGTAAGTTGTGCCACATAAATTAGAGACTGGAAACGGGCATTAATTGAAAGACATTGCAGTCTCTTAAATCGGTGGAAAATTTGTCCATAGCCATGGATCAAGTCGTAGTGGAACCTTCCCTAGTAGTGACATAGAAATTGAAAACTATTTTCGAGAAAAATTTAGAACACTTATCTTTCTCAGATACGAGATCAGCTAGCAAGTGCTGAAAATCGAACAGGAAACAGTGACAGTGAAAACATTCAGTATTTTAAGTTTGCTCCCGTCACTTCATGTGACGTGGAAATAAGTTTCTTTCGTTTCAAATCATGTTTAACTAACAGACGAAGAAGTTATGGGTTCGAAAATCTTCGAATCCATGTAGTCATATACTGTAATAAAATGTACAGAGCAGAACTGTAAATTTGATATAATTTATATATATATATATATATATATATATATATATATATATATATATATATATATTCTTTAAAATTACGTGTTTCAAGCTACCATAATATTATCAATATGTTGTTCCGGCCAGGAACCACCTTTATAGCAGACCTGACAGTACCTCTGTGCTGGAAGCGGGAGTTTGTTGACGTTGAAGTCCGGTCGCTTAGCCACGTTCAAAGACACATGTCCCCAAGTTCCGAGCTTTGCTAATAATAAATCTGTAGCCAAAATTTTTCTGGTAATTTTCGATTTTCCAAAAATAATTGGTGTTAACATGTATAATTAATCATCCTGAAACCGAAAATCGCTTTTTGGAATTTTGGTCTGTATGTCTGTCTGTCTGGATGTTTGTTACCTTTTCACGCGATAATGGCTGAACCGATTTATATGAAAATTGGAATATAAATTAAGTTCGTTGTAACTTAGATTTTAGGCTATATGGCATTCGAAATACTTTATTTAAAAAGGGGTTATAAGGGGTCTGAATTAAATATACCGAAATATCTCGCTTATTATTGATTTTTGTGAAAAATGTTACATAACAAAAGTTTCTTTAAAAATGATTTCCGATACGTTTCATTCCAAGGAAAATTTTTATGGGACCAAATTGCACCAAAAACGGATGTTCTCTGAACCAAATGATCATATTTTAATTATTTGCATATAATAACAATTAAGAAATATGTTAAAGGATTTATCATTGCACTAAATGAGTGGTCTCTGGACCAAAATGATCGCATTTTAATTATTTAAATACAATTTAAATTAAGTAACATATTAAACGATTTATCCTTCTATCGAACACGAATGTTCCCTGGATCAGATTTCCTATTTTAATTATGTAATTACTTTATATTTATTTCTAACGGGTGCAGCGGAGCGCACGGATACAGCTAGTAGTAATAATAATGAGATAATTTAAATATTTATTCTGTGATATATATAAACATTAAACATTGAGAAACCTGAAACAGCTATTATTGTTAACAAGAATTGTTAGAAAATATTTCGTTAGTCTATTCTTAAATTGGTTTGATGTCTGACAAGTCAAGGGTAAGGGACAAAAGTAGTGTAGAGAAAATATAACTTCGTCAAAATGTTCAGAAGATAAGCAGTGCATGAACGAAGGTAAAGTTTCATGTTGAGGGTATCTGGAAAGGGAATGGAGATGGTGCTGAGTTAATAAATAAAATAGGCTAGTTTGAACGTATAAATAGGACAGAGAAGAATGGCTGAACTGTTTTGGTAGGTTACGGACATAAAAAACAGAAAAAGCACACGTCTATGTTCAGATTAATAGTATATATTGTAATTGGAAGGCTCTGGGTAGCACGTATACAGAAATGTGGCGGCGAACCATAGTCAGTAAGCTTGATTTACAAATAAATATATCATATCGTATCATATCATATCATATCATATCATATCATATCATATCATATCATATCATATCATATCATATCATATCATATCATATCATATCATATCATATCATATATTGTTTACATCCTGTATATCCCATTGTCAGTATTTATCAGTCCTGATTAAATAAAACTTGGCACAATATATTCCTTTTTCCCTATTCTACATTTATAATATTTCTAAAGAACTGATTCTAATTAAAATGAATTAATTTCTCCAAATGTTCACACCTGTGGAGTAACGGTTATCGCGTCTCGCCGCGAAACCAGGTGGCCCGGGTTCGATTCCCGGTTGGGGCAAGTTACCTGGTTGAGGTTTTTTCCGGGGTTTTCCCCTCAACCCAATATGAGCAAATGCTAGGTAACTATCGGTGTTGGACCCCGGACTCATCTCACCTGCATTATCACCTTGATCTCATTCAGACGCTAAATAACCTAGGATGTTGATAAAGCGTCGTAAAATAACCTACTAAAATAAAAATAAAAACTTCTCCAAGTTTTGATGAAAATTTTCCAATCATCATCCATCCCCTAAGAGTTTTCATAAATCTATGAACTTTTAAATGATCGTTGTAATATTTATAACAACTACATGAACAATATGAACTCAAGTATTTTCCTTATTTCTTAATTTTTTAATGAAATGCATGAGTATTTAAACATTTTGATGACTCATTATTTTTATTAATAAGTAACAAATGCTACAGCAATGATTTTATTATATGTTAAGATGCGAAAGACCCGTAAGCGTGCAAAGTTTCATTAGAACAACTCGAAAACATTTTGAATTAACAAATATAAAGTTTACAGTTTCGGCAAACATGCGACAAACATGAAAACATGAAAGGGACAGGTGAAATGACACAGGTGCATGTTGAAGGATATACAGTATCTCGGACACTATGAGAGATAGGACTTTCAACACAAGAAAGAGATACCAGTAAATGTAGGTCTATTATATAAAATATTTCAAAATGTCATTTTTACCCGTAAAGGTGTACCTCTCTCCTTAAGTAAATTGTTGTAATTAATTTTGTAAAACTTACCATATAGGTATCGTTGCAGCTGATATGGATTAAATTCTTATGCGTTTTTTCATTCCACGTAAAGACCCGCTAATTTGTTACTAAAACTTTTATATTCCATGTAATTACATTTTTCCGTTACAGATTTACTCGTAAATACTGAATACAAATAAAATTCGGTATGCCAGCCGTGGCGAAAATGTAACTCACGAGCACATTGTGGCTCGCAATGATAACTGTGCATGTCTCTTGCTCCCCTAACCCCCACCCTCTCACTCACTGGAGTCAAACTCCGTTCCATTTGTATTTGTCTCTGACCTGCGAGTGGCGTATCGTCGCAATGTCTCTCTCGAAATCATGTACCTCTACAAAAACGAAAGTTTCAAGTAGGACGGAAGGACGCATTTTTTTGCTGTCAATTTGGTGATAATATTAAATGTATGATTTGTTCATAAGTATTACGAGGAAAACGGTTGTATAACATAAAACGGCATTATACTACATTTCACTGATGAACATTATTATTATTATTATTATTATTATTATTATTATTATTATTATTATTATTTCGATCTTTTTCAGCAGATGTACGAATAATGCGGTTACGTCTTCAATTTAAACTCACAGATTTACAATGTAATGTTATAATGAAAGCTAGATGTAAGGACTTGACAAATGTTGAACTTTTCAAATCTTTGCCAAAAAATAAATATCCGAAGCTTCGTTCTTTCGCTTGCTCTGTTGAAGCCATGTTCGCTACAACTTACGTTTGTGAAAAAATTATTTTCAACAATTAAAATAGTAAAAACCAAATTTAGATCACGACTGACAGACAAATACCTTCGTGATCAACTACGACTGGCAGTAAGTGACATAATTCCTGATTTTGAAACTCTGTCGCAGAGACATTCTGAAGACAGTTAACTTTAGATTGTGATAATGTGTCCTATGTTTTCTTGTTTATTTCTTTCTTCGTTACACGTACTAAACATTAGTTTGTAACCTTATACTGTATAAAATTATATTTAAGTTCTTGACGTAAGGAAAATGAAAATCCGTTAATAAGTCAGACAGTTGCTTCACTTCCCCTTCGGGTGTTCGCCTCCCTCCATAGGTTCTATGCACGTTGCAGGTTACACAGTGGCTCGGCGCACGATTAAGGCCCATTCACAATGAAAATTAAACATAACCGTAACATAAACACAGAAGTTTGCTGCCAGGTTACCAAATGGGATCATTCACAATGATTCACTAAAGACTGACATTAACATTACCGTAAGACGTTAACATGAAAGTTTGCGAACTCCAAATTTTCATGCTTATGCTTACGTGATTTGCAAACAGAACACAATCGTGGAGCGCTGAAGTATACGACAGAATATGAGTAATTGGCGTCGTTGTTATGTTTCCATGGTTACCAAGTATCTTTGCGGTTATGTTTATGTTCCCATCATGAATGATGTGATTTTACTGTAACGTTTACATTCTTAAGTTAACGCTTACGTTACTTTTAATTTTCATTGTGAATGAGCCTTTACAGTTTCGCTACGGCTGCGGTATGCTATAACCACTTTTTAGTTAACAGGGATGTTCAAAAGATGTTTATCAGTAAAATTTCGAAATTTACTTTTGCAGCGTCACAGAAATGAATCTTTGTATTTTGTATAAGGATAAGTAATCTAGGATAGAACAAGATTAGAATATTTGTGATAATGATAGTAATAACCATAGGGGCTGGATAATTGTAAGACAAATATTTTACAAGACACTGCAATCCAACGGATGCAGAAGTGTCGTCTGTCACTCAAGTGAACTAAATCTTTTGTACCGGCCCCAACGAGAGATAGGATACCCTTTTCTACCTCATTTTCCATTTGAAAAAAGAGAAGATATAACGCTCCAAGCATAATCATATTTATAAGTCATGACTGAGGAATGGAAAAATGTCCAATTGGAACATCTGCGTAATCCAAAACTGATTTTCCCTCATTAAAATCGAAGTTAGGAGCAATAAAATTCCTTTTGTATGTCACATTCACATGGAGAACATTTGAACCGCTGCGAGCGTGCAGCTCACGAGTGATCATATAAGCAGAGCTGATCACTGACGTCTGATTGACAGCTTCGTCACATCATCAATCATATTGCAGGCTGTGGCAGGTGCCCATCATACCCAAAACGTTGAATACAGCTCTTTGTGAGCAAAGGCGGTCAGTGATGACGTTAACTAGGCTTCCATTGCCGAGGACATCACGAGAGCCCTACCACCACGACATGGAGGCCTACAGGTTGTTAAAAAAGCATTCAATATTTTGAGGGGTAGAGGATTCATCAAAATAAGAAAAAAATATATACAGAGCGTTCGCCTACGGGTGGGGCCAGGAAAGCGGCATGTATTGATACGCCGCTTTGTGCGCGCAGTTGTTGAGACACGCTCGACAATCAAGGTTGACAAGTTATCAGTTGTGAGCCAGATGTTGCAGTATTTAACACGTACAGTGCAGTTTCTTGACACAGTTGCTTAAATATTCAGCGTGTGTGTAAAATTTGTTAACAATGCAAAACGAAAAATTCACGCTTGAACAGAGAGTTTTTATGACGTATGCTGCATATGTGAAAACAGAGTCATGTAGAGAGGTGCGTAGGCAATTTGAAGTGAAATATCCGGGTGCTCCAATTCAGGGTAGAGAAACTGTTAGATGTCTAGTTAACACATTAAGGACAACAGTGTCGATAAATGATATAATTCCTAAGCGAAAACAAAGAGTATTGACGGGAGAAAAAATTGATGATATCAGTGCATAATTTACACGCTCTCCTAATAAATCTCTAAGACGTGTTTCACAGGAAGTTAGTGTTTCAAAAACATCAGTCTTTACTGCTGCTAAACTTTTAAAATTAAAACCCTACAGAGTATAGTATGGAAAGCGGAAGCTTACGGATAGACGATTCCCGCAAGCGACACCGCAGACAGGCCGCTTTCCTGGCCCCACCCGTAGGCGAACGCTCTGTATATAATAAACGTGGGTCCTAAAGTTAATATGTTCCGAGTTAAGACTACTTATTCATCAACATTATAGAAGTTCAAAGTAATATTCATCACAAAAAAGAGCACTCAATATTCTGACCAGTTACCCATCCCAGGTCATGGAGCTTGAATTTAATGAAAATGTGTATTTAAGCTAATTTTCGTTCTTTAAGAAACGTGGTGATAGTCGTTCGTTTCGCTTTTTTCCTCGTTTGAAAATCGATGCTACTTATGCCGCTTCTTTCGTGCATTCAGATCCTCATAGTTCCCACCTAGATCATATATGTAACAGATAACTCATCGCTATGTAAAAATAGGCAGCACTTTGAAGAGAACCGCCGCCAGGATCGCCACCCGTCCGTCGTAAACGAACACGAGATAGCAGTACAGTCGCTAATGCATTTCAAATGGGAATTATGACGTGACTCCTTATGTAACAACTAGATGGCAGAGTAGTAAACCTGATAAAAGTTATTAACCTCAAAGCCTATAAGGCCGACCTATCTGGTATATATGATCTACGATTCTGCGACACCGTATCACAGCTCTTATATTAATGCTCTAGTCCAGCGTTTCTCAAACCATGGTCCACGGACCACTTGTGGTCCTCGAGGTCTGCCCTTGTGGTCCTTCAAAAAAGACAGAAGAAAAAATAAAATTCAATCGAATTGTGTATCACACTATAGCTGAAAATCTCAGAGTTTGCACATGACACATGGCAATCGCCTTTCATTTTTTCTCCCAGTACTGACATTTTACGAAATTTATTTACCCTACCCGTCTATCGACTTCCCACTATACTCTCAGCAACAAAAGAGACATTTAAAGCACTATGAACGTGGTGTTTCTCGCCATCTTTTCCGTGCAAATCTGGCGCTGAGCCTGTTACCCAGCCAGGGATCACGCGAATTCATAACAGAGGACTAAAGTACCGAACTTTTTAATGTATTTATGACTTTCTTAATAGTTTTGCTGATACTCAGTCTGCACATTCAAATGGTCACGTACACCAATACACCAATAATAGAACATGCAAAATTGCATCTTTACTTGTTGAAAATCGGGCATGTTTCTGCATTAACCTTTTTTTTTAATTTCTGTTTTTGCAAACGACGATATAAGAAATTTTCTTCTATTAACATTAACTTAATTAGTTAATACTAATATAAAATTAATTGAATTAAATTCATTTTAATTAATTATTTCTACATTAAAATGTGAGTAGTATACTGGTATTAAAATATTCTACAAAAATGATAAATTTGCTTTCGAAGGGAACAAGAGTAAGGTGGTCCGCGAAACTGTTCTGACTTAAAAAAAGTGGTCCCCACTTCCAAAAACTTTGAGAAACGCTGCTCTAGTCTATTTTCTTTTTCTCTTAACTCACATTAATAGAGTACTCCTGCTGAAATACAGGGACATCATTCTATTTTTACTTGCATTTTTATTGTACGTGCATTTCTGAATGTACTTCACTCTCACCCCTTCACTAATGTCCTTGCTCCCGTCAGACATACAAACTTACGGCCGCTGTTGCATTCGAAGGCTTCAAGCAGTGTAGTAAACACTGCAGTGTATAGTGTGTTTCATAAATATGATTGCGTTTTCTATAGAAGAAAGAACCTATATTAATAATATCGTACTAAAAAATTATATTCAAGAAACGATAAATTCAATTTCAGAGAATATGCTTCAAAATGTTTTTAATAATATGCGTACTGAATTGAACCCTGCATTGTAATGAACGGCAACCATTTTCAGCAACTTGTTTAAAAATTCAGATTAGCTTTTTTTGAATTGAGGTGGCTAGAAGCAAAGAAATGCTAGTGACATTTGTAATAACATGCGTTAAGTGCATCCAGTGTAAGCAAAAGCATCTAAAATTTTAGTGGCAAAGGGATATTTTAATCGCATCACACATTAAAATTTAAATAAAAATTTTACCGATTTTACGAAAGCTTAAATATTTAAACCCCATTTTCTCAAAAGTAACTTAAGTGCACTTACAGCCCTTTACTTATGACCCCCTCAATTTAAATGCACTCTCTATATTGTATGATAACATCAATAATTAATATGCTAAATAAAGTAGACATTACATAACGAACATAGCCGCCTGAAAAGTTGAGGTTTTGAAAAAAAAAATGTTACTACTCTACTGTATTTTGATAAATTCCGTAAAAGTGATGATCAAACTGAAAATCGTAATATCGTATTTCCCTACAACATAAATGGACACACTACTTTTCTCTCCTCCTATACCTAGTAAAATGATTTGTTTACATATTGCACTAGTAACATCAAACTCCTGTAATGGAAGGGGGCAACAGAGTTTCCGAGTATAGCCAGGTTAATGTTAAAAATGTTGGTAAAAAATAAAGTGATGTCCCTGTACAAATTCAATTTGAATTAAAAATATGTATTAACTTTGTGACCCACCTTAAATATGATGGTGTGGATTCGAAATGAAGTGGTCTGAACAACAGAGGTGGGAACGGTACAACATTTTATATAGGCTGGTTTTTCATACTCTTCTGTAACACACACACTGTTTCCAACATGAAACATTATCAACATAAGTAGGACGTTCGTACAAGAACAGTAGATTTGACTACAGCGAGGAGTATAGATATCACCCGCCCCTCGCCCTGCTGCGCTCGCTACAGACGATACACAGTATGTTCATAAAGAACGCATAGTATCATTCTGTGGAGCTGTGAAGCTGTGTAGAGTCGTGAATATTTATTATATTGTGTTATTTTACGACGCTGTATCTCAGGGATTCGAACCCGGGCCACCTGGTTTCGCGGCCAGACTCGCTGACCGTTACTCCACAGGTGTGGACAGTCGTGAATATTTCAAATTTCAAATTTTCAAATTTATTTACAATTTACATTTGAAATGGTTCATAAGAAAAGATACCCGAAATGAGCATATTCTCGTGCTCGGGTACAGTCCAGTAGTCTACATAAATTTTACAGAGGTCAATAATAATGTTGATGATAGAAATAATAATAATAATAATAATAATAATAATAATAATAATAATAATAATAATACTAATAGAATAACCGTGACTGAGATGATACAAAGATAGTAATACAGATTAATTAAATAATAATAATAATAATAATAATAATAATAATAATAATAATAATAATAATAAAATAAATAGGTCTACTAAGACGGATAAAATAAAATATAAAACCACTTAGCGAGAACTAATGAATGATACTAATAAACGGATTCTAGTCTCAGCCATGCACCACATAGGAACACTCCGACATCAGCTACAATTACACGCACGGCTGAACTAGATATACGGACCCAACAAAAATATCATGTATCATATACGCCTAAGTACTTACATACAGTTACAGCATCAATGATTCCACAATAGTCAACATGAACAACAAAATTAAAAAACAATAAGCCAAAAAACTTCAACAACATACAATACCAGACTACAGATAATCAGTGAAAGTGCGTCAGAAAGACAGTGTTTTTAACCAAGAACAGTAATAACAACCCAATTTTACGACATAACAGGCCAACACAGCCAATCATAAATATGATAAAAGTGCTATAGTGTGTACAGTGTTTTATAATGTTTTTATGGTGTATATTTTACTTGTTTATATTTCTGTGTCATAATATTAGTTTTAACATAATTTCCTATTTACCTATGTGTGCTTTTCAAAAGAAAGAATTTTAACAGAGTCATAACAAGCAACCACACACTGCATCAAGTACATTTATAGTAATTTTAGCTAAATTAAGAAATCATGATAGGTCACAAGCACGTGAATAATAAGAGACTAGGTCATCACAACACATAATGACATACATATCTGAAGATGATACACACCGAGTATCGAAAACGTTAATATAAATCCAAATACATTTAGGTAAGCATAGGTGGAAAAATAAAAATTGACATTGTAAAACACTTAGCGAGAGTTAACTTAAATGAGCATATAATAACCAGGAAAAAAAAAAATGAACTCGAAAATCAACAAAAAGTTCGTTGTATCGCAGACGACAGCAACCGCCGTATTGACATTGTGTTATGCATTATTGGTAGTAGGGGGAGCCGAGGGTCTACATAACTGGCGTTCTCTTCGAATCTTCTCCTACAATCATGGGAAGTTGATGCTGAAAAACAAAATGTTCTACAAGTCAATCTGTTCATTATTCCCAGGATAAATACAAATAATACTGAAATATATTAATCAAGTTTCAGTTATACTGGAAGTTCATTTCAAAGTGTGTCATGACGTCACTGTTGTTGAGTCAGCGATTTGAAGCGAGTTTCAGCTTATGTGTCAGAAGTTGCCTATTATTCAATGCGTTCAATCTGAACCTGAGACTGTACGGTATAACTTGAACGTCATAGCAACAGATGGCGGTCTGTATGGTCTGTGTGCTACCATAACCTCTTTCCAACTGTGTTTTGCGCAGGCAAATCATACGCAGGGTATTTGTTATCATCGGTTGCGTACCGCAACATTCCACAACACAAATCAAATGCTCCGTGTCCATGTTGACCGTCGAAGTTAGTGTCAACAAATACGGAAGTAATCGTCTTAAACCTCTCCCCATATCCCGACAGTAAGAAAAAAACTCACTTCAGTACGTGTTTCCAAACAGTTCACATTCCTGCCACTACCGGCGTTACCGTACATATCGGTATGTACTCTTCAGAATGAACGCCGTACTTGCTAGGCAACTTCTCTGGCACATAGGTAATACGCCTTTGCGGAAGTGTAGGAAGATTGAATTCTCTAGGCTCATCGACTAGCCACATGACGGCATACAGCGAGCCATGACACACTTTGAACTGAACACCCAGTAGATCTCCCCTTTTGTGCAAGAGAAATGCTTGAAGAATATTGTTAATTTTTATTAATACATTACGTTCTGAACAAAGTGAGTTATTTTGTTATTGCTGTATTATTTACGTAATGTTAATATTGTGCATGATTCCGAAGAAGTAAACTAATCTGTTATTAAATAATTATACAGGGTGGTCCAAAAGCTAGATTCATTTCCATTAAATCGACAATATTTTCTTTTCGTTTCGGATTAATCAAAAAGTTTGCTTACTATTGAAGAACGAATAACAGTTGTTTCCTCGCGATTGTGATTATTAAGCTATGAACAAGTGCGTCAGGAGTTTGAACGAAAACTTTACAAATCAGCATCTAGGCCTAGTAGAGCCAATATCCGGATGTTAGTGAACAAATTCAAAAGAACAGAAAGTGTTCTTGATGAAAAGCGTTCAGGCAGACCACAGACCTCTGCAAATGATGTTAAACTTACTCAGCAAGGGAACGAACTCAGTCCAGGCGCGTCGATTCGCCGCCTCAGTAATGAATTGGGCATTGGCGGGACAACAGTCTGGAGAGTTCTGCGGTTTACGCTCCATAAACGTGCGTACCATCTGCATTTCGAACAGGAAGATTATGCTGTCCATCAGGCTATGAGCCATGATCTATTTGAGGTGTTGCTAATGCGACTCTAATGAACCATACATATCCTTTTCAGTGACGAGGCTACATTCCATACTTGTGGTCGTGTGAATAGGCATAACTGTCGAATATAGACCCACGAGCGATCTAATGCTACTTACCGTGTGGTTAGATTTACAGCAACAAAACTGTATGGTCCATACATGTTTCAAGAATCCACAGTCAATGGAGTCACCTACTTGGACATGCTTCAACAGTTCCTAGAACCACAGTTTACTTACACTCTGTTGTCTTTCAGCAAGATGGTGCTCCACCCCACTCCGCTATGATTGTGCGTGACTATCTGAATGAAATCTTTCGATGGATCGGCAGAACTGCGCCAAGACTGTGGGTACCACGTTCACCAGACTTAACTTCACTTGATTTTTTTGCTTGGGGTTTTATTAAGTCCCATGTTTACAAGACAAAGATTCGTGACCTTCCTCATTTACGGAAACGATTTACGGAGCTTCGTAATGTTTTTACAGCACAGTGCAACGCTGGGAGCAGTGCTCCGAAATGGAAGGGGGGCAGTTTGAACTGTACTGAATATTGTACATAGACTTCTGACAAATAACATAATATACAGGGACATCGTTTTATTTTTACTAGCATTTTTAATATTAACCTGGCTATACCTTTCTATTAACGATTGAAACAGGAAACACCGTTTGCTACCCCTTCCACGACTGGAGTTCGATGATACTGGCGTAAAATACAAATCACTTTACTAGGTATAGGAGGGAAGAAAAGTAATTTATCCATTTACGTAAACTAGGAAATATCGCAATTTTGAGTTTGATAATTTTCATTAGGTTTTTGTCTAATCAAAATACAGTGCTGTATTAACACTTAGTGTTTTTACACACGAATTGAGCTATCCATTCGGAAGTATCAATTATGCAGTGTATATTATACTGTCTACAGCACATTAGCGTACAATATAGAGAATGAAGTTAAATTGAAAAATAATCATAATATAGATATTTAAACACGTTTTTGAAAATGGTGGCCGTTTATTTCGATACAGGCTTCAGCTCTTTTGTGCATATTATCGCACTATACACTACTATAGGCCTACCTAATTCCAATTACCAGTTTCGTCCTTCGTACTAGTAACTCATGTTGAAATAATTCTGAACCTACTCTATAAAAGAGTACCTTTCGTACTGTAAATTCAATCTTCACTTCTGCCCGATCCGAAAAGATAAAATTACTCAGAAATGCTATCTACTGTCCGTTCAAGTGGTTTTGTTGCAGGGTCGTAGAAAGGGGGGGGATCACGTGACAGTTAATTACTTAACGAGGCCCTTTTATTTAAGTTATTTTAAACACTTGTATAATATTACGCAGACGTCCAATTCCTAACAGAAATTAATGTTTTCAGAAAAGAGCTAAGATAGCCCAGCTACTAGACTTAACAGAGGGGCGAACAGAAGCAGGTGGGGGAAACTGGGATGCAACGTAGGCAAACGGACGACAGACCTGTGCGAAAATATGATTCAATATTGAAAGCTCTTTCGTCACTGGAAAACGGGAACATATTTCTGAAACGTACTATACTCAATAACTCAGTACTGCTTACGCGCCCTCGGCTCTGTGTCGTGAACGGTTGGAAGTTTACTAGTGGAAGGAGTGGGAGTGAAGTACATTCCAAAACTCAGGTAAAATAAAAATTGAAGTAAAAATAAAATGATGTCCCTGTATAACAATCATTAAAGTTGGTGCATGCTTTCAACAAAATGGATTGAGACTTTTGGACCACCCTATATAAACAGGAGTTTGTAACACGTTTATTTTTCCCCCCGATTATTCTTCGTTGAATGTTGACGTCTCGTGCTGCTATGCATTCAGTTGCGTTACAGTCCATCTTCAACATCGGAATTACGATACGAACTTCCTAGCTGTCATTACAATAGAAACGAAAATTTTTCTTGAAAACAGTAAATTATTATGGGCTTAATATTGTTTGCTACATACGAGATACACTATTAGATTCACAACGTAGTTGTTCACCTGATGATAGTACGATATGCTATATCATATTACAGATTTGTTCCATTAATGTCTTGTGACGTGGAACGAATATTTTCAGAGTACCAATATTGTTTTTTTAATGAACCAAACAGGAGTATTTCTTTTGACTATTACACTCTTACTACGTCATACTACTTTTGACCAATAAAACGGTACGAAAGGACGTATTTCAACCAATCATGGCTGCTTATCGCACAATTTTATCGCGTCCCTAGCATTTGTTTCTTTGTTTGCCAACATTTGAAACTGCGCTGGTCTGGACGTCAAAAAATATATATAAAATGACAAACCACTCTAGTCGATGCACAGCAGTTTCAAATATGACTCTCATTGGCATTCAAGAACAAGAATTAATAAAATCACTGATCATACCTATGCATCTTCTGAAATCCGATTTACAAATAAATGAAGAGCACCATTCGGAAATCCTGAATAAGGTGAATACACCATGTAGGCCTAAATCAACGAGTTCCACTTCTATTACGCACACGTCCAATATAACATCAATTGAACCACCAACCACATTCAAATTTGAAAATTGTACATTCAATAATTATTCCTTTTAAAATTATTCATGTTTATTTTTTGTCATCGTCGTTAATTAAAACTTTCTAACACTTGTGTATATTAGTTAGGTTATGTTATAGCTTCTGCTATATGATATTATGGATAGTCACGTATCAGAGATTGTTGAATATTAAGATTTATTGAAAATCATCTGTCAAGTGACGTTGATTACTGGGATTCGGATAACTGAAGTGGAATGTTGCATTTTAATAAAAATGAAACAATCAACAAAGCCTTCTTAACTAGTAACATTGCCATCGTGTATAATAGATCGAGAACTTCTCGACGAGGAGGTATTGCTCACTACTGCCATCTGGCGTGCATCTAGCGTAATATTTGTAATGTTGAGATGGTACAATAATACATTTGAAGACAGTTGTATTTTCGTAAGTCAATTAATATTTTATTGTACTGGAGTACTTCGTTACTTCTAATCTTTATATACTTTCTTCTAATCGTGTAATAGTCAATTAAATCCCACTCGAGTTTTGATTTTCTCTAGATAAATCTGCTCGTGTTCTACTCGCAGATTTATCGATAAAATCAAAACGTCTAGTGAGATTACTGTTGATAAAATGAAAATGTGCATCGTTATTTTATAACGAGGCTAGAATCTTAATTGTATACTTTGTATGTTATTTTTATATGTATGGGTGAACTAATTTAGGTTTGGAGTTACAAACTTTATAATTACAAATTACTGTTTTTATATTATTTTCTTATTCTAAGGTTGTGGACGATTGGAGCAAATGTTTGGGTACCACCCGGCTGTGCATGTTAGTCATTCTGGTTCACTAACATTGAGATACGCTCTATTACATTTCATTCGGTGGAGATATAGTCCAAGTTCACACAACTTAACAGTTTTGGTACCAACTTCCTAGCTCTACTGGGTGTTCATTTCAAAGTGTGTCATGGCGTCACTGTTGTGAGTCAGCGATTTGAAGCGAGTTTCAGCTTTTATGTCAGAGAAGTTGCCTATTAATCAAGGTGTTCAATCTGAACTTGAGAACGTGTACGGTATAACTTGAATGTCGTAGCAACAGATGGCGGTCTGTACGGTCTGTGTGCTACCATAACCTCTTTCCAACTGTGTTTTGCGCGGGAAAGTCGTACCCATGGTATTTGTTATCATCGGTTGCGTACGGCAACATTCCACAACACAAATCAAATGCTCCGTGTCCATGTTGACCGTCCAAGTTAATGTCAACAAATACGTAAGTAATCTTCTTAACCCTCTCCCCATATCCCGACAGTAAGAAAAAAAACTCACTTCAGTACGTGTTTCCAAACAGTTCACATTCTTGCCACTACTGGCGTTACCGTACGTATCGGTAAGTAATCTTCAGAATGAACGCCGTACTTGCTAGGCAACTTCTCTCGCATTTAGGTAAAACGTCTCTGCGGAAGAGTAGGAAGATTGAATTCTCTAGGCTCATCGGCTAGCCACATGACGACATACAGCGAGCCATGACACATTTTGAACTGAACACCCAGTATATCAATCTTTCTCACCATGTTTCTCCGTCACATATTCATACCTCTGCCACGCGTTATATTAGCAAGTTATATTACTCGTATTTAGTAAAGGTTCAGAAGATAATTTTGACTTTATAAATTGCTTTACTAATATGTTTTAATTTCAATAATAATGCATTTATAATAAATTTAGTAGGCATTGTAATAGTAATGAATTGATAATGAGTACATGAGACACAATTATGAAACTAAATTGAGGTTGATTATGTAAGCAACTTGGCAAGTTTGTGTTTAAGCTGGTATGTGATAGTCTTCTGCTGACAAGGAAATAGTGTAAGAAATAAAGATTAACCTACATATAGAATGTATCGAGTCAGCTAATTCAGGTTCATGACTTACATTATGTCGACATCTGATCACATTTTTTTGGAATAATAAGTTATTATGTAAAGTAAGACCTAAATAATTACAATTAAATAGTGAAAAGGAGCAGATAAATAAGGTTTAATGTCTTAATGATTATCATGATTGGTTTAAACATGCACTAAAACCAGACGTAAGTGCAAGTTTGAACCAATAAGTTATTGAGATTTGCGATAAAATGAGTCTAGGAAATTGTATATTTAGTATGTAGAACTACATTTGTTTATAGATCTTTTGTTATATTATTAAGTTTTGTACTTGTGAACTATATCAATAAATCAATCAATCAATCAATCAATATATTAGCATGTCTTTGAGGACAAGTGAATGAAACTGTTGATACACAACACAATGCAATGCCATTATGAAACCTGTGTCGTGCAATGAGTCTGAAATGCTTTCACAGATAATTTTATGTCTGAAATATTCTTCTAATTTTCGAATTACAATTTTATATTGTCTAAAAAAATACACATCCAAGAGTTGTACAAATCTTGTAGTTTCTAGGGGGATAATTTGTGTTTTAATTGTCTTACCATGTAAAAGAGGAAGGATAAAAGAGGAACACAAAGAAAACAAGGGAAATACATGAGAAGGATGAAGGGGAGGAAAGGATATTAGCAGGCTTCGAGACTTCGGACCCAATAGAGCAGTTCAGTGGGAAATCCGCATAACGGCGTACTGAGTATAGTGGTAAAGCGCACAGTGGGTGGAGTACTGTAGAATGAATGCCAAGAAATACGCAGAAGAAAACGCTCTGGATTTGAAGGTTCTGACGAATAATTTGGTTTTCATACAAACTGTGTCTGAAACTATTACACGGTTAGAAAAGTCAGAGCAAGAGATGCCAGAAGCCCTCAAATTAATTGAGAAAATGATGCAGAGAATTAATGAGGCATCAAGTACACCGGTTACTGAACGTGTAAAACAGAAGTGGAAATCAATTTTATGTAAAAATAACGGATATGGAGCATTGTGTAATATAAACAGCAAATTAGTGGACATAGAGTCACCCGAGAATAAAGGACTGTCTCTTAGAGACTGCAATGATGTTAGGTTTTTTCGTTTTGCTCCTATCACGTCATGCGACATAGAGCGCAGCTTTCTACAGCACAAACTTTGGCAGATAACCGAAAAGATTTACGTTTGAGGCACTGAGAATGTATCGTGTAGTAGGTACAATGCAATTCGGTACTGCAACTGCACTTCCTAAAGACGACCAATAGGATAAATGAAAAATTAAAATTGCTACATGCTTATTTCCACCATTAACACTGTGTATAATTAAACATAAATGCTTATAAAGACAGGAGAATAAATACTTTTCACATTCTTTTGACATTATCATTGTGTAATGTATATTTACTTTCAGAATGTGCATATGTGTGTGTTTCCCCATATTACCGTACTCTACTCTAAATAGCAACGTTGTTACCTCAACACATCTCTATCTACCTGCAGCGAGTCAACAACCTATAGTACATTCACAGTAAACTTATTGTATCGGGTCCAAAGTCTCGAAGCCTGGATATTAGTATTAAGTACATGAGAAGGAGAGAGAAGAAAAGAAAGGGAGAAAAAGGAAGTATGAAGTAATAAATAAGAAATAAAGACGAATAAAAAGTGAAAATAAGGATAAAATAAAGAAAGAAAGGAAGAGGAAAGGAAGAAAAACGAGATTTTGAGCGCCCAAGGAATTCCTTGCCAGAGTCGCACATGCAGAGATCTCTGCCATGCGGCTGGTCGTAATCCGTGGCTGTAGAGAATATTCCCATTGAAATGAAGCGGAGGGTAAAAATCCAAGCCCCCAAGCAAAATGTGATTCAGTTCTTCCATGGCGTGTGTGCCTGCCACTAAACAATTCCCACTCTACAGACTATCGATCGAATCCCGACGCTTTCATTTTCACATTGACCTGGTATTGGGGCCCCACTCGGAAACAATGCTGCAGCTTGACTTGGACCAATCTGAATAAGTGACTGTCGGCTGACTCATCCGCATCACTCAAACCACCGCCACTCGAACAGATGATAATAATTAATAACCAACAAGAGGGCGCTTTGCATATACATGTAGTTAATAAGCTATAACTTCGCACTTATAACCAGTGAGTACATACTTAACAGGAAATCAGTTTACATAAATCAATATTAAAGCTATATTATGGGCTAGCCGTACCCGTGCGCTCCGCTGCACCTGTTAGAAATAAATATAAAGTAATTACATAATTAAAATAGGACGTTTGATCCAGGGAACATTCGTGTTTGTTAGAAGGATAAATCCTTTAATATGTTACTTAATTTAAATTGTATTTAAATAATTAAAATGCGATCATTTTGGTCCAGAGAGGACTCATTTGGTGCAATGTCATAAATTATTTTAACATGTTTCATATTTGGTATTATATGCAACCATAGTTTAATGAATGTTTTCCCTCAACCCAATATGAGCAAATGCTGGGTAACTTTCGGTGCTGGACACCGGACTCATTTCACCGGCATTATCACCTTCATCTCATTCAGACGCTAAATAACCTAAGATGTTGATAAAGCGTCGTAAAATAACCTACTAAAATAAAAAAAATAGACTAATCCAAATCTGAGCCATCGAACTGTTCTCGCTATTGTAAAATAGGCTACTGCTCTACTGGACAAGGAACCTCAACTATGTCGTCTTATTGCAAGTTTAAAGACCGAAGAATCAAATTTCGTAATTCGCTTACTTGTGTTGCTGGCTGATACAATAAGAAATAACACATAGGCCAGCGTCGGGCATGAGAGCGGCTCCATTTAATCGGCCAGAGCTGCTCTCGCTCCGCAAGGCAAGCCAGAGCAGAAGGCTCACGCAGTGGCGGGTCCGCATTACAGCTACCTTCCCTGCATTAATGTAACAAGAGCCACGGTTGTTCTAGTCATTCAGTCTGTCAGCACATAACAGTTTATAAGGATGTTACATCAATCCATTGTACAGTACAGACTTTATAACACTCTTATTAATTTAACCAGCCGTACCCGTGCGCTCCGCTGCACCCGTTAGAAATAAATATAAAGTAATTACATAATTAAAATAGGACGTTTGATCCAGGGAACATTCGTGTTTGATAGAAGGATAAATCGTTCAATATGTTACTTAATTTAAATTGTATTTAAATAATTAAAATGCTGTCATTTTGGTCCAGAGAGCAAAAATTTGGTGCAATGATACTTCCTTTAACATGTTTCTTAATTGTTATTACATGCAACCATAGTTTAATGAAGATTGACATATCATTTAGTTTTAATGTGTATACTTTATATTACTTGCTATATGTTTCAGAGGTTACTGTAATAACATTGTAGAATTATGTCCATCTAGAGAAACTACACTTTCCAATGGTGAAATAATAATTAAACAATTAGTTAGCTTTCGATATTACTTCATACAAACACAGAAACATTCTCTTAGGCTATGTTTAATAGCTTTCGATTGTTGTTGTCCAAGGCCCTTTATAGACGAAGTCATTTGTTTTTATTTCAGTACAGCGCCTTAGATGGCTTTGTTATTGTAATTTTAAAACTCATTTATCTCATTAAATATCAGTCCTGTCAAAATTTTGTTAGAATAAAACTTATCGGAAATTATTTTTAAAGAAACTTTTGTTATGTAATATGTTTCATGAAAATCATGAGATATTTCGATTTATTTAATTCAGGCCCCCTTATAACCCACCTTTTCATTCAAGTATTTTGAATGTCATATAGCCTAAAATCTAAGTTACTCGAACCAGCGCGCATTTCGTAACACGAATCCCAGGCAGAATGCCTTAGACCACGACGCCACGGCGCGAGACATATAATACACTTACCGGTATCTTTTCTTGTGATGAAAGTGTTTTTACCTGTCAGTCATAGTGTCCGAGATATGTCCTTCAACAGGAACCCATGTCATTTCACCTGTCTCTTTAAATTCATGTTTTCATGTTTGTCGCTTGTTTGCCGAAACTTTAAACTTTACATTTGTTAATTCAATATGTTTAAGTAGTTTTAATAAAATTTTGCACGATTATGTGTCTTTCACATCTTAACATAGTATAATCAAATCATTGCTATAGCATTTGTAATTTATTAATAAAAATAATATGGGTCATCAAATTATTTCAATATTCACGTATTTCATAAAAAATAAAATAGTAAGAAATTAGGGAAAGATTTCAGTTGATTTTGTTCTTGTAGTTATTATAAATGTTACAATGATCATTTAAATGTTCATAGATTTGTGATTATTTTTCTAGGAAAATCTTAAGGTACGGATGATGATTGGACAGTTTTCATCCAAAATCTACAGTTACAGAAAAACATTATTTGACTTTTATCCTTCAGATATATACGCTCTACCACCAGTGCTTTTGTTACGTCCGCCTCACCTGCAAACCAAGGCAGAGCCAAGCTAGAAAAGTTATCAAGCTAGAACTTGCATAGCAACTTGGTCCTCTGCGGTGGCTGAGTTCAGCCTGCCACGCAGATGATTCGTGTTCGAGTCCCGACCAGACCTACAATTTTTCAATGAAAATTAACTTTAATTAGAAACAGTTCTTTGGAAATATTATAAGTGGAGAATAAAGAAGAAATGTATTGTGAGTAGCTACAAAGTTTTATTTCACCAGAACAAATAGAAACTGACAGTGGGATATACAAGATATAAACGATACAGACTGCCAGAAAAAAAAGTGATTTGTGAGTATAATTTTTTTGAAGGGAATAGAGAGTCATTATTTACTTTGCCATCTAGGATATACCAGAAAGACCATGGAAAATTTTACATAATGAATTAAGCCCTACTAAAACACAGTCATCAACAGCAGATACAGGGTGTATCTAAATTAAATTCTCAAACTTCTAGGGATGATACAAGAGTCCAATACAAACGTTGTTTCTTAAATGACCGTGGGTCGAAAACTAATTATTGAATGACAAAAGCAGAAACTGTACTGTAAGGAATAAAGAATACCGGTACAATTGTAACGTTACTTAGGACGTTCATTCCTCAAAACCATTTCAGTTTGTATTCATTTACATTCATTTTCTTTAAACAACTAAACTCGACTTTGTCCTGTGTTAGCATTCCCCTCGTCTGTAGAAAAGGGGAAGCCCCGAATCATACATAACACGTGGAGACACCGCACTACGTTTTAACAGTGGATTTTGGTGTGAAGTTTTTCAGTATAAAGATGCTTCAGTTATGAATCCATTCAACAATTAGCAGAGTTCTCACTTTCTACGCTCTGTCTTCCTGGTCAAATGCAGAAGGCTATTTAGCCAGATGAATATAATGAAAACCAAAATTAGAAATAGAATTGGGACAAAGGTATAACGGTCAATTTTGACAGTTAAGACTGCATTGAGACGGTGTGGTAAATGTTGCCATGATTTTGACTTGCCTGAAGAAATTGTTAAAAAAATCGAAATGGAAACATACAGACCAGAAATTACAGGTGCTTCAACTTCTGCAACTACAACTGAAATTGTAGAAGAAGAAGAAGAAAAAGAAGAAGACGAAAGCGATGATTATGTAGAATCTCTTCTTTTGTAGTTTTGTTAAGTTTTTATTAATTATTTATAGCCTATTGTCACATATTTTCAAGGGGAGAGGATGGTATTTTTTGGTGAAAAATGAGTAAATTTTCAAAAAAAAAATTCTTTAAAATATTCTGTGATAGCTATGTGTGGAATGCATAGTATAACATTTTGTGGGTATTTGTGCTCTTATCGGATGTTCAGTCGCCATTTTTGAACTTCCTGCGTTATGGATTTTTAAATCACTCGCCCACTTTATTGTTGTTTCCGGTAAATTAAATTTTCAAAAAAAAAAAAATCTTTAAAATACTTTTTGATATGTGTGGAATGCACTGCATAACATTTTGTGGGTATTTCTGCCCTTATCGGATGTCGAGACTCATTTTTAAACTTCCTGCGCTATGAATTTTTAAATCACACGCCCACTTCTATCGGTTTCCAGTAACTTCATTTTTTTTTCTACATTGCCAGACAAAAATGGATATAATTTCTGAACTATTAAAGATACATGCATGAAATTTAAAACACACATTCTTTAGACTATTAGGAAACGTTTCTCTGTAACATAATTTTGTTAATTGATTTCATTTTAAAAATACGTCCGTTTGTTTGCAAGAAAGGAAATCAGAAAATTGTTATTAAATTTTAATTGTTTATTTTACAAACGTAGGGACAAATATCAAAATTCTGTTGCAGACAGTTTGTAGAACATGCTTTTGCAAATACATTGCAAAAAATATTTTGAATCTTTCTTTAAAAACGGTTTAGATATATCGGAGTACAATCCTGCATTGGATATGTTTTTTTTTTTTTTTCAAATTTGGGCCTCCAAATATTTTTTTTTCAAAATATTTATATTTGGTTGAGTTCCTAGAGCTATGAGGTCTCTACATACAAAAATTAATATTTTATACCATACAGGAAAAACGTTTTAAAAATACCGTCCTCTCCCGTTAAATATGTAATATACATCTAAAAATCTAGTTGGTTTATGCTATATTTAGCGGGTTTTTGTAAGCGTTTAGCGTATTTTTGCAAACTGGAGTTGACAACGCTGCACCTCACGCATTTTATTAGCACAACCCCGGGCCATAAGCTTGAAAGGGTGAAACCAAAAGGTGTATGGCCGTTAAATTACCCATAGTTCATATCTTTTTCCGGTGTTTTTATCAGCTGTTTTGTTGATATTATTACCATAGTTTAGTATATACAGTTGCGAAGCTCAATACTTAATAAATATGCAAGCATAGATAGTTGCTGACCACCAGGATCGCTACTATCGCCTCAGCACAGACCCTTTCCCGAGCAGACGATAATGTATGTTCGGGTTTTCTATTTCAGTGTATGTAGCTCAGTGAAATATTATATTATAACTTTATTGGGTATCATTGCTAAGTTTTATTTAGTGTAATGTGTTCATAAGTTCCGTTTACTTCTTATTGCATAATTTGTTGCAGAAATAATTACAAAACTGTGTTATTTTAATGTGAAGAGAATTTTACATGTTAACATAATCTATTCGCATCAATATTTTAAGTTTAGAATGGAAGCTATTTTGAGGTTTAATAAAAAATAATTTACATTTTGATTTTAATTTAGCACATCTACCTTCCTTAATTATAGATAGAAAATTTACCGTACCACTCCTATGAAATTAGTGTACGTACGATTGTGTTAATTCGTCTCTTAGGATGTAGATAAATACAATAATTCAATACGTAGGCCTACTCGATTGTAGTATTAAAATAAAGACAAATTGAATGTGGGGCGTATCATGTATGACATTATGCTTAATTATAATGTATAATTGCGAATATATGAATATAAATAATAACCTATAATTTCCATATGACATAACATAGGCCTACATATGTAATGGCAGGGCATTGGATACTTTGTAAATCTAGTTGCTCTAGTAACAGCGCTGTGAGGTTACCGTATTTCAATATAGTCAAGTGTTTGAAGGTCAATAAGGCAGCACTCATAAAGCGCTGGAACTAGCGCTGAGGTGGTTCCTGCGATTTCGGAAGTGAAAATCGTTGAATTTATAAGAGATTTTTTTTTTGTGGAGGTGCAGGTGATCGTATAAGCAAGGCATAATAAAAGCCAAAACTAACCAAGCCTAACCTGTCACAGATCCGTATATGCAAGAAGTATGAGTACAAAGGAACTACCTCTGCGCTAGTTTAGCCTACTAACATAGTATATTAATCAGACTTCAGACTGGAGTACCGTAAGAAACGAATAAATACAACTGAAATAGGGACAAATTGCATTTACAAGTTATCACACGTAACTTTATGCTTAATTATACTGTATAAATTCGAATATTGAAGTATTGGTACAGCACACATAACCTACAACATATCAAAATATCCGTGCGGTGCAACTGAAAATTATTGAATCGTGCATAAATGAATGTACAAGAATTTCGCAATATTTAATCCAAATAAAGTCAGGTATTACATATACGAACAACGTAATTTTCACACCAAAAATAATATTACACCTTAACTCGCAAGTGAATTATGTCAAGTGTCTCATAATCATTGTTTTAAATTTATTAATGCAATTACACTACATTTTAGAGAAGTATATGTTACTCTTTATGCATTGCAAAAATTATATGGTTGAAACGCCACCCTCCGAGAGCGGGTTAAGCGAGTCACATGGTCTGCCTATATTAAATCACGATGACAATGACACAGTCTATTGTTCCTAGTACTCACAGCGCTCCAAGCGGCTAGCAACTATCGCGAGAAATAAAAAAATCATCCCAAGCTTCGCAACTATATATACTAAACTGTGTTACTACGATTACAAATTGTTTCGTGTTGTTGTGAATATTTCAAAAGTGTAGTCAAGTTCAGCAGGTGTTATTTTTTTATAAATAAGCTAATATTCTGTTCGGCTCAACTGTAGAATATGCCCTTTGATACGTCTCCTATGCTTTAACATATGAAGGAATGCCAACATCCTTCTTGATAACAGAAATAATGTGGAAATAAAGTGTTCAATCCATGTCACAACCGTAACACTTTTAATAAATATACAGTGAAACATACATAGATATAACAATCTGCTAGTAGTCCTGTTACCTCCACATCCATTCTAATCCGTTTACGTATGACCAAAACCGATAGTAGCAATTTAATATTTGGCAATTGGCGGTATTTCGCGGTGGATTATGGGGCGTAAAAGGTATACTGTTCTCCAACCAGGAGATTAAGCGTAAAGGAATGTGCTTACTATTGCGTCATCTATTGGAGCAAAGTAGATAGATAATATTCCGTCATAACGTCAGTTTAAAAACATGCGCTCTCCTGCATGTTATTTCCTGTATGGAGGGATTAAGGAAGTCTCCACTAAAAATCATGAAAATTTTCCAAATTTTTTTAGCTATTTCACTTATTCAGAATTTACATATTTTCATACCCCAAATGGATTCAGCTCAATTCTGACTACAAGTACTCGTATGTTTACACTTTTAAATTAAGGCTGGAAGGGGGCGTGGAATTTAAAGAACTGTCAAAATTGTTTTTCATCGAAGAATTCTTTTTTAAAATTTCTGATTACAAATCTAGTAACTTTTTGTTGGCTCCCTGAAGTTACTAGATGCATGTAGCGGAGGAGAATATTAATTTACATAAATATTCATTTTATTTTCAAATCTATTTTTCTGTGTTCATTTTTGTTGATTCAACACCAACTTTCTTATGCCAAATATTAATCAATCTGGATGAAATTTTTACTGCAAGTATTTATGAGATAGCTGCATGTTTCTATGCATTTATTTTGTGAGAAATGCTGCTAGAAACATGCAGCTACCTCATAAATACTTGCAGTAAAAATTTCAAAGTTGGTGTTGAATCAACAAAAATGAACACAGAAAAATAGATTTGAAAATAAAATGAATATTTATGTAAATTAATATTCTCCTCCCTGCATTCATCTAGTAACTTCAGGAGCCAACAAAAAGTTACTAGATTTGTAATCAGAAATTTTAAAAAGAATTCTTCGATGAAAAACAATTTTGACAGCTCTTTAAATTCCACGCCCTCTTCCAGCCTTAATTTAAAAAGTGTAAACATAAGAGTATTTGTAATCGGAATTGAGCTGAATCCATTTGGGGTATCAAAATATAAATTCTGAATAAGTGAAATAGCTAAAAAAATTTGGAAAAATTTTCATGATTTTCAGTGGAGTCTTCCCTTAAAAGACCAGGAGATTAACCGTGATCTAATTTTGTAACTAGGGTAGTATAAATAGGCCTATGTGTTTATCAGTGTTATCGTTTGTGCTTTGAGAGATAGCCAATGGAGATGCGTCTACTCACGTGTGTGACCTTATGACATCTTATGACATCAACATTAATTCACAGCATTACCCCGCTGCGTCTCATTCCCTGAGACTTTCTCGTGGTTGGAGTACAGTAGTTTGAGTCATATCCGTCGTACCGGTTTCAAGCATATTTGGCTTGAAGTACTCCCTCCTTTCTTTTTATCCTCCCAGGATTAGCATGACACAGAACTTCCTCTTCGAACAACTAAAAGAAAGCGTAACAAGGGATAGTTCCTCTGAGAGAGAGAGTCTCCACATTCGTCTCTGAAATCGAACCTAGCGACGCTGGAATGCAGTCTGATACATCAAGCACGAAGGAGTGCCTTCTACATTTGATAGTACAAAAATATGTTTATTTTTAGAAATATAGAACACTGCATTCAGTAATTACATACGACTGTAATCCTAAACGTAGGACGCTGTTCATGAGGATTTGGAGCTAATAAAAGGCAGACTTGCCTCGTCTCTGTTTTCCTCGTATCCATGACATGGGTTCATGTTGCGCTTCTGGGAAGCATTTGTTTTTAATTAATATCGCTACTCAATTAGCTCAGTGGGCGGCGGGTTATCGTGAGAGTGGCGGACTCTGACGGCGGATGTTTGCACCACGCCCACGCCTATAATGTAAGTATGATACCCGCCCAGCAGCAATAATCGTTACAGGTGATCACTATCAACGGACCAATGATGAAATTTTCAGCACAATACTTACCGGTGGTCGGTACACACAATGTTGCATACTGAAGATCCCACCGAGGATGGACTCTTGCCCGATGTGTTATACATATTATGTAAGAGAAATGAAAGACTGAATTTACCGTATTTTTAATAACTACACTACAATGAAGAAACTATTATCCCTTACAGCAGTGGTTCCCAACCTGTTTTGATTGACGATATACTTTACTGAACGCCCACGATATCGCGACACACTTACTTGTTTTTATTAAAAATATTGATATAATAATAACAACAACCAGTGCTTTTCTTCTGGAGAAAAGATGGTGCAACTCTACAGGATGATTCATTATTACGTGTAAATACTTTGTGTGTGTGTATTGTAGAGGCGAAACTAGGACTAAAACGTTCTATACAACTTTTTCTCAAAACCGTTAATTCCAGAGTCCCAGTAGATGGCACGTACGTCGTAGTAACTGCATAGGCATTACTGTTCTTCCACACATTTGGTGTGGTATTGTGGGGAGTCAGTTACTCGGACCTCGAGTTCTACCTCCGCGGTTGATTGGGGAAATCTAGCGCGCATTCTTGGAACGCGAATTGCTACACGATATCCCTTTTCCAACGCGAGTGAACTTACGGTTTATGCACGATGGTGCTCCTGCGCATTACTGCCGCAACGTAAGGGCGTATCTCAATGCTGCGTATCCAGGTCAATGGATAGGTCGCGCAGGGCCAACTCCTTGGCCAGCCAGATGACCGGACTTGAACGCTCTGGACTTCAAGTTGAGGGACAGCACTTTGAACATGCATTACACTAAGAATTGTGCAAATGTGTAAAGTTTAGAAGAAATTGCTTTACATTCTTTACTGTGTTTGGTTTTAGTTCACAAAACGTGCATAAGTGGACTGCCGAGGATATGGATTTAGTGACTTTGGTTATTTTTGTATTGAAGTCCAAATGCACTGTACGAAAGTGATAATTAGTTTACATTTGGCGTGTTATCCTTTCTTTGTTTGGGAGCGCAAGTTCCACGAAAAATGGCGTTAACTCTGGAATTGAAGGTTTTGAGAAAAAGTTGTATAGAACGTTTTAGTCTTAGTTTCACCTCTACATTACACACACAAAGTATTTACACGTAATAATGAATTACCCTGTATGTAGAATATTTTATGGCGGACGGGGAAGCTGATTACTTTTCACTGCACGGGAATTTTGTCGTTTTTAACCTCCTTTTCCACCGAGGATGGACTCTTGCCCGATGTGTTACACAACATATTATGTAAGAGAAATGAAAGACTGAATTTACCGTATTTTTAATAACTACACTACAGTGAATGAAATTATTATCCCTTACAGTGTATTATATTTTATAGCTCAGCTGATGAATAATCGCTTGGGTTTGTAAATTTAATAACCTGATTGGCTATGTACTGTAAATTTTTAGTAGAGCCATCAATGTGGTTCAGTCGGCAAATTCGCTGGTCTATTGATATAAAATTTAAAGGCTTGGGGATCCGGGCCCGCGACTTATAATGTAAATATCTCTACTTAATTACGGAATTTCACCTTGCTCGCTTCTTTATTCAAAAGTTAATGCAAAACAAGAGTGAATTTTATAAATATTTTCATTTGATATTGCAGTGATATAGTAAAAAATCTAGAAATTTATTTGGACAAAAACTTAAGTTGGAATACCCAAATCACACACATATGTAAATTCCTACAATAAAAATAAATAAAAAATTTCCTTCCGTTGGTTCTCAAGAAGAATTTAGTACAGTCGCTCTTGATGTCTCATTTTTATTACTGTGATACTCTCTACGTTGATCTTAATATGAGACTGACAGACTACAGAGTGTTCATAATGCGTGTGTTCGATTTATGTGCAACCATAGGCGGAGAGAGAACAGTTTCCTTGGGGGGGGGGGCAAAGCAAACCCATAGAATCCCGATACATTAATGTTATGGGGACATTATTTACCTTCTCCCCCCGTTATAGCTTGACGTCGTACAATATATCGGAATATGATCATTTAATAAAAGTATTTTCGGGGAGCATATTTCTTACAGTGTTACATCCATATCCGCGATTTTTCGGATCAAGTTGTACAGAGCTTGAACTGTAAGTCTACTACAAATTATAATAGGGCATAACTTAAAACAATATCCCTATTTTTTTGTCATACACAAACACATGCATACATCTATAACACTACGTAATAGTGCTAACAGAAACTTCTCTGAAGCTTATCTTCCTGAAGATATCATGTGAAATGTAAATTCTACGTAATTATTTTACCTAATCTCTCGTCTTTAAGTTTACATATTATATCGGGATCACTTTTCTTTTTTCTGCAATAATCTGCGGTATGTTATTCATATTTCTCGAAATGACGGCTTTACGTGCAGACCTGTAACACATGAGCCTACAAGCTGTTACAAAAGAAACTTTATAGTGCTGCCATTCCTCAAATGAGGTATAGAAATTCTTATACTTTCAGAAATTTAAAATAAATATTATAGTCCAGACAATGATCTGAAGACATTAATTCGTCAATTTAAGCACAGAAACGTAATCATAAAAAAACAAGAAAAATCTCTTGAATTCAATATTTTCTAACGTTAATAGAAAAAAAAAAAGAGTTCAGACAAGTTTGGGGGGGTGTCCCCCATGCCGCCACCCCCCATAACTCCGCCTATGTTTGCAATGTCCGTAGATCTGACCGTATCTCACCTTCACTAAGGCCCGATTGTATAAACCATTTAATCTTAGATCAGAAGTTAAGTTGATCCTTGTTTCAGCTGAACTTGGAATTTTGTGTTGTATAAAGTCTAATCTGAGATTAATTTGTCTCAAACTAAAGTCACTTTGACTGAAGAAATTTCTCCGATTAAGTTAGATGATCCAAGTTCAGTTATTTCTTTTCTGTTTGAAATATAGGAGTGACAGATTGTGCAAATAAAATATCCATTATTTTAATATTAATAGATATGTTAGGTACATATGTATTTCTTTAAATTTCTTGCCTTAATACACAAACATTCTTATATTTTATAAGGCTCTATCGTGTTCAGCAATATCAAATAACATAACCTATAATTATATTATGTTTATAAGAACCATTAATTATTAATGGATATGATAGGTACATTCATAAATGTTCAATTAATTAACTGTATTACTAAACGACAATTGTCGTTTTATAAAGCTTTATTATGTTTAGCAGTATCAAACACCATAACATGATAAAACTTGGAGAACAGTCAACCTTCTTCTTATTGTCCGCCATTATTTACATTGCAAAAAACAGTGTCTCCAACAGAGTGTAATACGGAAAGTCGCGAAAAAGTAGTTGTAAAGTCGCTAGATTTCTCATTATCAACAAAGAAAGATTAAATTGTGTCGCTATGGGGTGCTAAAAAGGTCACTAAATCCCTATTTAAGCAATATAAAAGTTAAAAGAAATTGTTGTTGAAAAAGAGTTAAAATTGCTAGATTGGCAACACTGAACAAACCTGTATAACATGGTCCGCGCATCACGTATTTCACCTGTTTATGCGATGTTGCCAAATCCTTTTCATGTGAACTTAGATTGCATTTGAACCAAGGTAATTTGATCGCAGAAAAGTTTTATACAATAGAAGAAGTGTCTGAACTCGGTTTACTTTTCGATCTTCGATCAAAGTTGATCTTTAGTCAGGAGTTTTATACGATTGGGCCTAAATATGCTGTCCTGGGCCCATCACAAAGAATGAAGAAATATTCACACTCTCACGTTACTCTTCAATATTCTTCAGAACTATAACCCTGGCTACTTAGCTTCTCGTTTTCAACATTTGTCCCCATACCACGAAATAGACACTCTCTCACAACACCATATCATACTCTTCATTCCTAAACACAGAACATCCTCCTACTCTTCATCTTTCACCGTCTCTGCAGCTCATCTCTGGAACTCTCTACCACAGCATGTCAGCGACTGTCGGACATTATCTAGTTTCAAAAATAAACTAAAATTGCACTTTTTAAATTCAGATTTCCTTCAATTATAAGCTCTTTTCTCTGCGACAGTTTTGTAAAAAAATATACGAGTATATATTTATTTTTTTTTCTTTCTGTTCTGTTGATCACCAGATGAATTTATTATCATATCCTTTTTATTGCGGATTTTATTTAAATTTCGTAGTTTTCTTTTTTTATTATTTCATTATATTCCATTTGTTCTACTCATCCTTACTTGTTCCCTGTGTACTAACTGAGTTGCTTTTATTACATTCCAATCTTTAGATCTGTACTTTACTTTCTTTTTTCTATTATGGTATTATTTACATATCACTTAGTGTCGATTTTCTTATTCTATTATTTTTTTGTAAATGTTAGTATTCTGTTCTTTAACTTTTATGTTAAATTTCACTGCTTGTATACTTTGTGGTCTTAACTCTGCCAATATAAATAAAATACAATAAAAGTAAGAGAAATAATATACCAAGTAGCTCTATAGAACCACCGGCGTAGCTCGATGACAGCTGATCTCATCACAAAAGTCTCCGCTCCAGCTGGGTTCGAAACCCACTTGCAATGATTACCTCCTTGAGTTTTGTCCGAGGCTTTCCCAATTGTAAGCCAAATGTCAGGTGATCCTACGGTGAGACATCTCTCCAAATATCATCTTTCTGTCACCAATAATTTTTTAGAGGATTCGATCCGACATCGGGATGAGAATTCGGTGTGGCTTAGTGGATAGAGCGTCAGCACGTAGAGCTGAAAACTCGGGTTCAAATCCCGGTGCCGGAGAGAATTTTCCCGTTCCACCTATCCTTCATCATATGATGACGCAGAATTTCTGCATGGAAACATCATATGTACTTCGGTACACCGTAATACCACAGTCTAGTATACAAAGTCACGAAGCTCAATACGTAGTAAATATGCATACATTAGATAGTTGCTGACCACTAGGATCGCTAATATCGCCTCATTACAGACAATGCAAAATAATACCGGCACAGTCTATTGTTTCTAGCACCCTCAAGACTCAAGCTTCGTGACTGTATATAGTAGAATGTGGTAATACCAATAATTTCACCTACGCTAAATAACCTCGTAGTTGGAACAAAGTCATCAAATACAATAACAAAAATATATGTTGCAAGAATAGTGACGATTAACTTCAGAAATTGATGTTCCTTAATATACGCCTAAACAAAAACTATGTCACTGCTAGAAAAACATAGTACGTTTTTCGTAATTAAAAATAATTAATTAAAACCTAAGACAAACCTCTTGATTTAACTACCTAGAATGTAATCTTACAAATATGATAAGCACGAGTACAGAAATTCATATGATGAGAGAGAGATGGAACGGAGAAAAATTCTCTCCGGCGCCGGGATTTGAACCCGGGTTTTCAGCTCTCCGTGCTGATGCTTTAACCACTAAGCCACGCCGGATACAATCCCGACACCGTTGAGAATCGTCTCAGATTAAGCTCCATCTCTTGGGTTCCCTCTGGTAGCCGCCCTCTGCACTACGTCATAGATGTCTATGCACGCAGGACCGAGAATCCATACATGTGTAGAGTGCACTCAGATGAGTGACTGGTTGGCCGGGGTCCGACGGTATGGGCGCCGTCTTTAAATCACGAAGTGATTTATTACGCATATCATATTTATTTTGATGTACCGAAGTACATATGATATTTCCATGCAGATATTCTGCTTTCTCAGATGATGAGAGACATGGAACGGAGAAAAATTCTCTCCGGCGCCGGGATTTGAACCCGGGTTTTCAGCTCTCCGTGCTGATGCTTTAACCACTAAGCCACGCCGTTCCATCTCTCTCTCATCATCTGAGAAAGCAGAATATCTGCATGGAAATATCATATGTACTTCGGTACATCAAAATAAATATGATATGCGTAATAAATCACTTCGTGATTTAAAGACGGCGCCCATACCGTCGGACCCCGGCCAACCAGTCACTCATCTGAGTGCACCTCTACACATGTATGGACTTCGTCCTGCGTGCATAGACATCTATGACGTAGTGCAGAGGGCGGCCACCAGAGGGAACCCAAGAGATGGAGCTTAATCTGAGACGATTCTCAACGGTGTCGGGATTGTATCCGGCGTGGCTTAGTGGTTAAAGCATCAGCACGAGAGCTGAAACCCGGGTTCAATTCCCGGCGCCGAAGAGAATTTTTCTCCGTTCCATCTCTCTCATCATCTGAGAAAGCAGAATATCTGCATGGAAATATCATATGTACTTCGGTACATCAAAATAAATAAGATATTCATATGTCATATAAAGTTACATATATATATATATATATATATATAATTTGAACTGGTAATGGAAATTGCGGAAAACGGCTGAACGGATTTTAATAAATTACCCCTCATTTTAGAGCTTGGCACCCAACGTTTTTCAGAAAAATAGTAGTTTTCAGTGAAATGTCAATTTTTCAATATAATTTTTCTATTTTCTAAAATCCATCTGTCGTCACTAACTAATTGTATTTAAGAATAAAACAAAACACACACTACAGTAAACAATATTACACGAAGGCCATGATCTGCAAGAATGCTGACATATTTAGAGCTCAAATTAAATTGGTTATTGAAAACTTCAAGACATACTAAAAATAATTCACAGATCTGATTCTATGGTGTGTAATTTTCTGAGTACAGCTGTGTATTGTATATTAAGAATTACAAAACTTGAGGTGGCTTGATGACATTATTACCATTACATATTAATGCTATATATTGATAAGAAAGTGAAATGTTTTGGTGTTATATAAGTAGATGTAGAGAATATCTTAAATTAGATCTCCATTTCTAAAATTTACTGAGTGGCGGCTATACAGTATATATAGTATATGCTACTGAAAACTATAAAACTTACGTAAGATAATAATATTGTTATTAAAAATAAAATATTTATATAGTTATTAATTAAGTGAGGTTGAGTTTTTTCCATATACTTCATGGAGTGTGGTGTAGATATTTATATGCGTGATTCTCTTCAGTATTGGCTCGAGAGAGCGCAAAAATTAGAGTTCCTAAGGAAAGACCAAAAGGTATTACTTACTGATAAATTAAGAGGCCTACAAGGTGTGCGTGTGTGTGTGTGTGTGTGTGTGTGTGTGTGTGTGTGTGTGTGTGTGTATATATATATAATAAATTATAGATATCAGCTCAAAGTATTTCAGTGACCACAAGGGTCCTGAATACAATAATAAACATGTACAATATAATGTGATGTGATACATTAAAGAAAAAAGAAAGTTAATTGTTTAAGGCAAATATAAGTGGATTAATTGAAATACAGATGATGATGTAATATTTGAAGAGAATCCTTGATAATATTTATAAGGACAGACATTACATAATCAAAAGGAAAGTGAAGTTCCTTAAGATAATTCCATATGAATTTCGAAATAGAACCTCTACTGCCAAACAGCAAACCAATCACAGACCATTGTTTAAGAGGGACGTTGTACTTTGGAGAAAGATAAGGCAGACAATCATCCTGAAACCGAAAATCGCTTTTTTGAAATTTTTGGTGTATTTCTGTCTGTCTGTCTGTCTGTCTGTCTGTCTGTCTGGATGTTTGTTACCTTTTCACGCGATAATGGCTGAACGGATTTCGATGAAAATTGGAATATAAATTAAGTTCGTTGTAACTTAGATTTTAGGCTATATGGCATTCAAAATACTTTATTTAAAAGGGAGGTTATAAGGGGACCTGAATTAAATAAATCGAAATATCTCGCTTATTATTGATTTTTTGTGAAAAATGTTACATAACAAAGGTTTCTTTAAAAATGATTTCCGATAAGTTTTATCCCAGAAAAAATATTGATAGGACTAATATTTAAGTCTGTCTGTCTGTCTGTTTGTTACCTTTTCACGCGATAATGGCTGAACGGATTTCGATGAAAATTGGAATATAAATTAAGTTCGTTGCAACTTAGATTTTAGGCTATATGGCATTCAAAATAGTTTATTCAAAAGGGGGGTTATAAGGGGGCCTGAATTAATTAAACCGAAATATCTCGCTTATTATTGATTTTTATGAAAAACTACCTGAAAGTACCCGGCGTTGCCCGGGTTGTGCTTTTTGCTTCTTTTTTTATTTAAACTGATTCTTAGACTTTTCGGAAATCTCAGAAACTCAACTATAGACAACCAAAACGAATTTTCTTGAATAAGCTTTCCTCGTCCCTAAAGATGAATCTTTACATAGCGTCACTTACATGAATTAATGAACTTCTTAGCCAAATACCTGAAAGGATTAACTCAATTTAAAACAACTGTAGGTCACGCAACGAAGGAAAACGTTTTATCACGTCCCTTACTTTCAAATATTTTTATTTGTATTTATTTCTGTTTATTTATTTATTTATTTATTCTGGCGTAGTTAAGGCCATCAGGCCTTCTCTTCCACATTACCAGAAATAAAAATAAAATAATATAAAAATGAAATTATAAATAAAATAAAAACAAACGAAAATATAGGCTATATAGGTTATAGTCACACAAACTTCAAATGAGTTAGCATTGTCTTGAGTTTCAGGAAAACAAAATACACCCTTTGGTTCCTGATCGCCCACTTAGCATTGTCTCAAAGTTCTACAGATCTTACATTTTATCTCTGCCGGTCAGCGACTATTAAATTTAATGTGATTTATCTTAGTCGTGGGAGTCAGCGTATTAAAAGCATTATAATCTTTCTGCCGTCTCTTTCTTCCCATTTGCACAGAGGCAGAGATAAAATAATTATAAAATCTGTACATTCATCTGAAGCTATGCATTTCACGTAATTTCATGTCTATGTACGCTTTTGACTTGAATTTCAGAGAGATCTGACGATAAACAGAAAATTCCCTTTGTTCTCAATCTGAACCCGTCGGGGTGTCATCGCAAATGTGACGTTGTACAGAGGCAGAGATAAAATAATTATAAGATCTGTATATCGATCTGAAGCTGTGCATTTCACGTAAATTCATATTTATATGTGCTTTGACTTGAATTTCAGAGAGAGCTGACGATAAACAGAAAATTCCCTTGTTCCCAGTCTGAACTCGTTGGGATGTCATCATGAGCCAAAATTTATCTCTCTATCGGTTGTACCAAAGAATCAATATATACACACATAATTTAATTTATATTGGAAGATTTTTTTTACCTCTTGACCGCTGTACGCCTGTTTATATCATACATAGTTTTTATACGACTTGAGAAATTATAATTATCTCACAAATAGATCATATTAATTACAGTATATTAATTCTTATTTATATACAGAATACAGATGTAATATAAACTCGCAGCAAGTCATTTTAACATAAAAACTAATATTCTGAGAGACGTATACCGATATTTCAGAAATTGAATAATTGTTATTTCCACAACGCATAACATACTACATTGACAACATGATTATACAGATAGAATTTCACAGGAACACATTTTCGGACATAAACATCAATACAGGGCACATATATAAATACAGCCTGTATTTTGAGAAACGTAGGGTAAACTAAGTAGTTATTGACCAGTATACGGTGATTGACCGCTTCCTTTTTTCAAATATATTGTGAATAAACCACGATCGTGATTTCACTTTTTGCTGCATATACCTCTAGTAGCAACCCTTATTTGTGGTTAGTTGTCGCTGTTCATCCCACTGAGTCAGTGTCTGTTGTCTGAGAGAACTGAAATCGATTGGAAATGCAACTGAACCTAAACAAGTGTAAGTAACTAGAGAAATTGCTAAGAATAATGCACGCAATAATTTATTTATTCTGCAAAGGATACATAAATTCTGGTGCTCGTTTTTACACTCACAGTGTGAGAAAGGTATAAGGTTTCCGTCCACAGAATATTATTTTGTTAAAGTTTTTATATGACATAAAAAATGCCCCGTGGTCAATCACTATAAAGTGAATGGCCGCAAACTACAGTGATTGGTCGTTCATAAATTATTTGTTAGAATAATGACCAATTTGCTCCAATTCTATATATGTTATCGGTTAAATGATGGGGATTTTTACAGGACTGATACTATATTATAATGCCTAAGCAAGGTAAAGTGCATTATACAGGGAAGCTTTACGAAACGCTACAGAACCTGTCCACAGTGGATTTGATTTAAATGAAGCTGCCAAGAAGTTTGGTGTCCTAAAAGCAACCTTAGCGTCCAGAAGCAAATATCCCGTTGAAGGAAAAGTGTTCTTTGGTCCTCGTCCAGTGCTGGGTGGAGCCATTTGTAATAACATCAGAGAAATGACACACACTTGCTTCTGAGAAGGCACAAAGAGAAAAATGGAAGAAGAGGCAAGAGAAGGAAGGAAGCGAATAAGAAATGAAAGAAAGGCAGCGAGAAGAGTTCTTTTCTTATTTTTTAACTTGGTTATTTAACGACACTGTATCAATTATGAGGTTATTTAGCGTCGATGGGATTGATGGTAGCGAGATGGTATTTGGCGAGATGAGGCCGAGGATTCGTCATAGATTACCTGAAATTTGCCTTACGGTTGGGCAAAACCTCGGAAAAACCTAACCAGGTAATCAGCCCAAGCTGGAATTGAACCCGCGCCCGAACGAAACTTCGGATCGGCAGGCAAACACCTTTGCCGACAGAGCTACGCCGGTGGCGAATAGTTCTTAATGAGAAAGACCAGAAGAAGAGAAACGAAACAGACAAGAAAAAAGTGAAAATTGTGAAAATGTGTTGTTCAATCACTAATAAATGAGTATTCAGTAACTGTGCAGTAGACGGTCAATCACTAATAAGCGTGTGGTCAATAACTGTGCAGTAGACGGTCAATAACTGTAAAAGTGGACTTGTTGTGTTTATTTAATTTATCTTTGCATTAAAATTTTATTTTTTCTTTTGTTTATTGATTTTGATTTGTTTCTGAATCTTCACTTGACCCAATGCCTTTAAAATTCTCTCAATAAGTTACCACTGTTTTCCGCTATTTCATTGTTTTATTATTCATTAGCTTAAGTGGTCAATCAGTATACAGTTTACCCTATATTATAGAATTAATACAGTGTTATTTTCAGTCGGCTTTCGTACATTTACATATTACGTTAGCAACATGAAAAAAGTGTAATTGAATTGCTTTTTGATAGGCATATGTGTAAAATCTTATTTTATTTTTCCATTATTTTGTATAAAATATACTTGAGAATGTGGAAAACACGCACTTTTTAAGCTAATGTCTGCAACTTTGAGCGACAGTCCTTGAGCTTAATTTTAATATGACCATTAATAATGCTAGTGGCACTGAAATTGAAGTTACTTAAAATGAAAAGGCATGTTAGTGTGTACCGTAGGAATGCGTGGCATAAAAACATAATCTTCTTTCGTTTTGCCAGTTATCTATTACGATTTGCATGAGTTTTCTCACATCAATTCTTATCCCATTACATAATTTTGGTGGGTCATTATTTCGTAATAGTATTATTGGTGATTCAATATTAAGTATTTAATCAAAATGGACTATGCGACTTTTTTTTTTTTTTCAGAAAATGAGTTATTGACGTCATTGGCAAGTTTGGGTTGAAGACTTTACACTGTGAAAGGTGCAGTTTCAAAATAGTTTATTTTAGACATGTAAAATGCGTGGAGAAAATTAGTACTTGTATCAAAATGGGATATGTTATTATTAATGAATTAATCAAAATGTCAGCCGTTATTTGAACAGATCAAAATGGGCTATATTTCATATCTTTACGTTATATTTCCAGAGCACATGAAACAGAATGGACTATGTTTGCCAAAGTTTGCGTGGTTTAAGTTTTTCCGCTAGATTTTTCAGAAAACTAACATGGTTTAGACCTTAGTTACACAGTAGTTATACCTCTACAATTCTGTTCTAATTTATAAGGCAAGGACTGTATTGCTATGAAAAATATTTATTTAAACTAATGTAATAGGCGTTAATTTATGAATTACGGTAATACTACGTCAGACAGAAGATTACAGGCTATGACTGTTCAACGTATTCATCTGCTAAGAGTGAAAAGTTTTTATGAAATCAAGAATGAGATGTCTCCAGGCCTTCTCACTTTGATCTATGATTGTCAGCAAAATTTGGCATTTCCACGTCTTCTAACCAAGCAACATATTAAGCCAAGCAATACATGTACAATGAAACAGTGGTTGAGCATAAATTAGACAAAATATTGAGACATAGAGCATTTTCTTACACATGCTAGAATATGAGACTTCTAAAGGAAATTCTGAAGGAATAGACTAATATGTAATGATATGAATGGAATTGAGAAAATTCTTTTGGTCTCAAATGGATGAGAGTCACAAAAATGCTACTATAATATCGATGATCTGTTGATGGTTCTACAGTGAAGCTCCATCATCCCTGGTAGACGACGGAGCTCTATTCCCTCTTCTTAG